>CAKJTW010000009.1:29535000-30735000 GCA_917880005.1 Nanger dama | reverse complement strand
AGACCGGATGCCATGATCTTCATTTTTTAATATTGAGTTTTAAGCCAGCTTTTTCAGTCTCCTCTTTCACTTTCAAGAGGCTCTTTATTTCCTTTTAAATTTCTGCCATTAGGTGGTGTTATCTGCATATCTGAGGTTATTGATATTTCTCCAGACAGTCTTGATTCCAGCTTGTGATTCATCCAGAATAGCATTTTTCATGATGTACTCTGCATGTAAGTTAAATAAGCAGGGTGCCAATATACAGCCTTGATGTACTCTTTTCCCAATGTGGAACTAGTCAGTTGTTCCATGTTGGGTTCTAACTGTTGCTTCTTGACCTATACAGGTTTCTCAGGAGGCAGGTAAGGTGGTCTGATATTCCCATTTTTTAAAGAATTTTGTACAGTTTGTTGTGATCCACACAGTCAAAGTTCATCTGTATATCTTTATTTTACTGGATTATAACTGAATTCTTTTTAGATCTCTGTCTCTCCCTGCTCTCCACTTCTTTCCTTCCTTCTTTCCCCATTCCTTCCTTCCCTCCCTACCTCTCTCTCTTCCCACCCTTTCTCTATCTTTTCCTCACTCCATTTCTTTCATGGTCTCTGTCTTTCTCTTTTCTTTCCCTACCTGTCTGCATGCCTGCCTTCCTTCTTTCATTCCTTCTTTCTTCCTTCCCTCTCCCTTTCTAACTCCTGCTCCTCCATCCTTCTTCATTTCCTCATTTCTTTCTTCCTTCCTCTTGCCTCCTCTTTTCCTTCTCCATCCATTCATGCACCCTCTCCTTCTTGTCCTTTTTCATTCATTTCTCCTTCCTTCACTCCTTTCTCATCTCCTTCATCCTTCTTTCTTTCTCTCTGTCTCCCTTTTCCTTCTTTCCTCCCTTCTTCCTTCCCTCCATTCTTATTTTATTTATACTACTCTTGTTTCAAACTGTTATCTTTCTTTCCCTCTTTCTTTATACTTTTTCTTTGGTCTTTAATACTGCCTTCTCCTTTTAAAATCAGTTCTTTATACCTGTATATTTACCTATCAGGCTGTCTCTGTATCCAGCTATCAATCACTTTCTGTCTTTATTTTAAAGACTTCTACTTTTTAAAATCACACATACCACACATTTGTACTTGATAGTCTTGCTGATTCTTCCTCTCGCTCTTACATTCCTGTTCCTCCTTTATGTAACTCTTTCCCCTACTGATTCATCCTTTATATTTATTCTTTTATTCATCCTTTTATTTCTTCTTCCTCAATTATTTCCTTGATTCCCCCAACCCCTACTCCCTTCCTTCTTTTACTAGTTCCTTTTTAAAACTTCTTTTCATCTCTCTCACTTACAATAATGTTTGTTCTGTGTTACTACTGGATTCTCCTTTTTAAAATTATATCTATCTAGCATCTATATAAAAGCCTCTTGATGAAAGTGAAAGAGAAGAGTGAAACAGTTGGCTTAAAGCTCAACATTCAGGAAACTAAGATCATAGCATCTGGTCCCATCACTTCATGGGAAATAGATGGGGAAACAGTGGAAACAGTGTCAGACTTTATTTTGGGGGCTCCCAAATCACTGCAGATGGTGATGGCAGCCATGAAATTAAAAGACGCTTACTCCTTGGAAGGAAAGTTAAGACCAACCTGGATAGTATATTCAAAAGCAGAGACATTACTTTGCCAACAAAGGTCTGTCTAGTCAAGGCTATGGTTTTTCCAGTGGTCATGTATGGATGTGAGAGTTGGACTGTAAAGAGCTGAGCACCAAAGAATTGATGCTTTTGAACTGTGGTGCTGAAGAACACTCTTGAGAGTCCCTTGGACTGCAAGGAGGTCCAACCAGTCCATTCTAAAGGAGATCAGTCCTGGGTGTTCATTGGAAGGAATGATGCTAAAGCTGAAACTCCAATACTTTGGCCACCTCATGCGAAGAGTTGACTCATTGGAAAAGACTCTGATGCTGGGAGGGATTGGGGGCAGGAGGAGAAGGAGACGACAGAGGATGAGATGGCTGGATGGCATCACCGACTCGATGGACGTGAGTCTGAGTGAACTCCGGGAGTTGGTAATGGACAGGGAGGCCTGGGGTGCTGCGATTCACAGGGTCGCAAAGAGTCAGACACGACTGAGCGACTGAACTGAACTGAACAGAAGCATCTATATATCTAATTGCCTAGCTGTCTTCAATCTGCCTATTGATGTAGTTCTGACTGACCTCTTTTTAGGGCCCCCCCTCCTGCTCTGTGCAAGTGTAATTAATTTTTACAGTAGCTCCTCCTTTTAAACTCCTCTGTGCCTCTCACTGTCATATTCTCTCTGCTTTTCTATTTTGTCACTTTCCCCAGTCTCATCCCTTTTAAAAGTCTTCACTTTCTTTCCTACCTCTTTCCATCCCCACTTCATTCCATCCCTTTCTTTTTTCTTCCTTTCTTCCTTCTTCTTCCTTCATTCTTTCCTACTCACTCTTTTACTTCCACTTTCATTATTTTACTCTTTCATTTTTTTGCACTAGGATTTCTTTATTTGCTCCTCCTTTTAGAGTTTATTCATTTCCTCTCTTGCTTTCATTATTTTTGCAGTGACATTTCTTACACCTCTTCCTTATCAAACATATTCTTTCTTCTCCTCTTTCTGTATAGGACATTTTTCTATACATAGTCTCCAGATTCATTGGTTAAAAATTAAAATAAATGGAGAGAAAAAAAGAATACAAATAAATATTTCCAAACCCTAAAATAATTAAAAGATACAATAAGGACACTTGTAACACTTCAGTGTTAGCTAAAGTTTGAAAGTAGCAGGACATATTCTAAGTCTTGAATAATGGTTGTTCATTCTTTGAACAATTTTTCAGAAGTCCCTTAGAACTGTTCCAGATCTGATTCTTTATTTCTCAAGATGTCTGCTACAGATTTTGGGCTCCAAAGTTTTCCTAGTTTTAGGGTGTACTAAGACTTGCATTTTTCTTTATCTTGGCTCTGCTACTTACTCACTGTTTGATTTGGCAATAGTCAGTGCCTCAGTTTCCTCATTTGTAAAATATAAATGATAATCCCCACCTCACAGGGTGGTTGTGAGGATTTGAAGAACATATTCATAAAGTGCCATGCATAGGGCCTGGCCTGCTGTAAGCAGCCAGTACATGCTTGCAGTTGTGGTAGAAGTGGAGTTGACAGTGGTGTTGGCTGTTGATGGCCTGCAAAAGAAAACACAGACAATTTCCTGAACTTCATTAATTGAATGTGGGAGAAGGGCTTTAAGTGGTGGTGCAGTGCCTTTTGGTTGATCTGGCTTGGATTGCCCATTGGAAATATTCATTAATTTTTCAAGTTCCCTTTACTCCACACCCTCTCTTTCAATTATTATTTGTATACTTTTTTGATGATGACTATTCTGACTGATGTGAAATGGTACCTCACTGTAGTTTTGATTTGCAGTTCTCTGATAATTAGTGATGCTGAGCATCTTTTCATGTGCCTGTAAGTCATCTGTATATCTTCTTTGGAACAATGTTTATTTAGGTCTTCTGCCCATTTTTGATTGAATTATTGTGGGTTTTTTTTTTAATATATTGATCTGTGTTAGCTGTTTGTATATTTTTGTAAATTAAGCCTTGGTCAGTCACATCATTTACAAATGTCTCCTCGAAGTCCATGGGCTATCTTTTCCTTTTGTTTATGGTTTTCTTTGCAAAAGCTTTTACGTTTAATTAAGTCCCATTTGTTTTGTTTTTACTTTTGTTTCTATTACTCTAAGTAATTTTTAGAAGAGTTAACTAACTAAAATACATATTTCTAAAAATATGCGTGCTTTTCAGGTAATTAATCTGTAATTTCAGATAATTTCATTATTCTAAAGCTCTACTAAATGGGAGGTTAACGAGTACAAAGTTCATGGATAAACTTGGGAGTTACCTCAATTCAATGAATAATTGTTGAGAACCTACTATTTTGAACACTGTATGAGAATATAAAACTATGGATAAAATACTCTTATCCTCAAAGACAGAATGTGAAACAAACATAAAGTAACTATAATATAAGGCAGGTCATAATACCTGGAAAAACTATAAGCTAAAGGTATAATTCAGAAAAAAAAAAGGGTCATATCCAAATAAAAACAGTTCAGTTCAGTCACCCAGTCATATCCAACTCTTTGCAACCTCATGGACTGCAGCACACCAGGCCTCCCTGTCCATCACCAACTCCCAGAGCTTGTTCAAACTCATGTCCATCAAGTCAGTGATACTATCCAACCATCTCATCCTCTGTCATCCCCTTCTCCTCCCCCACTTCAGTCTTTCCCAGCATCAAGGTCTTTTCCAATGAGTCAGTTCTTTGCATTAGGTGGCCAAAGTATCGGAGCTTCAACTTCAGCTGAATATTCAGGACAAGATGGTGGATTAGAAGGAAGTGAGCTCATCTTCTCATGAGAGGACTCCAAAATCCTCTGCATCTCGCTGCTGAACAACCATTGACAGGAGAATGTTGGATCCTACCTAAAAAGATACCCCACGTCCAAGGGCAAAGGAGAAGCCCCAACAAGATGGTAGGAGGGGCAAAATCACATTTAGAATCAAATCCCATACCCACCAGAGATGCTTGGAGAGCTCAAACAAAACCTTGTGCACACCAGGATCCAGGGACTCCACAAGAGACTGAGCCAGATCTGCCTTTGTGTGTTTGAGTGTCTCCTGTGGAGCCACAGGTCAGCAGTGACCTGCTGCAGGGACAGAGACTCTGGCTGCAGCAGACCTGGGTCACCCAGAGCACAGCATAAGCCCTCTTGGAGGAAGTTGCCATCAGCTCCACCATAGTACTGCGGAGCAGATGACCAGCAAAATGCAGAACAATTATACCAAAGAAATTCTCTCACTGTTAAGAAAGTTCTAGGACCCACAACAGATTTCCAAACTTGGAGATCCGGCAAAGGAACTGAGAACCCCCAGGAATTTGACTTTAGAGGCCAGTGGGAGATTGAGCCAGACTTGCCTGTGAGTGTCCAGGAGTCTCCAGTGGAAGCAGACAGTTTGGCCTTAAGCCAAGCAACAGGGAGGGAACACAACCCCACTCCTCAAGAGAAAGTTGGATTAAAGATTTAATGAGCATGGCCTTGCCCATCAGAACAAGACCCAGTTTCCCCACAGTTTCTCCCATCAGGAAGTTTCCCTAAGCCTCTTATCCTTATCCATCAGAGGACAAACAGAATGAAAACCATAATCACAGAAAACTAACCAAACTGATCACATGGATCACAGTCTTGTCTAACTCAGTGAAACTATGAGCCATGTTATGCAGGGCCACCCAAGACAGATGGGAAATGGCGGAGAGTTCTGACAAAATGTGGTCCACTGGAGAAGGGAATGGCAAGCCACTTCATTATTCTTGAGAACCCCATGAACAGTATGACACTGTTCATAAGATATGAAGATATGAACAGAAGTGTCATAAGACAGTTTTCACTGTCAAAAAGATATGACACTGAAAGATGAACTCCCCAGGTCAGTAGGTGCCCAATATGTTACTGGAGAAGAGTGGAGAAATAACTCCAGAAACAGTGAAGAGAGGGAGCCAAGTAAGAATCGAGAGGGCTTAACAATCTACATGGATGCACCAAGAAGATGGATAGAATTTTGGCAGATAGCAATGGAGAAAGGTTATTTCTAGTAAATGGAAGAGCAATGTGAAAAGTGAGAAAATGTGGCATAATATTAGGAAAAAAATACGCTGGTTGGTCAGTAAAGATTTGGGGTGAAACAGATTCAAGATAATATCAGTAGCTAAGGAGAAGACAAAATATTGGGGCCATCACATACCAACGGAAGCAATTAGACATGGACCACAGGATTGCAGGGTAATGTGGTTAGAGTCAAGTTTCTTGAACTTTTCCAAGGGCCCAAATGTTCTTAAAGGATTCTGTGGGAGAAACTGCCCTGCTGGCCTCATGTTATTCCCCTAAATGCCTCATTTTCTCTGGTAGTTATCAGAACCAGGAGTTGCCCAGTACATTATCAAGATTAAAATTTGAAAATTGTTCCAGATATGCCTCATTTCCAAAGTAGTTACAGTCCCCCACAAAATATGGATAAATATTTTAAAAGATCAAATTGTATTCTGTATGCTCAAAATCACATAGTGCTTTCTTTTACACAACAAAAGATCATTTTGTACTAAGAAACCCTGTTCACAATTTGTTTCTCAAACTTCTTTTAAACCTATTGCCCCTTTCTAATAAACCTAAAACTCAGGCCATTTCAAATGCTGTTTGAAAGTTCAGTGTAAATAAATACTAAGACTACATCAAAATAATTTTATAACTAAATACATTTTTAAACTAAGTGTGCTTGTTTGGATTCTCATGTCACCACCAGCTACCTCCCAGAAAACATCCCCTGACACATACACACACCAAACTCATCCACAATATTTGAAATAAAGAAAAAAACATTGACTCTAAAACAGTGCCATTGCTTACCAAAATAGTGCTTTGCTGTCTCAGAACTAATTCCACACTCAAAGGAGGGCAAATTTATTAAAATTCCAAATTATCTACACGAAAGGAAGGAACTAAAGGCAAAGAAAGAGAAATAACAATGAATAAACCAAAAGTCATATATTTCTTACCTTGGAATGCTAACTGATCATTTTCTAATAGTGTTTAACCTAATCTATTATTACACTTTCTAATTTCACACTAATTTATAATGTAAGAGATAGACTGGAAACAGTGCTGATTAGAAGCCCCTGAAGTTCCAGAAGCTGTTGGGGTAATTCATAAGACAGATAAACCCATGTACAGAAAGTTGAGAACCAAAATATTGTAAGGTTCGTGACTTAAAAGAGAGGCAACTGGTTTCCTTTGTATTCTCGTCTTTTAGGTTAGTAACATTACATTACAATATAACTGAGACAATTCTTACAGTCTGCAATTTTCCCTTATTTCACATAATTTCCCTTGCCTTTACCTTGCTGTTCCTTGGGTACTCAGATGTTCTCACACCTTCTGATGTACCTAGACACCATCCATCAATTAGACTGTCATTTCTCAGGAAAGCACTGAGGCAAAAGGTAAAGGAAACTCACAAAATGAGCCATTCCCATTTTTATAGATGAAAACACTGAGTTGATAAAGGGCAACTTCTTGCAATCAAATAGTATTTTCTACTTCTTAAAGGATGTCATGTGTAGTATTTCAATTTATTTAACTCTCAGAGTTAATATTAGAGTCTTCCTTGATAATAGAGTTAATTATAGAGTCTCCTTGATCTGAAAAAGTGAGTTCCTATAGGCAGGGGTGGGATATGTTAAGATTTATGCTTATGATACTTGGATTAACTTGGACTAATTTTTCACATATAAATACAAAAATTAGGGATAAAAATGCTAAAAAAAAAAATGTCTGGTCCTAAAGCTAGCAAATAAATATTCAGCCTTATGTCCAGTCTAAAATAAACCTCTCCAAAGAAAACTGAAGCTTAAAGAAATTGCTTCTTTCAGTCATTTCCATAGTAAAAGTTCATGAGGACTTGTAATGAGTCTCAAATTATTTGAACACATTTTGCTATGGCATACACACAATATTTTGAGAACAGCAATACCAACATAAAACCTGTGCATACAGAATGCGTCCAAAAAGGTAAGTTTGTAAATAAATAAATTGTATAGGGATCAAGAGAATAGGTAAGCATAATAAGGAAGATTGAATGGAAATAAAATTGTAACAATTTCAGTGATATCTTATAGTGGAAACTGTATAATATTTAGATTCATTTAACTCATTATATTACTTTTATATCATAATTTATTTTTATATTTTTAATTATATGAGTATTTAAATAAAGGTAAGTCTAAAATTATGTCAAATTTTTCTACATTAGAAATTCTCTAAAAACTGTATTTTGTATTACTTTTTAATACTAATATTTTAAATTGTTATATTTTATGAGAAATTAAATCACATTAAAAATTAAGGATTTATATTATAATCTCAGTGTATATTGTATATTCTTGTGCCCTGTGGCTCACTCATACATTTTTTGTTTTTACTTTTGTTTGTTTTAGCATTCAATAGTATACTGACATAATTTAGAAAATAAAAATTTTCATTTTTATTTCTCAAACATATGAATGAATTGCATTGGAAGTGTAAAAACAAAAGTGTACAAATGTCTTTGAACAGAGCAATGAATGCCCTCTAGTGTCTCTTGCTAGAATATCAGATTTAGTAATAAAAAAATTGAATATGCAAATTATATTTTCATAACTATTTTAAAAATAAACTCATAAACAATAGACTCTGAAGTCTATGTATTAAATGCTACCAAAAAATGGAATAGCAAGACATTTCATTAAATGTTGTCCTAACAAATAATAGACATTATTTTAATGTATACATAAATGTGATAGAAATCAGAGCTGTTCGTTTTTCAGATACAGGAGAGCTGACACCCCTGAAAAGTACATCCTGTCTTTCTACTACTACCTTTGTAGCAAACTCCAGACTGAAATAGTTACAGCAGACATTCTTAAAGCATCACTGTACAAGTACTTAGTCACGAAAACCACACTCTTCCCCGTCCATTGGTATGCATACACAGAGCTTCTGTCTCTGGAAGACAAAACACAATTTCCGTGAACATCTTTTGCCTCTGTTTGAGTCTCCCATTGGTAACAGCAATGATGAAAAGAAAAAGCAGTAAAGGAACACAATTTTTCTGGACCTGTCAAACTCCTGTGTTCCAGTTGCCTTGCCTTAACTTTACACAGCAGCAACCGTAACAAGAATAAAAATGCGAGTTCCTCCATTATAAAGAACCAGTGCCTGGTCAATCTAATGCAGCATTTGCTTACAGAGAAGCAAAGGCACTAAAAAGCATGTTGGCTGGTGACCAGATCACAGCATATCATTTCACTAACTATGAAATATCATCACAACAATCACAAACCAAAAAAGCATTGGAAAATATTTGAGTTGAATACTTCGAGTAGCAGATTTTTTTTTCCTTGACCAGTACCCTTTCACGTTCTTTTAGGGCACCACAACTCTCTGGTACATGGGATTGGTATTTTGCATAGAGGGCATTTTACTTTTTCAAGACCACAGGGTGGGCATGGAATGCAGCCCTTGTCAGACTTTTAAGAATATGAATCTTGGACACAGTGAAGAGAGGATGAAAAGCTGCTTCCAAGATCCTCAAAACCACCAGTTCTGACATATTTTATGAGCAATTAAATCAAGGTATAGATATTCAACTGTACAAAAAGATCTTCAAGACCAAGATAATCACGATGGTGTGATCACTCATCTAGAGCCAGACATCCTGGAATGTGAAGTCAAATGGGCCTTAGAAAGCATCACTATGAACAAAGCTACTGGAGGTGATGGAATTCCAGTTGAGCTATTTCAAATCCTAAAAGATGATGCTGTGAAAGTGCTGCACTCAATATGCCAGCAAATTTGGGAAAACTCAGCAGTGGCCACAGGACTGGAAAAGGTCAGTTTTCATTCCAATCCCTAAGAAAGACAATGCCAAAGAATGCTCAAACTACCACACCACTGCACTCATCTCACACGCTAATAGACTAATGCCTAAATTCTCCAAGCTAGGCTTCAGCAATACATGAACCATGAACTTCCAGATGTTCAAGCTGGACTTAGAAAATGCAGGGGACCCAGACATCAAATTGCCAACATCCGCTGGATCATCGAAAAAGCAAGAGAGTTCCAGAAAAACATCTATTTCTGCTTTATTGACTACACCAAAGCCTTTGACTGTGTGGATCACAATAAACTGTGGAAAATTCTGAAAGAGATGGGAATACCAGACCACCTGACCTGCCTCTTGAGAAACCTATATGCAGGTCAGGAAGCAACAGTTAGAACTGGACATGGAACAAAAGACTGGTTCCAAATAGGAAAAGGAGTACATCAAGGCTGTATATTGTCAGACTGCTTATTTAACTTCTATGCAGAATACATCATAAGAAACGCTGGGCTGGAAGAAGTACAAGGCAGAATCAAGATTGCCGGAATCAAGATTGCCGGGAGAAATTATCAATAACCTCACATATGCAGATGACACCACCCTTGTGGCAGAAGTGAAGAAGAACTCAAAAGCCTCTTGATGAAAGTGAAAGAGGAGAGTGAAAAAGTTGGCTTAAAGCTCAACATTCAGAAAACGAAGATCATGGCATCTGGTCCTATCACTTCATGGGAAATAGATGGGGAAACAGTGGAAACAGTGTCAGACTTTATTTTGGGAGGCTCCAAAATCACTGCAGATGGTGACTGCAGCCATGAAATTAAAAGACACTTACTCGTTGGAAGGAAAGTTATGACCAACCTAGATAGCATATTCAAAAGCAGAGACATTACTTTGCCAACAAAGGTTCATCTAGTCAAGGCTATGGTTTTTCCTGTGGTCATGTACGGATGTGAGAGTTGGACTGTGACGAAAGCTGAGAGCTGAAGAACTGATGCTTTTGAGCTGTGGTGTTGGAGAAGACTCTTGAGAGTCCCTTGGACTGCAAGGAGATCCAACCAGGCCATTCTGAAGATCAGCCCTGGGATTTCTTTGGAAGGAATGATGCTAAAGCTGAAACTCCAGTACTTTGGGCACCTCATGTGAAGAGTTGACTCATTGGAAAAGACTCTGATGCTGGAGGGATTGGGGGCAGGAGGAAAAGGGGACGACAGAGGATGATTTGGCTGGATGGCATCACCGACTCGATGGACATGAGTCTGAGTGAACTCCAGGAGTTGTTGATGGACAGGGAGGCCTGGCGTGCTGTGATTCATGGAGTCGCAAAGAGTCGAACACGACTGAGCGACTGAACTGAACTGATAGACGTTCAACTTTTCCTCGGAATCTGTGTGAGATACCAGTTATCTTATTATTTTGTCTTTTTGCTTCAGCTAACCAGAATGTGTGTGTTCTCAGTCACTCAGTCGTGTCCGACTCTTTGCGACCCCATGAACTGCAGCCCACCAGGCCCCTCTGTCCATGGGATTCTCCAGGCAAGAATGTTGGAGTGAGTTGCCCTTTCCTCCTCCAGAGGATCTTCCTGATCCCAGGGATCAAACCCGGTTCTCCTATGATATCTTCTGCATTGACAGGCGGATTCTTTATCTCTGAGCCACCTGGAAACCCAGATGGCCGTAGTCATGTTTTCTATTTTGTTAACCATGGAGCCAGTGGTTTCTTAATGCTGTTACTTTATCAAAGGGAGTTTGTGTGCTTTATCTTCCACAGAGGATATCTGTCTGAAAAGCACACCACATATCTAACAAACTACTAATTACTCAGACTCAGTCATCTTTATTATTAAACAATTTATATATTTTATGTGAAAGATAGAAAGTAAAATAAGGCCAATTTTGTTCATATAAATAGTTATTTTAAAACATTTTTGTTTAAGAAAGGAAAAGTCCATGTCTTAGCATGGGCTATGAAATTCATAACTCCTGTCAAAGGTCAGAATACCTATTTGCTTCTTTTTAAAAATATTTATTTATTTGACTGTGCTAGGTCTTAGTTGCGGCATGCGGAATCTAGTTCCCCAAGTAGGGATCAAATCCAGGTCCCTGGCATTAGGAGTGCAGCATCTTAGCCACTGAACCACCAGGGAAGCCCCACCTATTTGCTTCTTTAGCAGATAATTTCACTAGAAAGACAATTAAACAATGATAATATAA
Organism: Nanger dama; assembly: GCA_917880005.1. NCBI lineage: Eukaryota > Metazoa > Chordata > Mammalia > Artiodactyla > Bovidae > Nanger > Nanger dama. The sequence goes on along the minus strand of CAKJTW010000009.1, from coordinate 30,723,336 downwards.
TCTGCATGTGCTATGTTCTTTAGTTAACAGAAGTTTTTATGTGGATTATTTCATTTAACTTTGATGACTATAAAAGAATCAAAGTTTTTTTGTATCCACATCTTAGAGATAAGATAACTGAAGCTAAAAGAGTGTAAGTTGCTTTACCAAGGTCTTGAAGGTTATCATGTTGGGAAGCCAACCCAAACACAGGTAGTCTGTCCTCCAGGTTATGATTCTTCCCACTATACCACAGTACAAAGTAGCGTGAAGTTGTATTATCCTAGAGTTGCATCACCTCTTAGTGTAAGTATCAGGGGGATGGAAGTAAACCAAGAACAGAGCAGTGGCACAAGGCCCCTGGTCACTTTCCAGGACTTGTAAGTTACTGGAGCTCACTGGCCTTCTGTCAGGAACTGCAGAGTCTTTTACTCCACGGAATTGATTATTCTCTAGAATATTTCAGTGATGTATGTCCCTTTTGACTGGTACAAACAACAAAAGGGTTCTAACTTAGAGTCCAACCTCTGGCCATGGAGCATCAAAGAGTGAAGTGGCCCCACAGGACACATGCCCTTTTCCACATATGCATCCCTGGTGGCTCAGACGGTAAAGCATCTGCCTGCAATGTGGGAGACCTGGGTTCGATTCCTGGGTCGGGAAGATCCCCTGGAGAAGGAAATGGCAATCCACTCCAGCACTCTTGCCTGGAAAATCCCATGGACAGAGGAGCCTGATAGGCTATAGTCCATGGGGTCCCAAAGAGTCGGACACGACTGAGCAACTTCAGACTCAGACTTCAGACCAATCAGCCAAGCTAGGAGAGACCTAGACCTGAGTGTAAGATGTCAAAATCTAATTTAATACGTAGGTAACCCAGGTACTAGAAAATAAGACAGATATCTCCACTTTCACATTTTCCATGAAACTTCTGGAATGGATACTGCTGTTAGTCTGGGATCTCCAAGGAGCAAGATCTCTACCAAAACTGAATTAAGAATTCTATTAAAGGAAAATGCCTGTGTAAAAAGAAATAGGGAGGGTGCTGGGAAAGGCTGGGAGAGTCGTTAGACTGCATACAAATCTAATCTGTGAGAATAAGAGACTGAGAGACGGAATGAATGGATGCACCCAAGACTGCTGTGCAGTCTAAAGAAGGTTTGGCAAAAAAAGTGGGGGAAGGCCTAGAGCCAAACTGGGCCAACAAGGAGGGTGCCACCTGTCTTCCAGGACAAGGTCAGCCTCAGTACATCACTGCACTCAGTCCCTGGTGGGAGCCGCCAACAGGAGGTGCAGTCTGGGCCAAACCAAGGGGCGGATGGGTTTCAAAGCTCTGCAGCAGTGACCCTCCCTTTCTAAGGCGCATTCCTACTGCCCTACCACAAGGTATGAAGGGAAGGTGTAGCAGAAACACTTTTCAAAATTCTTCAGAATGTCAAAGAGTCCTGTTTTTATCAGAAATTCATTGGCTGTTTCTAAAAAGAACCAGTTCCACATAATTTGAGCACAATATCAATAGGATTACCATAAATAGAATGTTGAGAAAAAGCATTCTGAAATACATCCCTTAGAAAATGAATAATTCTAAATCATCAAATAAAAATAATTCAGTAGTTTAGCTCAACACCAGATGGAGCTCTTTTGCCTTTTAAAACAGTGAAAGAGGCTGGTATTTTCTTAATTTAATGCAGGTTTAGACTGATTATTTCATAGCTCTTCAGCCATCTTTTTAAATCATTTGAGTGCATTGACACCATATTTGTCACACTGTAAACCTAATGTTTTCCCAAATACCATGAACTAGATCAAACTGCAATGTTAATAGAATAAAACCAAGATTAAACACATTGCTAAATCTTTAAAATAAAGTTGCAAATGTCTGCATTCTTCTAAAGGAAAGTGTTAAGAACCTAATGTAAATCTATCCTTAAAAAAATGGATAATTACAGAAAATGTTCTCCTAAATCTCTAATTTGCTCTATAGTCATTCTTTTTTTATACAAAATACCTTTTCTATAGGAAAAATATTTTTAAAAAAACAAGTCTTAGGTTATAAAGTATAATATTTTTAACAACTTTGCTGTGCCAATTTTCAAAAGAAGCTAAAGGATTAAATTAGCAACGTTTATAATGTACACATGCTTTTTGTAAGTAAATCCTAACTGTGGGAGGTATTATATTTATGTTCTGTGCCTCTGCTTCAGGGTTCTTTCGTTGTCATTACAAAAATATGAACTTTTATAATCAAAAGACATTTTTTAAAATGCTAGGACTGACATAACCTTAGAGGAAGATATTTAATGGAATAGTTTGTATACCTATTCTTTCATTCATTCCAGAAATACTTGGAGAGCTTGCTTTTGCTGAAGCCGCTTTTGTTGTTCATCCCCCTGGAGCTTGAGAGTTCAGACAGCATACAATGAAGCAATCAGTTATACTCCAGGCTATTGCTGGAGAAGGCAATGGCACCCCACTCCAGTACTCTTACCTGGAATATCCCTTGGACGGAGGAGGCCTCGTAGGCTGCAGTCCACGGGGTCGCTAAAAGTTGGACATGACTAAGCGGCTTCACTTTCACTTTTCACTTTCATGCATTGGAGAAGGAAATGGCAACCCACTCCAGTGTTCCTGCCTGGAGAATCCCAGGGACGCGGGAGCCTGGTGGGCTGCCGTCTGTGGGGGTCGCACAGAGTCAGACATGACTGAAGCGACTTAGCAGCACAGCAGCAGCAGCAAAGGCTATTGTAATTAAGGAAATAGAGGATACTGTGGGAGCACAGCAAGGAAACCTAATGGCTGTTCTAGTCTAAGAGAAGAAGACCTTCCGAAGAAGTGAAATTTAAGCAGAGACTGAAAAGTAGGAGAAAAAGAGGCAAAAACAAGTAGCAGAGTGTTTTAGGTGAAGAAACAGCTTTTATAAAGGGCTGGGGGTGAAATAGAGTCGGTCAAATTCTATAAAGTAAAAACATTTTAACACAGCTAAAATACACGGTTCTAGAGGAAGGGAGAAAAATAAAAGATTAGGAGAGATTTGTTACCACCAGGAAGTGGAGGATCGTTTGACTGAATTAAGAAAAGTGAATTTTATCCAAGAACAATAGGTAGTATTTAGAAATCAAGGTTCTGAATTAAAAATTGAAAGGCTGTGATAACCAGCCCAGGAAACGTTCAGTGTCTATGGATAAATCACCAATATCCCTACTAAAATAAACTGCTTAGACATGATAACTTCAGCTTTTTTTGTCCATTAGAACAGTAACATTGAATGAAACACAGACTCCATTTATATAATTACTATTGACTTAAATGACTTTAAAAGTTATACTGCCTTTCAGATCTTCTCTTCTTGGTGTAATTACACTTATACCCAAAGCACCCTCATTAAATTCACTGTTAAAGTAAAATTTCAGTGTTACACTTTCAGTAAAAGACAGTCACTAATTTACTCAAAACATTTCTGGGCAGGAAATTTCAAATGGAGCAAATCTGAATTGAGCTCTAAGATAAGATGATTCAAAATACTTTGCCAAGTAGACCCATCTATGCCAAGAGATACATGCTCTGCATGTTGTGGGGCACATTAGCTATTTTCATGTATTTCAAAGCACTGTGATATTGTTTTCAATTCCTATGGCTTTCTTGTCAGGTGCAAAATGATTGTGAGCCTCCTAAAGGTTAAAAACTGATGCACATCATGCTGAAAAGAAGAGCAAAACTTCTGAAGAGTGAATTTCTCACACCCTCCTCCACCACTCACTATCAAATCATCTCTTTCTCTTTTGGAAAATATAAGAACTCTTCATTGTGTTACATTTTATGTAAAATCTAAATTTACTTACTTTCAAATTTTGTTTATTACATCACTTGCATCATTCAATTGTTATATTTTTTTTTTCTGTCTGTGAAAAGTGTTTGGTTATTTGAGTTGAGATGAAATATATTATCATTTTCCCATTAAAATTCACAGAAATATTTTTACTAATTGTGGTTTTACTGTGATGGTGTGGTTTTCAGGAATGAAATAATGTCACCAATCAAAGAACAGGTGTTCATTAAAGGACAGATTTGAAACCAAACATTTGAGACATGGTAGTAAATGTAAACAGGCTTCCACAAAATGAGAAATTATAAATGAGAAATAACCATTAAAACAGGATTTTTTTAAAGTCATGTGAGATTACTATGAAAGTAAATGAACTGTATAATTTCCCAGGAAAATGCAGTGTACTAAATTGATTCTGTTACAGATAGAATGTTTAAAAAGTGTATAGAAAAAAACAGTAAAAGTTATTACAGGACTATTCCATGTGATAGCACCAAGTACAGATGATTTCTAGCAGGCAAATTCTACCCAAAACACCAAAGACCGTAATTCCTATGGTGTATATTGTTCTAGTGCATAGGGCTTCCCCGGTGGCTCAGATATCCACCTGCAATGCGGGAGACCTGGGCTCAATCACTGGATTGGGAAGATCCCCTGGAGGAGGGCATGGCAACTCATTCCAGTATTCTTGCCTGGAGAATCCCCATGGACTGAGGAGCCTAGTGGACTATTGTCCATGGGGACGCAAAGAGTCAGACACAACTGAATGACTAAGCACCCACAGTGCGTAGGAAAAGAGGCAAATCCCGCAGATTCTTTCTACAAAGTAAGTATATCCACATACGATATTCACATATGATAAAAACAGGACAAAATATTGCAGGCCAATCTGACTTATGAATTTTAATGCAAAATTCTAAATAAAATATGAGCAACACAGAACCCAAAACCATAATAAGAAAATAGTACACTGTGATCAAATTAGATTTATTCTAGTAATACATGACTGACTATTGGAGGTGATGGAATTCCAGCTGAACTATGTCATATCCTAAAAGATGATGCTGTTAAAGTGCTGCACTCAATATGCCAGCAAATTTGGAAAACTCAGCAGTGATCACAGGACTGGAAAAGACCAGTTTTCATTCCAATCCCAAAGGGCAGTGCAAAAGTATGTTCAACTACCAGACAACTGCACTCATTTTGCATGCTAGTAAGGTTATGTTACAAATCCTTCAAGTTAAGCTTTAGCAGTACTGAACCAAGAACTTCCAGATGTACAAGCTGGGTTTAGAAAAGGCAGAGGAACCAGAGATCAAATTGCCAACATTCGTTAGATCATAGAGAAAGCAAGGGAATTTCAGAAAAAAACATCTGCTCCATTGACGTACTAAAGCCTTTGACTGTGTGGATCACAACAAACTGTGGAAAACTCTTAAAGAGATGAAAATACTGAACCATCTTACCTATCTTCTATCTTCTGAGAAACCTGTATGCAGGTCAAGAAGCAACCATTAGAACCTTACATGGAACAACTGATTGGTTCACAACTGGGAAAGAAGTACATCAAGGCTGCATGATGTCACCCTTTATTTAACTTATATGTTGAGTATATCATGCGAAATGCCAGGCTGGATGAATCACAAGTTGGAATCAAGATTGCCGGGACAAATATCAACAACCTCAAATACACTTTAATGGCAGAAAGTGAAGAGGAGCTAAAGAACATCTTGATAAGGGTGAAAAAGGAGAGTGAAAAACCTGGCTTAAAACTCAATATTCAAAAAACTAGGCTCATGGCATCTGATCCCATCACTTCATGGCAAATGGTTGGGGGAAAAGTGGAAGCAGTGATAGATTTTATTTTCTTGGGCTCCAAAATCACTGTAGCTATGAAATTAGAGGACTCTTGTTCCTTGAAAGGAAAGCTACGACAAACCTAGACAGCATATTAAAAAGCAAAGACATCATTTTGCCAACAAAGTTTGGTACAGTTAAAGCTATGATTTTTTCCAGTCATCCATGTATGGATGTGAGATTTGGACCATAAAGAAGGTTGAAAGCCAAAGAATTGACGCCTTCGATTGTGGTGCTGGAGAAGACTCTTGAGAGTCCCTTGGACTGCAAAGAGATCAAACCAGTCAATCCTAAAGGAAATCACCCTGAATATTCATTGGAAGGACTGGTGCTGAAACTGAAGCTCCAATACTTTAGCCACCTGATGCGAAGAGCCAACTCATTGGAAAAGACCCTGTTGCTGTTAAAGTTTGAAGGCAGGAGGAGAAGGGTACAAGAGAGGAAAAAATGGTTGGATGGGATCACTGACTCAATAGACATGAATTTGAGCAAGCTCTGGTAATGGTGAAGGACAGGGAGGCCTGGCATGGGGAAGTCCATGGGGTTGCAAAGAGTCAGATATGATGTAGCAACTGAACAAGAAAATTAGATCCACACCTCTCACCATATATGTGAATAAAGTCCAAATGGTAAAAGACCAATCAAGTATGAAAGAAAAAAGAAAGAGGAAAAGAAAGAAACCCTACAGTAGTAGAAAAACCAGATAAATTTCCTTATAATCGGAACATGGGGAAAGCTTTCTAAAAATGATCAGGAATGCAGATGTAACTAATGATAATGTGAGATAAAATTTGACTGCCTAAAGAGAAAAATCTTTTGCATTAACAAAAAGACTAAACACCATAAGCAAAGTCAAAGGATAAATGACAAGCCAGAAGAAAATATTTGAATAGATGTCATATATAAAGGGCTGATCTAACATGTTAAAAAAAAAAAAAAAATCCTAGAAGCTAAAGGAAAAAAACGGTCCCCACCATCAAGACCATGACCATAATGAAGTAGCAGAGACTAAAATACGCTCCCGTCTTAAACAACTGAAAAAACAGACAAAACACTTGAAAGAATGGTTTTTAGACACTGCATCACAGGCGGCACAGCACGAGAGAAGCAAAAGCAATGAAGCGAGGCCCTTGACGGCCCCAGCTTACTGCCTGGAGAGAGTTTCCAGGCCACAGAAAAGGAGGAGGAACTCAGAGCCAGGCTGTCCCTGCCGAGCTGAGGAGACAGAGTTAGAACTTGGAAGAGGTTAGGGTGGGGCAGAGTACCAGAGAGGAAACAGTTGCGAGGGCAGGAGACGGCTGCGCAGCTAGAGAGCTAAAGTGGACTCCTCTTGAGTCTTCAGCTAAGCTCTGGCAAGAACACGCATGTGAAGCAGCCTCCTGAGGCCAGAGAAAGAACCACTGGAAAGGAGCAGATGGAACAATCCTCAGAGTTTACACAGCACCGGGAATAGTTTATTTCCCCAAGCCTGAGTGGAGAAGCCTGAAATGTGGAATCTGGGAGAATATGAATCTGTCATGACAGAAAGGAGGTCAGTGCTTGCTTAGGGATGGGAGTGAGGGAGGCAAAGGAGATGGATTACAAAGGATGCAAGGGAATCCGTATGTTCATTACATATGTTAAAGCTCAAAAATTGTATATTCTAAATAGATACTGCTTATCCTATGTTGATTATTCCTCAGTATAAAACTATAAGGAAAAAAACTTTTGAAAAATTAAGAGGAAGAGAAAAGAGACTAAAACCCCAATAGAAAAATTGGAATACAGGAGCAGACAATTTTTAAAAAATGAAAAATACTCTTAAACATATGAAAAGATGAATAATTTCACTTGTAAGAGAAATGCAATTCAGTGCTCTGTGGTAACCTAAATGGGATGGAAATCTGAAAAAGAAGAGATACACGTACACATATAGATGGCTCACTTTTCTGTACAGTAGAAACTAACACAACGTTGTAAAGAACTATACTCCAGTAAAAAGTAATTACCAAAACAAACACTGAAACAAAAGAGAGAAATGCAAAATGCTGATGCCATTTTTTCACTTCTCATATTGGCAGGAATTTAGGAGGTTTGCACTACACACTTGAACTGATGAAGAAGCAGACATTCTCAAACTTTCCAGGTGGCTGACAGGAAAAATGGTACAATCCATTCAGTGGAAACTGGCAACATCTACCAAAACTGTGCAAGCATTTATTCTTTTTCCAGCATTCTCATTTCTAGGATTTACCCTAAAGATACACCTACAAAGGTTTATTAAATGTGGCCTTACTGGTAATAGCAAAAATAAGGAACCATCTAGATGGCCATCCTTAGGAGCCTCATTGAATAAGTCATTGAACATTGAAATGATTGAGTATTATGTAACTCCAAAGTTGAATTCTGATAAAAATAAATGAATTGATGTTTTGAATTGATGACATAATTATAGAAAAAGAACTAAAGTATCTTTAAAGTACAGTAATCTGACCTTATCCTTAGGTGACACACTTTTAAGGACAAAAGAACTGCAAGCAAATATTGAACTTTACTTCAAATATTTGGCTTTGGTAGTGGACTTGGCATGAGAATTCTAATTAAAATTTATACCAATTATAGGAAAGAGCAAAGGAATGAGTATTTGGGGAACTGAGGTTCTCTCTATGCAAGAAAGGAGATGTATATATGGAAAGGAAGAAACTTGGGGCATGATTTTGGAATAGGAGGTATTAGTATTTCAAAGGGGCTTCCCTGGTAGCTCAGCTGGTAATGCAGGAGACACCAGTTTGATTCCCGGGTCAGGAAGATCTCCTGGAGAAGGGATTGGCTACCTGCTCCAGTATTCATGGGCTTCCCTGGTGGCTCAGACTGTAAAAAATCTGCCTACAATGAGGGAGACCTGGGCTTGATCCCTGTGTTGGGAAGATCCCCTGGAAGAGGGCATGGCAACCCACTCCAGTATTCTTGCCTGGAGAAGCCCCATGGACAGAGGAGCCTGGCAGGCTACAGTCCACGGGTTTGTGAAGAGTCAGACACGATTGAGTGACTAAGCACAGCACATACAGTATATCAAAACAAATTTTTAAAAATATTTTTTTTCTAGTTCTCTCCATTGGAAGGACATAGAAGCTAAGTGAACACACCTATTTCCCAATGTTAAAACTGTTCAGGGTCTGAGGTTTTATCCTGCTCGGAACCCAACAAACCAATCTGCCAGGGCTTCATGAATGCTAGCAGAATACAAGGCACTTCTGGGTCAGCCAAGGACTCCATTATTCATAGAAGCGGCAGTGGCTTCCCTGGTGGCTCAGATGGTAAAGAATCCACCTGCAGTGTGGGAGACCCGAGTTCCATCCCTGGATTGGGAATATCCTCTAGAGGAAGTCATGGCAATCCACTCCAGTTTTCTTGCCTGGAGCATCCCCATAGACAGAGGAGCCTGGTGGGTTGCAGTCTATGGTGTCACTAAGAGTCGGACACAACTGAGCCACTAGGCACAGAGTCATCATTTGTGCCAGCTCCCTAGCCCCAGTTTCCAAGGGCAATGTGAAAGGACCAGATGGTATCAGGACATGCAGTGGGTTCTATTACAGAAGGACCCTGAACTTAGGTAATCCAAATCTTATAGAATGTGAAGGCTGTCTGGTAGGTCTGGTATATCCTATTATGTCAGAAAACAGGGACTCCTTAAAAACTGATGAAGACATTCCAAGGAATATGGGAGAACAATTTGAGCATCAAAGAGACTAGATGTAGAGAGGATTTCAACATATTATGTACAAAAAGAACCTGCAAGACCATAGTAATCCTTAAAAGGGTGGTTGTGCCAGTTAGTAACTGAAGGAGCAATGAAAGAATGAGAAAATAAATACGGATCATCAATGAATGCTGAAACATTTGATTAAAAGTCATTGGGGAACACAACATTGACAACACTCTAAAGAGTGTTAATTGATATGAATAGAAATATTTACTTTTATAGAGGAGAGATCTGACAAGCTTCACCTTAACCAAATGTTTAAACTTTACATCACCAAAGATGAGGCAAATTGACATTATATGCCTCCCAATGCCATGCACTGAAAGCAATATCACCTATGTAGTATTTATATCAGAATGTTTAATCTGATACCAGTCATGAGGAGACTATGAGATAAATGCAAATTGTGGACCATTTTACAAAATAACTGACTTGGACTCTTCATAAAAGTCAAGTCAAGGCCCCCACAAGAAAGACTGATGGTGTGTTCAAGATAAAATATTAAAGAGACATGACAACTGAATGCAACAAATAATTCTTGATTTGGCTTCTGTTTTTAAGCTATTGAAATATTATTGAACAACTGGAAATTTGGAATATGGCCCATTTATTAGATAATACTCATTGGTGTATCAGTAATATTGTGATAATAATATTGCAGTTATAAAAGAAAATGCCCTAAAGTATTAAAAATAAAACATCTGTCTGCAACTTATTTTCAAATGATTTAGAAAAACAGAATATGAATGTTGAAAAATGCAAATTGATTCAATCTAAGCAAAAAGCACATGAGTGTTCATTACACTGGCCTTCCAACTTTTCTATAGGTTTGAAAGTGAAAACCTCCAGTTGTGTCCAACTCGTTGTGACCCCATGGACTGTAGTCCGCCAGGCTCCTCTGTCCATGGAATTCTCCAGGCAAGAATACTGGAGTGGGTAGCCTATCCCTTCTCCAGGGGATCTTCCCAACCCAGGAATCAAACCGGTGTCTCTCACATTGCAGGTGGACTCTTTACCACCTAAGCTAGAAAACAAGACAATAAGTCACATTTCCTGGTCATTCTTTTCAGACTGTGATCCTAATCTCTTATGGATTTTCAACTTACCCACCTTTAGGATCATTTAAAGTTCTTCTTTGGAAGCATTTTCTGATTTCCTTATGATTTAAGCATAGAATATTGTCAAAAACTGTATGTGGAATGCTGCTGTACAAACACCATGTCTTTGACCTAAGGTTGATAATGGCCTTAATCCTGTGTCCAAGATCATTATTTTGTTTAAAATCTTGAATTTCTAGACTATACACATTGAGATTATATCTTAACTGACTCTCAGGTCCCTCTCCTGGCTCTGTGTGTAACTGATACACATGGATACATCTAATGTGGATTAATTTCTCATGTCTTTTCCATTATTGAAATTAAATATGCCTTATTTTTATCCATGCATATAGTTATCAAGATCTTCTTATAGTTTATCCCATAATAACTAGAATTCCCAAAATAGCTTAGTGACAAGTGATATCTTCAAGTATAAAGATGTCACTGTCCATACCTGCTTTCCTTATTTATAAATTATTAAATCTGTCCAGCCCTACCTTCTTCAGTTTTGGAGGCCCCTACTATTCACAGTCCTCTTCCCAGAGAGTTTTTGTTTTTATGTTTCTAATACTATTCTTTACATCTTTTAAGTAGCTTACCCCCCTCATCACTTTATCCCTTCATATCACTGGGAAATATTATGCAGACTTTTTGAATGATAAAACAGATTATGTATCATGTCTGTATGTCCTCATTCTTATATGTCCCCCAAATAAATATGAGCCAGATGTAATAATCTTAAATAAATCATGCTGTCTTTCCCTTACAGAAAACATCTGTTTAAGTGTTCTAAATTCCATTTAGTCCACTGAGGTCAGTACACTGATGTTCTATGCAGCCATTGCCTTATTTCCTTTCAGGTTTCATCTCACTTCCTTAACCCTCATTTATGTGGACACATCATCTCTGTTTTAACCACTGCATTATGTCATTATTTATATTTGGGTCATGACAAACTAAAAGGTCCTGAAAAGGCACAGGGGTTTTGTAGCACTTCTGTCTACTCCCAAATCCCACACAGGTGTGTGGCTCACCTCACTTTTATCTGTGTGATGCCCTCAAAGGTTCAATGAAAGTTGATACAATCCATTATTAACGTATACCACTGTCAGTAGTTCACACAATCACAGAGAATCCAAGAGAGTGTTCATAACATATTCCTGTATTCTATGACTAAGTTGTATCTTCCAACTCAAAAATTCAGAGGTGTCACCAGTGGTCTCAATGCCACTCCGTTGACTGTAGCTCTTTTGAAGAAGTGGTTACATGCCAGGGAGAGGAGTTGGTGGAACGGCCCTTCCCTATTTTGTTCTAAGGATTTACATTCAGAAAGGATTCAGATCTGGGCAAATAAAACTTGATCCACCTACCTGTCTATCATTCTAACTATCCATCACTTCACACACTTAATAAATATTAGGATGAAAAAGCTCGAATGTCGGTTCAGTGACCTGGGAAATGGCAAAGGTGTATCAGTAGAGAATCAGATTAACAGGATGTAAGTACTCCTGTTAAATGCCAGTGGGATGGAAGTGGGAAGAGACTGAGACAGGGCAGAGCCTGGAGGGCCAGAGTTAAGAGCCAGTTCCTGAGAAAGTGACCAGGATCCTTGGTCTTATGGGAGGCTTAAAACCAAACAAGATCCCCACCCCTGCCTACACTGGTTAGGACGATGGAACAGGAACCAAGTGATAGAGGGTTTTAGAAGCATTCTTAACGATAACACAGGAATTGCTTTACAATGCTGTATTAGTTTCTGCTGTACAACAACATGAATCAGCTATATATATATATATATATACAGTGAAAGTCACTCAGTCGTGTCCAACTCTTTGTGATCCCATGGACTATACAGTCCATGGAATTCTCTAGGCCAGAATACTGGAGTGGGTAGCCTTTCCCTTCTTGAGGGGATCTTTCCAACCCAGGGATCAAACCCAGAACTCCTGCATCGCAGGCAGAATCTTCACCATCTGAGGCACAAGGGAAGCCCTATGTATATATAATTTGTTGTTAAATGAATGATGTGCATGACAAAAAGTCAGAAGTGTTAAATTGTTATAACCTTGTCATCGAGCCCCCGTAGTGTCTGGAAGAGTGTAAAAACAGCTACAGCTCATTGGCAGAAAGAACACAATCTTACCTGAATTCAATCATAAACATATTTAAGGTTCAGATAGTACAAAACACTTATTACTTATGTTACATGGGCCAGTGTGTACTCAGAAGTCCTATTTCTCTTCCTCAGTCCTCTCACTTATTCCAAATTTCTCCTGCTGAGGAACGCATCATTCTGGTGTCTTCTGTGGTCAGGATTTTGAAGTCTGTTTTTGGCTCTGTTTTCTGGTGCAATAGTGGTTCCTCAAATTTTTCATAAAGAAGCACTTTACTCAGCAAACAAAACTCTTCAGATTATTGATAATAACTTCAACCTATCTTTAGACTAAAGATCCCTCCTAAATGATGAGAAACTGCAAGAAGACTGAAGAAAGCTTTTCTCTCTAGGTAGAGAGTAAAGAGTAGATCAAGATGTTTCTGTAATGTTTAAAACTCTAGACATCCTATATATGTATTGTTCTGGGATGTAGAAAGACAAAATCATGTCTGATATGTCAAAGGCAGTCGATTACTCCAAGCTTTCACCCACCTTGTTATCTTTTTCCTTAGGCAGAGTATCCACACACAGTCACCACCTCAGAACTGCCAAGGGAGAGCAGTGCTGGCGTGAACAACTGAAGCAACCAGGAATGTTAGAGAAGGAAAGAGTTTGGAAATTCTCCAGTCACAATCCACTTTACTTTTCTGTTCAGTGTTGAATTCCACTGTGCAGCATCCTTGCCAGGTCCTGAAAGCTCTGTTGATAAACTCCCTCAGTGACGAAGAGCCTCATCACTATGGTGAGTCTTTTTTTATATAGGCTAAATGCTTGGCTGCACCGCTCCAATTCCTCTCCTCTCTGCACTCTCTCTGCCCTTTTTAGGATGGAGGCACCCCTTCCCGATCCCGCTGGGAACATCAACAGGTGAGCCTTTCAGCTGCATCTCGCTTGAGGAGCTGTCCTCAGCTGAAGTGAGTCACTGTGCCCAGCATGACACCTCTTTTCTAGGTTGAATTGATACGAGGATACAAAGGTTTTCTCTCTTGCCTCAACTCAGGACGCTGTCTCACATCAGGCCCATGGAATAGGCTGAGGCTTTTGTTGAGGTGGTATAACAGTTCAGCTTTCCACTCTGCCCAGTCCTGCTCCCTTCACTCTCCCTGTGACTGTTGATTCTAAGAACACTTCCGTATAAGCCTCCTACATGGAGATCCCCATCTCATCTCAGAGGCAGTTTCTCAAGGAACCCAACTTGTGATATAAAGTATAAATCTACTTCAGTATTAGAAAAGTCTACTTCTCCTAATTCTGACCTCAGAAGCTGTACTGGATAAAACAATCTCTGCCCTGCATGATGGTCTTTTGGACCTTTGAAGTTATTAAGTGCCTGAGGGAGCTTGTGAGATGGAAGAGGCACCGGAGAATGCCGTCAGACTTTAGGGCCAGAAGAGTGTGATATCTTGGAAACCATGCCTGCCTCAGAGCTGCCAAGCACAGCTAGAGATATTCCCACCCACGGGACAAGTTGTTCCATAAACAATTTCCCATAACCAATCTTAAAAACACTCTGTATTAGTTTTCGATTATGTAAATAGTTCCTGCATAAAAAATACCACAAACTTAGTGGCCTTAAACAGCATCCACTAATTAGCTCAACTATACCCACAGGTCACAAGTCCAGGAGGGCTCCACTAGATTCTCTATTTCAGTTCAGTTCAGTCACTCAGTCGTGTCCGACTCTTTGCGACCCCATGAATCGCAGCACGCCAGGCCTCCCTGTCCATCACCAACTCCCGGAGTTCACTCAGACTCACGTCCATCAAGTCAGTGATGCCATCCAGCCATCTCATCCTCGGTCGTCCCCTTCTCCTCCTGCCCCTAATCCCTCCCAGCATCAAAGTCTTTTCCAATGAGTCAACTCTTTGCATGAGGTGGCCAAAGTACTGGAGTTTCAGCTTCAGCATCATTCCTTCCAAAGAAATCCCAGGGTTGATCTCCTTCAGAATGGACTTGTTGGATCTCCTTACAGTCCAAGGGATTCTCAAGAGTCTTCTCCAACAACACAGTTCAAAAGCATCAATTCTTTGGCACTCAGCCTTCTTCACAGTCCAACTCTCACATCCATACATGACCACAGGAAAAACCATAGCCTTGACTAGACGGACCTTAGTCGGCAAAGCAATGTCTCTGCTTTTGAATATGCTATCCAGGTTGGTCATAATTTTTCTTCCAAAGAGTAAGCGTCTTTTAATTTCATGGCTGCAATCACCATCTGTAGTGATTTCGGAGCCCAGAAAAATCTACTTAGGGTCTCACAAAGGCAAAATCAGTTTCAGTGGGGCTAAGATTTTATCTGATGATCTAAGGAAACACCCTCTCTCAATCTGGTTCAGGTTGTTGGCAGGATTTAGTTTTTTGTAGTTGTAGAAATCTCCATTTCTTTGCAGGCAGGCAGGCATGGACCACTTTCTGCTTTTAGAGGCCTTTCTCATATAGCCCTCTCCATGTCCAAATTGGTGAAGTCCTGTATATTCTTCTCATGCCAATCTCTCTAATTTCCTCTTCTGCTATCAGCCAGAGAAGGTTTTTTGCTTCAAAGGGCAAACAAATAGCTGTAGATATAGCTCACTTTAAGAAAATATTACACATGTAAAATCCAGACTTATTATGAAAACATAACTGAATAGTGATCTATAACATCATAGGCTTTTCACAAAAATTAAAACTGGAAGGAAAAGTTATCTAAACTTTTCAAACAAAAGATTAATTAGTAAAAATTTTAAGTGAAATAGTAATTACCCAAAATAGTTACAAAATAACTTCTGTATATAAAAGATTTATGAGATTTCTTTAAAAAGTAGGTTACCATGTATCCTTAAATGATACAGTGTTTCAAAATGACATGTATATCTGAGAATGGAAGTCTAAAAAACATAATAATTGAAAATTTTCATTTGCAGAATGCCAATTTCAAATTATTCTTTTATATATTAATAGTTGAATACATCAATTCTAAAAGTAATATATATTTGCTATTTTACATTCTGAAAAAAAGTACAGAAAGCATAAAGGAGAAGATAAAAGTCACTCAATTCTAATTCCAGATGTTACCATTTTTAAGATTTGGTGAATATGCAATTTCCTAACTAAATGTCATTAACCATTCTATTTAAATTTCATTTTAATAAATACATATTAGTTCACTGTATGAATAGACTTTAACTTACTTAAGTTACACTAATTTTGGATATTTCTATTTTTAATATATTTGCTGTGGTAACATACTATGATGAACATTATGATCTTCATTTTTTATCATTTCCTTGGGATTAATTTCTAAATTAAAAGATATGAACATTTTCAGATTCTTGAAACTCTTGGACTCAAGGCCACTAGGCAGAGTGTAGGGCAGAACTGAGGTACCTTACCGAAAATAGACGGATTAAGTAAAAATCAATATATGTTAAGAGATGAGATCTTCATTATACACCTCTTCACTCACTTGGCTCCCCAAAACACCGGCAGCCAGGATTCAACACACTGGCTCAAGAGAAAAATCCTGCAGATAATGACATTTGGAAATCCTACAATGAAAAGCTAAGTCCCATTTAATAATTCTACATCTTAAAATTAATCTATTACTCTTTATATCTGTAATCTGCAACCAGTAGTATCTTTCAACTCAAACTACATTTTTCAGCGTGTTCTCCATTTATCCACAATTACAAGATCGTGCAGAATACTCTTCACTGTCCTAAAAATCCTCTGTGCTCTGCCTATTTATTCCCTCCTCAGGCAGTCACCAATCTTTTACTGTCTCCATAATTTTGCCTTTTCCAGAATGCCATATGTTGGAATCATAATGTATTTTGCCTTTTCAGACTAGCTTCTTTCACTTAAGCTTCCTCTATGTCTTTTCATGGCTTGACAGCTCGTTTATTTTTCACACTAGATATTATTCCATTGTCTGGAGGTACCCTGTTTGTTTTTCCATTCACCTACTGAAGAACATCTTGGTTGCTTCCCAGTGTTGGCAATTATGAATAAGGCTTCTATTAACATCCTTGTTCCAAGTTTTTGTGTGAACAAGTTTTCAACTCATTTGGTAAATACCAAGGAATCTGACTTTTGGGTTGTATGGTAAAAGTAGGTTTAATTATGTATGAAACCGCTGAAGTATTTTTCCAAAGTGGCTGTACAATTTTGTATTCCCATAAGCAGAGAACAAACACTCATGTTGCTCCACATCCTCACCAGCATAGTGTTGCCAGTGTTTGGATTTTAGACATTCTAACAGATGTGTAGTGGTATCTCATTGTGTTAATTTGCAGTTCCCTAATTAGGGCTTCCCTGGTGGCTCAGAGGGTAAAGAGTCTGCCTGCAATGTGGAAAACCCAGGTTCCATCCCGGGGCTGGGAAGATCCCCTGGGGAATGAAATGGCAACCCACTCCAGTATTCTTGCCTGGAGAATTCCACGGACAGAACAGCCTGGTGAGCTACAGTCCATGGGGTCACAAAGAGTTGGAGGTGACAGAGCTCCTAATATACACAATGGCATATGATGTGGAACATCTTTTCATACCTTGCTTGACAACTAAATTTCTTCTTTGGTGCGGTGTCTGTTCAGGTCTTTTGCCCATCTTCAAAGATCAGGGTTTTTCTTGTTGTTGTTGTTATGTTGAGTTTTCTTTGTATATTTTGAACAACAATCTTTTCCAGATGTCTTTTGCAAACATTTTCTCCCAGTGTTGGCCTTTCTTTCCTCATTATCTTGACAGCATCTTTGCAGAGGAGTTTTAAATTTTAATGAAGTCCACCCTGGTGGCTCAGAGGTTAAAGCGTCTGCCTGCAATGTGGGAGACCTGGGTTTGATCTCTGGGTCGGGAAGATCCCCTGGAGAAGCGAATGGCAACCCACTCCAGTACTCTTGCCTGGAGAATCCCATGGACAGAGGAGCCTGGTGGGCTACAGTCCACGGGTCGCAAAGAGTCGGACACGACTGAGCGACTTCACTTTCACTTTATCAGTTATTTCTCTCATAGATTGCTTTTTGGTGTTATATTTAAAAGTCATTACCATGCCCAAGGTCATCTAGATTTTCTCCTAAACACTATATTCTAATGTCAAGTGTATTTTTAAAGCAAATGGGCTCCAAAAGAGAATAAAGGGTCTATACTAGACAGGGCAGCCACTATTTTTAATTTATCGTTGTATCTCCAAACACTAAAATTCAGTTTGGCACATGTCAAGTAATAACGTATACAATGACCTGGATGAATGAATAACTGGTCTTTTTGGTCAGAATTTAAACTCCCACCAATAACGCCTATCCAGCTTGCCTCCCTTACTCATTTTCTGGCCTCCCTCGGAGCAGCTCAGGCCCCCGAGCCCCTCAGCGGCCCCTCTACTCTTCCTGCCCTTGGCCCTCCAAGCTGCAGGTGGTAGCTTCTCGGGGGCGGTGCGTGGACACGGGTGTCCCTCGCCTGGGGCAGCCTTGCGATCCGAGAAGGAAGAGTGAAGAGCACTAGGCGGCGAAAGAGCGCAGCTTCGGGCGCGGGGCTGCAGACGCTCGACGGCTCGCCGCGGGCGCTCGGGACCCCGCTGAGAGCTCGATCGGGCGGGAGGGGCGAGGGGCCCAGACGGGGGAGCGGGGCGCCCCGGACTTGGTCAGCCCCAGGTCGGGTGGCGGCCAGCAGAGCGCTCATTTGCCCGGGTCCTCCGGCGCGGGGGAGGTCCGGCCGCGGGCCGTGGGGTTTCCCAGATCCGCGCAGCTTGGCCCGAGGGCGGAGAGGGGGGGCGCTCGCTAACACCTCAGCCCTTCAGTCCCAGGTTCTTTCGCAAGGGAAGCGGGCAGCCTTTTCCTTCAGCTCTCCGTTTCCCGGCGGCGGCCCGAGCCGTGCCCCGGGCAGGCGGCGCCTCGAGCGCCCCGGGAGAGACCTCGCCGACCCCTGCGCCTGATACCTGCTGTGCGCCTTTGCAGCGATTCTCCCGTGGGCATGTTTCAGGTGGGCAGGGCCAGCATCCCCAAACCTGCCGCCCACAGCCTGGAGGACCTGGACTCTGTGCAGCGCGTCCTCTTACACAGGTCAGTGCTGGGCCGGGGTATTCGGCGAAAGACGTCCCTTCGTTCCCGAGGAGGATGGCGAGGGGGAGGGGCGCCCTTTCCTTCCGGGGTCTTGCCGGGAACGTCTCTATTGGGATTCTCCTCCGTGCGGCTCCGGATGGGAGTTGAGTCCTAGCCTCCACCCCTTCCAGAATCGGATGCCCCGGATTCACCCAATTTGGTCGCGGGGAGTCTACCTCCGGGCGGGACCTGGTTATCCGCCTCACTGCAAAATACATCACTTTCTTACTATACACGGGGGAAAAAAGCCAAGCTGTTCTTTAAACACCTTTAAACTTTCTCCAGGATTAAAAAAAAAAAAAAGAGCTGAGAGTTTTGTTTGGATTTTGGTTGTGATTTGAATTAGAAGGAGCTACTTTTTAACAATTCTAAATTCTACGTGCCACCACCACACACACACATAGATTCACGGATGCGCGTCCACACACGTAACTGCACAAAAGAAACGTGAGTTTGTCTCCGAAGGGAGAGAATCCCAACTTGCCGGTGAACTGCTAATGTAGTCATTTACTTTGTCCAACCTTAAACTTTATGTAAAATGGACTAACAAATATTAAATCCCATGGTAACGGTAAGCGGTTTATGGAAGAAAAAGTAAGAATTCACATGGAAAGCAAATTCTCTTTCCATTTTAAGATTAAGAGAGAATGGTTGAAAGGCCAGGCAGCTAAGGCTGCTTTAATTCTAGGAAAGCCTGGACTTGGTAAGACATACTGTGGGGAAAACTCTTTTAGAAATATATCAAAAGTATCTCTTGAATACATTTGTAGGGAGAAAGTGTAAGTGGCGCTTAGTAACTCTTGAGGGGAGGCTTATGTGAGTTCTCTCATCTGCAAACGTTTCATGTGACCCTTTTAAGTCTTTGTACAAAACCATATGAGCTGTAGAAATCCTGTTCTGTTAGAAGTGTGAGTAAAGAAGAAAAGACACCGTGCAAGGAAGAAATCGGGTCTCTTCGATTTTAAAACTGTCTTCTGAAACCTGCAATTTTTCACAGTTGGTTTTCTTCTCTTCTTCCCCCTGGAGAGCCCCTGCCATAAACAATAAAATATTATCAAATGAGTAACTAAAAGGGATTCTGCTAAATTCCCAAAGACAGTTCTCACTGCATTTGATAAAATTAACAGTCCAGGAATAAGCCCCCAAAGTATTAACTAGAAATTCATTCACAGCAAGACTTTGATGAAGCCAGGAGGACTGTTTGTTTTAAATGCTTACAACTCTGATGCAACAGAATTCCTTCATGTTTTAAATGTCAGGTGCCAAAAATTCCAAACTGACTAACGCTACAGGCTTTCGGATCCAAAGCACAAACCTGTCTGAATGAACCAGGACAAAAGAGCATGTTTAAACTATAGCCATCAAAACTGAGATGATTATTTCAGAAGTAAGTAGTGGAGTGTTTCTGGAATAAACCTGCTCAGTATATGAAAAGCTACTTTATCTGAATTACAAATAACTGCTCCCACATGCTATAGAAACCAATGGACTCTGAAACTATAAGTGTCTTTGTCAATATGATGGCTAATAATTCTCTATTTTTAACATTCTCTGAAAATCTTTCTGCTTTTGCAATACATTATTTTTGTTTTCAAACATATTTATTTGAAAATTTGAGACATCTATAGATGTTTCTATTTCATTTAATGAAGATAGATTTTCACACAAGTTTATGTATAATCAAATGTCTTTTGCTAGTATATACAAAGATTTGTTGAGACATAATGTAATAGAAATTAGAGAAATCAGATAACCTTTAAATTACACTCATTTATCATCACAGTTCTCAAGCTCTAGACCAGTGCATGGCCTATGTTTTTATATCAGTCTTACAAAATTCTTACGTTTTTCCTTTAAAACATCCCTTGTAAGATATCCACAAAATTTGAGCAATTGCGTTAAAGAAACCAGTAGCCGTGGGCCATAGAAATTTTATAGACAAAATAGAAGACTGTTCTATTTTTACATCTTAAAGGATGATTCTTCTGAGTATTTTTTAATTACTTGTATATTTTCCATTGTAAATATGGTTGTCCAAATGTAAAGCATTAAATTGCTATGCTTTTGAAAAAGATATTTCAGCCAAACCAAGACTGACTCAAAGTTCCAAATTTTTCTCTGCATGAGGTGTTAGCTTCAAAATATGTCAGTATTAAAATAAAACAATAGCTCAGCAAAAAATATTTAGCTATTCTGTTTTTTGATAAAAAGTTACATATAGGTTGTTTGAGTCAGGGACTCAAAGCTTCATTATTGCATTTCTCAGGTATTTTACCTAAATAAATCAATAAATATTTGTGTCAATCTTGATTATAGGAAGTACCCAAATAATATTAGCACTCAAATTTTGCAGATTTTTAAAATGTGTGCACAAGGTTACTGCAATTTAATCATTCCCTTGGAGTCCTATTCTGTTACATACTACATAGTTGTGGGACTTGGCAAGACAACCTGTCTATACTTTCCTGTTCATTCTGTAATATATACCTTACAGAATGGTGGGTAAACTTCAGGTGATATTTAAATGCTCTATAAAATGAAAGTTCTATGAAATAAAAAGGATCATGTTTACAACTAATCCCTAAGAAATTAAAACACAAAAGGATACCTATTTCTAAAGACTCTGAGAAAATTCAGCTAAGTGACTTTTGCCCAAAGCCTAAAGGCTAATGTATTGTTCTCGTCAGGTTAGAGTGCCAGCATTTTGATGCTTCAAAGGAAGTGAGCTAAATGTGAATCTCTGAAAATGTTTGATGACCTAAATTGGCAACAGCAAAATAAGCATCTTTAAAATACTTCAAATATCCAGAACTCCCAGGGTTAAAGGATGTCCTATTAGATAATAATCCTGATGAATAAAATATCCTCTTAAATTCAAAAAGTAAAAACTAAAATCAATAAGATCAAAGTTCTTTGAAAATACAGTATACATCACACACTGCTCTATTTCCTAACATTTAAGACATTAGATTGCAAAGGTTATCTCATTTAGTTCTTTGCAACCCTGTATAGTTGGCAGGGATTATTATTGCTGTTTTCAGATAAAGAAACTGATTGTGTTCACAGTCAGTTGGTTATTAGTCCCAAAATCAGGATGAGATTCTGGCTCCTCTAACTGGGGAATGCATGGCACTTATGGATTATCAAGCATCTTCACAGTTGTTATTAAATTATTGTAGTGTTCGACAAAGATAGCAACTTTTAAAGATATTACTGAGGGTACTTGATGCTCATTTAGAAGCTATGGTTTTTGTAAATTTCATGTGTTTCCTACTTTTTTCTTCATCAGCAGATTGTCAGGCATTAAGAATTTTTGCTGCTGTGTATTCCTGTTTTGATTGGCAGCTACTGATCTATGGCAGTAGAACAGTTCACCAAATTTGTTAGAATTTGTAAATGAAAATATGAAATGAGGATAGTAGGAGTAAATGAACTGGGTTTTGGGTTCAACTTTGTGCCATCTACTTTAGTTACCTTTGTGTTCACTTCTAGATTCTCATCTATATTCCATTATTGTTCAAATGCAGTATGCATGATCTTAGAACAAACTCCACGCATTCTTACAGGTAGTTCAATTTTTATACAGGAAAGTGAAAATTTTCAATCATAATGCTATTCTATAAACATGAGATTGCCAAAATGTTATATATTATGAATCTATCCCAAATTTGAAAAATTCCACATTATGTAGTCTCAGGTTTTAAAATGTTTTGCCGAGTCTACCAGTCAATTATTCATGATTTTAAAATGACTGTGGTTGTCAGTATTACTACATAGTTCATGAATTACTATTTCCATCTTCACAATTAAGGCAATATTAATTAGTTCCTAATAAACCTCCATTACATGAATTTTTATCTTGCAATTAAAAATTTTTTAATGGACATGACCTCATGTGGCCCTGTTTTCGTTTAGTTCTTATTGCTAGCTTATATTCCTATTTAGGAAAGAGCTCTTGAACCTGCTAAAGATACTAAATATTTAATTATGGTCTTATCTGGTGTATTTTATGTCAGTATTGTATTGTTTGCCTAGTTGAGATGTAATCAATGGAAATAAGGACCTGATGTCTCATGTGTATTAAACTAAACATATTTGGGCCTCAGAAGATGGCTGGCTATTTGTAATGGAACAGAAAATAAGAATATACCCAGGCCTGGGAGTTCCTCTGTGGCCTTGGATTTTGGGCGTCACTTCTGTGGCCCAGAGTTTGGCCCCTGGTCAGGAAACTGAGACCAGGCAAGCCTCCAAGTGCAGCCAAAAAAAAAAAAAAAGAACCTAAATCTTTTGAGTCTTCCTGCAATTGACATAACTCAGATACTTATCTAGTGTGAAGGAAATTTTCCTAAAGATATACTTTTATGTGGCATTTCTTGACCTGGTTTAACCTTGTGTAAGATAGAAGACTGAAAAAAAAAGTCATGTCTTCTAGGAATTGTCATTTGGTAGCAAATATAGATGCATTCCTAAATAATCTAGATACTAGGCAGACTGGCAATTAATTACAACAGAACTTTATGTGATATGTTACAAGGGGAAGGTGGAAAGAGGAATTCTTACTAAGGTAGGAAAAGAGCCTAGGGAGACTTCTTGAAAAAGTACAACTTGAAATTGGGTCTTGAAGGAAAATGTAGTGTTTTGGATAATCAGCATTCCATAGTGAGAGATCTGTGTGAGTAAATGATCTACAGAAGAGTTAAAATTTTTTTTGACACTTTATGTGTTAGGTATTTTACATGCATTGACTCACTGGATTCAACAGTCCTGTGAAATAGGTACTGATATCCTAACTCACAGGTAGGAAAAGTAAAGTGTGGAGAGATTTTTCACTCAAGATTAAACCCGTGATTGTTTCTAAGTCAGGGAGAGTTCTGCCTGCCAGGCTCAAAATGAGGAGGTGGGAATGGGTTCCTGTTTAGGAGATGGTCAGTGGGCCTGTAGGTAGGAAGCATAGAACCAAAGGAAGGCTATGGGCAGTTTTTCCCAAGTTTGCCTTTAACCTGAGGATCACTAGGGCTACTTTTCAAAATAGAGCTTTTCAGGCTCCTCCCCTGGAGATCCTGATCTTGTTGAAGTGGGGTAGGATCCTAAAGCTGTATGTTTAACAAGCATCTCAGGTAAGATGTGTCGATTAGTTAAGTTCGACAGTTTGATTAACTTGATTAATGTATAACAGGAAATAAAGTCTCTAATTCTGTATTGAAGTCACTCAGTCGTGTGACTCTTTGCGACCCCCCATGGACTGTAGCCTACCAGGCTCCTCTCCAGGCTCCTCTCTCCATGGGATTTTCCAGGCAATAGTCCTGGAGTGGATTGCCATTTCCTTCTCCAGGGGATCTTCCCAACTGAGGGCTCGAACACAGGTCTCCTGCATTGTAGACAGATGCTTTATCGTCTGAGCCACCAGGGAAGTCTGTATTAGTGCTCAGTTATTTGTAGAATTGGAAGGTGTTGTTTTTAGAGACTTCACAATTTGGATTTTATTCTCTGTTTAATGGGGTGGCATTGAGACTTATGAGCAGGGTATGAAATTATCAGATGCTTATAGAAAAAAATGAAGTGTTATTTATAGTAGAAAATGTGTGCATGCATGCTAAGGGACTTCAGTCGTGTCTGACTCTTTGCAACCTATGGCCTATAGCCTGCCAGGTCCTCTGTCCATGGGATTCTCCAGGCAAGAATACTGAAGTGGGTTGCTATTTCCTCCTCCAGGGCATCTTCCCAACCCGGGGATCGAACCTGCGTCTCTTATGTCTCCCGCATTAGTAGGTGGGTTCTTTACCACTAGTGCCTTTGTTAAAATTTAAAATGTCTTAAAAAAAAAAAAAAAACTTCCAATAAGGTGCTCTTAAAATGAGGAAAAGCCTAACTTTATTAAAGAGACACTGAAGGCATTTTAATTTTAGAATGGAATCTTAGGGATTGTGGTGAGAATATGTATGTTTTAAGATGAAACATAATATAACTATTATAGCAGTTCCACCTTTTAAAATAGTATCTCTAATCTTAAAAGTAATACACCTTTATTTTGGAGCAGGGTAAACAATATTGATGGAAATATGTTTCTTTTCTTTCCTGACTCCATTTTCTTGAGGCTTCTGACCCCATTACTTTCCCCATTACTTTTACCTGGAAATATTGTTTTCTAACTACTAGAGAAAATAAACACCATCACATGGAGACTGCCTTAGCCTCTTGAGTGACACTGGCAAGTCAGCATCCACACCTGCATCCTCCTCTGGGTACCAGTTTCAGAGAAGAGGTGTTGAGCAAGGTCATATCTCTCCATCTGTTCCTTAGGTGCCGTCTCTTTCTGTCATCATCTCTTTACCCATTTATCCCTTTATGAACTAGTCCTCTGTTTTCTAATATTTGTGGTATGTGGACTTCTCTTTTCACGAAAGACTTACAGATTTCAGGGATGACAAACTTTACTATAATTTAAAATAAGCAGGTACAAGCTCTGTGCTTTACAGCTCTTTCATAAGATAAAAACAATTTTATAAATACAAATAAACTGCAAAACAAAATTCAATAGCTAGTTAAAAATTATTAAAAAGCAAATTTAGAAATCAATACAAATAAAACCATTAAACTTAGGATATTCAAATATACATAATTTAATGTGACAAATGAAACTAAATTGCAGCTTGAAAGTTTAAATATTTAATGGCTACTGCCCAAGTTCTTTTGAGCAATATATATGCATATATCTTTCTGGGCTATGGGATGACTCATCTTTCACTACTCTTCACTGTTCAGACCATAATATTCTGTAATGGCAAGATAAGTTAAGCCTTCCTCTAAGAAACCTGCTGTGGCCCTACATGTCCCAAGTTTGTTTTCCTTTGAGTAATCCATTAGAACTCTGCATTTATCATAGTACACTATATGTTATAAATTGCACAGTCATCTTTCAGTCTTTACCATCTACCCATAGAGTTTAAGTTGAATCCCCAGCCCTCATCCATTGAGATCATAAAATAACATTAAGATCTTTTTTAAAAAATTAACAGCTATTCTAGGAACATTTTCCCATGCATTGCTTTTGAAAACATTTCTATTAACATCATAATATTCATACTTTATATTTAAAGACATTTAAATTTTACCCTTTTGCTGAACATTAAGCTTGCTTTCAGCTTTTATTTTTATGTTTTATTAATTTTATTTGTATCTCTTATTTTCTTAGAATAGATCTCTAATACTGAATTACTGATCTCTAATGGAAAAGACCTCGATGGTGGGAGGGACTGGGGGTAGGAGGAGAAGGGGACGACAGAGGATGAGGTGGCTGGATGGCATCACCGACTCAATGGACATGAGTTTGGGTAAACTGCGTGAGTTGGTGATGGACAGAGAGGCCTGGCTTGCAGCGATTCATGGGGTCGCAAAGAGTCAGACACGACTGAGGGACTGAACTGAACTGAATAGTTGAATTACTGGGTGCTGAGGAGTAAATATAATCTAATGGTTAATGACTTCGGCTCTTGTTGGCTTTGTCTTCTGCTACCCGTGTGACCATAAACCAGATGAATAACACCTCTCTAAGCTTCAATTTCCTTATTTTAGTGTAGAGAAATTTAGTTCATGTATATTCCTATACCTATGAATAGAACAAGTAATTAGAGCAATGGCCGAATCTAAATAAATGCTATTATTTTGTACATTCCAAAAATAATTGATGCAAATATTCGCAAAAGACAGGTAAATTTTACCTGTGTACACTTCCGACTTCAGTGATGAGAACACTTCATCAAATTATAAAATTTTCAGTTAGAAAATGAACACGCAGTTGATTTCACAATATTGGCACCAATTTGAAGCACCTCTACAACATCTGCTTGGGAGAAGTGTGAAAATATTTACTTCTGTGAAACAATCAGAAAACCAAAGAAATAATGGCGCATATTTACATTAACACCTACATGGCATTGCTTAAAAGTGTCCATTCCAAGCACGTACAGAGACGTAGAGGGTAATTTCCTTTACTCTAGGGAAACCCAGGCGGAGCCCATCTAAGGTTTTGGACAGCTGTTTGGCGGAGCAACAAAGTGCAAACTGCAAGAAAAAGAAAACCCAGTGGGCCTTCACTAGTTTTAACAAGTTAAGCTGTTCCAAATGAGTGTCTTTCGGGGAGCGTAAGTGGTTAAGTTTTAGCTTCTTCCATTCTTACCGGATGTCCTAGGAATTTTAGTTCATTGGCTCCTTTCAGGGGGTCTCACTTTTCTCCTAAAAGCTTCCCCGTCTCCCTGGCAACCTGAGCTGCCACCAATTGCAGCCGCGGATTGGTGGTCACGTGGCCCAGGCCGCTTCCCGAGAGGAGGCAACATGGCGGCGCCGGCAAGCAGTAGATGCGGGGTTTGAATTACTCGTAGAGCAGCGGCATCCCTGCTGATGGCGTCTCTGCCGTTGTGCGGTTCGGTTCGGAGCCCAGGGGGACTCCCTGGAGACCCTTCACAAGAAGATGATCAGGATTATGATCCTGAAGATCCGGTCAGCGACTCGGGTTCATACTCCCCTACGAGTACAGACTCTAAGTAAGGTTCTCGAAGAGGGACAATTAAACCCATCCTTTCTGTCCCGAAAGTGTACACGTGGGCTGGGGAGACTTCGAGAGTCTTGGCGTGGTAGAGAATAAATGTTTGAGGTTCTATAATAAGTGGGGGTTATTGGCACCAGGTTTCAGCTGTGCGATAATGTGAGCTGAAATGACTCACTGTTCATTCTTTGTTATAGTAGGTTTTAAGGAGGAGGGTCTCTGGTGAATTTTGTAATATATCAGAGTATAATCTGCTAGAGTGTTCACAAAATTCTGTTCTGTCGCAGTGTCTTCTTGCGTTGTGTCATGATCTTTGTGACTTTAATCTCAGTATTTAGAGTGAAGGGACACCTGCGTTTGGTCAACTATTTAAATTACGTAGGTTTTTCTGCCGTTATAAAACTGAATAGATATATAAAAGAAAGGAGAACAACCCTAGGCTCACCATTGAGAACAACCTCTCAATTTGGGGGTTATTTCTGCTGTATTTTAGCTTTGGGGGTTATTTCTGCTGTGTTTTCCTATGAACTTCCATAGTTCTCTTGTTTTCTGTTTTGTGTCATAATGTAGATCTTAAGTATTATTTTCTACTTTTTTTTAATCCCTAAAAATGATGCAAATTTATTTTTGTTCACAGTACCCAATGCTGCTTCAGTTTTGAAGGCATTTATCCCTTACTGCTATGGATTGAGAACTTTTGGAAAGGTCAATTAAAGTAATTAGTGTGTGCTTGAAACAACTAGCTATGAAACTGTTCTGGGGCCAAAGCATCAATTAGTGACTGCCGTATACAGTCATTCTTAGAATGACATTTTATATGTATTTTAAAATAACAGGAGTATATAATGTGTATTTAGGAGTATCAGTTACTTGGCAGTTATTTTCACCCATAGGTATGTAAAACATTTTATCATTATCTTTAAAAAGCAGGAGGAGAAAACCATCACTGCTGCTGCTGCTAAGTCACTTCAGTCGTGTCCAACTCTGTGTGACCCCAGAGACGGCAGCTTAAATGTGTTCTAGAGGCTTAATGAGGACAGATTATATTCTGGAAGACTTGTGCAAATTAAAAGATATCAAACACTTTGTGTAATCTTCTACTGTGGTCATTTTTAAAATAATTTAAAAATTCATGGCTGTCAAGCCAGGCTGCTTGAAGGGAAGTATGGATTATGTGGAACCTTCTTTGGTCTTGCTATTGGAGCCATAGACAATGTGAGATTCAAACTCTTGGTTTCTCTACATCTTAGAACCACACACTTTTAGTCCAGAGAGCATCTGTAATTTTCTTAAGGTCACACAGTTGAGTGTTGGCAGTGGAGAAATTTAGGAGACCTGTTTCCAAAGGGGGTGCGTTGATTCTGATGAATAAATAAACGAGCTAGCCCTGTTACCTGGGAAGTGAGCAAGCTAAGGACCTTGTGTTAGAAAATGTGTTATTTCAAAGCATTTTGTGATTCAGAGAGTGGGACAGGACTGGAGCAACCTAACATGCATGCATGCATTAGAGAAGGAAATGGCAACCCACTCCAGTATTTTGCCTGGAGAATCCCAGGGACAGAGGAGCCTGGTGGGCTGCCATCTATGGAGTCGCACAGAGTCGGACATGACTGAAGCGACTTAGCAGCAGCAGTGTGATTCCGAATACATGTATATATGTATTATATTTTAGTTTTTTCTTTAATGGCCTTTAAATTTTCTGTATCAGTCATTTCCTGATCACTCGATATGTCCCAGTATCTTTAACATCCTAGTAATAAGACCACAGGAAATCTCGAAGGTAAACTGTTTAGCTGGTCTGTATTTCAAGTCCTACCAAGATACAGATTTTATGGCTGTCACTTCTTGGTGTTTAGAATGTACGAGTTGATACACTGACCTGACTAGGGAGGCTTCTGTCTCTTTTTCCTTATGATATTTACCTCCCTAAGGTGCAGAGTCATCAGTGCAAGCGATGGCCTTCCCAGCTGGGACAGCACGCTAGAACATGTGGATCAAAGATGTAGGGATGTGAACCTAAGCTTTCTCATCAAAGCTAAGAGATGAATTGCTTGTTGTCTTTCATTGCCTACATGGAGGTTATTAAGGAAGTTACGCCACTTACTGATTCACCTAAAGTGTTCTGAACTTTCAAGGTTCCAGTTAATTTCTGCATATTCTTTCTGGAAATTGTCATTGTTTCTGACATGCTTTCAAACTGAAAACAATTTGAGCTGCAAGTTATTGTCAATACAGAATTAATAAGTTTATCATTTTTTAGAGAAGATGTCTTTAAGGTACATTCTGGTTATAGTACTTTTAATAGGTACTTACAAGAGGAAATTTTTAAATTAGTGCAGTACCTCCTAACCTGGCATATTGGCCAGTCCCTGAGGAAGCTTCAGAGGTAATACTGGAGGGTGGGTTGGGTTGAGGGAACCATTAACTAGTTTTCAGTCCTGAAATGACAGAAATACATTTACTTGCAGTAACTCCATGTTTCTTTGCTTTGGTTTACAGTTATCCAACTCATTGAAGCCACATTGGTTTGTGTTGGCCAAAGTTACCAGTTTTCATAAAATTGACCTAGAGTTTTGATTTTTTCAAAGTGAATTTTTTATTGTTGTGAGTTTTAAAACTTTGACTGATGGGGAGAAAAGGGGATTCTTTAGAAAGAGAATTAAGCTGTAAAAAGCTAAGGAATGTCCACTGAAAATAAGAAGAATGACTGGAGACAAGAAATTGTCCTTTAAATTTTTTTCTGGGATATTTTAACATCTTTATTGAAGTATAACTGATATATAATAAATCATACATATTTAAAGTGTACGATTTGATAAGTTTTGACATGTATACATCTGCCAAGATAATGAACATATCCTTATCTTCCAGAAGTTTCCCTGTGTGTGTCCCCAATACTACTCATGCCTGCCTCACTCCTTACAACCACTTATCTGCTTTCTGTAGTGATAGATGAGTTTGTATTTCCAGAGTTTTATAAAAATGAAATCATACAGTATGGACTTTCTTTTTTGTCTAGCTTCTTCTACTTTGCATACTTATTTTGAGACTCATTCATATTGTTGCCTAAATGTAGTTTTCTCCTTTTTTATTTCGGAATAAGCCTCCGTTTATTTCTGAATAGGACTGAGCATAGTTATTTTGAGATTCATTTTGTTACTTATATGTAGTTCTTTCCTTTTTATTTCTGAATAGGATTCCTTGGATATATCAAAGTTTGTCTTTTTCTTGGGTTTTAATGTGTGAAGGTGCTAATTGAAGAATCAAAATGTTTCATTCAGAGTTATGGTGCAATATATTATTAATAATATCCAGTTTAGTACAATATTTTCCTTTTTCTCTCCTACTCTGAACCTTGACTTCTCTTTTCTTTTTTATCAAATTACATCAGTTAAAAAGTCAAACAGGATGTAGCTAGGTTTATGGTGAGATATGGTAATTCTCTGCCACCATCTCCATCTCAGCATATTGAAGAGAATTCACTGTCTGCCTTGTTTCTCCACTAGTGTTGCCCATCTCATTTGCTGACCTCACTCTCTTTTTACTCAGGTCTTCAGATCTGATAAGTCTCCAATCCTGTTGACTTACTTTTCTAATATCCATCCTACCACCTCCTTCCCCTTCTCACAGGCACCGCCTTCCTTAAACAGCTCGCCTGTCCCTTATACCAGTGGAGTAGCCTTATAACTGGTCCGGGTGCTTCTAATTTCTCCTGTTTGCTGTCTTTCTTCCATATAGCTGACTGTGTTTACTTTCTAAACTATAGTTCTAAATTATTTTTCTTGTAGAGGACCTATTATAAAAAAATACAGTGTAGCAGTTTGGATCAAAAGTATAATTAAACACAAGCATGAATATTACCAATAAAGCCAGCTAAAATGAAGTAGCTATCCATGTGCTTAACCAGGTCATCCTTATGATCAGGAAAAGAAAGCTGAGATTAAAAAACTTATCTAATATTTCAGGTTTGATCACTACAGACTGTATTGTTCAAAGAATTCAACCACTTGGATTACAATGAAATTTTTTATAATGTTGCCTGAAATAACTGAAACTTTGACTAATTTTGTTAGTATCCATAGCATATTTGCAATGTCAAAATACTTTTTTCAGCAGATTATTATGAGAGGCATTTTGGTTCAGTGTAATAAGTACTGGATTAAGAGTAGGGTTCTGAAAACCTGAAAGTGTTGACATTTTAATTTCATCAAGTTTTCTCTGATTTTTAGGAATTCAGAATTAATTCTTGGTTGTAACTTATTACTTTACAAGATGTCTCAAGAGCACTATATTCTAAGGGGCAAACACTTACAGAGAAAATAAAGGCTGAATGTATAAGCATTTCTGTCTCTTTGGAAATGAAATCCTTGTGTGGCAGCCTTAGAAAAGACATGCTTTTCTTTAACATAAAAACTATCGTCCTGGTAACTGGGAAACTTTATGGGCCTTCATCTTTTTAACTTTTATTTTAAAATTGGAAATATTAGAATAATCGTGTTAGGGCAGTGTAACTATATGTGCGATGCTATATAGTGGTTGGATGATACATGGCATTATACATTTGTCTAAACCTGTAGATTGTACAACACTAAGAATAAACAGTAATGTAAATTGTGGATTTGGGGTGATTATGATTATGAGTTTATCAATTGTAATAAATGAACCACGCTGGTGAAGGATGTTGATAGTGGAGGAGGTCATGCATATCATGGGGAGGGAGTATATGAAAAGTTGCTGTACCTTCAGCTCAATTTTGCTGTGAACTTGAAACCGCTCTAAAAAGAAAAATCTATTAAATCATTTTTCTACTCAAAAGCTTGATGTCCTCCCAGATAAATTCCAGATTCCTTAGGATGCTTTTTAAAGCTATTTCAGAGCTGTTCTTTAGCCTCTCAGACCCATCTTTGATGATCTTCTTTAAGTCACCTTTATTCCTACTTGTCTTAGCTCTGGCCACTAATTAAAAAACATCCTAGGGAATTCCCTGGTGGTCCAGTGGTTAGGACTCCATGCTTCCATTGAGGGGGCACAGCTTCTCCCTAGTTAGAGAACCAAGATCCCACAAGCCATGTAACATAGCAAAAAGAAAAAAAAAAATCCTAAGCTGAGTGGTATATAAACAGTAGAAATTTATTTCTCACAGCTCTGGAGACTGGAAGTCCAAGGTCAAGATATCAACATGGCCAGGTTCTGGTGAGGGCCCTCTTCCGAGTTACAGACTGCACATTCTCATTGTATTCTCACATAGTAGAGAGGAGAAACAAGTTCTCTGTGGCTCTTCTAAGGGTGTTAATTCCATTCATGAAGGCTCCACCCTGTGACCTCATCTAATTCTAATTACATCCCAAGGGCCCCACCTCCCGAAACCATTGCACTTGGGGTAGTGTTCAAAATATCAATTCTGGGGGAACATAAGAATTCAGTGCATAATATTACTACACTGAAATGGTTACCCATTCTCATTCCTACAATGTTCTTTTACTCCTCCTACACTTTGTGCTTACTTTGTTCTCTCTGTTTGAAATACCTTTTCTTCCTGTCTCTACTTGTCATCATCATTCAAAGTCCCATTTAAGTGCTGCTTTCTTCTGGAACCTTAATTGATCCTTTTTAGACTTGGTTGTGGGTCACAGTAAACTGTGGAAAATTCTTAAAGAGATGGGAATATCAACCTTACCTGTCTCCTGAGAAGCCTGTATGCAGGTCAAGAACCAGACAGCTAACTGATTCAAAACTGGAAAAGGAGTACGTCATGGCTGTATATTGTCACCCTGCTTATTTAACTTATATGCAGAGTACATCATGCAAAATGCCAAGCTGGATGAATTACAAGCTGGAATCAAGATTGCCAGGAGAAATACCAACAACCTCAGATATGCAGATGATACCACTCTAATGGCAGAAAGTGAAAAAGAAATAAAGAGCCTTTAGAAGACAGTAATGATGACCCTGTATGTGAGACAACCAAGAGACACAGAGGTATAGAGTGGACTTTTGGACTCTGAGAGAGAGGGAAAGGGTGGGATGGTTTGGGAGAATGGCAATGAAACATGTATATTTTCGTGTAAGAAACGAAGCGCCAATCTATGTTCAATGTAGGATGCAGGATACATGGGGCTGATGCACAGGATGATTCAAGTAGAGGATGTGGGGTGGGAGGTGGGAGGGGGCTTCGGCATTGGGAGATTGTGTTCACCTATGGCTGATTCGTGTCAATGTATGGCAAAACAAATACAGTATTGTAATTTAAAATAAATAAATAAATAAAAAAGAAATAAAGAGCCTCTTGATGAGGATGAAAGAGAAGAGTGAAAAAGCTGGCTTGAAACTCAACATTAAAAAGATTATGACATCCGGCCCCATCGCTTCATGGCAAATAGAAGAGGCAGAAATGGAAGCAATGACAGGTGTTATTTTCTTGGGCTCTAATATCACTGCAGATGGGGACTGCAGCCTTGAAATCAAAAGATGCTTGTTCCTTGGAAGAAAAGCTGTAACCAACCTAGGCAGCACATTAAAAAGCAGAGACATTACTTTGCCAACAAAGATCCGCCTAGTCAAAGCTATGGTTTTTCCAGTAGTCATGTATGGATGTGAAAGTTGGACTGTTAAGAAAGCTGAACACCAAAGAATTGATGTTTTTGAACTGTGGTGCTAAAGAAGTCTCTTGGCAGTCCTTTGGACAGCAAGGAGATACAACTAGTCAATCCTAAAGGAAATCAACCTTGAATAGTCATTGGAAGGACTGATGCTGAAGCTGAAGGTCCAATACTTTGGCCACTTGATGTGAAGAGCCGCCCACTGGAAAAGACCCTGATGCTTGGAAAGGTTGAAGGCAAAAGGAGAAGAGGGCTCAGAGGATGAGATGGTTCGATAGCATCACCAACTCACTGGATATGAATCTGAGCAAACTCCAGGAGATAGTGAAGAACAGAGAAGCCTGGCGTGCTGCAGTTTATGGGGTCACACAGAGTCATACACAACTTAGCAACTGAACAATAACAAGATTTGATTTCTCCAGTAGCAGTTTTTCTCCTGCATTGTTGTTGTTTAGTCACTAAATAGTATCTGACTGTTTGCGACCTCATGGCCAGCTCCTCTGTCCATGGGATTTGCCAGGCAAGAAAACTGGAGGATTGTCATTTCCTTCTCTAGGCAGTCTTCCTGACTCAGGGATTGAACCCACGTCTCCATTGCAGGCAGATTCTTTTACTGCTGAACCTCCAGGAAGCCCTTGTTTTCTTTATAGCAGTTTTCATTCCTCACTTTTGGCGCTTGTGTTTGAGCTAGATGAAGAGCTGTCTGTCCACCTGACGTCTTTTAAAAAAGCACAGTAAAGTTCTAGAAGAAACCAATTTGCTGGTCTGTGATTCCAGTTCTACCAGAGTTAAATTATATCCTTAACTTAGTGCACTGTAGACTTGCCCCGTTTAGCTGTAGTATTGGAATAGGAGATGGGGTCATTATTAGCATAGTTCCAGTGGAGCTGTGTCCCTGATGTAAAGAGTTGTTTCATGTAACAACTTCACAGTTGTTAGTTCACTGGCTCATCCCTTCTTCTCTGTTGTGCTTCACATTTGTTCCAGTGGTGGCTGTGGCTGAACACCAAAGAACTGATGTTTTTGAACTGTGGTGCTAAAGAAGTCTCTTGGCAGTCCTTTGGACAGCAAGGAGATACAACTAGTCATTCCTAAAGGAAATCAACCTTGAATAGTCATTGGAAGGACTGATGCTGAAGCTGAAGGTCCAATACTTTGGCCACTTGATGTGAAGAGCCGCCCACTGGAAAAGACCCTGATGCTTGGAAAGGTTGAAGGCAAAAGGAGAAGAGGGCTCAGAGGATGAGATGGTTCGATAGCATCACCAACTCACTGGATATGAATCTGAGCAAACTCCAGGAGATAGTGAAGAACAGAGAAGCCTGGCGTGCTGCAGTTTATGGGGTCACACAGAGTCATACACAACTTAGCAACTGAACAATAACAAGATTTGATTTCTCCAATAATAGTTTTTCTCCTGCATTGTTGTTGTTTAGTCACTAAATAGTGTCTGACTGTTTGCGACCTCATGGCCAGCTCCTCTGTCCATGGGATTTGCCAGGCAAGAAAACTGGAGGGGATTGTACTAAAAAAATAAGAAACCCCAACTTTTCATTGCAACTATTCATTAATAGTGAAATTAGTATTGTATGTAGATACACCCCACTCTAAGAGATGGAGCTTAATCTTGCTTCCTCTTTAGTGTGGACTGGACTCAGAGATGAGCTTCCAAAGAAAAGAGCATGGGAAGTGAAATACAGCAGCTTCACAGTAAAGAAATCTGGCAGCCCACCCCAGGTTCCCCACCTTCTCAAGCTGCCATAACATCTAGCACAGATTTTATCCATTAAAATCATTGTTTCCTTTTAGAAAACAAGCAGAAGACTTTGGAGATGAAAATTTAGATATTGGTGGTAGACAGAACATAGAAATGAAAACATGGAAAAGCATTGCGCAGACCAGTGCTTACTGAACCAAGCCCCAGGTAGAGTCCACGATAATCTGTAATGCTGCTTTTATTCTGTGTGGTTTTTCTCTGTCCCTAGACGTGCCCTGCTGTACCTATTAGTGCTGTGTAACTACATAGCTACATGTGTTGGCTACCTAGGTAAAGCACATGTGCTTTTCCCACTAAAAGGAAAAAGTATAATGTAAGAGGTTTGAAATTGCAGCCAAAATCTGTTTTCCTTAAGGAAATGTGCCGTGAGGGCTGGCTGTTTCATAACGTTTTTCTCGTTCTTGTGGTGACCAGGGAAATGCTGTTGCTATTTCACTTGGTGAAAAATGCTGACAGTAACACAGTTAAGTATCTGAGAGATTTGATAACTTAGAAGAAGA
This sequence comes from Nanger dama, assembly GCA_917880005.1. Classification (NCBI taxonomy): domain Eukaryota; kingdom Metazoa; phylum Chordata; class Mammalia; order Artiodactyla; family Bovidae; genus Nanger; species Nanger dama. Next base: position 30,687,194 of record CAKJTW010000009.1, on the reverse strand, counting down.
TAAAAAGATGTAGTATCAACATGGAATTCTTGAATACATCAATAGTTGAGCAACTTATCAGCATTATCTAAAGTTTGTTTTCGTTAATATATTTCTGTTACAGTTTATGTAAGCAAACTAGATTATCTGCAAATTGGCAAGTTTTCTCTAGGAAGAAGGCCTCTGCCCATATTTACCACATCATTTAGAGTTTGAACCCAGTTGATGTGCCATCAAACTTTGCAGACTGACTATAATAATACACAGTTATTTCTGTTTAGAGCAAAGCAGAATAAACAAAGTAAGAATCTCATTGAAAGACATTTGCACAATAACAGCTTTGCAGCTTGCACCATAGGATCTCAGAAAAAGAGATGAAAGGATATTTATGTTAATATTGATTACTGTGACCCATATATCATAAAAATCTTAATTAAAACTGGTAGACTTAAAAATGAATCTTTTATTTTGGAATATATGTTTACAGAAAAGTTGCAAAGGTAGTACAAAGAGTTTCTGTAAATTCTTCACCCAGTTTTTCTCTCTTTTACACAAATATGGCACGTTTGTCAAAACTAAGAAATTAACATTAGTACAGTCCTATTAACTAAACTCTTGACTTTGTTTAGATTTCACCATTCCTCTGCTAAGTCCTTTTTCAGTTCCCAGATCCAATCCAGAGTATCATCTGGCATTAGTCATCATGTCTCCCTAGTTTCCTCTGGTCGTGACAGTTTCTCAGTCCTTCCTTGTTCTTCATAACCTCAGTCACTTGTTAAGGTGGTGACTGCCAGATTTCTTTACTGTGAAGCTGCTGTATTTCACTTCCCATGCTCTTTTCTTTGGAAGCTCATCTCTGAGTCCAGTCCACACTAAAGAGGAAGCAAGATTAAGCTCCATCTCTTAGAGTGGGGTGTATCTACATACAATACTAATTTCACTATTAATGAATAGTTGCAATGAAAAGTTGGGGTTTCTTATTTTTTTTAGTACATTATAATAGAATGTAATAGATTCTATTACATTCATTATAATAGAACTAGTCCATTTTAATAGAACTAGTTTGAGAGTATGGTCTTTCCACCTTTGTAAACTTTCTGGCATGTTTATCAGTTATACTCTTGATGTTTTTGTGATAGGAATTAATCACCTGTAGTAGAAATAAGGAGGGCTTTCCCTGTGGAGGAAGCTGCAAAGATGCAGGTTCTATCCCTGAGTTGGGAAGGTTCCCTGGAGGAGGGCATGGCAACCCACTCCAGTATTCTTGCCTGGAGAATCCCCATGGATGGAGGAGTCTGGCAGGCTACAGTCCACAGGGTCTCAAAGAGTCGGACCTGATTGAAGCGACTTAGCATGCATGCACAAAAGTAGGGAACCTTCTGGGAATCCTGATCTGTGGCCTTAAAGGCAGTATCTAGTTTTGGTTCATACGTCACCAGCACTTAGCTGGAACCTAGCGGATTGTTGGAGACATCTTCATTTACTGCTAGGGTTTGGAAGAGTGCAGAAAAACAAGAGCTTTATCTAATAAAGGTGTACATTTCTCCACAGTTCTGAGTCTGTGGGGCAAGAGGACTGGAACTGTCATTTATTTGTCCTTAACTGTGCCGGACACGTTATTTTACTTGCTGTTGATGACAGTTCTGTGAGATAGCTAGAATCCATTTACTAGAAGAGAAAAGCTAAAGCTCAGAAAAGTGAAAAATCTCAAAAGAACAGTCTGAACCAAGGTCGGTGACTTCTCAGTTCATTTTCCTTTTATTTTGTGTTTTGTCTTCACTTGTAGTTTACTACAGTCATTTCCCTTGTCTTTATTTTTGTCTCTTATCCCCTTTTTAAAAATTTCTTCCTCTTCTTAAAAAGCAAATTATTCTGCTTAAAGTGAATTATTTTTAAATCTAGAGGTTAAGAAAATTGATCTCATTCATTGCTGGTGGAAATGTGAATTGCTACAGTCTTTGGGTAAAAATATATAGTATAAACATATATATCACAAGTATATGTGTGTGTGTGTGTCTATGTACATATATATATTTCCCTACATAAAAGGATGGTTATTGTATTGCTGTTCATATGAGCGCCCCCCCCCCCCCAAAAAAGTGAATGTAAAGCTTATCAGTAGGTGAGTAATCAAATTCCCTCATGCTACATACCTTAATGTAGCCATTACGGTTTCTAAATCATGATTTTATACAGGTGTGTGCATGTGCATATGTATAGGTTCCAGTCACTTTTTCAAAACAAACAGTAGCAGATTTCCCTATATATATTTTATATTGTTATAAGAACATAGATTTTCAGAATTTTTTTATTGAAGTACAGTTGATATACAATGTTATATATCTATATAATGTTAGTTTCTGGTATAAAGCAAAGTGAATCAGTTGTAGTTATATATCTATATTTCATATTCTTTTCCATTTTGATTCATTACAGGATATTGAATATAGTTCTTTGTGCTAAAGCAAGGCCTTGTGTGGTACATAGATTTTAACATCATTTATGTCAGTGAAAGGTAGGAAGGGAGGATGACCTGTACAATAATTACATGCCCATTTATTTAAAATGAGTCTGCCTATATATATAAGGATGCATGAAAGTGCTGTCGCCAACTAGAAGTCTAGTCAGCACCACATCTAATCCAGTCTCAATGTCCTGGTGATTTTCAGGCGTCTCTCAAATGTTTTTCCTGCTTTCCATCTCCTCTCCCATTGCCTTAGTTATCATATTTGCTTGGACTATGGAAGCAGTCCCCTGCATGACCTTTTACCTTGAATTTTTGTCCACCTCAACTTCTTCTATCATCCTGTCAAAGTAGAGCTAGTCAAAGGTTATCTGACTTGGAAACCCTCTACTAAAACTCTTCACTGATGCTCTCTTACCTACACAACAAAATCCAAACTTTTTGTGGGGGTCCCTCGCAGAATTAGAACTCCACATCTCCTATCATTCCCCAACTCACCCACTCCGCTCTGACAGCCAAGCCACAGACTGGCTGTGGTTGTCCACATAGACCAGGGAGACTACCTGTCAAGGCCTTTGCTCATCCTGGTACTTTTGTTTGGATTTCTCGTCTCGTCCTCTGCTTCAGCCCCCCCAAGCCCTCCTCCCTGGCCACTTTAAAACTCACCTCTGTGGTCTCCCTACTGAAAGTCTCCCTTGATCCCACCCTCAACTTGGCCAAGCTGGATAAGCTCTCTTGCACTGACCATGTGTGTTGTCATGAGCTCTTTCTCAGTTTCTCCTCTCCTCTGGACAAGGGAGGGAACTGATGTTTTCATCACTGTAATTCTAGTACTCAGCACAGTGCCTGGCACTGTTTATTTGTTCCACTACTGATTGCCACCCTCCCTGGCACACTTGCCTGCTGGGATCGTTAATTTGTAACCAAAATGTGGTTTCACATTCAGATTTTAGAGAATAAGATGAATCATCCTCATGTTTAGCAAGGAAGGATAAATGTTTCTTTGGGATCACATATCTTTAATGTAAATAATATGGCAGATTAAAAGGATGAGATTATAAACAAATCAGCTTCATTCATTTTCTAATTGATAATGTATCTTCAGAAGTACTTGTGTATAATTATGGTATTTTCATTGTGCCATTTTAAATTATGGTACATTGTTATCTAATTTTTTATGGCAAAGACACAGTTATTTATCAGTAGAACTGCAGAGTTATTAAATGCTGATTTATGTAGGTATACTGTTGCTGCTGCTAAGTCGCTTCAATTGTGTCCGACTCTGTAAGTATAGACAGATATATTCAAAGCAACTGATAATGGTGAATAATACACATGTGCCTAAGTGCCTAAAATGATGCCACATATTGGGGACCAGCAAGGGCCAAAGAAATGTTAGTTTTGATATCTGGGGGATAGTTATGCTTCTTTTTTTAACCAGACATATATAGTTGAAAATTCAGTATTAATTACCAACCACAGACCAGGGCAGTGGTTAGTTTCAGAGTGAGTAATAGAATAGTGCGTTTTTTGGATTAATTTTCACTCTTAAGTTAAAAGAACCAGGGTTGCTAATAAATACTGCAGAAAATAGAGATGTCTTATAACTGAAGGATGAGGACACAGATTATACCCTTTCATGCCAACATATTACAGTCCATGTTTCTGAAAAAATCTCCACATGTTAGTTTTTTTCCACTGTAACAAATTTTGCTTTAAAATATACCAATTTGAAAGCTAAACTGTAACATTGAACAGGGTAGAGTTTGTGGTTGGTTCTGCTATCTTAAGAAGAGTATTTGTGTTTTTCAGTGCTGTTTCAGTCACTTTAATAGCAACAATTTTGTTTTTTTCAATGTCCTACTTCCCAGTTAAAAGGTTTTTTTAATAATCACATGATGAATTCTGTAATATGTGGTTTATTTTCCCTGCTAAAATTGTTCATTAAAAAGAATTTTATGGAAATTTTAGGCTACAAAGTGATTATGATTAACTGTGATTGTGTGATAAATTAGTTGATCTCAGCAAGATTTTAGTCCATGGTGAGTGAATGTTCCTTTTTTGAAAATTTATTATATAAACAAAGTCTCTTAATATTGGTAGGCTTTAGTTTTTGTTTTAGCATGTCAGCCATGATGAATAATTTCTATGCAAATAAGATGTTTTTATGTACAGTTTCCAAATGTCTTACATCTGTGGACATAATTGCATAATCAACTACTAACATAAATTATTGTCCAGTGAAATTGTCTAAAGTGAAGAAAAACCACACAGGGAATTAAATTTAAAAAACAAAACAGAACCTTAGATTCTAGAAGAGGGCTATCTCTTTTTTTCATTTGTTTTCTTTTCTATCACTGTGCCATTTTGATCCCCTCTCCTCCAACCCCAGTTCTTCAAGGCTCTACAAACAGCATTCTACAGTAAATAATGCTGATGCTCACAGTAAATTAGAAACAGTAAGAAGACTTTGAGATAATCAAGGAGCTTTCACCCTTCCCATCTCCCTTCACCCCAGCCCCTACTCTCATCCCCATACTGGAAAGGCATAACTGTTTTTCTTATGTTTGGCTGCATTTCAGACTGTCTTTTCTCTTTTCCATAGTGACCTTGAGCCTGAATGGCTGGACAGTGTGCAAAAAAATGGAGAGCTATTTTATTTGGAGTTGAGTGAGGATGAGGTGGAAAGCCTCCTTCCTGAGACACCTACTGTGAACCATGTCAGATTTAGTGAAAATGAGATTATTATCGAAGAAGATGATTACAGAGAAGGAAAAAGTATGAACCCAAACTCAAGCGGTTTACCAAGATTTTAAAAGTAAAACTTTTTACCCAAGCGCTATAATAAAAAAACCAGTAATGCCAGTGGGCCAGTATCCATTCTAAAGCATCAGTCCAATCAGAAAACGGGAGTTGTTGTCCAGCAGCGGTACAAAGATGTGAATATCTACGTAAACCCCAAAAAGCTAACTGTCACCAAAGCCAAAGAGCAGCTCAAGCTTCTGGAAGTACTTGTTGGGATTATCCATCAGACCAAGTGGAGCTGGAGAAGAACTGGAAAACAAGGCAGTGGAGAGAGGCTTGTGGTCCATGGCCTGGTGCCAGGAGGATCTGCAATGAAGAGTGGTCAGGTTTTAATTGGTAAGTCCTGCTGGTGAACATCAGTCCTTGTTTGCAGGGTTAATGGTTGATGATGCCTTGTGAGGAAAGTGATTAAAACAAAATTATACTGAGTCTCAACTAATTAAAGATTGCTCAATGATATTTGGGCAATATCATTTGGGATATTTGGGACAGTAGTGAAATTGTAAGGATGGTGTACTGCAATGAGCAGTGTTGTTTAGACAAGCACTTTAGTTGCACTGAATATGCATGCATGCCTTGTTCGGCCAGGGAACAACTTAACTAATTTTTGAGTTTTTATAAATTTTATTTCATCTTGGTTTTATTTGCTGACAAGAAAAAAGAAAGTTGACAGTACAGTGATAATTTAGGTTTGAATGACCGATATCCAATAACACGATACAAAAATATGTAATTTAAGAATAAAAATACTTTAAAATTGTATGTTTGCACTTAAGCACACTGAGTTCTTGGAGTGGTTTTTAAATGATTTCCTATGGCACATTTAGCAACAGTGGTGTTACATATAAATTTCCTTTTAAGGGCATTTGTCATAAAATATCCTGCCAATTTTGAAGGGAAAATAATAAACCTATGAGTCATTCTGAATATGTGTTAAGATGAGCATTTTGTGTTGCTGATACATTTTAAACTGTTGGATATATTTGAATTAGTAGCAACTTTATTACTTAAAGATAGATTAGTTAAAGATGAGACTGTGTTGTTAATGAAACTTACAGGTATTAACAGTTCTCAAAGCTAATGGTCTTAAGATGACTCAGTCTGAGAGCTTTTGATAATGGAGTTTTTTAGATTCTTTAGAAACCATTTAAAATATTTTAAAAATATCTTTTACTTAAAGTCCAACTTGTGTTTGTCACTGATGCAACAGATAATTTTTTGAGCATCTGCTAAATGCCAGGAATACAAAGGTTACACTAGTGATCCAGTTACTCCTCTTAAGTAGCTCATACTGTTGTGAAGGGCTTCCCTTGTGGCTCAGCTAGTAAAGAATCTGCCTGCAATTCAGAGACCCCGGTTCGATTCCTGGGTTGGGAATATCCACTGGAGAAGGGATAGGCTACCGCCTCCAGTTTACTTGGAGAATTCCATGGACTGTAGAGTCCGTGGGGTTGCAAAGAATCAGACACGACTGAGTGACTTTCACTTAACTGTTGTGGAAGAGGTGGGTCAAAAATAAGCAGTTTCCTGCAGGGTGATAAATGCCATGATGGGGATTTGCAAGGGGGAATCTTATAGGAAGGGCATCTGTGCAAAGTGTGTGTTCTAACCAGTTGCAACAGGATCTCCACTTTCTCTCCTTAAAATATTATTTTGATACTCCTCCCATGGAGAGTTATAGTCTGAGTGGGTGTCTCTGCCCCGCCTCCCTGGCCTTGAACCTGGGTCGGCCTGTGCCTGCAGCTTAATTGGTACTGTGCAACTTAAGAAGTGGGATCATACGCAGGTGATGCTGCTTGCCTATCACCATTCTGTGAGGAAGTGCTTGCCTGTCACTGTTCTGTGAGGACGCCCAGGCGGCATGAAGAGGCCTTGAGTAGTAGTATTCTGGCTGATGGCTCCAGCTGAGGCCCCAGTACCTTCCCAGTGGCCACCAGATGTGAGTGCAGAGTCTGTCCAGGGAACTCCAGCCCCAGCCACTGTCTGGCTGCAGCTACCTGAGAAGCCCTAGTGAGAACCTCAGCTGAACCCCATCCACCCCAGTACCGGGAGAGATAATAAATGGTGGTTGGTGTTTCCTTTTTTTTTTTTTTTTCTAAATTGAGATGTAATTGACATATTAGTTTCAGGTATACAGCATAATGATTTCGTATTTGTATATACTCTGAAATGATCACCACAGTAAGTCTAGGAAGCATCCATCTCCACACATAGTTAAAAAATGATCTTTGTTATTTGAAGCTAGTTCGTTTTTAGGTGCTCACTTAGGCAGTAACAGGCAACTGGAATAGGAGCTAGTGCATACTTACATTCTCTGAAGTCCTCACCTTCCTTCTGTGTAAAGTTACAGGATTGGGCCAAAATATCTCTGGAGTTTTTCTTTTAGTTCTGTGAAAAGAGCCCAGCATCCCTGCTTATGAAATCCTGCCTTATTGTTGCAGGATTGCCACCATAATTGTAGGATCCCACATGCTGGAAAACCCCCAGCTCATGCCCTCTCTTTATATTTACCTGGGGCCTTTGCTGGGAATACCCATTTGGACTGAGTTTTAGACCAATCTCTAAAATTCTTTGTACCCATTTCTCTTGAAATCTAACAGAGAGGTGGTTATGACCAGTGAGCCTCCTGTTCCTTATTTCCTTTCCCCTGACAATCACTCCAATCTGCTGACTCTCCTAGGAATGCCAGTTACCTCTGGGTGTGATCTTTGCACCATCTGTATGGGAGAAGAGAGAATCAACCAGAGAGGAAGACTACCAGGGTGGTCCTACTGTTTATTGTTAAAATAATTTAAAGGTACCCGAGATGCTAGCAGTCTGCTTTTTAACCTGAGTGAGGTAGCATGTACTGTACTATAATTTATGTACTTTTCCCGCATGTATATTAAATAGCAATAAAAAGTTAGAAAAATTAGACAAATGATTTCAGTTTTGTAACAGGAAAGATTATAACTTAGAAATAAGTAGAAAAGGAAATTTGTTGAAATAAAATGATTATTTCATCTTTGGCACAGGGCAAAATGCTTGGCTCGTAATAAGCCCTCAAAAACATGTACTGAATGCATAAACTATGTAAAAGAATACATGCAGGGAAAACAGTTAGAAGTTAATATAAATACAGCAAAATGCTGTAGTGTTGGATTAGTGTGGGGGCTTTATGGGTGATTGTCGTCTGCTTTTTCAAGTTTTGAATTTTATGATTAAGCCCTATAGTTTTAAAATTATATAATTTGGGAATAAAGAATGGATGATTTTTTTCAGTTTTTTTTATTCTCTTAAGTAGTCATAGGTATTAAGCTTGTGAATAATGAATGTTACCTCATAACCTAACTTACACCAGAGATATTAATCACTGTTAGGAAAGAGCCTTCGTCCTTGAATGCTTCACTGGGCAGATGCCCTCATTTATCAAGGTCAGAAGTCCTGTTCCAAGTCCAGTATACCCATCAGTGGACAATTTTAACATGGTGTTCATACCCATCAGTGGACAATTTTAACATGGTGAGTTTGCTAAATGCAGAGCACCTTGCTGACCTGCACAAGGTGCTTCTGTGGGTAACTGCTCATTTGTTTCTTTCACGGTGGCATTGCACCCTGCAGTCACCCCACAGGCAGGAGGGTCGTGAGAACTTTGTCCTCATCAGTGCAGCTTGCTCCAGCTGACTCTTGCCCTTGTCTCACTGGAGAGGGACCCACCGTTGACTAACGTCCCTTGAGCATCACAGTGAGATTGGTGACTCCTTTCTTTTCAAGACAGCAGAAATCTGTTCTATTCTCATTCTTCTTCACTGGTTTCTTGGGGGTTTTGCTACCTTTCTTGGTGCCATTTTTGCTGTTCAGGCTGCAAGGGCTTGCATGTTTATTTTTATATTTCTGTTAAAGTTTGACAGCTGATAGCTCCTCACCTGTAGCTAGTCCCCATCCCAGTCAAGAGCAAGTAGAAGTTCTCCTTTTATCTACATCCTAGAAACTGGCGACCATCTGTGTTTTATGTTTTTTCTTCAAGATTATTATTCAAGTCATTTAAAATTAGGTGTTCTTTTTAAGGATTAGGAAGGATAGGGTTAGAGAAAGTACACGTTAGTATTGTAGACTCTGCATACCCTGAAGACTATTTCTGATGAAGAATAAACAAAGTTTTTATTTCAAGTTCTTTTGTATCAGCTTCTGATATGCTCCCCTGTGGTCACTAAATAAATGGATTTGTTTTATATAATACTTGTGCTGTTTCGCTTTTAAATTTAAAAAAATTTGGAAGTGCTTTTGGATTTACTTTTAAAAATCATTTAAATTGAGATGTTACTCCATAACATGCCCAAATCTTAAATGAATACTCAGTGAATTTTAACATATCTATATACCTTTGTAAATACAACCCAGGTGGGTACCCAGATGCTGCATGGGGCATCCTCCTTAGTGGTACACCCACCAAAGATAATCTTCTAAAAATCAGAAGTTTTCTAGCAACAGTTGATTTTGCCTCTTCTTGAACTTCATGTATATGGAAGTATTTGATGTGTATTCTCTTGTTTCTGTTCTCTTTAGTTTATGGTCTGTGAGACATATGGATGTTGTCACTATGTAGTAATCCATTGTATGAATACATACTATTTATTTTTCCATTCCACTGTTAATAGACATTTTGGGGGTTTGCAATTAAAATATCTGAAGCTCTCTTTTGAAAAGATAGCTTTGGGTTTTATGAACATGTCATGTATAGATGTGAGAGTTGGACTGTGAAGAAGGCTGAGCACCGAAGAATTGATGCTTTTGAACTGTGGTGTTGGAGAAGACTCTTGAGAGTCCCTTGGACTGCAAGGAGATCTAACCAGTCCATCCCGAAGGAAATCAGTCCTAGGTGTTCATTGGAAGGACTGATGTTGAAGCTGAAACTCCAGTACTTTGCCTGCCTCATGCAAGGAGTTGACTCACTGGAAAAGACCCTGATGCTGGGGCGGATTCGGGGCAGGAGGAGAAGGGGACGACAGAGGATGAGATGGCTAGGTGGCATCACCTACTCAATGGACATGAGTCTGAGTGAACTCCAGCAGTTGGTGATGGACAGGGAGGCCTGGCGTGCTGCGATTCATGGGGTCGCAAAGAGTCGGACATGACTGAGCGACTGAACTGAACTGAATGTGTGATTTTACTCTCTGATCTTTGGTAGACTTATTTGGTATACGTTTTTGTCTTCTCCCATTATAGTTGTAACATTTTGATATTCTTTGTTTTCCTGTATTTACAACCCCTAAGTAAAATTACTTTTATTTATTTAGTTATTTATTTCTGACCGTGCTGTGTGGCTTGTGGGATCCTAGTTCCCCCACCAGGGATCAAACCCAGGTCCCCTGCAGTAGAAGCACAGAGTCCCAACCCCTGGATTGCCAGGGAAGTCCCCATTTCTATATGCTTAATGAAAATCACTCTACTTACTTGTCTCTCTTTTCTGACATAATTTATCCCCCATATTTTTACTCATGGCACTTGATCCACTAGTAAAGACACTGAAGCAGTGAGTTCATTGGAAAGACAATTTTAAGAGATTTTAGGCCACTATAGAGAGAGTCTGGTGCAGTTGCTTCCCTCCGTGGGTGGGCACCAGAGGCGTCATGTTCCTTACCCAAGAGCAGACAGCCAGCCAGTCAGTGATAAAGCTGGACTCCATGGGTTGTAAATTCTGTTCACAGAGCTCTTTGACTTAACCATGTTGCTCACTTGAGTGGGTGGTTCAGTTCAGTTCAGTTCAGTTCAGTTCAGTCGCAGTCATGTCCGACTCTTTGCAACCCCATGAATTGCGCAACCCCATGAATTGCAGGAAGTGCCAAAGATTTGATTTAATCCTTTCAAAAATGTAATTGGGAAGTAAGCTACCACAATGTAGTTTAATCCAGTTAATCCATTTTGAAACATTTGTTCTAAAGAAGTCACTAAGTCACTTAAGACACACCTGCAAGCCATTGCCAGCAGATCAAGTCAGGCCCACCGGCCTAAATTCTCTTAAAATTCTGTCTTTCCAGTGAACTCACCACCCATTTTTGTGCAGTCTGCAAACTGAGAATAGTTTTAACCTTTTTCAGTGGTTAGAAAACAAATCAAAAGAGTGATGTTTTATGATATATGAAAATTTTATGAAATGCAGACATCAGTGTTCATAAATAAAATTTTATTGGAACACAGCTACATTTGTTTATTGCTACTTTAAAGCTACAATGTCAAAGTTGAAGAGTTGCAACAAAGACCATATGGCTTGCAGAGCCTAATGTATTTACTGATCTGAGCCTTTACAGAAAAAGTCTGCTGACCCCTGATATAAAAAGAGGAAAAAATATACGCATGAAAACATTTGTTGAAGCATTTTTAGTTAGAATAAAAAACAAAAAAACATGAAAATGTCAGGCCAACAGTATGGTTCTTTAAATTATAATTTAATAACTATAAATTATTTGTTATTTGACTCTTAAAGCTATAATTCTAAAAACTATATAACCAGCATAAAAATTCTTATTACTTGAGAGATTTAAAAGGAAAAAATAATTACTAATGACTCCTTTGTGTGAACAGAGGTAAAGACTAAAAATAATTTTCAAAATTAATCATGGTTATAGATGGCTCAGCGGTAAAGAATCCATCTGCCAGTACAGGAGACCCAGGTTCGATCCCTGAGTTGGGAAGATCCCTTGGAAAAGGAATGGCCACCCACTCAAATATTCTTGCCTGGAGAATCCCATGGACAGAGGAGCTTGGTTGGCTACAATCCATGGAGTTGCAAAGAGTTGGACATGACTGAGTGACTGGACAATGACAAATAGTGCCATAAATAATTAATAGTCATCAGTGGTTTTTTCCAATATTTCTGTAGTATTATTTTCTATTTTAATAAGAAATCAAAACCTTAAAATAGTTTCTTATCTGTCATCTTCTGAGAATATGATATTTTAATATCATATTAAATTTTACATGGGCTTCCCTAGTAGCTCAGATGGTAAAGTGTCTGCCTACAATGCAGGAGACCCTGGTTCAATCCCTGGGTTGGGAAGATCCCCTGGAGAAGGAAACAGCAACCCTCCAGTATTCATGCCTGGAAAATCCCATGGACTGAGGAGCCTGGTGGGCTACAGTCCATGGGGGTTGCAAAGAGTTGGACACAACTGAGTGACTTCACTTCACTTCATAATATTAGTAGTTATTATTACTTAATATTACTTAATAAGTTATTATTACTTAATATTCTGTATAATATTAGTAGTTACAATATATGTGCTACCACTATTCAAGGAACTCTAGAATGGTAGGTTGGGAGGGACCTTGATTTTCTCTAGTTTAGTCTTAAGTATTATAGTTGAGGGATTGATATTGAAGTTAAAAAAATATAGTAATTTTTATTCTCTCAAAACTTAAGATTTTGTCAGTAAGTGCATTAACTTTAATGAATAAAATGGCAGTGTGTAACTGCTTATAAAACCAGATGCTTTCCCCTCTTAAGTCAAATTCAGCTTAATTTAAATGAACAATTTAAATTCACAATCTGATCCCACCCCCTGTCTCATAACATATTTTCCAGTCCTCCTGTACATTAAATATTCACTGATTTATTCTTTCTCCAGTGACCTCCAAATGTACCTTGTATATCCATCTGTTCTTTAGCATTCTTGGCCTCTGAGTCTCATTTGGTGCTTAGTCAAGGTTACTTTGTATTGTTCAGTGGGTATATTAATTTCCTATTGCTACTGTGACAAATTACCAGACCTGGTGTTTCAAAACAGCACAAATTTATCATCTTACAGTTTGGGAAATCAGAAGTCTAAGATATGTCTTCCTACACTACAATCAATGCATTTATCCACAAGGGCTGCATTCAGTCTGGAGTCTCCAAGGGAGGACGCCTTTCCTTGGCAAGCTTCTAGAGAACTCCTTTCCTTGGCAAGCATTCCTAGCCTTGTGGTCCCTGACTCTATCTTCAAAGCTGGTAGTGTAGCATCTTGGAGTCTTTCTCTGACTGACTTTCTGCCTCATTCCTTTAAAGATCCTTTGATTACATGGGACTCACTTGATTAATCTCCCAATCTCATGTTTTCTAATTACATCTGAGAAGTCTCTTTAGCTATGGAAAGTAGCGCATTCACAGATCTTAGAGATTAGGATGTAGACATTTTGGAGGACTATTCTGCCTACCACAGTGTGTGTTTTTTATTTTTTTAATAAGATATGAGTATTAATTTTTTTTCTTTGCAGTAGTAATAATATATGCTTATTGTAGACCATTTAGAAAATGTGATAAAACAAAGCAAAGTCCAGTCACCCAAAGACAGCATTTTGGTGTGTGTCCTTTCTTTTTCATACATTTATGTGTAATAATTTAGTTCAAAGTAATTTCTTAAATTGTGTATCATTTTGCATATAATGTTAGTGGAACTGTAAACTAACCTTTGCATATATATTTCCATAGTCCCTGATGCCTAATGTAGTTAGTATGCTTCAGTACACGTTTGTCATTTGATATAAGTAGATGTTGAGAAATTGATGGGTGTTCTGAAATAATAAACTTTACACTGAGGAATTGACTTAAGTATTATGATAAACTAACCTCTCTTTAGGTTTTATTTGATTCTTGAAAGTATCTCTTCATAAACTTGGTAGATTTTTCCTCTTATTTCTACCCATCGATAATCCTCAGACTATTGCTTATTTAACAGTTCAGACCAATTCATGCATTTCATTTCCTTTCAGCCTTTGAGGTGGGACCGTGCATACTAATGACTCCCATGCACTTGCTGAGAAAGAACTTTCCTGGGGCACAGGCCTCTGAGTCACCTCACAGGAGGTGCTCTGAAAAACACAAGGAAAACAAATATCTGGGAAATGAAAAGGAGATATAACTCTTTATAGAAAGAGACAGTTTTCTACTAAACATTTTAAAATATTGTGAACATACTACAGTTGTTCTAGGATTAATTTTCATGTCTTTTGTGATGATTCATGTCTCCTATTTTTAGAGGTTTGCTGGACATGGTGCTTTCAGACAATACTTCCTACAACACTCAACTACTGAACTGTATTCATTAGGGTTTGGAGGGGGGAAAAAAAAGGAGTCATTTGTGACATTATCAGGTGGTTTTAGTTTAGAGGAACAAATTTTAAATCATTTCACTATTTAAGTGTCCTGAGGACACGATAATCTACAGACAGTAGAACTCCTGGTTGGTATCATCCAAAAGTGGTTTTGTTTTACATCAGTACTCCTGTATTGTGTTCATCTTCCTTCATCTTTCCCCTCGCTCCCTCCCTTCCTTCCTTCTCCCTCTTTTTCTTTCATTATTTTCTTTCTTTCTCTCCTCCTCTCCCTTTCTCCTTCCCTTCCTTTCTTCCTTTTAAAAATCACTATAGCTATAAATAATGTTATATAGTACACTTATTTAATCTCTGGTTTAAAAATAATTAGGGAGTATGTTGCTTTTTTATTTTTCCAAGTTGAACTAAAGTTGGAAGTTTAGTTTGCCAGTTCTTTCTTTTCTTCCAGTATGACTGAGATATAATTGACATAAAGCACTGTAGAAGTTTAAGGTGTACAGCATAATAAATTGACTTACATCATAAAATGATTACCATAATAAGTGGTAATGTTTAGTGAGTATGCATCATTTCATATAGGTACAAAGTTAAAGAAGTGGAAAAAAATTTTTGTGTGTGATGAGAACTCTTAGGATTTACTTTCTAAACACCTTTGTTATGTAACATACCAGAGCATTAATTATACTTATCATGTTGTACATTACATTCCTAATACTTATTTTATCTTATAACTAGAAATTTGTACCTTTTGACCAACTTCATCCAATTTTCCCCTTCCCGGCTTCCCTGCCTCTGGTAACCACAAATCCATTTTCTTTTTCTATGAGTTTGTTTGTTTGTTTGTTTTGTAAGTGTAAGTGACCTACAACACTGTGTTGATTCCTATTATATAGCATAGTGATTCGATATTTATATACATCTCAAAATTTCTTAACTTTTAAGAAAAGTTATGAGGTTGAGAACGGCATTTCTTGAGCATCTAACCCTAGTGTAGGTCATTGCAGGCTCTCACAGGGCTGGCCTAAGAAACTCTTGCTCACTCTGCACTTTGCCCCTTTCCCATATGACAGCATATCAAGGAAACCAAGGAACGAAGGCAGAGAGAGGAGGGGGAGGGACAGCAGTGGGTGAAGTAATGACAGCCTCACCTGTTCCCCAGCCCTCATTCTCAAAGGTCATCATGAAGAGCACCAGGTGACACCCACACACAACAGTGGGTTGCTTTAAAGGAAAGGAACTTGGAGTTTAGGAAACTTAAATCTTTTATAAAGAACGGTTATTAATAATAAGACACTGAGGGAGAAATTATCCTATTATTCTGTACTTTTGCTCTGGAGGGAGACACTATTTCATCCAAAACTGTTCACTGTACAATCTTGAAAAGATAATTGAGAACAAAGACTTTCAGTTCCTTGGCCTGTAAAATACAGAAAAGCATGAGAGGCCAATAGAGAGTTGTCTAACAATACTATTTTATCTATATGCCTATTTATTTTGTCTTCTCCAAAGAATATTAAGCTCCATATGTATAGAGATTTTTGTCTGTTTTGTTCATTCTCTATCTGCAGTGCCTAGAACAGGGCCTGGCATACAATAAGTGTTTGTTGGATGAATTAATGAATGGTTGTAGTTATTTAATGTATGTCCTATCAGTAAGAATGAAGAGAAAAAATAACCTTGTTATGTGTATTTCTATTACTGCAGTTCACTGGTGTTTAGATATTACCTTCATGTTTTGAGAGTAAATTTCCATTTTAACACTGATCTTTATTTTATTAAAACCACTTGATTTGATAATATACACATTTAAAGGAAAGCCATGGAAAAGGATATTTTAACTGAAACATGCTGTAGATTTTATTGTGGTTGGGGGCTTTTGAAACAAAATGCTATGTGTAGACAAAGATTAGTAGTAACAGTGAATACCCAGCATTTTGAGTTATGATGTACCACATGGATTTAATTAAAATTTCAGCTGAATTTTTTTACTGTGGGTCTAAGTGTTTAGATTCAATTTTGTTAAGTGTAATACTTGCTTAATGCTACAAATTTTCCATTTGTCCCTTGGGTTGATATAATTCTCCCAATTGTAGAAAAAAATAAGAATATTCATCTCTTTAAACATTCATAGGTTATATTTAGTTATGGTGCAGTGTTGGGCTGCATTATAGTTTAAGAGTGGGGTGGCAGATTAGCTCTGCCACTAAAGAGTATTATAATCTTGAGCAAGTCCCTGAATGTCTGCACCACATTTTGTACTGCACTTGGAAGGTCAGATTAGATAGTTTTTAATGTTCCAACTCCAGATCTTTTTCAGTTTTGGATACTCACACAGCTGTCTTTTATTGTGGTCATGTTTTCAGGTGATGTCCTTGTTGCTGTGAACGACGTAGAGGTGACCTCTGAGAACATAGAGAGAGTTCTGTCTTGCATTCCTGGACCTATGCAGGTGGCCATTCTTTTAATGTTTTGTGATGAAATAGGTGTGTCTTGTGCTATTTTCTTTTTATAAAATTCTGAAAAGAGTCATGTATAATGGGTGAGTTATACACTAGAATACTTTAAAATTTTTAGCTCTCAATATTTTTAACTTTTTGAGATAGTTCTAAAAGGAAAGATAAATATCTGTAAGAACAATATTAAAAACATACATAATAACCAACTTGTCATTGTAAGTACCATACATATTGATGAAAATTCAGTTTCTGGAGAAGTCATTTTAAACAGTCATGGAATTTTCTATTCTGACTTATTAAAATCATAATTTCTATAAAGTTTTTAAAAATGTAGTTTGTTTTGTTTAAACACTATGCTCTTTTCTTGATTTGTATGTTATCTAGTTTAGCCTTACTCCTGAGCCACATAATGAATTATTTTTCATTCCTTGTAAGGTAAAAATAATTTTTTTCCATAATATGTTATTTTGATACTCTAAGCATTGACATTTTGTATTATAGATGACAGTTTTAGGTCATTAGATATATTTTTAAATGCCATACTTCCTATTCAAAATATTCTACTCTTGTTAGCATGGGGAATTGGCTTTCTCTCTTTTGAGAGCTAGGGAGGATGATATGCTTTAGAAAGGTTAGAGGCTCCATCAGGCAGTAAAAGAAGGGAAGCAGTTTTTAGATTGATGGGAATGAAGAACAGAATGCCTGATAAATCAGAATCATACCTGTATCTGATTGAGACTCTGAGGTAACAGGACCCATTACAAAGTTTCTTGTTTTCTAAGAAGTAAAATTTTGTTGTATTCACTTCCTTCTCAAAATACACACACATGCGTGTACATACATACTTTGAACATACACACACGCACACAGATGCTCTGTAAATTAAGCTGTCTTTGGAAATGCAAAATGAAAGTGCTAGAATAACTATGATAGCCAGTGACCAGCCATGCCTAGGAGTGGTTAGACAGATGATGCTGTTTGAAATAAAAAAAAGAATCGGGCAGACACCAGGCATGGAGAAGGAAATAGCAACCCACTCCAGTATTCTGCCTGGAGAATCCCATGGACAGACGATCCTGGAGGGCTGCAGTCCACAGGGTCACAAAGAATCGGACACGACTAAGTGACTAAGCACACCAGACACAGTGCTGGAGCAGAGTTGGTATCCCCTTTATTTGCTAGATGAGGAGAGGAACAAGGGTGGGCCAGGGTACCAGAGCACCTCACTGGGCTCAGACAGGAGCTACTTACCAGTCAGTAACGCAGAATCCCAGTATCTTGAAGCCTGAAACAGCATGATCCAAGTAAATGGGCTGCATATGAGCCCCGAATGAGGGCTCCTCTTTCTCGCCCGTGTCACTTGCAGGTGTCCTGACAGTACTGCCAGAGTTCAGCCACATCTGTTCCGTCTTCAAAAAAGAATTATGTTTCCAGTGGAGTCACATTATTCTTACATTTAATTAATATACACCATTTGCAAATTTGGCGATGCACAGTTGGCAGAAAAAGGAAGAGAAAGAAATAATGATTTAAATATTTTGGATCAATTTCACCCACCATTTGCATGTCCTTGTTAAGCATGAAATAGGAATTGCATATCTGCTGCCTGCCCAGTTTGCCATTACAACTGCATTAAATGTTCTGTGTTTAAACATACATTTATATATATATATATATATATACACACACACACACACTGTATGTATATACTTATATATATTTTACAACATTATTCTTAAGTGCCAATTCTTACATCTTGTGCCAAAATGAGGAAACAGCAGTCCTCACTTCAGCTGCACATATACTAAAACTGAAACGATACAGAGAAGGTTAGTATGGCCCCTGCACAAGGATGACATGCAAGTTCAGGAAGCGTTCCTTATTTTTTTGAATACCCAGTATGGTCAGTAAATAAATAGAGTTAAAAATTAAAAAACAAAATGAGGAAACAGCAAAGATGGAAGAAACACTGTTGTGGGTCAGAATGATCATATTGAGAGGGTATGCTGAACTCCAGCATGGCCTTGCCTTCCTAATGTCATTTCAAGGGGATTCTGCCCGCATACAGCCTGGCAGTTGGGAAGGGAACTAGAATTTGTAGGGTGCCAGGAAGTATGTTGGTGCTTTGCTGATAGCATTCCCTTTGATAATTTCATTTGTTCCCCTATAACAGTCTGTATTAATCTCCTGTTTTACACATGAGAGAAAAAGACTCTGGGAGAGAATTAATGATTTGTCCCAGATTACAGAATTAATAACTCAAAGAACTGAAGCCAAAAGTGACTCCACATCACGATGCTCCGATTGCACGCACAGCCTGGGTGCATCTTTGTGTCTGTATCCCCTTGTCCTTGCCACAACTAACTGCAGTGGACTTGTCTCAGAAAAAGCTGTTCTACCTAGTTTTTACCTATGGCATTTAAAATGGTGATTCAAGCAGTAAGAGAAGAGGAATGCTGATTTATAAAGAATACCTTGAAAAGTGAAAGTCGCTCGGTTGTGTACAGCTCTTTGTGATGCCATGGATAGTCCATGGAATTCTCCAGGCCAGAATACTAGAGTGGGTAGCCTTTCCCTTCTCCAGGGAATCTCCAGGCTCCTCCGTCCTTCTCCAGGGATTCTCCAGGCTCCTCCGTCTTTCTCCAGGGAATCTCCAGGCTCCTCCGTCCTTCTCCAGGGATTCTCCAGGCAAAAATACTGGAGTGGGTTGCCATGTCCTCCCCCTCCAGGGTATCTTCCTAACCCAGGGATCGAACCCAGGTCTCCCACATTGCAGGTGGATTCTTTACCAGCTGAGCCACCAGGGAAGCCCAAGGAATACCTTAGGAGACTTTATTTTAATTTTGGAAATAACCAACAGTAGCATGTTAAGCTTATACTCAGGATATAAAAATAGCCTGAAATGCTTCTTGTCATCCAGTAGAAGATGCCCTGGGAGAGAGTGTAATGTGGCAGAAAGGTCACTGAGGAGAAGGGGGCAGATCTCTATTTTAAACCTTGCTCTGAGCAATTTTCAAAAGTCTTCTGGGTTTCACTTTCCTCCTCTTTAATCAGAGGGCATTGTGAGAATAAATCTCTGAGCCCTCTTCCAACTCTACAGTTCTGTATTTGAATTTTCAATAAGTTCTGCTATAAATGGATTCAGAATAATGGCATGAAGTCCAACAGCAAAGCCTGGACACTGGGTGAAGCACAGAGGGGCCAAATCATTTCTTTTAAAGCTAGGTTTTAACATTCTGCAAAACAGCTACCTAAGATTCTTCAAAAATGCTAATGTCATGAAAGAAAAAAGGCTAGAGAATTGTTTTAGATTAAGGAAAATCCCATGGACAGAGGAGGCCTGGTGGGCCGCAGTCCATGGGCTCGCTGAGTCGGACACGACTGAGCGACTTCACTTTCACTTTTCACTTTCACCCACTAGAGAAGGAAATGTTCTTGCCTGGAGAATCCCAGGGATGGGGGAGCCTCGTGGGCTGCCATCTATGGGGCCACACAGAGTCAGACACGACTGAAGCAACTTA
Source organism: Nanger dama (assembly GCA_917880005.1). Lineage (NCBI taxonomy): Eukaryota > Metazoa > Chordata > Mammalia > Artiodactyla > Bovidae > Nanger > Nanger dama. The sequence continues at coordinate 30,666,900 of CAKJTW010000009.1, read as the reverse complement.
GCAGCAGCAGCAGCAGGCAGCAAGATAGACTAAGCTAACATACAACCAAATGCAACTACTCTTCCTTTATTGATCCTCTAATGCAATTGGGAATAGCTTTATTGGGACATTTGGGGAAGTTTGAATATGATCTTTGTTGAGACGAGTATTGTGTGTCATATCCCTAAATGTCATGATTATATTTGGTTATGGAGCCTTAGGAGATACGTACTAAGTTCTTAGAAGTGAAGTATTAAAGTAGCTGCAAGTAGTTCTCAAGTAGTTCAGGCAAAATTATTTTTTAAATAGAAAGAAGGTGAGGATATAAGAAGAGGTGAGTAAGACAAGGGAGAAAGGAGGGAGGAAGCAAGTGTGGCAAAATGTGTTAAAAAATGGCTGTAACTGAGTAAGGGGAATATATGGGTGATCATTGTACACTTCTTGCAATTTTCTGTAGGTTTAAATTTTTTTAAATAAAAAGTTGTGGGTTTTAAAAAAAATGTTTCGGAAATTCAAAATAATAAGAATGAAAGTGCCAGTACTCTTCTAATGACTGACTTTTGTGATCTTGATCTGTTGCCATATATCTGTGCACTCATTCAATCAGCAGGTAATCATGCAGGTAGAACACCATCCCCCCCGCCCCCTGGCTTCATCAGGGAATTTGGGTCCACACATTGCAGTTGACCAGGACCAGGCCATTGCTGGTTTTCCTGGAACTTTGGAGGAATCCAACCCCTTTTCTGGGAGACCAGCCTGCAGAACATGAGGAGGCCTATGAGAGGAGAAAAGGCTTCTTAAAGGAGATGATACTTGAGTAGAATATTTTGACTTTTATTATTTACTTGTTACACAAAAGTGGTGCTCATATATATTGTGGCAAGATTAGGAAGTAGACAGACACGTTTTTTAAAAGTGTTTGTAAATCTTTTATTCTCAGAACCCAGAAAGTAACTAGTTAATGTCAGTATTTTAAAGAAGATGACTGATGTGATCAGATTTGCGTTTAGGGAAAATATCCCTCTGGATGGGACTGGAGATTGGGAAACCAAGTGGTCAGCTTTATGATAGTCCAGAAGAGAGGGAGTTATGGTCTGGACAAAGGCCTTGGCTGTGGATATGGAGGAGAAGAAGCAGATGAGGGGTAAAGTATTTGTGAAGTAAAGAGGACAGTACGCTCTGCAGGAGATAATGGAGTCCACGGTGCCTTCCAGTTTTTCTCTTGAGTAGTCCCGTGATATTGCCCAAAAGAGGAGGATTAAAGAGAATTTGCTGAGTCAAGTGGACTCAATTCCTTCAGACTTTTGACTAAGGACTGTTCAGAGCATCTGCCAGACAAAGGAGAAAGGATCAGACACAGGGAGAGCAGCGAAGACGTTGTGAGAGAGTCATGCGGACGATGAGGCAGAAGTGAGGCTGTAGGCTGCTGTGCGGTCCCTCGTGTGCAGAGGCTGGCATGGCAGCTGATGGGGAAGGGAGCGCTGGCTGGTTTGTTTGGCAGAGGCCAAAGCAACATTGCTTGTTACATGATGTGGATTGGAGAGGATAATTAAAGCAGCAAGGCTTTGGAAGTGGTGAGTTATAGAGTGCACTCCTTGGACCTGAGAATAAGGTACAGCATCCCCTGAAGGTGTCAGGGGTGGAAGGAAGGGAGGAGGAAAGAAAGGCTCAGTAAATTTGCACAAATAAGAAAACCTTTTGAGAGAGACAGGAGATGATGAAACTTGTCACAGTTTAATGTTCATGGAGGAACAACAGAATACCCTTCCTTTAAGAAGCTTCACATAAAGTCAACAGAGGAAAACCCTTTTATGACAAGTTTCATATAAACTCAAGACAAAACTTTTCTTTAAGAAGGTTGATATAAACTATCTTATATTAGATGTTACTCAATAAAAGTTTTTTCCCTATAAAACATATGATATCCTTAATATTTACATATATCATCCCTTTTGAAAAATAGCACTTAACTTTTAATTTGGTTATCTGTCTCACCCTTTTATGGTTTTATCAAAGCAACCAGATTTCCTGACATTTATAGCTACTTAGCATGTAAACTTTTCAAAATGTCTTGCTAAAGTGTAATTATCTTTGCATTATGGAGCCAACTTTACTTACATCAGAATAGTGGCTAAAATAGTTCCCTAAAGAATGTTAACGGATGGTTCTGTGGTGTGTGTATTATTTTAGTTTTTGTCATAGTGAGGGGAAAAGTTGTTTTCAAGCATGTCATTCTTCACCCAGCATAGCATACCAGTCTTAAATTTTAGGTTGTTGTAGCTGTCTAAAGTAGAATTCGTAAATTTTTATAAATCCACTAGCTAATTTCCTTTTGTCATACCCTATCTTTTGACCTCTCCACCCACGAGAATCTGAGCTGGAGAAAATGCCCCTCCTGTTCACAAGTGCATTTCTTTCTCTGAGCACCTCTCACAGAGAGACGTTCCATCAGACCCAGCCTGCCTCTGTGATGCCTGCTTCCTGAGATTGTCACTCATCCCCTGCTTGCTACAGTCAGATTTCTCACCCTCCATTTCACTCATATGACCAGCTCCACCCCAGAGCCCAGTGCTGGGGACAGTCTTCATAGCTACCCTCTCTAAGGGTACAAAGTCTGCACTAGAGACTTCCCCAAATTCTAAAGATTTCTCACATTTCCAAGGAACATCACCAAAGACTACCATATATTTTCTTTTGGACATTCTTAAATCCTTATTCTCAGATAAAAGAACACCCTAAGTACCAAGCCATTTTTGCTTCATCAGGCCCTCATTCAAGGATTTAATATATTTATGCTTCTGCATGCTCAGTTGCTCAGTCATGTCTGACTCTTTACAAGCCCATGGACTCTTGCCCTCCAGACTCCTAAGCCCTCCATTGAATTATCCAGGCAAGAATACTGGAGTGGTTACCATTTTCTTCTCCAATATATTTATGCTAATTTTTATATTTTTATTTATATATACGTATATTGAGCATTACACACTAGAACAGATGCCACCCTCAGAACATAAGTCTTTCAGGCCATATATTGGTTACATATTGCTTATTTGAATCAAAACCTCACACCAAATATTCTTTTTCACATCTTTCTAAGATCATTTCTGAAACAGTGTCTCTTCAGCTGTTCTTCACCTCATTCTTCTTATCCTTATATTAATTTTTCAGGTAGCTGTTGAGTGTTCCCATACAGGATCTCCAGTGGCAACCCACTCCAGTACTCTTGCCTGAAAAATCCCATGGACGGAGGAGCCTGGTAGGCTGCAGTCCATGGGGTCGCTAGGAGTTGGACACGACTGAGCGATTTCACTTTCACTCTCATGCATTGGAGAAGGCAATGGCACCCCACTCCAGTGTTCTTGCCTGGAGAATCCCAGGGACGGGGGAGCCTGGTGGGCTGCCGTCTCTGGAGTCGCACAGAGTCGGACATGACTGAAGTGACTTAGCAGCAGTAGCAGCAGCAACTTGTTTATATTTTTGTTTAGCTTACTTAATATTCCACCTCCTCCCCCACTGCCCAGTTATACTAGTATTCTACTACCTTTGGGTTTTTTGGCCATACAGCATGTAGATCTTAATTCCCCAACCAGGGATTGAACCTCCACACCCCTGCAGTGGACGCGTAGCGTCTTAACCACTGGACCACCAGGGAAGTCCCTAGCCTTTCTAGATACAGTGTTCTAATAGCAAGGGCACATTTTTCAGCATCAAGTTTATAGAAATAAACATTGCAGTTAGTAAGGGTTGATCTTTTCCATTTGGAATATTAAATGTTTTGTAAAGAAACATGAACATTTAGCCTCAGAAAAGTTTCATGAGGAACTTCTCCCTTCCTACTGTCTAGCCATGACTTGGTTCATTTTAACTCTGAATATATACATATTGATGATTTAGACCTTATGTCCCTTTTCTACTTGTTAGTAAAATAAATCTGAAACTTATTTTAGAAAGGATGTTTACTTAACTAAATTCCCTTTAGGTGTGTGTGTGTGTTAGTGCGCTCAGTCGTATCTGACTCTTTGAGACCCCATGTACTGTAGCCTGCCAGGTTTCTCTGTCCATGGGAATTTCCAGGCAAGAATACTGGAGTGGATTTCCATTTCCTTCTCCAGGGGATCTTCCCAATCCAGAGATAACACCCAGGTCTCCTGCATTGCAGGCAGACGCTTTACTGTCTGAACCGCCTTAGGTAGACAAAGATAACTCAGCGCCCCTGAAATATCAGACAGCTACAGACAAGCAAAATTGAATGTAACCATAGTCACTGTTTGCCAACCCCAAAAAAAAGATATCTAGATAGTTTTTCTTTTGGAAAGTTTTGTTCATTGGGGTAGATTTATTTCACAGTATAATACTAACAAGAGATAGGCTGATGGGATTATGAATTTTAAAAAATAATATGCTTAATATTTTTATGAAACTATATAACTATTTAAGACTCATTTTTTAAAATGACAGTGATATATTGCTATTAGATATTTAAAGTTGGCCTTGAAAATAGTACCTCTTTTAATAAGTTATTAAAAGTAGGGATTATTACTGTCTTGATAGTAACTTTTAAATGTTTCCTCTCAAAATGCAACTTCCTGCATATAAACAATTTTATCTGCTTTTAAATATTGACGAGATTTCCTTTTTCCCCAGTTTATTGAGGTTTGATTGACAAATAAAAATTGTATCTATTTAGATTGTACAGTGTGGTTATTTAATATACATATATCATCCAGACTTCTTTATGCTTGATCAACCATGAATTTATTTTTTTATTTTTAAAATTTCATTTAAAAAAGTCATTGCACTTTAATGTCTAAATTTAAAATTATATAGATTGTTATGATTAGAATGTCCTGACTTATCTGTATTTTGATAAGACTTTAAACATTAGGAATATTTTGTGCCTATGTGATGATGTCCTTGCTACACAAAATTAACTATATTTAGTGACAACTTCTTTTAGTCAAGATACACACTGATGCTTCTTCGAGATAAGCAAGTTATCTTTGGCCAGCTGGCATCTAGACACATATCTCCTTTTTCAAGGAAAGGTAATTGAGAAGTGGAAGCTACCTTTCAACAACTGGAAAATGGCCATATTCTGGACTCTTACCAATCTTATTTGACATCAAGCCATGAAATTAAAACTATCTTGATAGATAATCTTCTTAGGGCCATAGTTCAATATCCAAAAACTTATGTTGATAAGTTTTTGTTCTTATTAGCCTTTATTTTAAAGGACCACAAAGAATATCTAAGAGAAGAATATTTGAATATCACCATTTGAAAGGAGAGCTAATTCTGGTTGTATGAGGTTTTAATCCTGAATTTTATAATCCTGGATCTCTTCCTGCTTTTAATCGTGAATTTCTTCCTGCTGATTTCCCCAGATGAGTCAGTGCTATTAGCATTTGTAATGTAGTATTACTCTTTATTACACAATCAGCTCATACTAACTTTTGTTTTCCCATGCATGTCTTGTATTTGTTGTCAATACTTAGAATTCAGTGTGTGTGTGTTAGTTGCTCAGTCCCACTCTTTGTGAGCCCATGGACTGTAGCCTGCCAGGCTCCTCTGTCCATGGGATTCTCCAGGTAAGAACACTGGAGTGGCTTGCCATTTCCTCCTCCAGGTTATCTTCCCGACCCAGGGATCTAACCCACGTCTTTTATCCTCCTCCATTGGCAGGCAGGTTTTTTACCACTAGCATCACCTGGGAAGGCCCTAAAATCCAATGACTATGAGCTCCCTGGTGGCTCAGACAGTAAAGCGTCTGCCTGCACTGCAGGAGACCCAGGTTCGATCCCTGGGTCGGGAAGATCCCCTGGAGAAGAAAATGGCAACCCACTCCAGCACTCTTGCCTGGAAAATCCCCATTAGGCTACAGTCCGTGGGGTCGCAAAGAGTCGGACACGACTGAGTGACTTCACTTTCACTTTCACATTTAAATTAATGAACTTAGGTACAGAGATTTATACATTCTTACTGAATAAATGTTTGTAATAACACGTGCCAGCCATTGTCCTAGGAGCTGGAGACACAAATGAAAGTAGAATCCACAGTTCCTGCCGTCAAGGAGCCCGTACTCTACAGTGGTTTTTATGCAAACTGGAGTGAATGTGCATGTACAGAGTCTTTGTGAAAAACCACTGCTGATTTTCCTTGTTATAAAATCAATACATTTTAATTTTTTAAAGGTGAAACTGACATTCGAAAATGCATATGCTATGAAAAAGGAAACAACTCAACCAAGACAGAAAAAGGCACAGTCGAACACAAGTGATCTAGTCAAACTTCTCTGGGGAGAAGAGGTAGAAGGTATCCAACAGAATATTCTAAACACTCCTCACATCGTTATGTACCTCACACTACAGCTTGACTCAGAAACATCGAAGGAAGAGGTGAGTGTCTTTTCTAAAGTGCAAAGGGAAAAAGTAAGGACGAGGACTTTTCTGTAGATTTCCAAATGCATAGTAAGCTTCCTCAGCCATTCTATGTCTTGTATTTTTGGTATCTCTCTTCCACACAGCAGTCTTCACATTGACAAGCTCAGTGAGCCCATTTATAGAGATTACTAAAATATTTGAATTTGTTTCTCCTTATCTTCTTTTAAAATGTCTATTTGAACTGCTTTTTCCATGATATTTTTTAACCTATACTTGGTTACTTGTACCATTATTATTCTTGCTGTATGTTCTTATTTCTCTTTTCTTGTGATTACTCTAAATATTTTCTCATGATATTTGTCTTAACAGATTCTAAAGTTAAACACTATCTTTTGAAAATAATTCAAAGCCCTTAGTACACCTTAACTCCAATTTTCCCCTCTTTACGTACATGCTGTTATCATCAGCAGTTAAGTGCCGTTGTTTTTAAAATTCTACAAATTGAGCATAATTATACCTCTGGTACTACTGTTTATTATTGTATTTTATATATTACAGAATGTATAAATTATATATCAAAGTTCATATTTTATGCATCATATTTCATACAGATGAATCATCTTTAAATTTGCATGTATGTTTACTTTTTTAATTTACTATTCTTATATCTCACCTTATTTGATTATTTTTCTTCTTCCTAAAACTTATACTTTAGGCATTTCTCTTTCACTGAATTCTTTTTGTTGTTATTTATCTGATTCTGCCTTTTTCACCCTTCTTGAGAGGTAGCTCTGTAATTCTTCCCGTAATACTTCCTTTTTAAGCCTTCTTGTGTAGCCAAGAAGATGAAGTCAACACATGGCATTGGTCATGCCAACTAAACAGAAAATTTTTTTCTCCAATCTGTTTGAAGACAGTATTTCTTTGTCTTCTGACTTCTGTAGTTAATGATATTAATTAATGCCTCTCCATTATTCCTTTCCAAGACCGGTTGTATCTTCTGTGTCCAGTTTCTTGCTTCTGCTATGCCCAAACTGCTTTTTAACCTCTCCGTGGTATTTGTTTGTTTAAACAGTCCCATTTTTATTTTGAGAAACTCCTGCAAAGTTTTTAACTAGTTTACATGCAAATCTGCTGGACTATTCCTGATAAACCCTTGTTGCTTGCTTGTCTTAGTGATTCTTTACTTTCTCTGAGCATCTCATACAGATCTCTTCTGATGGGGATTCTGACTTGTGGTGGCTTACCTTGTTATGTTCTAGGGTATCACTGACTAAACTTGCTGCTTGATTTTTATCTTTGGGCATCCTTTGATTCTAAAAGGGGGATACCTTCCTGCAAGGAGAATTTGCTGCTTCTGCTTCTGTTCAGCCTCACCCAAAGCTCTGGGTTTAACACAATGGTCCTAGGCTCAACTCACCTACCTAGCTGTTGGCCCAAAGCTCAGTGTCCTGACCAAAGACACTGTCTGTGTGTATCAGCCCTCAAGACAACCTGCCTCTGTCCTTCTGGCCTCTACTTACCACTCCCGGCTGAGGCTCCAGCTTGCTTTGCAGCGCTGAAGGAAGGGTATGGAGAGGATACCATTGGAGACCTCTCTAGTTCTTTTATATTGAGCAGTTCAACAAGTATGTTTTGGCCATGAATCTGGTTGTTTTACAGCACAAGGGTCTCAGAGCACCTAGTGTACCATAATGCTTTGAGCAGAAATGAAATCAAAAAAGTTTTTACTGGGACTTCCCTGGTTACGACTCTGAACTTGTACTGCAGGGGTGCAGGTTCCATCCCTGGTTGAGGAACTAAGATCCCACATGCTGCAAGATGCTGCCAAAAAAATAAATAATAATTTAAAAAACCATTAAAGTATAGACCTAATTTATATTTCTTTCATTTTGAAATCCTTGCAGTCTATACTGTCAATGACAAGTCCATTTTTATTCAAAGTGTATATTTCCTTGTATTGCTTTTTCATATGTCAGAATTTAGCCAATAACTGAACTGGAAAGGAAGGAATTTACTTACACATATTTTTATAATTTGCTGTGCTCTGAAGAATGCATGGAGACCTAGAGGTGATAATTCTAATTTCTTGCACATATTACTAGTCCCTTGTATCTTTAGAACAAATGAGAAATTTAACTATGTATTAAATAAAACACACAGCATATTTCTGAGATGGTAGCACCCTGAAATCTTTCTAGGTTGTCTTGGAGTAGGCTAGTGCTAGGCCTTTTGTCATCCTCGCCTTTCTTTCCATGGGAAAGTGTGTCCATGTTTCTCTAATGAACAAGTCTCGGTCTGTTGACAGGCCTGTGTCAACACTGTCATTAGGAGAGGCTTTTATTCTTACTGAACAGAGTGGAAGCTGCTGCAAATGCATGCTACTAACAAGTGCTTTAAAACGCAGCTAATTAAGTTGGTTAGGAGCTGTGGCGCTTGCCAGGTCTTGAATAGTGAGCCTTTGTGGGCTGGTTGCTGCAGAGGTTCAAGCAGAGACTTTCTCAAATGACCTTTGTATTCTGGTATTACTTATTTTACAATTAAATGTCATAGGGTCATTTTGTTTCCATGAGTTACATATTTAATAACAGTTTGTTTTCTTCAAGTTACAAGATTTGGACTTTTATAAAAAAACTAATCGAAGACTGTATGGTTATTTGTTTAAATTGGTGTTGGGTATTTGGCTAAATACTGTAAATTTGTTTACCAGTTAAGGTTCAGATTTATTAAATGGACATAACAGAAGATCTTAATGGGTTTTGACTTAATTTCTAGAGATAAAATGTTTTGTGATTACTTTTACACTAGAAATACTACCAGAAATTCAGGTTATTAAGCAGGCTGTATTTAGCACACATCTTCCATAGCAGTTTGCATATATTAAATATGCTTGGTAAGTATAAAAAACAGATGTGTCCAGTTTATTATTATTTATATTTTATCCTAATATGGAAGTTGCTAAGACATGGACTACAAGCCACATAATTGTTTCTTTTAAAGAGAGATGAAAGCAAAGTATAGAACATTCTTTAGAGAGAGAACCAAAGAAAAGATACAGCATTTTAAAAGTTTGAGTTTCAATCATGGTTATATTAATACTTAAGGATATTGTCATTGAATATCATAAGTGGAAATTACTCTGAATTCTCTGTGGTTTCTATCTAGAAATTTTTGTTTTGCTTGCTTCTAAGTTGTTGTAGAGAAAAATAGCATTTTAAGTAACAGCAAAAAGTGAGGTACAGATTGGGTCATCTCTTCATGGAAAAGTACTAACAACGCACATCCTGGTTTTGAAATGTAATTAATTTTATGAAAATATTTGTTTCCTGGGAATAAACACTTCTTGAAAACAGAAAACCATTAAGCATTTTGTGAATAACCCTATGGATTTAGTATTTTCCATAATTTAAAATGTCCCTTTTAAAGGTTGAATTCAAATGAATTTATGACAGGCAAATGCTTTCAAATTGAAACTGAAGATTTTATAGTATCGTTACTACTTCTTTCTTCTTATCTGCATGATTTTAATTTTGTATTGTCACTTTGTAAGTTTAATTACAGCCTTGTGTTTAAATAAAAATTTTATGGTTTTACCAAAGATGAAGCTTATCTTTTAAAAGTCAGTAATGAAAGTAATTAAATTTAAAGACTCCTTAAAGTTTCATTTAGTGTCTGTGTGCATATGTAACCATAGGAGACAAGAATATCTATATAATGAAATATAAATGTTTGTTAGTATTTAAATTTATTTTAAAGGAGATTATTATTTGAAGCATTGCTGGTAATTGGTTTTAACTATTCCAACTAATCAGTATTCTACTCAACATATATATCATGACCAATTTTGATAGTCTAACTTATTTTAAATGTGCATATGTGTTAAAATTCCAGGCATACTTTTCTTCTTATGTTTTTGCATAAAACTCCCACTGAAGCTGAAAGGAGTCATTTTTGTTTGTTTGTTTTTTTCCTTAATTCTAAGTCTATACTTGGCATGAAAAAAATCATTGTTGGAAAATTTCAGAAGGATTGACATTTCTGTTTCTTTTCATTTAACAGCAGGAAATCCTTTATCATTATCCAGTTTCTGAGGCATCTCAGAAACTCCAGAGTGTGAGAGGGATATTTCTCACACTCTGTGACATGTTGGAAAATGTAACCGGGACACAAGTTACAAGGTAATAATTGACTTTTATTTAGCTTTAATTCTCTTTCTTTCAAGTTCTTTACTTTGGCTCTGACAAAACACTAATGCAGGTATCTGTTATACAAATATGTTTGTATCTATAATGGAAATATTTATATGGCAGGTATGATATCTATGGATAATTTCTCTCTCACCTCGGTTGTTTCTGCTACTCATGTGTTGAAAATTATATTCTCAGTACAGCTGTAGATCTGGGTGTTTGGGCACACTTTCCATAACAAAATTAGACTAATGACCTGCATTTTAGAATTTTTTCATAAAAGTGATCTCTATTAAGCATGGCATTATGATGAGTTTTGGCTTTTTCATGATTGTATCTTGATTAATAACTTGCTTGACAATAGCTTTGTGTTTGGTAAGGATGACTGAATACAAATTTTTCATACAGTTCAAAATGTTTTGTTCTTAAAACAATGATAGAAAAACACACAGTACACATACACTTTAGAAAAGAGTATTCAGAAAGTATCATCTATAATATTTCCTGACTTTGAAATTTTATAGTTAACTTATGGAAAGAGGGGGTTCAAAGTTTTTGAGGGTTTTTTTGTTTTGCTTTTTTTCATAAAATAGATCTATAAATTATAAACTATTTTTCTTGATATTCAACAGTTGGACTTTACCAAAAAAGTTTATCTCAAATTTTATGAGCCCTTCAATACTGATACAATATCAGGTTGGATTTTCTAGGCTTCAGCTTTTCTTTTCCCATCTTCTGATTAAAATGACACCTTTAGGATTTTATTCTTTATTTAAGTATATTGTTGGTTTACAGTGTGTTAATTTCAGGTATACAGCACAGTGTACACACACACACACACACACACACACACATCCTTTTTCAGATTCTTTTCCCTTTGTAATAGGTAATTATAAAATATCGAGTATAGTTGCCTATGCTATTGTCTAGGATCTTAATAGACAGGATCTGCAAGATAACAGGAAGAATTTTTGTTTCTCTAAATGAAAGTGATATTTAACTCTGGGACTTTTAATATAGTGTATATATAAAAGATTAGTTCATTACAGAATGCTAGTAACCGAGGCTCCATTTAGAATATATTCACATTCATAAACCTGGAGGAGGGCATGGCAACCCACTCCAGTATTCTTGCCTGGAGAATCCCCATGGAGCCTGGCAGGCTGCAGTCCATGGGGTCACAAAGATTTGGACGCAACTGAGTGACTAAGCACAGCACACACATTCATGTCATAGGCATTAAATTTTTTAATAGTTTTATTGAGTTATGGTTCATACATCATCCAATTCACCCACTTAAAGTATACAGTTGGATGGGTTTTGGTATTTGAAGATGATATGAAACCATCACCAGAGTCAGTTTTAGAAAATTTTATTATCTGAAAGAAGAACTCCGTACCTTCCAGCAATTCACTCACCTACCCACCCCCAAGCCCTAAGCACCCACTAATCCACTTTTTGTCTCTGTAGATTTCCCTATTCTGGACATTTTATAAGAAAGAAATTGAAATATGTCATTATTTGTGACTAGCTTCCTTCTCTTAACATGTTTTTAAGGTGCAGGCCTCATTTCTAATCTGTTTAGTAAGAAGAGTGTTTTAAGTTTCTCCTTGGGGATTTTATTTTTCTAGATACTTTAGATCTTTGATATTTAGATCTTTGTTAGATAAGATATGGATTAGACATGTGGAAGCAGCTTCCCTGGTGGCTCAGCAGTAAAGAATCTGCCTGCCAATGTAGGAGATGCAAGTTCAGTCACTGGGTTGGGAAGATCCCTTGGAAAAGGAAATGGCAACCCATTCCAGTATTCTTAGCAGCGAAATCCTATACACAAAGGAGCCTGGCGGGCTACAGTCCATGGGTTGCAAGAGCTGGACATGACTTAGCAACTAAACCTTCATCAGATGTGGAAACTAAACATATATATAGGAAAAACTTTTTGAAAGAGTATGAAGACTATTATTATTTCAGGGATGCCTTAGCAACATGTGTCTTTTGTTGCATACAGTTTTAAAACTATAGTAAAATTAATTATGACTATAATCTTCATGTAAAAGTACATGCATTTTTTAAACTTTATTAAGGCAAAACTAATATCCTTTTAAAAATCTCATATACTTATCTACTATGGTATAGAAAGTACACTATGTCCTAGGATGCAATAGATAGATTGATGGGCGTATTTTAATTTCAAAGAAAACACCTTCTCACCACCTCCCCACACTATAAGATTGAATCATATTATGTTTCCATAGTTTATTGTTGTATCTCTCTTTAGAACACGTTTTTCAAATTAATTGAAATATAGAAGTATAGTAAATGGCACATACATAAACTGTATAATTTGATCGTTTTTGACATTGGTACAGACCCTGAAACCATCACCCTCATGAATATATCTATCACTCCAAATGTTTCCTTGAGAATACGTTTAAATCTGACAACATTTTGGTTACTTATTTACGTGTTCTGTACTAAGTGATCATGTTTTGAGCCTGGGACTACATCTTCCTTCTTTGTAATCTCTTTTAGTAAATTAGGTTCATAGATAATCAGTAAAAATATGTTAACACACTGAGATGGAAGCTTTCTTCTTTAAAAAATGTGTATATAGTCAATTAATGTTAGCAAAAGTGTTTCAATAGTTTTTTTGCTATAATGAGTCTACTTTTGTTTGACCAGGTTTTTGTGAGCTTTTGAAGTATGTATTTTAGAATATGTTTATGTTGTATAACTCCTTGCCTTTTCTGTGTGGCAATTAGGTATATGCCAAGAAATCTGCTTATTAAGCATGCAGTTCTTAAATCATACCATATGTAATCTTTTCTAAATGACTATTTATAATTTTATGACATTTAAAGATATTCTTAATTTCATTTTGACTCTGTTTTTTCCTTAGCTCATCTCTTCTTTTAAATGGAAAACAAATTCATATAGCTTATTGGAAAGAAACTGACAAGCTGTTGTTAATTGGCCTGCCTGCTGAGGAGTAAGTTGGGATTTTTATTTACCTTAAACTAGTTTTTTAAATACTGCTGATAAAGTCTGTTTCATTAAAATGATGACATTTTTGTCAAAAGATCAACTGAGGAAGTTTTACAATTGAAAGGTTTGCTGCACTGGTTTAATGGCTACCTGTGTTCATTTGGTATGAAGGGTGCAGAAAGGTACCAGGACAGCCCACCTAGATTAATTACTAAGGCTGTTAATACTGTTTCCTCTAAGATGCGACCAGTACAGAGGTGGTTGAGATCAGCTTGTCCTCTGCTCAGACTTTTGACAGTATCATGGTTTGGATTTTGCATGTTTACAGTTTTTGTTCTTTTTCCTGTTGGTGATTTTGGAGAATTAAAGGTCAGCAGAAAGATGTTTTGCCTTGACGTTGAGTATCTTTGACAAAATAATGAATATTTAACTTTAAAGTGATTTCTTTAATGGTATGTCTTATCACGGTCCCCTTCTTAACTTTTTTGTAAGTATTTTGAAATATTTCATATTTTAATAGTTAATAGTTGGCTATAAGAGTGGGCTGACATTTATCTATATATGTGTTATAAGTGAGTTACTAAATCCAGCCCACACTCAAAGGCAACAGTATCAAACAATGTGTGGACTTGTTTTAACACCACAAACAGGAACTCCAAAGGAGGCTGCAGTGAAAAATATTAAAATGATTGCGTTTTAAAAAGGGTCTTTAATTTTGGACAGAAAGAGTATCAAAAATGTTCATAGGATAGTGGTGCTATTACATGATGGTTCCCTTTAACCAGCTAATGTGCATTTTTCAGGCTTCCCAGGTGATGCTAGTGGTAAAGAACCCATCTGCCAATGCAGGAGACATAATAGACGTGAGTTCAGTCCCTAGGTCGGGAAGATCCCGTGGAGAAGGGCACGGCAACCCACTCCAGTATTCTTGCTTGGAGAATCCCATCAATAGAGGAGCCCGGCAGACTACACTCTATGGGGTCACAAAGAGTCAGACACGAGTCAAGTGACTTAGCATGCATGTGCATTTTTCTGTCTAAAAAGGACTATATGAACCCTGCTAGGAGACTGCCCTATGTCATGGGTTGTATAATGAAAAATTGAGTTGTTTTTACAGTATCAATTCAGTTCAGTCACTCAGTCGTGTTCGACTCTTTGCGACCCCATGAATCGCAGCACACCAGGCCTCCCTATCTATCGCCAGCTCCCGGGAGTTTACCCAGACTCACGTCCATCGAGTCGGTGATGCCATCCAGCCATCTCATCCTCTGTTGTCCCCTTCTCCTCCCACCCCCAGTCCCTCCCAGCATCAGTCTTTTCCAATGAGTCAACTCTTTGCATGAGGTTTCACAGTATGGGTTTATACAAATTGGAGAATATCCAGACTATCCAGAATACCCAGACTCTTTTTCCTTGTTTCATCTTACTTCACATGACTGTGAAAAGTAGTTATCATTGTTCTCATTTGTTCTGATTGGGAAATAGAGTATTGAGAGATCCTTAGTATCAGTTTGTACATCTCTGTATCTACATCATGCATGTGGTTTGTAATTGAACTGGTGTCCCTGAGATTCTTTTCCCTTGTGTGTCTTAATGCCACCGTCTCTATGTTTCTTTCTCCATCACTATATCTTTTACAATCAGGATGAGAAAAGTATTGCCCCACAGAGGACAGAGTGGAGCATATACTCCAGTAGTAACATGTGTTTTCTCGGTGGGGAGAACATCTTACTGTGATGGCTGCAGCGAATACTGAGGACGTAACCAGGAAGACAGTGTAAAGTAGTAGAGAGAGTAACTTTGGAGCCCACCAGCAGGTTCTACTCCCTGGGTTTCCTTGCAGAAGTTACTTCTTAAACCTCAGTTTACCCATTGGTGTAATGGGAATAATAAGACCTGCTTTGTAAAATTCCTACAAGGCTTCAATAAGAAAGTGTTAAGTCCATTTCTTTCCTTTCTCCTACTTTCTTTCCTTTCTCTTTCATTAAGAGGTATCGTTTTGTCACAAGAGTTAGAGGTTCAATTGAGATTTTAGTATTACTGGAAAGTGTCAAGAATTCACATTTCTTTCTATGGGCCCAGATAGTGCACCAGCTTCTTAAATGTATTACTTTTATTGAATCCTCAAAATGAACCTGAGAAGGTTTCATGATTATAGTCCCATTGTACACAAAGGGAAATTAAATCCTAAGGATGTAGATGGTGATAATAAAAGTTTGTGCTTGACCCATGTTAGTACCCCAAATCTAAACATCAGAGTTTTTGATTATGCAGGAAACAACCATTTTACACAGCTGTACTCATAGTTAACATATATACTTTTCACATTTTTCATATATATATATAAAGATCTGCTTCTTTTGTTACGAAATCAATTGTCTATGTTATAAATGAACAGATGTTATTTTGCTTTTTTTAGAGTACCTCTTCCTCAGCTAAGGAATATGATAGAAGATGTTGCCCAAACCTTAAAATTTATGTATAGTTCTTTAGATAGGTGAGTACTTATTTGAATTGAATCTCACATTTTAAGTATATGATTCTAAATTATTTTTTGTGCTTAATAGTGTTCTTGGTTGTCAAGTTGTTTGTTGTTTGTTTGTTTTCTTATTTTCTCATCCTTCATGTCTGGCTTTTATTTTATAGCTATAGGCAGTTTTTCATTTGTTCTGGTGCTTTTTCTCTTTTGATCTCATAAGTTTTGTGAAATAGTGATGTAAGCACAATTACATTGTGATTTGTTATATTTTTGTAGGGGCAAATGTAAGAGCATTTCTTCAGAACAGATACAGAAAAGAGTAAGAAGATTTCAAATAAGTTTTTGTGTTTTCTTCTGATTATAAGACCATTGTCAAATTACTATACTGTGATATTTTTCCTTAAAAGTTTCAAATTATAGGAGTCCCAGAAGAAGAAGACAAAAAGAAAGACCATGAGAAAATACTTGAGGAGATAATAGTTGAAAACTTCCCTAAACTGGGGAAGGAAATAATCACCCAAGTCCAAGAAACCCAGAGTGCCAAACAGGATAAACCCAAGGCAAAACACCCCAAGACACATATTAATCAAATTAACAAAGATCAAACACAAAGAACAAATATTAAAAGCAGCAAGGGAAAAACAACAAATAACACACAAGGGGATTCCCATAAGGATAACTGCAGATCTTTCAATAGAAACTCTTCAGGCCAGGAGGGAATGGCAAGACATGAAGTGATGAAAGAAAATAACCTACAGCCCAGATTACTGTACCCAGCAAGGATCTCATTCAAATAGGAAGGAGAAGTAAAAGCTTTACAGACAAGCAAAAGCTGAGAGAATTCAGCACCACCAGACCAGCTCTCCAACAAATGCTAAAGGATATTCTCTAGACAGGAAACACAAAAAGGGCGTATAAACCTGAACCCAAAACAGTAAAGTAAATGGCAACGGGATCATACTTATCAATGCTAAGTTGCTGCTAAGTCACTTAGTCGTGTCCGACTCTGTGCGACCCCATAGACAGCAGCCCACCAGGCTCCCCCCGTCCATGGGATTTTCCAGGCAAGAGTACTGGAGTGGGTTGCCATTGCCTTCTCAGATACTTATCAATAATTACTTTAAATGTAAATGGGTTGAATGCCCCAACCAAAAGGCAAAGACTGGCTGAATGGATACAAAAACAAGATCCCTATATATGCTGCCTACAAGAAACCCACCTCAAAACAAGGGACACATACAGACTGAAAGTGAAGGGCTGGAAAAAGATATTCCATGCAAACGGAGACCAAAAGAAAGCAGGAGTAGCAATACTCGTGTCCGATAAAATAGACTTTAAAACAAAGGCTGTGAAAAGAGACAAAGAAGGCCACTACATAATGATCAAAGGATCAATCCAAGAAGAAACTATAACAATTATAAATATATATGCATCCAACATAGAAGTACCACAATATATAAGACAAATGCTAACAAGTATGAAAGAGGAAATTAAAAATAACACAGTAATAGTGGGAGACTTTACTACCCCACTCACACCTATGGACAGATCAACTAAACAGAAAATTAACAAAGAAACACAAACTTTAAATGATACAATAGACCAGTTAGACCTAATTGATAACTATAGGACATTTCACCCCAAAACAATGAATTTCACCTTTTTCTCAAGTGCTCACGGAACCTTCTCCAGGACAGATCACATCCTGGGCCATAAATCTAACCTTGATAAATTCAAAAATCGATTCATTCCAAGCATCTTTTCTGACCATAATGCATTAAGATTAGATCTCAATTATAGGAGAAAAACTATTAAAAATTCCAACATATCGAGGCTGAACAACACGCTTCTAAATAACCAACAAATCACAGAAGAAATCAAAAAGAAATCAAAATATGCATAGAAACAAGTGAAAATGAAAACACAACAACCCAAAACCTGTGGGACACTATAAAAGCAGTGCTAAGAGGAAAGTTCATAGCAATACAGGCATACCTCAAGAAACAAGAAATAAGTCAAATAAATAACCTAACTCTACACCTAAAGCAACTAGAAAAGGAAGAAATGGAGAACCCCAGGGTTAGTAGAAGGAAAGAAATTTTTAAAAATTAGGGCAGAAATAAATGCAAAAGGAAAGAGACCATAGCAAAAATCAACAAAGCAAAAAGCCGGTTCTTTGAAAGGATAAATAAAATTGACAAACCATTAGCCAGACTCAAGAAACAAAGGGAAAAAATCAAATCAATAAAATTAGAAATGAAAATGAAGAGATCACAACAGACTACACAGAAATACAAAAGATCATAAGAGACTACTATCAGCAATTATATCCCAATAAAATGGACAACGTGGAAGAAATGGACAATTTCTTAGAAAAGTACAACTTTCCAAAACTGAACCAGGAAGAAATAGAAAATCTTAACAGACCCATCACAAGCACAGAAATTGAAACTGTAATCAAAAATCTTCCAGCAAACAAAAGCCCAGGTCCAGACGTCTTCACAGCTGAATTCTACCAAAAATTTCGAGAAGAGTTAACACCTATCCTACTCAAACTCTTCCAGAAAATTGCAGAGGAAGGTAAACTTCAATACTCATTCTATGAGGCCACCATCACCCTAATACCAAAACCTGACAAAGATGCCACCAAAAAAGAAAACTACAGGCCAATATCACTGATGAACACAGATGCAAAAATCCTCAATAAAATTATAGCAGTCAGGATCCAACAACACATTAAAAGATCATACACCATGACCAAGTGGGCTTTATCCCAGGGATGCAAGGATTCTTCAATGTCTGCAAATCAGTCAGTGTAATTCACCACATTAACAAACTGAAAAATAAAAGCCATATGATTATCTCAATAGATGCAGGAAATGCCTTTGACAAAATTCAACATCCATTTATGATGAAAACTCTCCAGAAAGCAGGAATAGAAGGAACATACCTCAACATAATAAAAGCTATATATGACAAACCCAAAGCAAACATTATCCTCAATGGTGAAAAATTGAAAGCATTTCCCCTAAAGTCAGGAATAAGACAAGGGTGCCCACTTTCACCGCTACTATTCAACATAGTTCTGGAAGTTTGGGCCACAGCAATCAGAGCAGAGAAAGAAATAAAAGGAATCCAAATTGGAAAAGAAGTAAAACTCTCACTGTTTGCAGATGACATGATCCTCTACATAGAAAACCCTAAAGACTCCACCAGAAAATTACTAGAGATAATCAATGAATATAGTAAAGTTGCAGGATATAAAATCAACACACAGAAATCCCTTGCACTCCTATACACTAATGATGAGAAAGTAGAAAAAGAAATTAAGGAAACAATTCCATTCACCATTGCAACGAAAAGAATAAAATACTTAGGAATATATCTACCTAAAGAAACTAAAGACCTACATATAGAAAACTATAAAACACTGATGAAAGAAATCAAAGAGGACACTAATAGATGGAGAAATATACCATGTTCATGGATCGGACGAATCAATATAGTGAAAATGAGTATACTACCCAAAGCAATCTACAGATTCAATGCAATCCCTATCAAGCTACCAGCAGTATTTTTCACAGAGCTAGAACAAATAATTTCAAGATTTGTATGGAAAAACAAAAACCTCGAATAGCCAAAGCAACCTTGAGAAAGAAGAATGGAACTGGAGGAATCAACTTGCCTGACTTCAGGCTCTACTACAAAACCACAGTCATCAAGACAGTATGGTACTGGCACAAAGACAGAAATATAGATCAATGGAACAAAATAGAAAGCCCAGAGATAAATCCACCCATATATGGGCACCTTATCTTCAACAAAGGAGGCAAGAATATACAATGGAGTAAAGACAATCTCTTTAACAAGTAGTGATGGGAAAACTGGTCAACCACTTGTAAAAGAGTGAAACTAGATCACTTTCTACCACCATACACAAAAATAAACTCAAAATGGATTAAAGATCTAAATGTAAGACCAGAAACTGTAAAACTCCTAGAGGAGAACATAGGCAAAACAACTCTCCAACATAAATCACAGCAGGATCCTCTATGATCCACCTCCCAGAATACTGGAAATAAAAGCAAAAATAAACAAATGGGATCTAATTAAAATTAAAAGCTTCTCAACCTAGATGTCCATCAACAGATGATTGGATAAGAAAGCTGTGGTACATATACACAATGGAATACTACTCAGCCCTTAAAAAGAATAAATTTGACTCAGTTCTAATGAGATGGATGAAATTGGAACCGATTATACAGAGTGAAGTAAGCCAGAAAGAAAAACACCAATACAGTATACTGACACATATATATGGAATTTAGAAGACAGTAATGATGACCCTATATGTGAGACAACAAAGAGACACAGAGGTATAGAGTGGACTTTTGGACTCTGAGGGAGAGGGAAAGGGTGGGATGGTTTGGGAGAATGGCAATGAAACGTATATTTTCTTGTTAGAAATGAAGCGCCAATCTATGTTCAATGTAGGATGCAGGATGCATGGGGCTGATGCACAGGATGATTCAAGTAGAGGATGTGGGGTGGGAGGTGGGAGGGGGCTTCGGCATTGGGAGATTGTGTTCACTTATGGCTGATTCGTGTCAATGTATGGCAAAACAAATACAGTATTGTAATTAAAAAAATAAATTTAATTTAAAAAAAAAATTAAAAAGCTTCTGCACAACAAAGGAAACTATAAGCAAGGTTGAAAAGACAGCCTTCTGAATGGGAGAAAATAATAGCAAATGAAGCAATGGACAAACAACTAATCTCAAAAATATACAAGCAACTCATGCAGCTCAATTCCAGAAAAATAAACAACCCAATCGAAAAATGGGCCAAAGAACTAAATAGATATTTCTCCAAAGAAGACATACAGATGGCTAACAAACACAGGAAAAGATGCTCAACATCATTCATTATCAGAGAAATGCAAATCAAGACCACAATGAGGTACCATTTCACACCAGTCAGAATGTCTGCAATCCAAAAGTCTGCAAGCAATAAATGCTGGAGAGGGTGTGGAGAAAAGGGAACCCTCGTATACTGTTGGTGGGAATGCAAACTAGTACAGCCACTATGGAGAACAGTGTGGAGATTTCTTTAAAAATTGCAAATAGAACTGCCTTATGACCCAGCAATCCCACTGCTGGGCATACACATTCAGGAAACGAGAATTGAAAGAGGACGTGTACCCCAGTGTTCATTGCAGCACTGTTTATAATAGCCAGGACATGGAAACAACCTAGATGTCCATCAGCAGGTGAATGGATAAGAAAGCTGTGGTACATATACACAGTGGAGTATTATTCAGCCATTAAAAAGAATACATTTGAATCAGGTCTAATGAGATGGATGAAACTGGAGCCGATTATACAGAGTGAAGTAAGCCAGAAAGAAAAACACCAATACAGTATACTAACACATATATATGGAATTTAGAAAGATGGTAATGATAACCCTGTATGCAAGACAGCAAAAGAGACACAGATGTATAGAACGAACTTTTGGACTCTGAGGGAGAGGGGGAAGGTGGGATGATGTGGGAGAATGGCATTGAAACATGTATACTATCATGTAAGAAACGAATTGCCAGTCTGTGTTCGATACAGGATACAGGATGCTTGGGGCTGGTGCACGAGGATGATCCAGAGAGATGATATGGGATGGGAGGTTTTCCTCCCATGAGGGGGGTTTCAAGATTGGGAACTCATGTACACCCGTGGCGGATTCATGTCAATGTATGGCAAAACCAATACAGTATTGTAAAGTAAAATAAAGTAAAAAAAAAAAAGTAAACCTGAGAAGCTAATATGCAGGGCATAGTCAAAAAACCATTTGACTGACTACAAACTCTTCAACTATAGTAACAGGGGTTAGATAACAATCAAATGATATTCTCAAATTGCTGAGTAAAATTATCTTTGAAACTAGAAATTTATATTTATTTAACCTAGCCTTCAAACAGAAGCCCAAGTTGATATTAATGAATACACTTGTGAAAGAAAGTACATTATCTTGTAAGTAAAACAGGAGATGCAATAAGCAATGGAATGAATTATATTTCTCATATACTTTTCTGTATGTTTGAAATGTTTCATGATTAAAAATAAAAATTAAAAAAAATAAAAGAATGAAGAAGGTAATTGACTATTTTCATGTATATTCTTCCATATGTTGGGTTGGCCACCTAGTAAAAAGCAGTGATAGGGTTCAGTCAGATCTGTTCTAGAAGCTCAAAATCTTTTGTTATCCTATGCTGACTAAAAGATATTGGGAGTTGTAAATGGTTGAGAAATAATCAAAAGTGAAAGCAACTTACCTTTTTTGCCAAAAGGGTACTTCAGCCCATTCCGTTTTAGATGCACCACTTGTGTTAGCCCTGTGGTTTTCCCATAGTACCATCTGCCCAGTGCATTTGAGAATAAAGTTTTAGGGTAAAAAATATTGATAGGGTGACTTTCTTAATATACTCCATCAGTAACATTATGGCTATTCTTATTAAGAAGAGAGGAGTAAGGAAGAGAACCTATGTAGTTGGGCAAGATCCAGTCCCTTTAGGATTGTACAATATGTGGTGTTCTAACATTACAGCTCTTGTTTTTTCAGTGCCTTCTGCCAGGTTGAGAATGTTCCTCGTTTGGATCATTTTTTCAGCTTGTTTTTTCAAAGAGCACTTCAGCCCACTAAGCTACATTCGAGTGCCAGTCCCAGCACACAGCAGTATGATGCTTCCAGTGCAGTACTTCTAGACAATCTCCCTGGAGTTCGGTGGCTCACACTGCCCCAGGAAATTAAGGTACTCTTAGGTGTCATAAATAAGAATCAGAGCCAGTTACTGTATAATTCTTTATTTTCCCTTTTTTTTCCTCCCCCATAGGCTTTTTGTTATTTTCAGGATTGTGGGTAAAAGTTCAAAGGGCAACTAGTTGATTTGGTAGGAGGTCCAGTGCAGTGAACTTTTTCTTTCTAAATAAAAATTAGTTCTCTCATCTTACTTTAACATTCAGGCTTTGTTCAAACTTGGAATACTTTTTGGAAATCATATGTGTGTCTTTTAATTCTGTGGTTTTGATTTTATAATGCAGGGTCATTGAGTTAGGTGGATGAAATGATTGGCTAACAAATATTCTTAACTAAAATACAAACTCCACGAACAATACCAAAATCTTTGTTTACATAAGCATCTGTAATTACCCTTAGCCTTGTCCCATAGATAGCTCACCCAAAGGTAATGTTCATGAGGGTTATCAATGTGATTTTAGTCATTTCTACATCCAGAATAACTAGGGATTGAAATGTCTGAATGACTTAAGACTCATTTCAAACATAATCATAAACAACAGTATGTTTAGCCACAGCATTTGTAACAGTATTAATGAGGCACCATGCCACAGCAGTTCCTTGTCCATGAAGAAACTCAAGCTACGTTGTAGTAAAACCCCAATTCAAGATTCTTCTCTTCATGGAATTCTATATGATCAAATAATTATGCCTTTTGACAGTTTAATAATAATTTAAACTGATATATCAGTCTCTTTACTCAGTTTTCTCATCTGTAAAATGGGAACAATAATAATATCTACTTCATAAAGAAGTTATAATACATAAAATGCTTAAGAGTCATGCCTTGCACATTGTTGTAATTATAGTTGTGAAAGTACTATTATATATTATATAACTGGAGGGAGTTGAAGGGTTAGAGCATGTTTAAAGGAAACTTTACCTTCTGATATTCTTTTTTGTCCTTGCCTCTGTCAACTGCCTCCTGCTGCATTTTTTTATCTGAGGCCAATGATTATAATTTTCCTAAATCATTTCCATACTGAAAAGTATGAAATATAGAATTCTACTCCCATCAATAAGAGACAGAGTTTAATTAGATAACCTAACATTTAGTATAGAAAGACCTTGGTTCCAAAGTCTGCCTCATGTCCATTCTGGGGTCTTTTTTTCTTCTGATAGACACAAGACCCATTGTCAGAGGTGCTATCATCTCTTCCCTAGAGGAGGAAATGACAACCCACTCCAGTGTTCTTTCCTGGAAAATTCCATAGACAGAGGAGCCTGGTGGACTATGGTCCACGGAGTCGCAGAGTCAGACACCACTGAGCAGTTACGCACACACACTATCCTCTCATGAGTTTTACCCAAGTTCTTTCCCCTAAGACTCTCTTCACTTGAAGAAATGT
This sequence comes from Nanger dama, assembly GCA_917880005.1. NCBI lineage: Eukaryota > Metazoa > Chordata > Mammalia > Artiodactyla > Bovidae > Nanger > Nanger dama. The sequence continues at coordinate 30,642,692 of CAKJTW010000009.1, read as the reverse complement.
TTTTTTCCACAAAGTATATAGTCTCTTCTGTGAGAAGGGAGATATAAGACTAAATGTTTTTTGGGCAGTATCTTTAGACTTTGGATATATTAAGAATAAATATTTTCCTTCTAAGAAGTTTAAGACATTTAAAAATACAGCCTATTTCAGTCTTATAAATTCCATGTGAAGGCTTCTTTCTGTATTCAGATTTCTCTTTTATTGACATTATTCCCCTTAGCTTAGCATATATTTGATTAAAAGGACTATATACTTTTTTAAAATATACTAATTTTTAATTGAAGGATAATTGCTTCACAGAGTTGTTGGTTTCTGCACACATCAACATCAATCAGCCACAGGCATACACATGTCCCCTCCCTCCACCCCCCGCTCCCACCTCCTACCTTGTATACTTTATTTTTATCAGCCTAAAACAATATCACACTGAGAAATCACCATGTGAACTGATGTATATTCTGTAATCTTTTGACTCAAATCATACCTGTTGCTTTATCTCACCAGAGCTTTGGTTGTACTTGTACTTTCTGAGTCTGACATATCTATATGGAGGTCAGCCTTTACTGTGCCAAGTACTCAGATGTGTGCTGTGCTCTGGGAATCCAGAAAAGTCCTTTGGATGCTCACAGTGTAGATGGGTAGGTGGAACTTCTACACAGGAACAATGAAGATATAGTGGAGATGTTTTCACATTTTGTAGTCTGGTTAAGAGAATTAAGAATAATATTTTTGGAAAGAGATAGATGTGCTCTGATAAAGTGATCTAAAAGTCTCTGATGAATGTAAAGTTTGAAATACATGGTAATCCTTGAAGTTTTTGTTTTTGTTTTATCAGCAGCTTCAAAGAACTCAAAAGCTTTGCTTTTCCCTTTGAGATTTCTTACTGTGATTAAAAATAGTAGGATTTATTGACTATATATATTACAATGGAAAACAGTAAGAAATTTTGTGCCTTGAGAAATTTAGTTAAAAACATATAGGTGTGTGAGGTAATTTGTACCTGGTAAATTTTAGGTGGGAATAATTGCTTTTAAGTTGGAGAAAAATATACTTGTTCTGAGTTTAGTATATGGTGAGGTTGCACTTCAGTTTTTTTCCCAGGTGTTTGAGAATTTCCTTATTTTGTATGTCAGACTTTAAAAATTTTTTTTCCCTAAGATACACTGGAATAATTAAGAGAAAAGATACTTTAACTTTTTCTCTTAAGGAGTTTGAAGAAACAATTATAGTAACCTTGAGTTTTAGCCTATAGAGTTCAGGAGCAGGAACAGAACCTGTTTAACATTTTTGTGATCAGAAATCTTAAGTAGGTAATTTTCTTTTTGTCCTATAGTTTTTCACAACAGAAACTATAACCACAAAAAGGAGAACATGAAGTATTTGCTAGATGCAGAAAAATGTAGGTCACAAATGAGTAATAAGTCACACAGTGTGAAAAGCATTGAGAGGCATGACTAATGTTTCCAAAGCTTCTGTCATCTCAGTAAGACACAGTTTGTGAAACAGTCCTGCAGAGAGTGCCCTTGGCCTTTAAAAAAAAAAAAAGAAACAAGTATTATTTTTCACAAATACCATACATGCTACAAACTTTAACTATCAACAGTTTTCAGTTTATATATATGCATTACAGATTAAACCTCAGATTAGATATATTCTGCTTTAAAATTTTGAATGCTTCAGGGAAGGATAAATACATGAAAGAGTTCAGGCAAATTCCATAGGAACAGAAGCTAAATCCTAAGTAAGAGATTTTTCTAATAACTCTGTAGGGTGGTTAAACTGTGCCAGGTTCCAGGGGAACACTTGCTTTCATGATTTAATCCATGAATAAAGATTAACAGTCTTTTTATACAAAAGAGTTTAAAGGCAAGAGACAGGGAAAAATGTTGATATTTTCCAAGATCCAACTGTTGAGAAATATATAGAAAATAGAAAAATAAACAATTCATAATAGATTGGCTATATCAAAATTGATTTATTTTACTCTTAAGATTTTTAATAGGTTAAAACTTTTTCTGACAAAACTGTAAAGCAGCTTTGTAACTTCATAAATTAGTTTGCATTGAATACAGAGTGACGCCCATTTTGCAATAATTAAGATGTAAGTGAAAAATGCCTGTATGTTAAAATACACTGACTTTATTTTTGTAATTGCAAAGCTTAAAAGCAAGATGTTTTCATTTTGGGACATTCTTTAAATAACACAAAGGAGAGAGATATTTATTTACTTCTTAAAGTAATTATTGGAGGAGGAAATGGCAACCCCCTCCATTATTCTTGCCTGGAGAATCCCATGGACAGAGGAGCCTGGTGGCTACAGTCCATGGGGTCGCAAAGAGTCAGACATGACTGAAGCAACTTAGCACACACAAGTAATTAAGCACTTTTATATGGCCAGTACTAAAAAGTAAGTGATATAAATTAAATGTTTGTGTTACAGTTGTTTTTTTTTTTTCCCCCGTATAGTTGGAATTAGACACGGCATTGAGTGACTTGGAGGCTGCAGACTTTGCAGAACTGGTAAGAGAAGCAGTGGGTTTTAGGAAAAGTTCATTGTTTATTTCTCATTTTGTAAATTAGTCATTATTCTAAGTATTTTCCAAGGAGGCATGTAATAATCATTATATGCAGTATCATTTATAACTGGGCTTTGAAAGAAAGACCACACGTTATATTGATAGGTAGTATGTTTCTTAATCATTTAAAATATATATATATTTCCTAGCTCTGTCCACTAGAGAGCATCACTAGCACCCAGGCCACTGTGTATAAATAATATTTTTCACTTAAGGCAACCAAGACTACTATGAGAAATGGCTGAATCCAGATTTAGGGCTGAAAATGTACAAGATAAACTTGGCAACATCTTGTTATATCAGACATCCAGGAAGATTTCAAAATTACTAGGTTTAATTTAAGGTTTAAGTAATTAGGAGACAACTTGAAGAGGATCCCACTTGAACATCTATAAGGATAATAACTACACTGGATTGAAACACATCAGATATATCTAAGTCTATGAGTTCATAATGGTACTAAAGAAAAAGAAAGTTATTGGTCAACTTTGGAGAATACTAAGGAACCCATCCGATACTGTGCAGCAGTAATTAGGGAGAAAGAATCTAACATTGGTCTCCTTTCCTGTCTAAACCGTACCTCAAGGTTACCAAATAGAGATGAGGGGAGTTACTCTTTACAGTCAGTCAGTTCAGTCACTCAGTCATGTCCGACTCTTTGCAACCCCATGAACTGCAGCAAGCCAGGCTTCCCTGTCCATCACCAACTCCTGGAGCTTGCTCAAACTCATGTCCATTGAGTAGGTGATGCCATCCAACCATGTCATCCTCTGTCGTCCCCTTCTCCTCCTGCCTTCAATCTTTCCCAGCATCAGGGTCTTTTCCAATGAGTCAGTTCTTTGCATCAGGTGGCCAAGGTATTGTCACTTCAGCATCAGTCCTTCCAATGAATAGTCAGGATTGATTTCCTTTAGGATTGACTGGTTTGATCTCCTTGCAGTTCAAGGGACTTTCAAGAGACTTCTCCAACACCACAGTTCAAAAGCATCAATTCTTCAGCACTCAGCTTTCTTTATGGTCCAACTCTCACATCCATACATGACTACTGGAAAAACCATAGCTTTGACTAGATGGACCTTCATCGGCAAAGTAATGTCTCTGCTTTTTATTGTGCTGTCTAGGTTTGTAATAGCTTTTCTTCCAAGGAGCAAATAAATGTCCTAATTTCATGGCTGTAGTCACTATCTGCAGTGATTTTGGAGCCCCCAAAAGTAAAGTCTGTCACTGTTTCCATTGTTTCCCCATCTATTTGCCAGGAAGTGATCGGACCAGATGCCATGATCTTAGTTTTCGGAATGTTGAGGTTTAAGCCAACTTTTTCACTCTCCTCTTGCATTTCTTTCATCAAGAGGCTCTTCGGTTCTTCTTTGCTTTCTGCCAAAAGGGTGGTGTCATCTGCATATCTGAGGTTATTGATATTTCTCCCGGCAATCTTGATTCCAGCTTGTGTTTCATCCAGCCCTGCATTTTGCATGATGTACTCTGCATATAAGTTAAATAAGCAGGGTGACAGTATACAGTCTTGAGGTACTCCTTTTCCTATTTGGAAAGCTGTTGTTCCATGTCCAGTTCTAACTGTGCTTCCTGGCCTGCATACAGATTTCTCAAGAGGCAGGTCAGGTGGTCAGGTATTCCCATCTCTCTCAGAATTTTCCACAGTTTGTTGTGATCCACACAGTCAAAGGCTTTGGCATAGTCAATAAAGCAGAAGTACATGTTTTTCTGAAACTCTCTTGCTTTTTCGATGATCCAAAGAATGTTGGCAACTTGATCTCTGATTCCTCTGCCTTTTCTAAATCTAACTTAAAAATCTGGAAGTTCTCTTTACGAAATTGGTCTGTATAACAGATCAAGCAAGAATGACAGAATTGGAATGTCATTTTTCAGTGAGTTAAAAGATCTAAGCAGTGATAGGCTGTAGCTGTTAACATCACAAAAAGAAAGTCAGCTAGATAGTATATGGTTCCTGTTGGAAGCACACAAACCACCTATAAAATACACTCGACCACACCTCAAGGTCTGACTACCAATTTGTAGAAAATACAGGGGAAGAGGGGCATGTTAGATGACCCCATTAGGAGGAGGGGGATTGCTGTCAACAAAATTCAGACTAGGAAACGCAACAGGATGGTTTCTTCAACAAGTAGATTAGAAGGTGGGCTGTAGGGTAGTAGGGGCATTGTGGGGGGGGGGTGGCATGCAGTCAGGAGAAATTGAGAGAGAACCTATCAGTTACTAGGTGACTCAAGAAACATCAACCAATGTCAGTATGTGGATCTTACTTGGATTCTGATTCAAACAAAATATTTTAAAATGTGTATGAGTCAATCAAGAACACATAAACACAGATAACTGGATATTAGGTGGGAATAATTCTTTAAATGTGGTAATGATATTCTGGATATGTATTTTTTTAAGTCCTTCTGTTTTAGAGATGCATTCTAAAGTAGTTACAGATGAAATGATACAATATCTGGAATTGATTTGGAAATGATTCATCAGGGAGAGGGAAGAAGGAGAGAGATGAAACAAGGTTAGCCACGTACTGGTCTTTGTTAAAGCTGGGTGGTGATGGGTATCTAGGAGCTAATATATTATTCTATTTTTGTATATGCTAATATTTTCAGTAATGAAAGTTTTTTAAAAGGAAACGGGACGTTAGGAAATAGAATCAGTGAGGCTGGGTCATTCTTTAGCAGATTGCTGTTGAAAGTGGGGAGAGGTGGTTCACTTGAAAGGTGGCTTAGTCTTAGCTAAGATCCAGAGCAAATGGAAGGGTATTTTGTTTGTAAAAAGAGTGGAAATGTAAGCAAGGAGAACTGTTTGTAGGGTGTACATTTTTTCACCAATGGGGGAAAAAAATTAACTGGATACTAATCATTAGGAGCAGTTTAGATCCAAAGTATTAAAATATGTAGGTTTTCAGAACCTAGATTTGTAAGTTTAACTAAAACTCTAACACTTCTGTTCATAGAACATCATTTTAATGAACAGTGGAACTAACTGGTTAGAAAAAGATCTGTTGGGATTCCTTGTCTCCAACATCAAGACACAATACACAAAAGAAAAAAAGTTGATAAATTGATAATGTAAAATGATACAATTGTTTGGAAAACAGTTTGGAAGTTTCTTAATAAGCTAAACATCTGTACTATGGACATCACCAGATGGTCAATACCAAAATCAGACTGATTATATTCTTTGCAGAGTCAGCAAAAACAAGACCAGGAGCTGACTGTAGCTCAGATCATGAACTCCTTATCGCCAAATTTAGACTTACTGAAGAAAGTAGGGAAAACCACTAGACCATTCAGGTATGACATAAATCAAATCCGTTACAATTACACAGTGGAAGTGACAAATAGATTCCAGGGATTATTAGATCTGTTAAAATGCCTGAAGAACTATGGACAGATGCTCATGACATTGTATAGGAAGCCGTCATCAAGACCATCCCCAAGAAAAAGAAATACAAAAAGGCAAAAGGGTTGTCTGAGGAGGTCTTACTGTGAAAAGAAGCTAAAGGCAAAGGAGAAAAGATATACCCATTTGAATGCAGAGTTCCGAAGAACAGCAGGGAGAGATAAGAAAGCCTTCCTAAGTGATCAGTGCAAGAAGTAGAGGAAAGCAATAAATCTCTTCAAGAAAATTAGAGATACCAAGGAAACATTTCAGGCAAAGATGGACACACAATGAAGGACAGAAATAGTATGGACCTAACAGAAGCAGAAGATATTAAGAAGAGGTGGCAAGAATACACAGAAGAACTGTACAAAAAAGATCTTCATGACCCAGATAATCACGATGGCATGGTCACTCACCTAGAACCAGACATCCTGGAATGCAAAGTCGAGTGGGCCTTAGGAAGCATCACTATGAACTAAGCTAGTCAAGGTGATAGAATTCCAGTTGAGCTATTTCAAATCCTAAAAGATGATTCTGTGAAAGTGCTGCACTCAATATGCCAGCAAATTTGGAAAACTCAGCAGTGGCCACAGGACTAGAAAAGGTCAGTTTTCATTCCAATCCCTAAGAAAGGCAATGCCAAAGAATGCTCAAACTACCGCACAATTGTACTCATCTCACACACTAGCAAAGTAATGCTCAAAATTCTCCAAACGAGGCTTCAACAGTACGTGAACCGTAAACTTCCAGATGTTCAAGCTCGATTTAGAAAAGGCGAACCAGAGATCAAATTGCCAACATCCGCTGGATCATCAGAAAAGCAAGAGAGTTCCAGAAAAACATCTACTTCTGCTTTATTGACTACACCAACGCCTTTGACTGTGTGGATCATAAGAAACTGTGGGAAATTCTTAAAGAGCCAGGAATACCAGACCACCTTACCTACCTCCTGAGAAATCTGTATGCAGGTCAAGAATCAACAGTTAGAACTGGACATGGAACAACAGACTGGTTCCAAATCAGGAAAGGAGTACCTTAAGACTGTATACTGTCACCCTGCTTATTTAACTTATATGCAGAGTACATCATGCAAAATGCAGGGCTGAATGAAGCATAAGCTGGAATCAAGATTGCCAGGAGAAATATCAATAACCTCAGATATGCAGATGACACCACACTTATGGCAGAAAGCGAAGAACTAAAGAGCCTCTTGATAAACTGCCAGAGGAGAGTGAAAAAGTTGGCTTAAACCTCAACATTCCGAAAACTAAGATCATGGCATCCGGTCCCATCACTTCCTGGCAAATAGATGGGGAAACAATGGAAACAGTGACAGACTTTACTTTTGGGGGCTCCAAAATCACTGCAGATGGTGACTGCAGCCATGCAATTAAAAGACACTCACTCCTTCAAAGAAAAGTTATGACCAACCTACACAGCTTATGAAAAAGCAGAGACATTACTTTGCCAACGGTCTGTCTAGTCAAAGCTATGGTTTTTTCCAGTAGTCATGTATGGATGTCAGAGTTGGACCCATAAAGAAAGCTGAGTGCCAAGGAATTGATGCTTTTGAACTGTGGTGTTGGAGAAGACTCTTAAGAGTCCCTTGGACAGTGAAGAGATCTAACCAGTCCATCTTAAAGGAAATCAATCCTGACTATTCATTGGAAGGACTGATGCTGAAGCTGAAACTCCAGTACTTTGACCACCTGATGGAAAAACTGACTCATTGGAAAAGACCCTGATGCTAGGAAAGACTGAAGGCAGGAGAAGGGGACGACAGAGGATGAGATGGTTGGATGGCATCACCGAGTCAATGGACATGAGTTTGAGTAAGCTCCAGGAGTTGGTGATAGACTGGGAGGCCTGGCATGCTGCAGTCCATGGCGTTGCAAAGAGCTGGACACAACTGAGCAACTGAACTCAACTCATTGCTATCTAACTTCCCAAGAGAAATGAAATCTATGTCAATACAAAGACCTGTAAACAAATATTCATAGCAGCTTTATTTTTAATAGTCAAGAGACCATTCAAATAATCAATGTCCATCAACAAAGTATGACATATATATATGCATCAACAAAGTATGACATATATATATGCATTGAATAATACTCAGCAAAAGAAATTGGCAACAGTGTTGATATATAACTGTTCTATATCTTGATGTTGGTGGTACTTACACATCTGTACACATTTGTCAGAACTGGCAGAATAATTCACAGTTTTGTATTAATTTTTAAAAAGAGGGATCTATTCTAAACTTTTTGTGACATTAGATATAAGATTTAATGATATATTTTAATTCTGTGTTCTTTTCTTTAGTGTTTTAAGATTATTATTAAGGTATAATTTATATTAAGTAAATTTTTGTGCCCTGTTATAGTCAGTCCCTTTCCCTACCCCCAGTCCCTGTAACCGCTGATCTGTTTACTGTGCACATGGTTTTTTACCTTTTCTGGAATGTCACATAAGTTGAATCACATGGTAAATAATTTGCATCTGACTTTTTTTAATTAGGAATTTTAAATATTTAGTTTTACAAATATTACATGAGTACATTCTTATGGGGAAATGCAAACAGTAAACATAAACCTAGCATTTTGCTTGACCACTCATACATCAAAACCAGCCCTATTCTCAGAGTTAACCATTGTTATCAGTTGATGTATATTCTTGGTAACCTTGTATTTATGATCTTACATGGAAGTAATTCTGTCTGAAATGTTCAGTGTAGATGATACTGTCATACTGCTAGTAGGAATATAAACTGATGCAACCTCTCAGGAAAACAATCTGGCAATATACATTAAAATATATATATATCTTCTGGTATAGGAATTCAACCTCTAGGAGCATATCAACTAAGGAAAATATCAGGGATGTACACAAAGATTTTCTTTCTAAGAATATTCTCCACAGCATTATTTATACCCTTAAAAATTACTGGAAACAAAATGCTATATTATGGAGTCTGTTCCATAATATTGCCATTGAAATCATGTTTAGAAAACTGTCTACTGACATGAAAAAATATTCAAGATCATTTTCTGTGGAAAAAGCAGGGTCCAAGACAACAACAACAGAACCAAACAAAACCCCAAAAATACCAATTGTTGGAAAGGATGTAGAATAATTGGAAGCCCTGTGCACTGTTGGTGGGAATGCAAAGCAGTGCAAATGTTATAAAACACAGCATGGTGATCTCCACAAAAAAAATAAAAATAGAACTACCACATGACCCAGCAGTTGATATACTCAAAAGAATTAAGAGACACTTGCAAACCCACATTCACACTAGCATCATTCACAATAGCAAAAACGAGAGCAACCCACCTTCACCAACAGATGAACGAACAGACAGAAATGATGGATAATACATACTGTGAAACATGACTTAGCCCCCCAAAGGAAGTAAATTTTGACATATGCCTCAACAGGGATGAACCCAGAGGACACAACACTAGCACATCAGAAAGGCAAACCAAGCCCATCACAACAAGATAAAATAGTGCATGATTTCACCCACTGTTGTTTACTCACTCAGTCGTGTCCAACTCCTTGTGACTCCATGGCTTGTACCCCTCACACTCCTCTGTCCATGGGATTTCCCAGGCAGGAATGTAGGAGATGCCTAAAGTCATCAGATTCATAAAAACAGAAAGTAGAAGAGTGGATGTCAGGGGCTAGGGAAAGAAGTGGGATGGAGAGTTGTTGTTTGATAGATACTGAGTTTCAGTTTTGCAAGAGGAAAAAGTTCTGATTTGGTTGCGAACAGTGTGAACTGTGCATAATGTTACTGAGCTGTAAATTTAACAGTTATTAAGATAGTAAATTTTATGTATATTTCACCATGTAAAATTTTTTAATTAAAATTCTTTTTAAAAGTTTACCTAGAGTGAAGCCAAAGAGCTTTCATCCAATGCATGAAAGTGAAAAGTGAAAGTGAAGTCGCTCAGTCGTGTCCAACCCTCAGCGACCCCATGGACTGCAGCCTTCCAGGCTCCTCCGTCCATGGGATTTTCCAGGCGAGAGTACTGGAGTGGGGTGCCATTGCCTTCTCTGATACTCTCAAAAAGCTTCTGATAAATGTATTAATGCCTCATTCTTAAATGTGAGGACAGTAAAGCATCACAGGAAATATCTTTGACATAAAAGCAGTCAAAACAAATGAACAAGGAGGAGTTTGACTTCTTTCACGTAGCATAATTTATTTGAGGAGGAGAGGAGAAGTCGCTCAGTCATGTCCGACTCTTTGCGACCCCGTGGACTGTAACCTACTAGGCTTCTCTGTCCATGGGATTCTCCAGGCAAGAATACTGGAGTGGATTGCCATTTCCTTCTCCAAGGGATCTTCCCGACCCAGGGATCGAACCCGAGTCTCCCACTTTGGAGGCAGACGCTTTAACCTCTGAGCCACCAGGGAAGCCCTAGTTTATTTGAGATTCATTCATTTCATTGTCTATATCAGTAGTTCAGTTCTTTTCACTGCAGACAGTAGTCCACTGTATGAAGTTATCACAGTGTTTATCCATTCCCCAGTTGAGGGATACTTAGATTATTTCCAGTTTTCCTTGGGTTTTGTTGTGTTGTTTTTTAATTATAAAAGTAATGCATGCATATTGGGTTTTAAAAATGCAAGCATGATTAATAAAAACACATGTCCTCCTTCCTCATCCCTCTCCACCAGTCCATCCCCAGTTGTAACTGCTCCAGCAGTTTGAAATGTATTCTTCCAGATTCTTTTCTGTACACATACATGAAAGTGAAAGTGTTAATTGCTTAGTTGTGTCTGACTCTTTGCGACCCCATGCCAGGCTCGTCTGTCCATGGAATTCTCCAGGCAAGAATACTGGAGTGGGTTGCCATTCCCTTCTCTAGGAGATCTTCCTGACCCAGGAACTGAACCTGGGTCTCCTGCACTGCAGGCAGATTTTTTTACCGTCTGAGCCACTGGGAAAGCCCGCACATAGCCCTGTACAAGCCAATACATATGTATATACCAGGTGGCGCTAGTGGTAAAGAACCCACTTTCCAGTGCAGGACCTAAGAGATGTGGGTTCAGTCCCTGGGTTGGGAAGATCTCCTGGAGGAGGGCATGGCATACACATAATACATATATATATGGGCTTCTCTGGTGGTTCAGATGCTAAAGAATCCGCCTGCAATGCAGGAGACCCAGGTTCAGTCCCTGGGTTGGAAAGATCCCTGGAAGGAGGGAATGGCTACCCAATCCAGTATTACTGCTTGGAAAACTGCGTGGACAGAGGAACCTGGCGGGCTACAGTCTATGGATCACACAGAGTAGATGCACTGAGCGACTTAGCACACGTGCATGCATATATATATACAGACACATACATGCCCATATCATTGGGGGTGCTGTTTTTATTAGAAATTCTAAACTTTTTATACAAAAATCTTGTTCAAGTATTTCTATAGATTTATAAAAGAGGAATTACTCAAAGGGTATGTGTATTTAAATTTTTTTACATATTGCTGCTGCTGCTGCTAAGTCGCTTCAGTCGTGTCCGACTCTGTGCAACCCCATACACGGCAGCCCACCAGGCTCCCCTGTCCCTGGGATTCTCCAGGCAAGATTAAACCCCAAATAGGTTGTACCAGTTTGTACTTTCAAAAATAGTATATGGTAATATCATATATTTTAGATGATCCCTTTCAATCCCCCTTAGGGTAACAAACATTATGTTTTACTCTTAGGTGTCTCTATTCAACAATATTTTATAAGTAAAAATAAGGTTGTTGTCAGTCAAAAATACATAAGCACCTTATGCCTCAATATAAGGACCTATGTTCAGCAAACTATATTCATTATCTTGTAATAACCTATAAAGGAAAAGAATATGAAAAAGAATGTGTGTATATGTATGTAACTGAACCACCTTACTGTACATCTGAAACACTGTAAATCAACTGTGCTTCCATAATAAATAAATAACAAAAAGGAGAAACTTCAGTTGTTAATGGCTGTAATTTCCATTTTAACTGTTGTAGCTTAACTAGGATATTTTTTAAATCATAAAAAGTATATATACATATATAAATCCACTGTGGTTTTTCCCCCAGTCTGAAGATTACTATGACATGAGACGGCTATATACAATTTTGGGGTCTTCTCTATTTTACAAGGTAAGTTAAGCTTGACTTTTAAATGTTATACTGTTATGTGAACAAACCTAAATTTTCCTAAACTCTTAAAAATATGAAAATTCATTTTTCTCTTTTTCTCTGAATGTAGATACAATAAAATTTGGATCTTAAAACAAGACTTATACCTAATATTTAAAAATACATTAAAATATTTGTTTCATTATATTTTAAAGCATTTACAAATTTGTAAGAAAGAAACAGTACTCAAAGAATCAAGTGTATATGAGAAAAGAGCAATACTTTGTTGATTTCCTTTTGCAGTTGTGTATAATTTTCCCTTCAAAAGTAACTGCATCTTATTGATAAATTTTCTAAAATTAGGTAGTTAATTTCCATATAAAGCAAGTTTGTTTCAATTTAAAGTTTCAATTCACCAAATGAACTTAAGTATTTTAATTTTGTATATTTTTAAGCACAGAATTAAACATATCTAAAGAGAATCAAACAATACAGAACTGTTAAGTGTGAAGTCTTGCCGCACCTCAACTCATACTTCTCTGCTTTTCATCTTCAGAATTCAGTTCTTTGTAATTTTGCCAAATTCTCAGGCTAATGCTACTTAGAGGTGATCCTGCTTTATGCTAAAGTCTATCTATTACAGACCTAAGTTATTATACATACTTGATGAATAGTTGAAAAAAACATTTTTATTTCTTTATTCCACTTAAAACTAGAATATTTTAAACCAACTGAAGAAATACCTGTAAAAGTCTTTAAAATATATGATAGGGTTATTGCTTTATTCACTAGCTGACTTTTATTTTCTGTGGTTCCATTCAAGGGGTATTTGATATGCAGTCATTTGCCTAAGGATGATCTTATTGATATTGCTGTATACTGTCGCCACTATTGCCTACTGCCTTTAGCAGCAAAACAGCGAATTGGTCAGTTGGTAATATGGAGGGAAGTATTTCCTCGACATCACCTCCAGCCTTCTGCAGACTCAAACACTGAAGTCTTTCAGGAACCTGAAGGGAGATATTTTTTGCTAATTGTTGGCTTGGTAAGTTTACCTTCATTTCTTTCTTGGGTTTGTTTGTTTCTGCCATTTACTGATTATCTAAATAAATATACAAAAATGATAATTTAAAACTATAAGCATGTCAAATACTAATATTCAGAAAAGTTACTCTCCTTTATTTCTTTTATTTTGTATCCATTTAATACTCACAAAGAAATAGTAATGAACCCCAAATAAGATTTTAGCAGGTTAAGATTTGTTTTTGTTCCCATTTCTATAAAACCAGAGGTTTTATCTTCTAGTTTGTCTTGGGAAATAGACATGAAAAGAATATAGAATCAGAAACAGATTAAATATGTGATTGCAAATGAAAGGACTAACACTGATGAAGACTCTTTGAAGGCTACCTTAGGGAAGTCCATGTGCCAAAAGTGGCAGCTGATGGTGTATCCGGATAAGGCAATGTGACATTTGTTTTCAAGTGTCATCAAGTAGCCTTGAGGATAAGAAGAGGCAGGAGGAGTTTTTAATAACCATCACATAATTATGCCACATGTCCGTATCTGTTTGTTGTTCAGTCGCTAAGTCATATCTGACTCTTTGCCACCCTACAGCTGCAGCACACCAGGCTTCCCTGTTCTTCACTATCTCCTGGAGTTTGCTCAAACTCATGTCCATTGAGTTAGTAATGCTATCTAACCATCTCATCGTCTGTCGTGCCTTTCTCCTCCTGTCCTCAAACTTTGCTAGCACCAAGGTCTTTTCGAATGAGTTGGCTGTTTGCATCAGGTGGCGGAAGTATTGGAGCTTCAGCATCAGTCCTTCCAATGAATGCTCAGGGTTAATTTCCTTTAGGATTAGACTGGTTTACTGTCTCCTTGCTGTCGAAAGGGCTCTCTTCTCCAGCACCACAATTTAAAAACATCAGTTCTTCAGCACTGTTTAGTATTCATAAATTTATGCATGCCTGTTACATACAAATATTTTCATGTAGCTAAACCTGTATTAATTTTTTTTTTCTTATAGAGACATTACATGTTATGTGTACTATTAGAAGCTGGAGGCTGTGCATCCAGAGCCATTGGGAATCCTGGACCAGACTGTATATATGTGGATCAGGTCAAAACAACTCTTCACCAGCTGGAAGGGGTAGATTCCCGCATAAATGAACGGCTAGCTTCTTCTCCAACCCCTGCTTGTCTTGTGCTGACTGGTTCCTCACTGGGTCACATGAAAAATTAGATAATTTAACCACCTCACCTATCCTCAGTAGGCTGCACGGTGCTTCCAAAGTCACAACCTCTCCAACATGCAGAAGAACTCTTTTTGGTGACTATTCCTTAAAGACACGTAAGCCCAGTCCATCCCGGGGTGGAGGGCCTGACGGTGGTCTTGAAGGTGAAGGTGTTGGCCTGAGACCCCACACTACGGAATCTCAGGGTTCTGATGGTTCAGAAGAAACTGGGGCCTTGCTTAAGGTATGTGTTCATTCCTATGTGTACATTCTAGGAGCTAAACTGTCTCTCCAGTCCTTATTTGTAATTTCAAGGGAATTTTTAATGACAAACCCTTCTTCATTTGTACTAGTGGTGGTTTTTGTCACTGTTGGCAATCCAATGATTTAGGGCCAAGAGAGAAAGAAGTACCAAGTAATAAAACATTAGAGAACTGTCAGGTCCTTGCGCATGATGTGTTACTGCGGTTACTGCTAGCATAGGATAAGCCAAGAGGTACAAGTTAGCATCGAGAATGTTTAAAAGAAATGTTGGCAGGAAGGGGACCCCCTTCCAGGGTCCAAGAGGGTGCTCTTGTCTAACACCTGGAAATGAATTATCTGAAGAGACACATGCTGATGAAATAAGAGACTTTACTGGAAAGAGGCTCCCTGACAGAGAAGCCTGACAGAAGCAGGCATCAGGGTAAGGGAACCAGGGAGCACTTCTCTGCCACATGTTTTACAGTCTCAGGTTTTATGATGATGGGGTTGGTTTCTGGGTCGTCTCTGGTCAGTCATTCAGTCTCAGGCTCCTTCCTGGTGGCATGCGCATCATTCAGCCAAGATGGATTCCAGCAGGGAGGGATTCTGGGATGTTGGTAGGACATATGGACTGGTGTCTCCTCTCTCCTTCTGACCTTTCCCAAATTCTTGCAGTTGGTGGTAGCCTGTCACTTCCACATTCCTTACTACAACCCCTCTTGTCAGATAACTCATGCAAGTAGTTAACTATTGTTGCCTGGCCAGGGTGGGTGGTTTTGATCAGCCGTTCCCCTAACAGAAACATTGAAAAATAATTAGTAGTTCTCCTTGAAAGACTAATAGTTTTACATTATATCTTCTGATTGATTTCTATTCTTAAATAGATCTACTTAATAATACTTTTCAGGTCACTAAAAAGAAGTCTACTCTTCCGAATCCATTTCATTTGGGGAACCTGAAAAAGGACCTTTCAGAAAAAGAAGTGGATATATATAACACTGTAAAGTAAGAAACTTTCTTGTTTCATTCTTTTTCACTTAACTGTCTTCGAGGAAATTTTACAGTGAAAAAGTGCAGTTCCATAATATATAGATTTTATTCAGCAAATATGATACGTCTTATATATGAAAGAAGATAGCTATGCTATTTCCCTAATATTTTTCATTATGCATATAAGAAACATAAGACATAAAAAACATACAAAGTAGTATTTCAAAATGTAAAAGTTTCCGTTTATGTCTCTTCCACAGGTAGCCTCCCTTTTGTGTATCTAATTGTTAAATTAGTTTACTGTTTTTAGACTTTTCATGGATGCTGTGGTTTTTGTAGATACTCCTTAGCTCTGAGTACTCATTCCCAGTGCTTGAGAGTGTTGGTTGCTAATGGCTCATAGTGAAGTCCCCCTACTCTGGCCTTGTCCAACTTGGAAGTTTATTAACTCCGCCAAGCTTACCACCTCTCCCTAGGAGTAGCCACATCTAATGACTCATCGGTAAGTGGGTACAGGCTTGGCCCCTACTTAAATTCAACACAACTCTGAAAAGCCATGCAAGTTTCAAAGGTCCTGGCAATATCTGCTGAGTCCTCGGTCTCAACTGGAGCACAGTGCAGCTTTTCCCTCTGCTCAGTCCTGCTTCCTTCATGCTCACCCCAGATGTTGTCCCCAGAAGTCCTCCCTAATAAGCTTCCTCCCTACATATCTCCCTATCAGAGTCTGGAGCCAGGGCACTGACCTATGACACCCTCTTTAGGAAATAGATAGAAGTAAATAGGGAATTCTGATGTAAAAGGAGCTGAGTGGGAGGAGCATGTTAGAACTTAATCTGTCTGTAATTATTAAAATATGAACTGTTACAAATTCACTTCTTGTTGCACAGCTATTATGTGGTGACTTGCAGGGCTTCCTTCCTGAGCTTTGTATGGTATTATGATAACATGCATGGAATCAGTTTGTGTAATAAACTGCTATTGCACACTTTCATTGGAGCAAGTAGACATGTACAAATCAAGTTCACATTAAAGGAAAAAAAAGCTGTTCAATATTACTCAGACATAAAAAGGAACACAGTTGAGTCAGTTCTGGTGAGGTGGATGAACCTAGAGCCTGTTACACGGAGTGAAGTAAGTCAGAAAGAGAAAAACAAATATTGGGGATTTCCCTGGTGGTCCAGTGATGAAGACTCTGCTTCGAATGCAGGGGGCCTGGATTCGGTCCCTGGTCAGGGAACTAGATCCCACATGTCACAGCTAAAGATCCTGCATGCTGCAACTAAGACCCAGTGCTAACAAATAAATATTTAAAAATATTGTATATTAACACATATATATGGCATCTAAAAAAAACAGTACTGATGAACCTATTTGTAGGGAAGGAAAAGAGACACAGACATAGAGAACAGATTTATGGACACAGCGGGGGAAGAAGAGGGTGGGACGAACTGAGAGTAGCATGGAAACATATACATCACCATATGTAAAATACGTAGCTAGTGGAAAGTTGCTGTATAACACAGGGGAGCTCAACCCAGCACTCTGTGACAACCTAGAGGGGTAGGATAAGACGAGGGGCTGGGAAGAAGTGAGAGGACACATGTATACTTATGGCTGATTCACATCATTGTATGGCAGAAACCAAGACACTGTAAAGCAATTACCCTCCAATTAAAAATAAAAATTTAAAAAGACGTTTTAGAGCTACCACCTTCTTCATCATTGAAACATTTTATATTAAGTTCATATATTCGTTTCACAGAGTTGTCAGGAGAAACTTTTCTCATAAAGTCAGGGCAAAAACAAGGTAATCTGTCTTCATAAAATAATGCATTGAAAATCTAATGTGTTAAAATTTGGAATTTAATGTGATGTTTAATATTTTAGTAGTTAAAGAGAATTATTTTAAAAACAAAAATATTTTTTAAACAAAGAAATCTAAATCAAACCTCTAGTGGAAGCCTGTAATCATTTCCCCAAACCCTAATATTCCATTTAACAAAAACTACTGCTCTGAATTTTTATTACCTCTGTATATTATTTTTTAATGTATGTATATATATGTTATATATCTAGTAAAAGGAAATACTTTTTCCAAGTTTATAGCTTAACAAAAGGTAATAACAATATAAATTTATAATTGTGTTTTTAACCATAAATTAATATGTGATGTAAATCATAGACTTTCCTATTTAAAAGGATGCTACAGAGGCATATTTATTCCCTTTACTGAGATGGGAAGATGTTCAAACTATATAGTTAATTTAAAAAGTGTGATATAGACTGGTGTGTAATATACTATCCTAATTTGTTTTTGCAAAATAAAAGAACATACTAAATAATATGCGGAAAATATTCCATTCAGTAAACAAGTCTTATCCATTCTGCATTCTAGTAATTCTTGAATCCACCCGGCGCCTAATAATTGTGCCCTAGTTCAAGCTCCTGTTCTCTCACCTGGTTATACTGCAACCAGTTCCCCATTCCTATCCTATCCTTAATCTATCCTCTGCTGTAGGAGTGACCTTTCTGAAGGACAAATCTGATTTAATCTGCATGTTTTAAAAATAAATACTTGTCCTTCTATTGAATAATTGCTTGTTTGATGATTTTTAAAGTTTCAGTTTATACACTGAGTGAGTTAATATACACTGAGTTAATTTATGGTTTTCAAGAACCAGAGCTGCTCATTGTGTTGTGGGGTTGTTCTGAGAGAAAACTAAAGAAGTTAATATAAGTTTTAATTCTAAACCTTCCTAAATACGAACATTACTAATAACTCTTTTAAAAGAATCATTCCTGTTCTGTACCTTTTCTTGAATTTGAAAACCTCAGAATTAAATGGTATGTTTTCAGTTATTTTCTTTTTGAATAATTAGTTTTTGTATTTTGATTATTTTTCACTTAATTGAAAAAAATACCAGCTACCAGTTGTTAATGAACCCACCACTCTATCGAAAAGTATGAGAAAAATTTATAGATGATCTCCTTCCCTACCTATCTTTGGCCTCTCTAAAGAAAACCAAGACCATTAGTTAGTGATAAAAAGTTATTCTGATCTTGCTGCCTAATTAACAGTTTAACAGGAGGTGCTGATGGGGGATTTTGGTCCATATGTTTACAGCCTGACAATCAGGAAAAAGCAAGGTGTAGTAGCGCAGGCCTCAGAATCAGCTAACCTCTGACACTGAGCTATGTGACCTCAAACAAGTTAATCCAAGTCCTCTGAACACTGATTTTGGTTAAAGTGAAGATGAAATGAAGTGAAGTCGCTCAGTCATGTCTGACTCTTTGCGAGCCTGTGGACTGTAGCCTGCCAGGCGTCTCTGTCCATGGGGTTTTCCAAGCAAGAGTACTGGAGTTGGTTGCCATTTTCTTCTCCAGGGGATCTTCCCGACCCAAAGATCGGACCCAGGTCTCCCACACTGTAGGCAGACGCTTTACCATCTGAGCCACTAGGCTCCCAAAATGAGGATAGTAGTAGTTAATATCTTACAGGGTAATTATGAGAATTAAGCCTAAGATACTTTAAAGCACCTACTCTGGCACACAGAGGGCATTCAATATAACTATTACTATTACTTCATGGTCACTGCTACTGTTGTTCTTTACTCTTCTTAACACTGGTAGAAATAAGCAGTATTTATAGGTTCTGCTGGAGTCTCAAACTCCAGTAGGAGCAGAAAGGATGGAAAAGAATGGAGAAGTGAAAATAGTAAGAGAACACGGAAAAGAGACTGATGATGAGAAGTAGTGGAATACTTCTAGTAATTGCCATGGATTCTAGAATGTCACCTCCGCTTTGTAGTTGGTAATACTGATTTTATTTTTCTTCAGGATGGTCCATTTGACTGTCATGGTAAGAGACTTTATTGCTACTAAGCTACTAACTGAAAATCTTAGTTTGTCGGAAGGAGTTTTTGTATGTGGTGCACTCTAGACTGATACCTTGTTTATGGCTTGTAGATATCTGGGCCAGACTCAGGTTGAATTATTCATTACCAACCATGGAAAAAGAGGGCTTTAGCCAGTTTGGGTTGTTTAGCAAAGGGATGATTAGGTTACTTACAAATGAATTGGTGTTTATCCTTGAATAACATGTAGTGTTTGCCTCCATTAAGGGAACTGATAAATAACCCTAGCCTGTATTTCAGATGAGGAAGAGGGAATTTCAATGTTTGGCCTAGTTTTTCTTCCCTAATTATACTCCTAATGTTCTGTTGTAGTTAGAAGCTTATTAGACATCTACCGAAGCAACATTTTTAAGTTTACTCTAATATCTCTCTAATTCCTTTTTTTTCCCCCAAGATTGACATCTGGTCCTGAGAACACCCTTTTCCATTATGTTGCCTTAGAAACAGTGCAAGGGATCTTTATTACTCCTACCCATGAAGAGGTGGCACAGCTGAGTGGCTCGATCCACCCTCAACTGATAAAGAATTTCCATCGGTGTTGTCTCTCCATTCGTGCAGTTTTCCAGCAGACGTTGGCTGAAGAGGTAGGGCACTGCTATAAATCTAGCTCTCGGCCAGTTTTACTTCCAGATCTCTAAATATTCTGAAACTCTTTAGCAATAACTATTTTCATTTAATTTTTTTAAATAGTCATTCCATCTAATTTGAATGCCAAAGGATTATATTTACTATACTTAACTTTAAAGCTTTCTTTCATAATTCTGAGTTTGATGTCCCAGATTACTGTTTCAGGAAATGGTGGGCCTGTGTTTTTCTATAGCAAAATAGAATATAGTAGTTTGTAATGTAAACTTGCCTCCGATATTTGATATCTGTGACTCAGCCATTTTTTGGACATTTATCTCTACCATTTTGTAACTAATAATCTTTAAGTATTCAAAGGCAGGATAAGGTATCTGGAATATAAAGGAATAAAGAATGGAATTTACACAATAGTGTTATATATGTTTTAGCCACTTGGTTGGTTGGTTGGTTGATTGCTTGCTTTTAAATCCAGAATGAAGTTTTATTTAATATTGTACCTCCAGAAAAGTAATGATGTTGTATACAATTAAAATCTCAATTACATAGTTTTAATAGCAGAGAAAGATAAGTATTAAATTTCTTGAGAAAGATATAGAAGTTTATTTGTAACTGGTCAAACATCATACTGCCAAAAAACAAAGAAGACTGAAAAATGAATGTAATGTATATAGCAATACATGTACCAAGGTTGCTAAATTTGTGAAGAACTTAGATGTAAAGGTAGAAGAACATTGGGCTAGGAATAAGGACTCCTAGACTGAGCCTCAACTTTCCCTGTTTCCTCAGTTATAAAGTGAGTGAGCTGAATTATATCATCTCTTAGCACTCATTCAGCAGTGAAACTCTTTGTCTTATAGGATTTCTTCTTCGAGCTACCAGAAATTGGTATTCAGCAAAATGTTATGTTTGACTGTATATCTCTATGTGCTTTGCATTCTTATGCTCCTCCTTTCCTGTTTAACATACTAATAGATTCTGCAAGGTTCATTTCATTAACTTACTTAGTCATATAAATTAGCCTTCCCCCTATTATTTAAACATAGAAGTACCTACCATTCACCAGATACTACTCAAGATGCTGGGGATACAGCAGTGAACAAAAAGTCTCTTTCATCATGAAGTCTATATTCTAGCAGGGGGAGCTAATGAATTAGCAAACAGTTTAATATATCAGGTAGGGTAAGTTTCAACAGCAATTATAACAAAACAGAGTAAGAATGAGAGGTGGTGGTTACTATTTTGAAAGATCCCTCTGATCATGTCAAGTAATATTTGAACAAACACCAGAAGGAATTGAGGGATAAAGCCATGTGGCAAATGTGGAGGCTGAGCTTCCAGACAGAAGGAACAGCCAGTATACGGCCATGGAGGTAGGGGTGGCTGAGAGCACGCAGGAGCAGCCTGAGTCGGGAGGGTAACAGTAGGAGTTGAGAAGTTGGCAAAAGCAGCAGGACTGGGTCATGCAAGGCCTGATAGGCTAAGGACTTTTGAGATTTATGTTCTTGGGTAGTTCTGAGAAGAGCAAGGGCATTTTCCTTAGTTTTCAAAGGATAACTCAGGCTACTCTGAACAAGCTTGCAGGGTAGATAGAGAGGGTGGGAGGCAAGAAACTGGAAATTCTCAAAGCAAGAAGTATCAGTGGGGTCTGGATCTTGCAGATATAATGGAGGATGAGCCAAAAGGATTTGTGTCTTCAATAAGCATTTTGAAAGAAGAAGACTCAAGGATCACTCCACTGTTTTGGCTTGAGCCTTATAGAAAGTCTTATATATTCCAAGTGGGTCATTGATTTGCTAATGATTTAATCAGTGGGAAATTTAGAGAGTATGCTTCAAAGGAGAAATATTGCTTTAAGTGTATGTGTTTTAAATACATTATAAAATCATCTACTCATTTAGTAACTCATTAGTAATCTGTTCATTAAGCATCTACTGTGTACCCAAACACAGCTGCTTTCAAGGAATACAGAGATGAACGGCATATAGTCTCTGCCCTGGGAAAAAGGTTCTAATGTACTGGGGAAGACAAACTTATAAACTGCTGCTGCTGCTCAGTCACTTCAGTCGTGCCGACCCTGTGTGACCCCAGAGTTGGCAGCCCACCAGGCTCTGCCATCCCTGGGATTCTCCAGGCAAGAACACAGGAGTGGGTTGTCATTTCCTTCTCCAATGCATGAAAGTGAAAAGTGAAAGAAGTCGCTCAGTCGTGTCCGACTCTTAGTGACCCCATGGACTGCAGTCTACCAGGCTCTTCCGTCCATGGGATTTTCCAGGCAAGAGTACTGGAGTGGGGTGCCATTGCCTTCTCCTATAAACTGCTAATATTGTGTAAATATTAATGAGGTACGGCTGTGAAACAAATGTTTCCTTAGAGAGTCAAGAGAAACTTTATCCGTGAAGTCTCTTGTGGGAGATGGCATTTAAAGTAAGTATGAGGAAGGGTAGAGATTTTCCTGCAGGTAAGGAGAAAGAAAAATGTCATTGTGGGCACTTATAGTATTAGGATCAGCCAGTTCAAATCTATATATGAAAACATTTAAAGCAGCACTATTAATACCAGCCAAGACTAATAATACCTATTAATTTACAGAAAAAGAAAGCACTAAATGGCAAAGATCATTCAGGTTCAACAAATTCAGTGTCTTCTCTGAACCCTGTGAAAGAACATGGTGTATTGTTTGAATGCTCACCTGAAAACTGGACTGATCAGAGGAAAACACCACCAGTTATGGCTTACTGGGTAGTAGGGTAAGTGGAAGAAAACATTTTTAAATGTTAAAAAGGGGGTAAAGGAGATAAACATTTTAAGATATAAGCATGGATTTATTACTGCTTGTAATGCAGAAGATGTGGGTTTGATCCCTGGATCAGGAAGATCCCCTGGAGTAGGAAATGGCAAAACACTCCAGTATTCTTGCCTGGGAAATCCCATGGACAGAGGAACCTGGCAGGCTACAGTTCATAGGGTTGTAAAAAGTCAGACATGACTGAGCAACTGAACACAACACACAACACTGAGTTTATTAACATAATTCTAATATTTATTTTAGAATTCTGCTTACTAAATAAAGCCTTTAAAATTCTTCCCAAGTCTTTTTTTTATTTAAAAACTAATTCACTCATTTTTCAACACTGTACTAGTAAGACACTAAAAGATAATGAGTTCATACCCATTGCTATTTCCTTCTGTCTCTAACTCTTTCCCCCCCTCTTTCCTCCTTTCTTTCCCTCTTCCCTTCCCTCTCTCCCCCTGTCCACAGCCAGCTACAAGACCTGGCCCTATCTGTCCCCCTGCCACCTCTCTATTTCTACCCCCTGTCACTCTCTTCCTCCAGCCACTGTGCATGGCCACATTGGCACCAGCTGAACCCTGTTCCTGCTGTTCCTTCCATGTGGGATGTTCTACTTAGCCTTTGCCTATCTGGCTCCTTGATATTCAGACCAGTGGTAACATATCACCTCCTGTCAAAGAGACAAACTGTGATCTCTTTCCCACATTAAAGTTATTCTCTATTACCCCTTTAATTTTCTTATCATCTTTCTCTCTGACACTGGACTGTCAATTTTATGAGATGAGGAACTGTATCTGTCTTGTCCACCAATGGCACAGCACCTGAGACATAGTCACTTGATAAATATGTAAGGGTTAGTAAATGGAGCTGTGCTTGGCAAAATGTATGTGGTGATGCTTAGGTGGACTAGCAAACACAAAGAAAAACAGTCATTGCATCTGATGATCTTACATCGAGCAGAAGAAATATGAACATCCTTAAAATATCTATGTACTTAAGGATGAATATTCTATGGAGAGAGAGAGAGAGTTATAGCTGGCTATATTTTAATGTTTTTTTTCAAGGTCATCTCCCAAGGCAATAGAAATAAAAACTAAAGAGGCAAATGGGACATAATCAGACTTACAAGCTTTTGTACAGAAAAGAAAAACATAAAAAAAAGAAAAACAGACTATGAAATGGGAGAAAATATTTGCAAACTATGTAAACAACAAAGGCTTAATCTTCAAAATACACAAACAGCTCATACAACTCAACAACAAAAAACCCAATTGAAAAATGAGTTCAGTTCAATTCAGTCGCTCAGTCGTGTCCAACTCTTTGCAACCCCATGAACTGCAGCACACCAGGCCTCCCTGCCCATCATCAACTGCCAGAGTCTACCCAAACCCATGTCCATTGAGTCAGTGATGCCATCCAACCATCTCATCCTCTGTCATCCCCTTCTCCTCCTGCCCTCAATCTTTCCCTGCATCAGGGTCTTTTCAAATGAGTCAGCTCTTCACATCAGGTGGCCGAAGTATTGTAGTTTCAGCTTCAATATCAGTCCTTCCGTTAAACACCCAGGACTGGTCTGCTTTAGGATGGACTGATTAGATCTCCTTGCAGTCCAGGGGACTCTCAAGAGTCTTCTCCAACACCACAGTTCAAAAGCATCAATTCTTCAGCGCTCAGCTTTCTTTATAGTCCAACTTTCACATCCATACATGACCACTGGAAAAACCATAGCCTTGACTAGACGGACCTTTGTTGGCAAAGTAATGTCTGCTTTTAATATGTTGTCTAGGTTGGTCATAACGTTCCTTCCAAGGAGTAAGCATCTTTTAATTTCATGGCTACAGTCACCACCTGCAGTGATTTTGGAGCCCCCCAAAATAAAGTCTGACACTGTTTCCAGTTTCCCCATCTATTTCCCATGAAGTGATGGGACCGGATGCCATAATCTTAGTTTTCTGAATGTTGAGCTTTAGGCCAAGTTTTTCACTGTCCTCTTTCACTTTCATCAAGAGGCTCTTTAGTTCTTCTTTGCTTTCTGCCAAAAAGGGTGGTGTCATCTGCATATCTGAGGTTATTGATATTTCTCCTGGCAATCTTGATTCCAGCTTATGCTTCCTCCAGCCCAGCATTTCTTATTATGTACACTGCATAGAAGTTAAATAAGCAGGGTGACAATATACAGCCTTGACGTACTCCTTTCCCTATTTGGTTCCTATTTGGAACCAGTCTGTTGTTCCATTTCCAGTTCTAACTGCTGCTTCCTGACCTGCATACAGGTTTCTCAAGATGAGGTTGTCTGAAAAATGGGTAGAAGACTTTAATAGGTATTTCTCCAAAGAAGACATACAGATGGCCAAAAGGCACATGAAAAATGCTCAGCATCACTAATTATTAGAGAAATGTAAACCAAAATTATGATGCAGGTCAGGAAGCAACAGTTAGAACTGGACATGGAACAACAGACTGGTTCCAAGTAGGAAGAGGAGTACATCAAGGCTGTATATTGTCACCCTGCTTATTTAACTTATATGCAGAGTACATCATGAGAAACGCTGGACTGGAAGAATCACAAGCTGGAATCAAGATTTCCAGGAGAAATATCAATAACCTCAGATATGCAGATGACACCACTCTTTTGTCAGAAAGCAAAGAAGAACTAAAGAACCTCTTGATAAAAGTGAAAGAGGAGAGCAAAACAGTTGGCTTAAAGCTCAACATTCAGAAAACAAAGATCATGGCATCCAGTCCCATCACTTCATGGGAAATAGATGGGGAAATAGTGGAAACAGTATCAGACTTTATTTTGGGGGCTCCAAAATCACTGCAGATGGTGATTGCAGCCATGAAATTAAGACGCTTACTCCTTGGAAGAAAAGTTATGACCAATCTAGATAATACATTCAAAAGCAGAGACATTACTTTGCCAACAAAGGTCCGTCTAGTCAAGGCTATGGTTTTTCCAGTGGTCATGTATGGATGTGAGAGTTGGACTGTGAAGAAGGCTGAGCGCTGAAGAATTGATGCTTTTGAACTGTGGTGTTGGAGAAGACTCTTGAGAGTCCCTTGGACTGCAAGGAGATCCAACCAGTCCATTCTGAAGGAGATCAACCCTGGGATTTCTTTGGAAGGAATGATGCTGAAGCTGAAACTCCAGTACTTTGGCCACCTCATGAGAAGAGTTGACTCACTGGAAAAGACCCTGATGCTGGGAGGGATCAGAGGCAGGAGGAGAAGGGGACAACCGAGGATGACATGGCTGGATGGCATCACTGACTGGATGGATGTGAGTCTGAGTGAACTCTGGGAGATGGTGATGAACAGGGAGGCCTGGCATGCTGCGATTCACGGGGTCGCAAAGAGCCGGACACGACTGAGCAACTGAACTGAACTGAACCACCTCATACCAGTCAGGATGGCCATCAATAAAAAGTCAACAAGTAAATTCTGGAGAGGGTGTGCAGAAAAGGGAACACACCTACACTGTGGGTGGGAATGTAAGTTGGTACAACCACTAAGGAAAACAGTATGGAGGTTTCTCAGAAAACTAAAAATAGAATTACCATGATCCATCCATCACACTCCTGTGTATACACTCAGATAAAACTATAATTTAAAAACATACACGCACCTCTGTGGAAACAACCTAAATATCCACTGACAAATGAATGAAGAAGATGCCGTATGCACAACGGAATACTACTCAACCACAAAAAGAAAATAATGCCATTTGTAGTATGGCATCATAATGCCATTTGTAATATGGATGCAACTATAGATTATCATACTGAGGTAAGTCAGAAAGGGAAAGCAAATACTATATGATATCACTTACATGTGGAATCTAAAATATGGCACAAGTGAACCTATCTACACAACAGAAAACAGACTCAGAGATCATACTTATGGGGGAGGGGATGGGGGAAGAGAATGGACTGGAATCTGAGGTTGGTAGATGCAAACTCTTACATTTAGAATGGATAAACAACAAGGCCCTACTGTACAGCACAGGGAACTATTGCCACTCTCCCAGGATAAACCATAAGGAAAAGAATATTATTAAAAGAGATTGTATATGTGTAAAAACTGAGTCACTTCATTGTATAGCAGAGATTGACACAACATTGTGACACTGTGACACAACTGTACTTCTGTAAAAAATAAATTAGGTAATACAGCCACACACTGGAAATTCTGAAAAGGGGGAGGAAATCTGAGATTACAAAGAAAGGCTAAGAGATTCCATTTGATCTGCTTTAGGAAATGAACTGGATTTGGACAGTGCATTCTAGGTAAAGGATGGGATGAATATAAAGACCCAAACAAGGGAAATCATAAGGCTTGGTTGTGAGTAGACTAGTTTGCTAGGACGGTAGAGGAATGGCATATACAAAGATGAAGTGAAAGATAAAACTGGAAAGCTAAGTTAGGATCACTGCAGAGAGCCTTCAATTCCTAACCAGGGAACTGAATTTTGACGGAAATATTGAACTGCTGATAGTTCTTTGAGTTGGGGTAGAGAGTTGGTGAAGGAAGGAGCACAGAGTTGGGTAGTACTAAGCTGTGTGACAAATGCTTTACAAATGTTATCCAAAGCAGTAATTCCCATGTGCTGATCCACAGTTTAGAATCAGGTGAGTCACGTTAACCAGGGCTTCCTGATGACTCAAATGGGAAAGAATGTGCCTGCAATAGGGGAGACCTGGATTTGATCCCTGGGTTGGGGAAGATCCCCTGGAGAAGGGAATGGCTACCCGCTCCAGTATTCTAACCTGGAGAAGTCCATGGACAGAGGAGCCTGACGGGCTGCTGTCCACACTGAGTCACTTATTAAAATCAGAAATGCCTGCACCCCATTCCAGACCTACTGAACTAGAATCTATGGGAGTGGGACTCTGTATGTTTAGTAAACTCACTTGTGATTCTGATGTATAACCAGCCACGCTTGGGAGCATCAACATGATCAAAACTCAGTGTATAGTGATCAGCACTGTGTTACTGGAAGATCAAGCTGGGAGCCAAATGGAATGGTATGGACACAGAGAGAATAGAGATAAGACGACCAGTTAGGCACACATGCAGGTGTATAATAGAGCCATAACTACATTCACAGCTGGAATTGAAAAAAAATAGGTGTTGAATTATGATGATGCTGATCTATGCAGAATAGAGAAATTGAAGGAAGTCAGAAATGGTTTAATGTTTTATATACATTAGTATTGATTAAATAGACTAAAATTTTAACTCTTTAAGAAAATCTAAGTTTCAATGTTAATCCCAATTCAATGTCTAATAACTGTTGTACTTAGAATGATGGTACGTCATTGACTATATTATAATAATAACTAAATTTAACATTTTAAAACTAAGGAATATGACTACAGAAATTGACACAATAGGCTTTTTACACTCTGAAAATATAATTGACCTAAGGCATAGATAATTTAATTACAAACCTAGCTGCATTTCCCCTATGGAGATTTAGATTAGTGGTTGAATTTATGACTTATTCTTTCAGAAACCAAAAATGTAGTAAAATATATTGGAGAGTTGGAGTTTTTCCTTCTTGGAATTTCTGAAATTAGTGTGTTCTTTTTCTCTACAGGAGACTCTTTCTTCATCCCAAACTTCAAGAACTTTATGTCTGTTTTCATGACTCAGTTACAGAAATTGCCATTGAAATGGCTTTTAAACTGTTCTTCGGATTAACCTTGTAGCTGTATTTTCTTGATGCATAGCAACACTGTGCACAGACCATCAAGCAGGGTTAGAACTGCTGAAATCTATTCACAAAGAGATAAGGTTTAACTTCTTATCACTAATCAATACTGAACATAAGGCTGATGAAGACTGAGATGATATGCTGCTGGATTTGATGCACTAAATCTTATTCTGAGACTTTTGAAGAAAATACTCGATCAAAATACGAAGAAGAGATTGTTAACTTATTTTCCATTTTGGTATATAACATTAATTTATTTACGGATTTGAAATAATGTGATGTATTTTACATAAAATTAATATAAGAATGTTTATCTTGGAAAAATACCCAATTTTTTGTGAATTTTTCTCAAGACTAATATTGATATCTGGCGAAATAATTATGAAATTGGGAAGAGATGACCAAGTTCTGTTACTAATTAGTGTTGTGACCATGAGCAAGTTTTTGTACCTCTCTGAGCTCAGATTTCTCATGTACAAATGAAATGATTGCTTTGAGGTATCTAAAGATCCTCTTCAGTAAAATGTGCAATTTTTTTCCCTCTAACCTATTGTTTGGTACCTAAATTTGTAATATTGAGTACTGATTCCTTCTTAGAACAGATACTTTTCCTTTAGGTATTTTAGTAGATACCTCACTGTGGGGGAAGAGAGGAGTGAAAATTAAACTTACTTTTTTATTTATTTGATTTTCTTTACTCATTCAGGTCAGTTCTATTTTGGCTAGGATATATATTTTTAAACTATTTGTTCATATACTTTCATTGTTTTTCTTTTTTGAAATATATTCAGGTATACACACATTTTATACAAGTTCATGAATTTTAGGAAAGTTGTATGTAAATCTTTTTAAAAAAACCATATCACACTGAAAAAGTTAACTAAAGAAATTCTTTGGTGACTTCCAATCAATACAAAGTTTTGCCTTACGAATCTGAATGTATGGGTTTTCCCAAAGGGGAACATTTAATGAACAATAATTTATTTGACCATGAGTAGAGAAAGAAAGGTACTAAGATCAGAATTTTCTTTAGCTGTCAGAATTTGGCAGATTGAAAGGAAGGAAGAACATGACAATTCTTAATTGACGTTTACCTGTTGGATTCTCCTGAATTCTCAGATGCCCCCATGACTTTATAGCACTGGGTTCTCTCTTCTTCAGGATTTACCTCTGGAAGGCAAGTTACACCACCACATCGAAAGCCAGTCTCTGCCTTTCCCCTACCTCAAGCATGAGACCTCCAGCTTAATCAGAATTAACTGAAAAACACAGTGGATGCACCATTTAAAATATTTGGTCTTAGAAGAAACACTATTATCCCTCTATCATGAGTTTAAGAGATTTTAACCCACGTGTTGAAGATGCAAACCACTATACTTGTCCTATTGGTGACTTGTGGACCTTAATTTTGGCATTCAGAACAGAGCCAGAAACTTTGGTAGAAAATGGCTTGCAATATCCTCCCCTTCAGATTATAATTCTGGTCAAATGATGGACTGTTTACTACTGTCTCAGGACTGCTTGTGCACATATGTAAGTATCAAAGTATTGTTTAAGAGTATTTAGTAAATGTCTTAAATTTCTTGACAAATGTTCCCTCAAAACCATGAAGCTATTTTTAATATGGAGAATTATTAATAAATGCAGCCATTGATCACCTCAGATTTTCAAACAGACTGAACTTGGGACTTTTCCATTAGGAACTTTTTGTTTCACTTAGTGAAATTTTGATCTGTTGAGCTGCTTTCCTGGTCTCAAAGAGTCATAAGACCACTATTTAATAACTGAAATAAAAAGACTACTGATCTTCTATAAAGCCAAGTCATTTGAAGTATTGCAGATGTGCTCTGTAATGTGCATGTTGCAGAGACACTGTATTTTTAAGAAAGAAAACCAAACATTATCTTGGCTTTTATCTCTCTCTAAATAGATATCAAAATAAGTGTGGTAAGTACTGTAAACTTAGCTGCTCATTTTTCCATATATGTTCAGATTCACACCTGAGAGTAGATCCGACTCAACTGGACAATAAGTGCCTGTCTGCAACTTTATTAAATAAAGAGGGATGTAGAATGCTTTTGCAGGTATAAAAACATTCTTAGGTTGGATTTTATTAGCATCCTGCAGACGTCCTTTTTCACCAAAGACTGTAATGCAAAAGACTATATATCCAGCATTAAAAAAAAGCAAGTGCTGTCTTACCACCATCATATATTTTTAGTCCCATCCCCCCACAAAATTACATTTTAGATTTCAACCCCCATTCTCCATGTCTCTTTTTGTCTCTTTGTTTTGTCATGTTAAAAAAGGGAATTTCTCTTGTGCCAAGGGACCTCAATGATGATGCATACTGGCAAGTTAGTAAATTGCAGTCCCTGCTTTTTATATTTCTGATACAAATGGGGAGAGCTATGAAACCAATTTACTAGGTTTGTACACTTTGAACATTCTTGAAAATAACATTGTGAATAATTACTGTTGTCTGTGCGATTCCCTCTAAATAGTGCCTGGCACACATTATGTGCTATCAAAGTGTTAGCAGCTGCTGCTACTACTACTACAACTACTTTTATGAAATATCCATTGGTTGAAAACAGTGGAGTCATCTAAATCATACCCTCTACTGTACAAAATGCTGGAAAGCTAAGAAAAATTATTCAGCACTAAACACTTTTAAAACGAGGATTTATACTTTGAATATTTTAAAATACATTAATAAATATTACTAAAACCATATACTGTACTGTGTGGAAATTAATTTTTTAGAGTTGTACCTCTAACTGAAGCTATTTTGCACTATATTGATAGTTTTTAATAAAAATGGTACAGAGGTTTGTTTGCAGTTGTGTTGACTTTTTGTCCATTCATCCAACAAACAAACATTACGTTTCTGCCCTGTACCAAGCACTGTTCTGAATGCCAGAGATACAGCAGTGAACAAAACAGCCAAAAATTGCTACCCTTATGGAGCTTATGTTTTAGTGGGAGAGGTAGACCTTATGTTTTGCTTAAGTAAAACAAAAGCTAAAAGAAAAAAAGTGAAGCAAGAAAATGGAGTATGAACTGTGAGAGACAGGGTGGCCAGGGAAAGGGCTGCTTAGATGGCCTCAGATCTGCAGTAAGTGGGGGAAACTAACCAAGCTGATTTCTAAGGAAAAAGTGAACAGTGCAAAGGCCCTGAGACTTTCTATTTTTAATACCAACATATAAATCACCAGAACTTTTTTCATTCAGTAAATTAGTAAATAAAATGCAAAGCAGCAAACTAAAATAAACATTTGCAGCTTAATCTATTGAAAAGAGATGATTCAGAGCTCTTTAATAGGGTAAAAAAAAGCTACACTTCTAAATACTTTCACCTTTGCTGTCTTCTAACAATGAATATATGTCAAAAGTAAGCTTGAGAATATTATAAAGGAACATACTATAAACAGTGTTAACTGCAGAGTCATGTCAGGGAAGGGCAGAAAGGGGGGCAAAAAGGGAAAGGAGAGAAAATTGCCCTGGGGAGCAGCAACAGGCTTTTCTGACTTCTGAAAATAACTTAAGTTTCCTGTGACCAGAGATGGTTCCTTTAACTTCTTTTGGCACCTTAAAGACATTCTTGCTTGAGGTGTGATTCGGGAAATTCCCCCTTTAAATTTCTTCCTAAATGCTTCAGATTACCTTAAAAGAGAATGAAGTCTTTCATTTTCCAGATTTTTGCAGATAAAATGCCCATCATTTCTTGAATTTGTGATGGATTTCACAAAGGATTTTGAAGTCAATGCAGTGAGAAAACTTTCAATTTTTCAAGCTAGGAATAATGATAAATGAAATTGCTTTAGAAAGATTAACATGTCAGCAGCATACAATATACAAAGAAACTCAGGCTGAAAAACCAGTTGAGTCAAGTAAGCCACTAAGAAAAGGAAGGTACCATCAAACATAGTACCGGTAGGACTTGCCAACTAGTTTTATGAGATCGCCAAAAGATTAACAAAATCCCTGCTCTGGAATGCTTCTGGCCAAAATATTTGGTTTTTTACTAGTGACAAGTACTATTAAAAGTGTTACAACACACTTGGGATAATAAATTAAAAAATGCAAACTAAAGTTCAAAAAAGCCAGTAACTCATCTCACATTTTATAGATGTGTTTAAAGACTGCAAGTCCTGCAGAGTAAGAGATGATAAAATGGAAGCTTCCTTCCTTTAGTAGAAACCATCAGAAAAGTTGTAAAGAGGCATTAAGAATATATTTATTATTAATAGGACATTTTTTGCCTGTTTCACTTATTCCCTCATTAGTGTACAGTGGAGTTTTCCAGCAGTTACATATATGTTGGGTGCTATTGCAGCAAATGGAATGCAAAAGCAGCTGTGTAAATCAGGTTTTTATTAAGCCAGACATTTAAAAAGACTTTAAAAATATACAACAAGGCTGTTCTCACTACATTTTTTGTTGGCAAAATAATTGTTCTTTAATACAAAAATGTTACTTATGTAGGGGTTTACTGTTATTTTAAATGAGATTTTTATAACTTTGTTACAATTTCTAAGATGATTAATATCAATATATAACATAAAAACAGAAGCTTCTTTGCAGTCTTCTACATGAAGAGTGAAAAGGTATCCTAAAATCAGCTTGTGAACCGCTGTTCTAGAACACGTTCCCAACTCTGCACATTACAATTACCTGGTGAATTCAAATTCAAACACAGACACCCGGGCACAAACCCGTGTCTCCCTCCACCCCCTACCAACACCTCCAATTTGTGCAGTCGTCTGACTGAGCACCACCGCTCTAAACAGAATTACCTAATTAAAATATAGGAGAAAGAGAAATGTGTTGAATTATGTTATGGGGGTACAGTCCATAAAACCAGACACTGAGACAGTGACTAGACAAAGGACCCCTGTTACATTTAAAGGAGATTTTAAAGCAATTTCTAATAGAAGGTGCAAGGGTTACTCTAGGAACCAAAACTAAGCTTGGTTAGTCCCACACAGTTGATTTTGCTGCTCTGTCGTGTTTGGGCTACTAAATCTCTTTTTACAGACCTAGTTCTCCTGGATCCCTTCCCAGATGAGAACTCACAGGCTCCCAGTCCTGTCCGCCGCTGCAAGCGCAGCCAAGCACCTCTATTTGCGTAGACAGTACCGCTGAAGAGCCACGTGTTGGGAGTCACGTGACCGGGTCCACTGGCGGGAGGCGGTTGGAGGCACCTGCGCAGCTCCCCGCCCCCCGGCCCCTGGCGTGACCTTCTCCCAGCGTCCTGAGCGCGGCTTTCCCGCCAGGACTACGCAGAAGCGGTTTTCGGCTTCGTCCTCGCGTGTCTCCGGTTCTTCTTTTGAGCTTCTGCTACCCGTTTTTACATCAGTCGTCCCACCATGCAGCGTGAACCTCCGAAGAAGAAGCAGGAGAAGAAGGTGGAAAAGCGGCTTTTTGACGCCACATCCTTCGGGAAGGACCTGCTGGCAGGCGGGGGTGGCGGCGGCTGTGTCCAAGACGACGGTGGCGCCCATCGAGCGTGTGAAGCTGCTGCTGCAGGTCCAGGCGTCGTCCAAGCAGATCAGCCCCGAGGCGCAGTACAAAGGCATCGTGGACTGCCTGGTGCGGATTCCCCGCGAGCAAGGTGCGTATGCTCCAACCTTCCCTCCGCGCAGGGTCAGCTTCCGGGAAAAGGGAGTGGGTGATCCAGGAGGTGATCCAGGAGACTCTGATGTTGGGAGGGATTGGGGGCAGGAGGAGAAGGGGACGACCCAGGATGAGATGGCTGGACGGCATCACGGACTCGATGGACGTGAGTCTGAGTGAACTCCGGGAGATGGTGATGAACAGAGAGGCCTGGCGTGCTGCGATTCACCGGGTCGCAAAGAGTCGAACACGACTGAGCGACTGAACTGAACTGAACTGATCCAGGAGGGAACCCTGCGGGCACCAGGGCCGTGTGTGTCGGTGATGAGTTGATTTCTGTGCCTGTAGATAATACAGTTTCTTAACCAGTCTATGAGGCTCTGCTTTCCCAGGGTCAAGAAGTCCTACACCTGAGCAGTCCTTGGACAGGAGGGATCACCACCTTCTCTTTCTCTACGTTTCTCCTTCCTAGTAGGCGTTGCACCCCGGTGCGCCTCTACCTGTCTCAAGAGGGAAATGGTTGACCTCCCAGGATTGGGGGAGATGCCATTAGGCACTTGGCTGTATGTTACTAAGTGCTTTAAGGTTCTGAAATATTTGCTGAAATAACATGTTTGAGACAAGTATGCCAAATAGAGAAACACTGGGGCCTCTCTAGTACGTATTCAGTGAAAAGAGCTGTTTGTTCTCAGGAACTACTGAAGACTGGGGTTGAAGCTTAACAGGCACTCACGTCTACACATGTTTTAGGAGGATGCCAAAAACCTCAGTGGTACGTGCGTGCTCAGTTGTGTCCGACTCATTGTTACTCCATGGATTGTAGCCCTGCCAGGCACCTCTGTCCATGAGATTCTCCAGGCAAGAATACTGGAGTGGATTGCCATTTCCTTCTAGAGGGATCTTCCCCACCAGGGATTGAAGGTGTCTGCTGCATTAGCAGGTGGATTCTTTTCCACTGTGCCTCGTGGGAACCTCAGTCTAGAAACAAACTATTTTAATGCAGTATTTTTAGAAATCAAAATTAATGAGAAAAACCTACGGTGAGCAATGTAAAAACTCTTAAGTAGAGACAAGATCAGTTTTCTTTTTTGCATCAAGCTCTATTTTTATGTAAAATTTTGATATTTTGGTTCATTGTGGAGTTTTGGAGTTTTTCCCATTAATATTGAAACAACTTCAAGGAATAATGAAAATGCCTTGTTAATCCTTCATTGCCATCACCTTGCAAACTGGCTTCTAAGTTAGCTAAGTGAATAGAGGATAAATTGATCAGAAACTTCCAGCTGTATAGTGTAGTGTTAGTCATTCATGTCCAACTTGTGACCTCATGGACTGTGGCCCGACAGGCTCCTCTGTCCATGGGATTGTCCAGGCAAGAATACCACTCCATTCTCCAGGGGATCTTCTTGACCCAGGGATTGAACCAGGGTCTGCTGCATTGCAGGCAGATTCTTTACCATCTGAGCCTCCCATATAGTTGGATTCAATTGAAACATCTATATGAATTTTAAAAGGGAACTAGGCCTGTTTGTTGTATATTCTGAACAAGACGTGAAGTGGGTTCAACTCAAGTGCAAGCCTTTCTTTCACTCCTAAGTCTAAGACAGGTTACATTTCCTCTTATAAAAAAAAGGATTCCTGGAAATTGCCTGGTTGTTCAGTGGTTAGGACTCCAGGCTTCCACTTCAGGGGTACACGAGTTTGATCTCTGGTAGGGGAACTAAAACCCTGCAAGCAAAGTATTTAGGGTTGAGGATATAGACTCTTAAGACATCATCTATACTGTGGATTTAGTGTGCCCCATCTGGGAGCTTAATTTAGATCTTTCATAGTTAATGGCTCACATCTTTTCACTTCCATTTATTTTATCAGAGCAAGCTTCCCATTTCTTTGCAGAGAAGTAGGAGCCTCTTTATTATTTACTAATCTGCTTTAAATATTTAGTCAGGTAAAGTTAAATATTCTGGAAAGATTGTGCTGACCAGTGCTAAGTCATTTTGTATTTTAAATGTTTTTTTGTAATATTTAAACCTAAATATGTTAAATATGAAGCTTCTCTGGTGGCTCAGCAGTAAAGAATCCGCCTGCAATGCAGGAGACTCAGTTGGGTCCCTGGATCTAGAAGATCCCCTGGAGGAGGGCATGGCAACACACTCCAGTATTCTTGCCTGGAAAATCCCATGGACAGAGGAGCCTGGCGGGCTACAGTCCATCAGTTCAGTTCAGTTCATTTCAGTCGCTCAGTTGTGTCCGACTCTTTGCGACCCCATGAACTGCAGCATGCCAGGCCTCCCTGTCCATCACCAACTCTCAGAGCCTACCCAAACCCATGTCCATTGAGTTGATGATGGCATCCAGCCATCTCATCCTCTGTCGTCCCCTTCTCTTCCTGCCTTCAATCTTTCCCAGCATCAGGGTCCTTACAAATGAGTCAGCTTTTCGCATCAGGTGGCCAAAGTATTGGAGTTTCAGCTTCAACATCAGTCCTTGGGGTTGCAAAAATAGGACACGTCTGAAGTGACTGAGTACACGCACACACACATTCAATATGGCTCTTGTAAATTGAGACCATTCTGAATAGTATTCTGGCTCCCACTTTCTTTAAGCAGAATTTTAAGAAAATGTTTCCTAGTAGCCTTGTTATCAGTACACATGGTATAGCCTATG
Organism: Nanger dama; assembly: GCA_917880005.1. Lineage (NCBI taxonomy): Eukaryota > Metazoa > Chordata > Mammalia > Artiodactyla > Bovidae > Nanger > Nanger dama. The sequence goes on along the minus strand of CAKJTW010000009.1, from coordinate 30,605,820 downwards.
CTAAAAGATAACTAACTCACAACAGGGATAATATTGCCATCTAGGGGCATTTTGGGAAACTTGTGAGGAATTTTTTGTTTAGCACAAAGAGGGGAGTAATCCTTAAATGCAGTGATATGAAAGGCAGAATCCAGGACTGCTAAACATCCTGCTGCCCCTGTACATGGTCAGTCCTACACAACAAAGACTTATCCTGCAACGGAATGACTCAGATCTCCCACTGGATGTTCTTATGGCACTAAAACTTGTTTTTGATTATTTACTTATCAACATAAACTGTCCAGGGCATGATTTTAGTACACACTAATTTGAGTAATGCAGCTGTCGTGTAAGTAGAGGAAAGACTGTACTTTATTTTGCTCAGAATTTTACTGAGAGGTGTTCATCATTGTGGAAACTCATGTTATCAGCTCTGTGTGTCATATTTGATCACCACTTATATCATCTTCATTTTTAAATATTGAATTATGATTATATAGATATACTTATTAAGCCCTTTTTCACAATATCAGTGTGTATCTTAAAACAACAAATTCATTACTATTATGTCTGATGTGATCACACCTCACCAATTTGCTAATTAAAAATACATGTTATAAACACCTTTATTTCCTCTTTGTATGTAACAAGGCATTATATTGACTTTTTGAGCTAGTGAAGAGGTCATTGTCTTTGAATTCTGCTATTTATAGGTAGTAAAGGAAGCATTGTAAACTATTATGTATGGAAAACTGGAACCTGGTGGGATTGAGAATCACTGTGCTAGATCATTCTGGAATGTTACTAGGTAGTCAGATTCTGAGGCTTTTGTTTTCTGGTATTTACTTTCTGTCTTGTGAAAATCAAGGTACATCACCATCTCGGCATTCTGAAGTCTCTCTTGTTTTCCATATTCTAGTTTTACTGATAACTTTTCCTTTCTTTAGGCAATATGAAATGAGGATAAGAGACAGTGAACTCAGAAGGTACAACTAGGTGCTCTCTCACTATCTTCCTTACTTCTTTCTTTATACCTCAAGGAGACATTTCTTCATTCTTGTTCTGAACGTAGCTTTAAATATCTCTTTGGGTGTCTTTAATGCTTTTTATTTTATTTTTTAAATTTGCTTTATTTTACTTTATAATACTGTATTGGTTTTGCCATACATCAACATGAATCTGCCACGGGTGTACACATATTCCCAATCCTGAACCTTTTAATAAAAGTGTCTGGGTTTAACCTGATTAATGCTATTTTCAAAGATTTATTCATTAGTTGGTTTTATAACTTTCCAACTTTATATATATACTTTTATTATTTAGTACTATTTAAACCTTCATTACCCAAATAATGCATGTTTCTTATAGAAAATTAGAATATATAGAGAAACAAAAAATAAAAAAAAACCTGCTAACATCACCACAGTTAACATTTTAGTGTCTTGAGAGTGCTTCTTTTTCACCGAGCAAGCTATGCATCAATAAATGTATTTTAATTAATACAAACTTTTATTTAGTATATTGTAACATAGGTTTTCAAAGATATTATAAGTCTTAGTTTTTCAGAGCCCACCAGAACTCTTTTCTCTTTCAGGTATTTCTGCCCATGAGTTCATCAGCTATTTTTAATATGAACTTTTCCAAACATATTTTTCTGAATGCTAAAGCAGTGAGGTTTTTAAATCTTGAAGATGATATTTTGGGGTATTAAAATATTAGGTATATGCTTTATGTAAATAAAATAGGAAAATAAACTTTACTGATGTTTATTAAATGACTTGGCTATGGTACCTATGATTGGCCAAATGTCAGTTATGTATCACAGGACACTAAGGCATCCTGAAAAAGAGTAAGAGTAACACAGGGGAGAAGGGATGACTGGAGCCCTTGCTCAATTATTGTATAATAAATATAGTTTATGTTGGCTCTGTTAAATGGATTTATAGAGATAAGACTATTTGAATATTTGAAATTGTCAAGAAGACTATTTGAAATATAGATTCACATTATTTTTAAGAATGAACCTTATTCTAAGGGTGCCTTGAGATAATAGCAGATGATAGTATGAAAACATGTTCAATACAGGATACAGGATGCTTGGGGCTGGTGCACGGAATGATCCAGAGAGATGATATGGGGTGGGAGGTGGGAGGGGGCTTCGGCATTGGGAGATCGTGTACACCTGTGGCTTACTCATGTCAATGTATGGCAAAACCAATACAGTATTGTAACGTAGAATAAAGTAAAAATAAAATTTAAAAAAAGAAAAGAAAACATCATAATTAGCAAGATATTTGAAAGTACCGTGTTTTAACTAGTAAAATAAATGCTCAGTTGTGTCCTAATATCTTAAAGTTTGACCTAACCACCCTATCTAAATAGTCCTTTCTCTTTCTCCATCTGCATATTTTTTTTCTGCAAACCTAGCATATTTATTTCTTCATTGTCTGTCTTTGTAATGTAAGTTCCATAAGACCAAGAACTGTATTCCTAGTGCTATCCATAGCAGGTCTGCTCTCTGTGTGTGTGTTAGTTGCTCAGTCCTATCTGACTCTTTACGACTCAATGGACTGTAGCCTGCTAGGCTACTCTGTGCATGGGATTCTCTAGGCAAGAATACTGGAGTGAGTTGCCCTTCCCTTCTCCAGGGGATCTTCCCAACCCAGGGATCAAACCTGGGTCTCCTGCATTGGAGACAGGTTCTTTACCATATGAACCACCAGAGAAGCCCCTGCTATGTACTTGGTATCACATAAAAGGTTTTTAAATAAAGAATCCTTTTTTTTTGGTATAGTTATAGAGTATAGTTGATTTACAGTATTGTGTAAATGAAAAATCTTTCTCTCATTCTTCAATTTCTCTTTTGGATATGTTTTACAGATGCACATAACAGGGTGGTGTAGTGGCAAAGGTGTATAATTCGCTTTTAAGTATGTACATATTTGAGAATCATTGATTGCATTTTTTTAACTAATAGGCAGACTGTCTAAGTATGTTGGCGTGTACAAGTCTAGAATATACATACACTTGACCCTTGAGCACCATGGGTTTGAATTGTGTGGATTTTTTTTCAGTAGTAAATACTGTAGTACTACATGATCCCCGGTTGATTGACTTCATGGTTGCAGAATCGTGGATATGGAGAAGCTACATAGAGGGAAGGCAGACTACAAGTTATACTTGGATTTTTTGACTGCATGGGCCATTAGTGCCCCTAACTCTCACATTGTTCAAAGGTCAACTCTATACCCAAACATGCCTAGCATTTCCATTCTTGATTTGTAAGTTGACCAGTAACTGACCTGGTAACTTTTCCCCATTTTCCCATAAGTTTTATATTAATTCTTAATTACTTTCTCAGAATTAAGTTCCAAGGAGGTTTTTTTTTAATCATCTTTAAATTTTGAAGAGATTATTTCTACTAAGCAATTAAGTAAAAAAAAACAACGCACACACACCTTAGATGTTCTGCTGTTAGAGTAGAAATATACCACAACCCCCATGTTTTTCTGTGACAATTTTGTGATTATATATTTGGAAACTGTCCTTTAATCTGCATGACTAGAGAGTGAAATACTACTACATTTGCTTCACTCTTGCTTTTCCTTTGTTTTATTTTGATCAAAATATACTACTGTTTTTATTCAAAGTAGAATTTTACCTAGAGGCAATAGCGATGTAATAGTTCTAGATCTGTAGTCAGATAGATGTAGAAAGATCTGGAATTAAATCCCAGTATTTCCTTTATCTTGTAACCTTGAACAATTTTAACCTCTCTCAACTTCAGTTTCCTCAGTTCTGTACTGGTTATAGTAATATTGTATGTTTGTGAAAGTTGCTCAGTCATGCCCAGCTCTTTGTGACCCCATGGACAGTAGCATACTAGGCTCCTCTGTCCATGGAATTCTCCATGCCAGAATACTGGAGTGGGTAGCTGTTCCCTTTTTCCAAGGGATCTTCCCAATTCAGGGAGTGAACCCAGGTCTTTTGCATTGCAGGTGGATTCTTTACCATCTGAGCCACCAGGGAAGCCCAATAATTTTATTATCTACCTTATATGGTAGTATTTATGGTTAAACAGGATAATCCCTGTAATAAAACAGACCACAAACAGTAAATGCTGGAGAGAGTATGGAGAGTAAGGAACACTCCTACACTCTTGGTGGGAATATAAATTCATACAGTGCTGTGGAGAATAGTCCAGAGTTTCCTCTAAAAATAGAGCCAGATATGGCCCTGAAATCCCACTCCTGGACCTACATCTGGAGAAAAGAATGATCTGGGACTTCCCTGATGGTCAGCAGATGGGAATCTGTCTGCCACTGAAGGGGACATGAGTTTGATCCCTGGTTTGGGAAGATCGCACATGCTGCAGAGCAACAAAGCCCATGCACCGCAACTGCTGAGCCCACCTCCCACAACTGCTGAAGCCTAGAGCCTGTGCTCTGCAACAAGCAAACCTACCACAGTGAGAAGCCTGCCCCGCAATGAAGGGTAGCCCCCACTCGCCACAACTAGAGAAAGTGCGTATACAGTAATGAAAACCCAGTGCAACGAAAAAATAAATGGTCTGAAAGGACACATGCACCCCAGTATTCATTGCAGTGTTGTTTACAGCATCCAAGACATGGAAGCAGCCTAAATGTCCATCAACAGAGGAATGGAGGAAGATGAGATACATATATACAATGGAATATTACTCAGCCTTTAAAAAGAAAATAGTGCCATTTTCAGGATCATTGATGGACCTAGAGGTGCCATAATGAGTGAAGTCAGTCAGACAGAGGAGAAAAACCATATGATATCCCTTATATGCAGAATCTAAAAAGAATTTATACAAATGAACTTACTGACAAAACAGATACAGATTCACAGACTTAGAGAATGAACCTGTAGTTGCCAGGGGCAGAGAATAGGGGGAAGGCATAGTTGGGGAGTTTGGGATAGACTTGTAAACACTGCTATATTTAAAATGGATAACCAACAAGGACCTACTGTATAGCACAGGGAACTCTGTTTATTGTTATGTGACAGCCTCATTAGGAGGGGAGTTTGGGGTAAAAATGGATACATAAATGTGTGTAGCTGACTCCCTTTGCTGTCCACCTAAAACTATCACTACATTGTTAATAAGCTATACTCTAATATCAAATTAAAAGTTAGGGAAAAAAAGATACTGCTGTAAAATATTCAACCGTGTGTCTATTGCATAGTTAGTGCTTAATAAATGTTAACTCTTTAATTGTGAATACATTCCTGAATTTACAAATGTTCATTCCTCATTGTCATTTGTAAATGAATGTCAGTTCAGTCACTCAGTCGTGTCCGACTCTTTGCGACCCCATGATGGCAGCACGCCAGGCCTCCCTCTCCATCACCAACTCCCAGAGTTCACTCAGACTCACGTCCATCGACTCAGTGATGCCATCCAGCCATCTCATCCTCTGTCGTCCCCTTCTCCTCCTCCCCCAATCCCTCCCAGCATCAGAGTCTTTTCCAGTGAGTCAGCTCTTTGCATGAGGTGGCCAAAGCACTGGAGTTTCAGCTTTAGCATCATTCCTTCCAAAGAACACCCAAGGCTGATCTCCTTTAGAATGGACTGGTTGGGTCTCCTTGCAGTCCAAGGGACTCTCAAGAGTCTTCTCCAACACCACAGTTCAAAACCATCAATTCTTTGGCACTCAGTCTTCTTCACAGTACAACTCTCACATCCATACATGACCACTGGAAAAACCATAGCCTTGACTAGACAGACCTTAGTTGGCAAAGTAATGTCTCTGCTTTTGAATATGCTATCTAGGTTGGTCATAACTTTTCTTCCAAGGAGTAAGTGTGTTTTAATTTCATGGCTGCAGTCACCATCTGCAGTGATTTTGGAGCCCCCTAAAATAAAGTCTGACACTGTTTCCACTGTTTCCCCATCTATTTCCCATGAAGTGATGGGACTGGATGCCATGATCTTCGTTTTCTGAATGTTGAGCTTTAAGCCAAATTTTTCACTCTCCTCTTTCACTTTCATCAAGAGGCTTTTTAGTTCCTCTTCACTTTTCTGCCATAAGGATGGTGTCATCTGCATACCTGAGTAAATGAATGTACTTGGGATAAATTTGTTTTACGTATAAAGTAGATTTTTGTAATCTATCTAAAGAACCTGCATGGTACATAGTGTACCTAGAGTATAGTTTAATAAAATGCTGAAACCTAGCCTCCCAAAATTATATTTCTTTTTCTTTTTTTTTCAAAATTATATTTCTTTAGAAAATGCATTCAGAATTCCACTTTGAAGTTCCTCCTCTTTGTACTGTTACTAAGGACATTGGCACTCCTAAAAGCATGGTACATCAGTGAGTTGAAAAAAACGGGAATGAGTAAGGTTTTGCAGCATGATATGTGGAAAAAGGCTAAAGGAAGGGTTTTTAACCTGATACATGTAACTTCAGGGAATCCACGAATCAGTAGTAGCAACGCAATAGTATTTGGTGTGTGACAGAAATATTTTTCAGACATAACTTATTAAAAGCTGCCAGTTTTCCTGTTATTCTTATAGAGATTTATTTGTTTCTAGAATTTCATTGAGATATTGACAGTTGTTTTGTTGAATCCTCTAGGTTGTTTCATGCAAATACAATTTTGCTAAAAGGAATACATTCTGTCAATGATACCAAACCACTTCAGTCATATATCTGGCACTCTGCAATGGTCTCCTATTAAGTTGCAGAGGTCTGTCATCAGAACTTTTTATTTATATTCAATACGTTACCCAAAGTTAAAAGTTTTTTACTACTCATTTGTGACACTGTTTTGTGAAATAAATATTAATTCAGTACTGCAATCATAATTGGACTTCCCTGGTGGCTCAGACAGTAGAGAATCTACCTGCAGTGTGGGAGACCCAGATTTGATCCCTGAGTCCCGAAGATCCCTGGGAGAAGGGAATGGTTACCCACTCCAAGTATTCTTGCCTGGAGAATTCCATGGACAGAGGAACCTTGTAGGCTACAGTCCGTGGGATTACAAGGAATCAGAGACAACAGAGAAATGAACACTTTCACACTTTTCACAATCATAATTATATAACAGCTCACAATCTGAAACTTGTAATATCTCAATACCATCTAAATCAACCATTTCCAAAATGACTATTAATAAATAAGAGCCATGTATAAAATGGGAATTCCAATACATTGTTGACACACAACACTTTTTAAGCTCAGTTTATTAGTTTTTTTTTTTTTTTAATCATGATTTTTAACTTAAATCCCATTTGACTGCATTGGCAGTTCTCCGGCCAATATGTTTTTTTTACTTTTAAGATCGACTCCATCCTCTGCCAGTAATCTGTGTGTTACTGTAACACAGGTGTGGATAATAAAATCTTATTCTTCAGTATCATTTACAGTCACATTTTACTTTCAGTGTTTCTCTTCCACAAGTCTGCAGAAAATACAAATGCTTAACTATGTTGTTAAATGTTGTTAACTGTGAAGAACTTAGAAATCACTAAAAATACCTCTGAAAAGTAGATTCATCAATCTCCCTCAGGAATTCAATGTGACTGTAGCAAGCAATTCTTTTATAATTTGCTTACACTTCTCATGTTTTAAGATTTTTATTTTGCTTCCATTAAAGAAAACTTGTTGACTTTTCTTAGGTACAGAAGATATTTGCATGATTAAGAAAAGTATTGTAGTTAAGGGACTGAATTATTGAGCCAGATTGCTTGAGTTTAAATTACAGGTGTACAATTTTCTGACCTAAATGACACTGGGCAAGTTATTTAACTAACTTTTCTATGCCTAAGAGGTTGTTTTTAATGCATTTCTTCATATATAAAATGGAGAGATTAATATTACCTACCTCATGGGTGATTATGAGGATTAAGTGACTAAAAAGCAGTTCCTAGAAATTAGTATTATTTTGTTAATATTGCCTCAAAAATTTTTACAATAATCATTTTCCATTTCTTAAAAAATAAACTTTTATTTATTTACTATACTTTAATAATTTCCAAACTTTTATAGGATTTGCTTCTCCAGAAACCCAAAGCTGCAGTAGAGCTTTGGGGACAGACAGAAAACTTGATTCTAAATCCTGATTATAGTTTTTAAATTGATAAAAGTTTCACTTTGTGCATGTGTGAAATGGGTACTATAAGAGAACAGATATCATAAGCTTAGTGTGATGATTAAATTAAATGTACAAGTACGGCCTTTGCCGGTGCCTGGTACACATTTAGTGCTCAGGAAGTTGTAGCTGTTATCATTACATGTTAAATGCCCTAGTAATTTATGCCTGCAACTGAATGCCAAGTAACTGAATCAGCTGTGAGGACTAAAAAGATTATTTCTTAGCCACTAATATACATCTTAATTGTCTCTGTACAACTACTTTACATTCACCTTGGGATTCACTAATATTCAATTTTACTTCCCACAAAGTATACTTATTTATTTAATAAATAAATATCTTTCTCTCTGTGTATTTATCTGATCTAACTTTCAGTTTCTGAGCACTGGGCCCAGTCAACTGAGATTATCTTCATTCAGATTTTTATCTTTAGGAGACTGTTTATGGGTATTCTTTTCTCCAAGCTGGGACTAGAGCTGTCTTATTAAAAGTAGCAGGGCTCAACCATCTGTAAAAACAACTGTGGGTCCTGGAGGGGATCGCCTGTTGTATTCTGGGGCAGCTAAGGATTATAAAGGCAGCTCTGAATTACCAGGTAACACAGTGACCGAATTATAAAGTTTGGTCATTCAGTCCATGGAGATTAGAACTGGGAAGATTATTATTCTTCAAAGTTTCCTCCTGTCTCTTCGTCAGGCTTCTGGAAATTGCCTTGAATTGTGAATTCCTTTTATTTGGCTAGGTTATAAAATATAAAGATAAGTCTTATCTCATTCTCAGGAGTATATACACATCACAGTTTTGTTCCAGCAGACTTGTCACCATAGGAATTGCCTTTTATGATTTGAAATGAGACTAAACTTCTCTTATGAGTACTAGTAAGCTCTGATTTTCTATTAGTGAAGAGACCTATATTCAGCTGGCAATGCTTTCCATAGGTTTTTAGGTAGTCAAGGCTTCTCATTGGAAATTAACAAAATTGAAATGGAGTGCTTGGAGTTAACACTGCCTTTTTTTCTTCAGTTGGAGACACATGTAAATTTCTTTTTTTTCTCATGAGAAAAAATGTAAGTTTTAGGTAGTTCAAACAGCTAAATCTGTTAAAACTATGCAAACTATTTAATAATAATATAAGTTTATGTTTAGTATGTTTTCTTTTGTAGGTTTCCTCAGTTATTGGCGTGGCAATTTGGCAAATGTTATCCGGTATTTTCCAACACAAGCTCTAAACTTTGCTTTCAAAGACAAATACAAACAACTGTTCATGTCTGGAGTTAATAAAGAAAAACAGGTAATTATTTTTTATTATTTTTAATTGAATGAAAGATTCTTTATATAGTGCTTTACCGTTTTTAAATTTTTCACATATGTGATTCAAATTATACCATAGTAACCCTTTCCCCCACACCCCTATCTGCCCCCTCCTTCCCTTTTCTCACTGGTAACTACTAGTTTTTTGTTATCTGTGAATCTGCTTCTTATTTGTTTTATTCACTAGTTTGCTGTATTTTATAGATTCCACATAGAAGTGATATCATGAAGTGTATATCTTTTTCTGACTTACTTCATTTAGCATAATACCCTCAGAGTCTGTCCATGTTGCTGCAAATGGCAAATTTTTATGCTTTTTATAGATCGGTAGTATTCCATTGTTTATATCACATCTTCTTTATCCATTCATCTGTTATTGGACACTTGAATTGATTATATACCTTTACAACCTTGGCAGTTACAAATAATGCTGCTATGAACATTGGGGTGCCTGTATCTTTTGAGTTGTGTTTTTGTATTTTTGGACATATACCCAGGAGTAGAATTGCTGGATCATATGGTAGTTCTGTTTTTGGAAAAAGCAGGTAATTATATTTTAATGTCTCTAAAATTTTCTAAGAAGTAGTTGGATTTGTCTTACCTGAGGTATTTTTTTCCAATTAGAGCACAGTTGATTTACAATATTGTGTTAATTTCTACTGTATAGCAAAGTGAGACAGTTCAGTTCAGTTGCTCATCCGTGTCCAACTCTTTGTGACCCCATGAATTGCAGCGTGCCAGGCCTCCCTGTCCATCACCAACTCCCGGAGTTCACTCAAACTCAACGTCCATCGAGTCGATGATGTCATCCAACCATCACATCCTCTGTTGTCCCCTTCTCCTCCTGCCCCCAATCCCTCCCAGCATCAGTCTTTTCCAGTGAGTCAACTCTTCTCATGAGGTGGCCAAAGTATTAGAGTTGTATAGCAAAGTGAGGCAGTTAGACATGTATATATACATTCTTTTTAATATACTTTTCCAGTATGGTTTATCATAGGATATTGAATATAGTTTCCTATGCTATACAGTAGAACCTTGTTTATCCATCATATATATAGTATTTTATTTCTGCTAACCCAACGCCCGCCTCCTTCCCTCCCTCACCCCACCATACCCCTTGGCAACCACAAGTCTGTTCTCTGTGTCTGTGAGTCTACTTATGTTTTGTAGATAGGTCCATTTCTTTTATATTTTAAATTTCACATATAAGTGATACCGTATTTCTTTCTGATTTACTTCACTTACTGTGATAATCTCTGGTTACATCCATGTTGCTGCAAATGGTGTTATTTCATTCTTTTTATAGCTGTTATTTTCCATTGTATAACCTGTGGAGTTTTATTTGGGGAAGAGGTGCTCAAGTAGTGGAAAAAATAATAGTTAAAACATTAATAACTGTTAGCATATTATAATATATATTAAGTCATAGAAATTACATATGGAAATTTAGAATTATATTAACTTTTACAAGTTTCTATAAACCTCTTAACACAAATTTAATAACTAAGGGATCTTTAGTTGGAACTTGTAATAGTTGGAACTTCTTTTGACTATGGACTTGTATCAGAGAGTCCCCAAGACTGTCTTCATGTTCATTGATTCACTAGGCCTCAGAGAACTCAGAAAAGCTATTATACTCCTGGTTTACAGCAAAAGATGTAGATTAAAATCAACAAAGGGAAAAAGCACATAGGACAAAATCTAAGAGAAACAAAGTACAAGCTTCTAGGTGTCCTCTCCTAGTAGACTCAGCTGGACAGCACTTAGTTCTCCCAGCAATAATGTGAGACAATACGTATACTGCCAAATAAGATTGCTCACTTGAGCCATGGTGGTCAGGTCTTTGTGGGAGGGAGGTCAGTTTCATAGGCATGCATAATAGGCTCAGCTACTCAGTCTCCAGCTATGGCTGCTACCCACTCAAAGGTCAAATTGATACAGTTTAGCCCAAAGCCCCAAGTATATAAAGGGGTGTTCACCATAAATCAGTGTTAGTATAAACTATCTGGCGTTGCCAAAGCTTCTGGCATATAAAGACAGTCTTACTAGATAGGATATTCCACGGGCTCAGAAAGTTACCTCAACGGAACCTTTGAGTTTGGTCAAGGAGGGAGATCTTTTCAGTATGTGCAGGGTTTGGGCAACACAAGCCTGCTGAGTTAACCCTTTACTGGACATTTTCCACCCTGTGGCCCCCAAAAGATAATTTCCTGTAAAACTAAGCCAGATGGAGCAATTAACTCCAGAATTAACTAGAAAATTTATGTTACTAACATCTGTCCCTAATGGTGTAAATAACATGGCTCTAAAAGTTTCAGTTAACTCTGATCTCTGTTAAAACTCTGTAATAAATTTCAAATCAGTAGAGCTTGAGGTAAAAACATTTTTAGTATGCTTCTAAAGAATATGCTAGCACTTTCCTGGTGGTCCAGTGGTTAAGACTCCATGCTTCCAATACAGGGGGCACAGGTTCAGTCCCTGGTTGGGAAACTAAGATCCCACATGCTGCAAGATGTGGCCAAAAGAAAAGAACAGAACAAAAAAAAAGAAAGAACATGCCGTCTTATTTAGAATGTAAAGATATTCAGTCACAAGTAATGTTTAAATATAGATTATTTGTTAAATTTGTCTACTAATGACTCTTCTATTTTTGCCCTTAGACATCAGAATTTTCTATTTCTGTTCCTGCCCTAAGAAAAGTGGGGGAAGAAAACTGAAAATGAAAATACAGTATTTTGGGTTTCTTACCTGGTTTTCAAAGAAACATAGAAGATAGAAAAAAACAAGTACAGTGTATGCGATTTAAAAGTAGTTGATCTACCACAGTAACTATCTCTGCATGCTTCTCGGGATGGCTGCTCTGGTGACAATACCAGCTGTTGGCAAGGATTCAGAGAAGCTGACTTTTACACTGCTGGTGGGAATGTTAAATGATCTTGCTGCTTTCAAGAGAGTATGACAGTTTCTTACAAACTAAACATATGCTTATCATACAGTCCAACTCTTGGGCATTTATCCCAGAGAAAGAAACCTCTGTTGACAAAAAAGCAAAGTATACAATGTTCATAGAAGATTGTTTCATTATAGACAAAAATGTGGGAGTAACCCAGATGTCCCAGGTGAATGCTTAAACTGTGGTACATCACACCATAGACGGTCACTCAGCAATAAAGAGAAACATGTTTTGATAAAACAAGTATTGTATGATCCTCTTGGGATCTAGTAAAGGCAAATTCATAGAGACAGAAAGTAGAATAGAGGTTGCCAGGGCTAAGAGGAGGGATATTCTTCAATAGGTACAGAGTTTATGTTTAGCATAATGAAAAGTTCTAGAAATAGTAATGATGTTTATACAGTGTTATCCTTAATGCCACTGAATTATACATTTAAAATGCCTAAACAGTAAATTTTACCGTATAGTTTTAAAAAGGACAAACATGATATAAACAGCAACTTTGAATGCTAACTGAAAAGATACCAATCTCAAAAAATATTTGCTTTCTGGTTTCATTTATTTACCATTATTGAAGTAAGAAAATTATAGAAATGGAAAACATAATAGTGGTTACCAGGAGAGAGGGAGGTGGCTATAAAGAGGTCCATAAATGGAGGATCTTTATCATGGAACTGTCCACTGTGATAATTGGTGGTCATATGAATCTGCACATATGATAAAATGGCATAGAACTAAATACACACACAGATTGAGTGTGTAAAACTTGTGAAATCTGAATAAGGTAGATTTCCATCAATGTTAGTTTCCTCTACTATGGTTATGCTGGGCTTCCCTGGTAGCTCAGTGGACAAAGAATCCTCACGCAATGCAGGAGTCACAAGAGACTCGGGTTTGATCCCTGGGTTGGGAAGATCCCCTGGAAGAGCATGGCTACCCACTCCAGTATTCTTGCATGGAGAGTCCCACGGGCAGAGGATGGCAGGTTACATGCAATCCGTAGGGTCATAAAGAGTCCAACACAACTGAAACCACTGAGCATGCACACACGTAATTATACTACTGCTGCTAAGTCGCTTCAGTTGTGTCCGACTCTGTGAGACCCCATGGACTGCGCCTACCAGGCTCTTCCATCCATGGGATTTTCCAGGCAAGAGTACTGGAGTGGGTTGCCATTGGAAAATTGCTTGAAAAGTTTAAAGACTTTATATGTACTAGGATGCATGTGAGTCTGCTATTATGTCAGAGTAAAAAGTTCTTTAAAAATAACCATGGTAGGGAGGGTGTGTGCCTACTGTATACTCTTTCACTGAACTTTTACCTTGCCCTTTGAGGAAGTTATTTTTACCCCAAATGTACAGATAAGGAAAACAAGACAGAGCTTAAAGCATTTGCCCTAGTCATTTGTTCATGTCTTTCTAATTCCCCAATTCAGTTCTTTCTACCATACTCTTACTCCTCTTTCAACTGAGTTGACTAAACTAGATGAGTGCTAGCTGAACCTGGGCATAACATTTGTCTTTGCTGCTCCTGAGCAGCTACCAGCACAATCTTCGTCAAAGACTAGAGCTTCCTCCTCTCTTCCATGCCTACACAAACTGTTAGAAAGAACTTTGGTCCCAGGTATTTGTGCTTGGAGGCAGTTTATCATCTATTTTTCAACAGTTGAAAATGAATAGGATTATTTTCCTCTAAACTCTCTTATTCTCCTTTCCTGATTCCTTTCACTCCCTCTCCATTTCTAGTTTGGTGGTAGTGCTCAGTTGTGTCCGACTGTTTGCTACCCCATGGACTGTAACTCACCAGGCTCCTCTGTCCATGGGATTTTCCAGGCAAGAATACTGGAGTGGGTTGCTATTGCCTACTTCAGGGGATCTTCCCTACCCAGCGATTGAACCCACATCTCTTTCATCTCCTACATTGGCAGGCAGATTCTTTACCACTGCACCACCTGGGAAGCTCCCTTTTATAATATAGTAATATCTGAAGTCACAAACTTAAAAACAACTTCTGGGTCTGTTTTATTTTCAAGCTTAATTGTGGCGAAACAGACTTTATCTGTTACAGACACTTGCAGAATTATCATTCAGCACAGAGTCTTCTTGCCTCCTTCCCTCCTTCCATGCTCCTTAACCTTCCCTGCCTTCCTTCCCCTAGTAGTTTGGCCATACTATTTATACATTTTGTGCCTGCCTGCATTGCTTTCTCATTGGCCCCACTTTCCCTATCAGACAGGTCCCTATTTGAATAGTAAATTATGTAAATTATACATTCACCCAGAAAGTTATGGATCTGTTTTCTTTCTCTTATCTAGGAAGGAAATAGAATGTTAAATTGAACTTACGATGCACTTTATAAATCTTTGTGCTGCATAGCCTATTTGATTTGGCCTGTTTGCTTGTAAGAAGCAGAGAAATTACTTCAAGAAAAAGACATATTTACTGCAGTGGAATTTGAACCACAGGCAGCTGTAGGGATCAAACTATATACTCTTTATCTTTGTCTCCCAGGTCATTTAGTCTTATCTCTGTCTGTAATGATCTGGTTTTTGTGTGTATCTATTTGCTCTGCATTTTCTCATTATTGCCCATCTTTTTACTTCCCAACGTTTTATTTCTTTTAAGTTCAGTGTTAATACCATAGTGATTCCTACTAACCTTTCAAGTGGTGGGGGAGTTCTTTACCTGAGATCCATGCAAACTTGAGGAATAACTTAAACTTCTACAAAAAAAACTGTCTTTATATATGTGAAATTTTTATTGGAAAAGTATCTGTAGCTTTCAATAGTCTCAAAGTAAACTGAAACCTAAAAACATTATTTAATGTTTTTTCCTTTTCTGTCCCTACTACTAACTGGCCTAGAATTTCTAGATTCACATTTATAAGATTTAAACTGCAGCCTAGCTCCTCTTTTTCTGCCAGGTTACATATCATCTTGCAAACTATAGATTAGCTACCTTCTGGTCTCATTATCTCTATGTGATTATGAAACATGGCTATCTGTACAGCAGAACTTACGAGTTTCACGTCAAAAGGCACTGTGGGAGTCCAAGTACCCTTCATTAAACAAATATTTATTGAATGCATTACTCTTACTCTGGACAAGGCCCCATGACTTGCTTTGTGAAATAAACAAATGAATTAAGAATTCAGGCCTCAAAAATGTAGACAACCTAAATGTCCATTCAACTGATATGGATAAATAAAATGTGATGTCGGTAAAATACTGTTTGTCAATAAAAAGGAATGAAGTGCTAACACATGCTACACGTGCTACAACGTGGATAAACCTTGCAGACATGTTACACGAAAAGAAGCCAGTCACAAAAGACTGCTTGTTTCATGTATAGGGAATGTCTAGAATAGGCAAACCTCTGGAGACAGAAAGTTGCTTAATGGTTATGTTGGGTTCAGGGAGATGGGAAAGGTATGGAGTGACTGCTGATGGGTACAAGGTTTCTTTTGGAGTGATGAAAATGTTCTGAAACTGATAAAGGTTGCAGAACTCTGATATGCTAACAATTTGTTGATTTGAATATATGGGTGAACTGAACAGTGGGTAAATATATCTCAGTAAGTAAAAATAAAAATAATTCTGGCCTGAAGAAATTTATAGTCTGTAGAAAGTAAAACAAGACAGGTACACAAATAATTATAAATTGAAAGTAGTGATTGTAAACACTGGTTTTAAAAATGAGAATCTGGAACATGTTGATACATTTTATATATTGATCACATGATTTACCTTTAATTCTCTGAGAGAAGTATTTATAGGAAGAGGGTATGATTACATATAGTTTTGAATGAGCTGGAGATCAGAGAATTCATGAAAAAAATAGAATTTGAATTAGAGCATAAATCAATAACTTTTTGTTTATAAAAGGAAGAAAATTTAAAAGATGGAAAGGGAATTTCAGGCCAGGAGAAAACTGAGAGTTCCAAAGCATGGGAGACTTAAAATTATTGTTGGAAATAAGAGCCACAAGAGGGAGGGGATGTGTGTGTACTTGTAGCTGATGCGTGTTGTTGTGCAGCAGAGGCCAGCACAGCAATTATCCTCCAGCTAAAACTAAAAAAAAAAAGACATCAGAGAAGCAAGAAACTGAGCTTGACTAGGTTGGTTACAGTGGTCTTGTATCCTAGGTTTTCTGTAAGAACTCCAGTTTCAAACATTCCTTTCTTTTTCTTGAGTGCTAGATGTTGAAAAGCCGTTTACTGGACCTAAGCAGAGCACATTTCAAATGTTTATCAAAAGAACCTCAACAGCCCTTGTGAAGTAGTAGATCAGTAAGGTCTTCCATGCCACTCAGCCACATTATGATTGATTTCTGCCAATTTACATTTGGCATTTGAACATTGTCTATATTTTTGACCTGTTTAAATTTATTTTTACTAAAACTACAAAGTGAAATTGTGGCATTATGATACATTACTGTCCCTCTCCCCTGCCACCAAGAAAGAGAACAACTGAGGCCTCCACAGATACCTAACATTTTAGTAATAAAAGATATATTATTAATAAAAAGTTTTATACAGTCTAAAGAGTGGAATATCTTACATGGCTTCTTGTGCTAATCTGGGCTGCTTTTGCTGGAGGATATTAAAATATCCTGGAATTTCAATATGTCAGCATCTAGCCTGTATCTCCTAGACTGCCTGGTAAGAAACAAAGACTGCATGGACATGGAGGGAAGTATTTTGGATGATAATATATGCTTATTTATTTTAGGTGTTTATTTTATAAAAGCATCTTATAAATCTGGCTTTTTAACCTTATAAAAATAAAGGATTTTTAAAAATCAGATTCTATAGTTTAATAACTACTTTTTAATTAATATGTTTCAGTTCTGGAGGTGGTTTTTGGCAAACCTGGCTTCTGGTGGAGCTGCTGGGGCAACATCCTTATGTGTAGTTTACCCACTAGATTTTGCCCGAACCCGATTAGGTGCTGATATTGGAAAAGGTACGGGATTATTAGAAATACTAACTCTTCCTTCTTTGTGGTTTTGAACACTGTATAATTTATTATAGTTATGCTTTTAACAGTAGTGTTGCATTCAGCCTAAAAATTTTATTCTCAACCAAATGGTAAAGTCCATAGAGCCTAAAGATTACTACTTTTTTTCTTTTCTTTTAAACTAGGGAAAGGAAGGCCAACACTATAGTAACAGAAAAGTAAGCCACAAAGAGCACTTTAACTTCTGGTTTGTTTCTCATTTTGTCATTTAGAGAGCCATCCCCTAGATTCCTTCATGCACTTATTTACCTGTCTTGACTGTGGCCCCTTTCTAGGTTACATGTATAACTCTCACAATAGATTCCACTCTGTCCTTACTTATTTATCACATCTTTCTGTGTTTCTTCATACCCTTGTTTTGGTAGATGTTTTCTTTGATAGCTTTCTAAGGAGGGTGGATAGGAGATAAACTAAGATCTTGGCTATCTGAAAATGTCTGTTTCACTCTTTTAATATTTGGCCATATGTAAAATTCTGGAATTAAAATCATTTTCTTTCACAATTTTGAAAGCATTACTCTGGAGTCTAGTTTCTAATACTGCTCTTAAGAAATCATTTTCTTACTACTGATCCTTCTGTATATGACTTTTTTTCTTGTTTTTCTGGCTTCAATCATTATATTTTTCTCATATAAAACTATATGCTGGCTGTATGGAGGCTGGGTCCTCTGCATGGAAACTCTAGTATGAGTCTTTACGAGATGGTCAGAGAAGTCTTGATACAGAAACTTGGTGAACAACATCTCTTTCCAGAGACCAGGAGTAAGATAACTGTAGGTCTTGGAAATGGCATCAGAAGTGGCCCTGGCAAAGGTGCCCAAGGTTCTGGGGGCAGCCCCTGGCAGAGGTGCAGCCGTTGTCAGTTCCAGCCATCAGCAGCAGCTTCTTGGGCTCAGAGGCTAGGACAGCGCCAGTGCTCCTGAGGACAGGGATGAGGCGCACGGCACGGAGCCACAGCAGCAGCCTGCCACCTTGTAAGAGGCGGTGTGGGGCTCACTGTTCTTGTCTCCCCAGGAGCCTCACAGCACAGAGACGATGGAGAGCTTGGCCAGAATGGTGGCCCCATGAATGGCAGTAGCTACCTCCTTAAGCACTTGACACTCAAATTGACGTGTCTCTTGTAATTCCCAGTGGTGACAAAATGTCTGCACCCTGGTCCACTGGCCAGCACAGGTCTGCTTTTGCCTAGGCATAATCTTTAAAACCTTTGAGGGATGCCCCAGGAAAAAGTCAATGATCTCAAAAGTTAATGATCTCAGATAGCCTGATGGGCAAAGAAGAGATAGATCTCCTTCAGGGACTTGATTTTCATGTCCTTGACCAGGTGGCCCAGTTTGGTGATGTCCTTGGCTTTGCCTCTGCAAGCTCTGCAACCTCAGCCCTGGATACCAGTGCCACTGCCAAAGCCTCCAGAGAAACCACCATGGCCTCCCATTCCAGGGCCCTAGGCCCCCCACAGCACATTTATCATCCACCATTTGGTGTTTTTTTCTTTTAATTACCTTATATCCCTGATGATTTGACATTCACAATGATGTATCTTTGTATGAGTCTTTTTCAGTAATTGTGAAGGTAACTCAGTTGGCCCCATGTGACTCCAGCACAAACTGGAGCCTTACCACAGTAGTACTTAATTCCTTTAATTTTAAATTTCTGTGATTATTAGAGACATGTGGTTCTCTTTTCAACAGTATCTCCCTCTGTAAGAAATTAGGTTTTAACTTTCTCTGCTCACTCTTAGTGAGTTACCACTCCTCCACCACCTCCTTTCCATCTTTCCAAAGTTTGTGAACTTTATTCTTGTCATGTACTCTTTTTTGCTTTAAACCTGTTTTTCCCTTATTATTATTTTAAGAATTTCTCAAGGAAGCAGAGATTCATTCAACAAGTATTATTGGGTGCCTCCAGTAAATTGGGTCCTGCTTGAGATACACCATATTAATCATGGAGCTCCTGGTTCATGTAGTGGAGGTTATAGTGAAAAAAAAGGAAAAAAAATGACTAAAATCTACTGTCACTTAGCAATAAATGCCAGGAAAAAAATTTAGGAGAAGAGGATGACGTCAGTTTTAGATAAATGATCAGAGAAAAGGCCTCAGATGGGATGACAGTTTGGACAAAGATGAGGAGTTCGATCTATCATGTTTAGCTGGCACTCCAGATTTTCTTGTTAAGAAAGTGAAAATTACATGCATTCTGGTTTAATTTCAATTCTATAGTTTTGTTTTCTCTCAAAATTGGAAGAACCTTATTTTGAAACATTGTATTCTATATATAATTGTAAAATATTATCAAAGATTTCTAGGTCAAGGGAAAATAAAAACAAAAACCATCAAACACTAGAAAAATATGACACCTCATCTAAAATATTAATAATCCTTAAAGTTACTAGTTATTAGCCTTGACTTTTTATCTGTCTTTCTGCTCTTCAACTGAAGCAAGTTGTAGACGTTTTAAATGCCTAAGTATTTTCTGAATGCTAACTAGTAGCTTTATTGAATGGTAATTTTATTGAAATGTTTTAAGCCAATCAGATTGCTTGAATTGGATTGCTTATATAAGAGATTAATATTTGCAGTTAAAGTATCTTGGTACTACTTGACATCTTAATTATCTTTTTAATGAACGGGAAGGTTTCAATTTGTACCTTGTTTGTTAGAAAGATTTCTAAGTGTTCAGTTCAGTCGCTCAGTAGTGTCTGACTCTTTTCAACCCCATGAATTGCAGCACGCCAGGCCTCCCTGTCCATCACCAACTCCCGGAGTTCACTCAGACTCACGTCCATCGAGTCAGTGATGCCATCCAGCCATCTCATCCTCAGTCGGCCCCTTCTCCTCCTGCCCCCAATCCCTCCCAGCATCAGACTCTTTTCCAATGAGTCAACTCTTCGCATGAGGTGGCCAAAGCACTGGAGTTTCAGCTTTAGCATCATTCCTTCCAAAGAAATCCCAGGGTTGATCTCCTTCAGAATGGACTGGTTGGATCTCCTTGCAGTCCAAGGGACTCTCAAGAGTCTTCTCCAACACCACAGTTCAAAAGCATCAGTTCTTCCGTGGAAGAATTGACTTCTTCACAGTCCAACTCTCACATCCATACATGACCACAGGAAAAACCATAGCCTTGACTAGACGGACCTTAGTCGGCAAAGTATTGTCTCCGCTTTTGAATATACTATCTAGGTTGGTTGTAACTTTTCTTCCAAGGGGTAAGCGTCTTTTAATTTCATGGCTGCAGTCACCATCTGCAGTGATTTTGGAGCCCCCAAAAATAAAGTCTGACACTGTCTCCACTGTTTCCCCATCTATTTCCCAAAGTCTGACACTGTTTCCTCATCTATTTCCCATGAAGTGAGGGGACTGGATGCCATGATCTTCGTTTTCTGAATGTTGAGCTTTAAGCCAACTTTTCACTCTCCACTTTCACTTTCATCAAGAGGCTTTTTAGTTCCTCTTCACTTTCTGCCATAAGGGTGATGTCATCTGCATATCTGAGGTTATTGATATTTCTCCCAGCAATCTTGATTCCAGCTTGTATTTCTTCCAGTCCAGCGTTTCTCATGATGTACTCTGCATATAAAGTTAAATAAGCAGGGTGACAATATACAGCCTTGATATACCCCTTTCCTATTTGGAACCAGTCTGTTGTTCCATGTCCAGTTCTAACTGCTGCTTCCTGACCTGCATACAGATTTCTCAGGAGGCAGGTCAGGTCGTTTGGTATTCCCATCTCTTTCAGAATTTTCCACAGTTTATTGTGATCCACACAGTCAAAGGCATTGGCGTAGTCATTAAAGCAGAAATAGATGTTTTTCTGGAATTCTCTTGCTTTTTCCACAGTCCAGTGGATGTTGGCAATTTGATCTCTGGTTCCTCTGCCTTTTCTAAAACCAGCTTGAACATCAGGAAGTTCACAGTTCACTTATTGCTGAAGCCTGGCTTGGAGAATTTTGAGCATTACTTTACTAGCATGTGAGATGAGTGCAATTGTGCGGTAGTTTGAGCATTCTTTGGCATTGCCTTTCTTTGGAATTGGAATGAAAACTGACCTTTTCCAGTCCTGTGGCTACTGTTGAGTTTTCCAAATTTGCTGGAATATTGAGTGCAGCACTTTCCACATTATCATCTTTCAGGAATTTGAAATAGCTCAACTGGAATTCCATCACCTCCACTAGCTTTGTTCATAGCGATGCTTTCCAAGTCCTACTTGACTTCACATTCCAGGATGTCTGGCTCTAGATTAGTGATCACACCATCATGATTATCTGGACCATGAAGATCTTTTTGTACAGTTCTTCTGTGTATTCCTGCCACCTCTTCTTAATATCTTCTGCTTCTGTTAGGTCCAGACCATTTCTGTCCTTTATCGAGCCCATCTTTGCATGAAATGTTCCCTTGGTATCTCTAATTTTCTTGAAGAGATCTCTAGTCTTTCTCCTTCTGTTCTTTTCCTCTATTTCTTTGCTTTGATCAGTGAAGAAGGCTTTCTTATCTCTTCTTGCTATTCTTTGGAACTCTGCATTCAGATGCTTAGTACCAGGTAATTTAAATCTGTAAAATGTTTAATTAATTTACTTTGATTAAAGTGTTTATCTGATTATAATGTTGCTAATAAATTTTAAATGGCTGTATTTTAGGTCCTGAAGAGCGACAGTTCAAGGGTTTAGGTGACTGTATTATGAAAATAGCAAAATCAGACGGAATTGTTGGTTTATACCAAGGATTTGGTGTTTCAGTTCAAGGCATCATTGTGTACCGAGCTTCTTATTTTGGAGCTTATGACACAGTTAAGGTAATTTGGTACTTTAATATATGTTAAATAAATTGTTTCTTTTTGTTGTTCTAATTAGTAATATGTTCAGCAAGTATGTGTACTTTAATTATAGAAATCAAAATAAATGATGACATAAGAGACATTATAGTATTTTGTTTAATCATGACTTTGCCATAACCTAATTAAATTACAACTCTATTATGAACCTGAATTTGGATATAAAGCATAGACATAAAGTGTTTATGCTGCTTGCACTGGAAGACTCAAATAGAAAACATGCTAATTAGATTTATATCATAATTGAATATTTGGTATATAGGCAGGCATCTTCTAACAGTTATTTTCTAATTTTACATTCATTTTGTTATCACTTTTTTTTACATGCATCGTATTAGTTTACTATCATCATTGGAAGAAGGCAAGGCATAATAGTTAAATATGATAAATATGCTACTATAGCTCAGTGATCTGTTGGGTACTATTAAATTTTGTATTGTTCTCCAGGTTCTGCAATTTGCCTTTTCATTTCAAATGTTAGTAGTGCTTCCGTAAGGTAGGAAACAGAGAAATCGTAATAATGGCTGCAATTTTTTGATCTATTACTTAGTTTCAAGAACCTTGTTAAGGACTTTACATCCAAACACCGTGAGAGCTTTTAATGTATCCCATTTAAAAAATAAATAACCTAGAAATGGCCAAGTAATTTATGTGGCAAGCACAGATCCCATGTTCTTAATCATTATATCATAATGCTTCTAAAAAGAAGCAAGGAAATTAATACCAGTATTATTTACTCTTAAGGTTAAAACTTGAGGGAAATTTTATGATGGTGTCATATATTATCTCTGCTCTTCCTGTTCAGTACAAATATAGTTGAATGTCATTTTATTGCAGTCTGGACATAGTGCTTTTAGTTTGTAGTGTATTTTTAGACAGATTAATGGAAATTACAGGATATTATATATGTTTATTTAATCACAGAAAAGTTTATGTTTACTCTCCCTCTGCTTTTCTCTATTTTAAGCTATAGTAGTTGTAAAATTTAGAAATGTTTCTTCACTAGCTTAGAGCTTTAAAGCTTATCAGATGTCATCTGTCAATAGTAACAGGCATTCTTTCATCCTTTCCAACTCTATGAAGAGGAACAAGGGAAGAACTTTTTGGTTATTGGTTGCCATCTCCTCTCGTTTTCAGTGCTATTAATAACAAATCTCCTATAATTGCTGATATACTCTTCTTTTTCAAATAAACTTTAAAAATATAGCCATATGTGGGGTTCTCCTTTCTTATTGATCTCCTACTATTATTTTAATCTTCCCATACTAAATCCAACATTTTTATTGCATTTTAAATATAATTGAGCCCTTTCATATATATATATATATTGAATTTTCCTTTGACTTAATAATTTAAGATATTTTGGAAATTTAGATGGTTACTTGATAATTTTTCTTTTCTAGGGCTTATTACCAAAACCAAAGGAGACACCTTTTCTTGTCTCATTTTTCATTGCTCAAGTTGTGACTACATGCTCTGGAATACTCTCTTATCCCTTTGACACAGTTAGAAGACGTATGATGATGCAGGTATTTTATATTATTTGTAAGCTTAATTGAGTTTTCCAGTATCTCTGATATTCAGGTGTAATTTAGAGACATTTTGACTTAAAGACATAGGCCCTTCGTTTTATTACTAAAATAAATCCATGATATGTTTTGTTTTGTTTCCTGTTATAAGCAGTCAGTCATCATCCAGCAAAGTTTCTTCCATGTCTACTATCAGAAAAGCAATGTCTTTCACCCCTGTAGTGTATATTACTGTTTGGAGAGTGGAGGGGTATGGCAGGGATTAGATGAGAATGTGTCTGTCTTAACTGAATATTAGATTAAGTAGAATAAGCCCAGTCACAGGCCACTGACATATGTAATCATTTGTTGTAGTATATTTTAGTAAAAGTAAATAATTTTAACTCCAAGGAGGAAAACATATTTATAATGAGGTATATTCTAAATGTAAATCCCCATACCAAACTTTTGATACTGTTGATCTCCATTGTTGATACTTATTATATTCATTCATTTAGCAAATAATTGAGTGACTATTCACCAAGCTCTAGTGACACAAATTGGCTTCCCTGGTAGCTCAGTCAGTAAAGAATCTGCCTGCAGTGCAGGAGACCCAGGTTTGATCCCTCGGTCAGGAACCGAGGAGAAGAAAACCTGGAGAAGGAACCTGGAGAAGAAAATGGCAAACCAATCCAGTATCCTTGCCTGGAAAATCCCTGGTGGGCTGCAATCCAAGGAGTCGCAAAGAGCTGGGCACAAGAGTGACTAACATTTTCAGTGACACAAATAAAATAAGGCAGAACCTGCACCCAAACTCAGCATACTACTGAAAGCATACTATTAAGGGTTTAAATAGAAATGTGCGTAAGTTCAGGAATGCAGTAGGGGAGGGGTACTCCAGTGCTTCAGAGTGATCAGAGATGGCCTCTTAAAGCGCTGAATCTCAGAAAATAGGCTTTTTCTCAAGATAGTGAGAGAACATTCTCAGCAGAGGGGAAAAAAACATACCTAAAGGTATGGCTTAAAAAGTATTTCAGTATAACCCATATATGGTAGGTTTCATGAGAGCAAGAGAAAATAATGAGGCCAGCAAAGCTATGTTTATTATGTGGCAGAACTGTCCTCAGTATTTTACACTTTAACTCATTTATTCTCAAACTAATACTGTGAGGTGTAGTTCCTATCATTGTCCTTATCCTCTACAAAATGGTCTTTAAAGAACCCATTGGGCCACATGAAAGGGACCATCAGTCAGTTCAGTCGCTCAGTCGTGTCCGACTTTTTGCGACCCCATGGACTGCAGCACGCCAGGCCTCCCTGTCCATCACCAACTCCTGGAGTTTACTCAAACTCATGTCCATTGAGTTGTTGATGCCATCCAACCATCTCATCCTCTGTCGTCCCCTTCTCCCACCTTCAGTCTTTCCCGGCATCAGGGTCTTTTCCAGTGAGTCAGTTTTTCGAATCAGGTGGGCAAAGTATTGGAGTTTCAGCTTCAGCATCAGTCCTTCCAATAAATATTAAGGACTGATTTCCTTTAAGATGGACTAGTTGGGTCTCCTTGAAAGGTTAAAACATATCTAACCTATTTAACCTGTTGCTTCCTATGGACTATCCTTAAAGTTGTTTCTTTTATATCTGTTTTCCTCTTGATCTATGTCTAGCTCTGCTTTAATTGAAAAACTTTTGAAAATATAAAATTAATTTGTAAGTAGACTGAGTTAGGTAGATGGTTCGGTATCAATGTTAAATTGTCTGATTTTGATAACTACTTTGGGCATGTAGGGCAATATACTTATTCTTAGAAAATTCACACTGAAATGTTTAAGGGACAACTATAGCTGCAAGTTACTGTCAAAATAATTCATTAAAAAATTGTGGGTGTGGATTTCTATATATACGTGTACATGTTATATATATAAAACAGTACCACTGCCATAACAAAGTACCAAAGACTGGGTGGCTTAAACAACAGAGATTTATTTTCTAACAGTCTAGCAGGGTTGGTATCTTCTGAAGGCCTCTCTCCTTGGCTTGTAGATGGCCTTCTCCCTGTGTCTTCTGATGGTTCTTTTTGTTTCTCTTCTTATAAAGATGATCATTTTGGGTACGGGACCACTCTAATGACTTCATTTAACCTTAATTGTCTTTATAAAGACTTTATCCAAATATAGTCACAGTCTGAGGTTCTGGGGTTAGGTCTTTAATATGTGAATTCTGTGAGGACATAATTCATGACAGTCTTGTTTAGAAAATTTTGCAATATGATTTTATATCCCACAACTTTGTTAAGCCTTATTACAAACACTTATCAGTATGTATACCTTTTGAAGTTTTTTTTTATATACAGTGATATAATCTGCAAATATACCACATTTTTCCCCCTTTCTTATCAATTCTTATGCCTTTTATTCCTTTTTTGCCTTTCTGTACTGGTTGAGACCTCTGATTCAGTGTTATATTAAAGAAGTAATAACTGGCAACCTTGTTTTGTTCCTTGTCTTACAGGAAGTACCTTCAGTGTTACAAAGTTTAATAATTAGCTGTGAATTTTTAGTTATCCTTTATTATGTTATGATTGATCCTTTCTGTTTTGGATTACAGTAATTTTTAATCATGAATGGTGGTCATTTTTTTTCTGTGTTGGGATGATCATATTATTTTCTCTTTTCATGTATTAATATATGTATTGCATTAATCTATTTTCCATAGCTAAACCAACTTTATATGCCTGGGCTCAATCCAGCTTGGTCATGGTGTATTATATTTTATACCCTTTACTAGGTTTGATTTGCTGGATTGTTCAGGATTTTTGTATCTGTTGTTTGTCTAACATAAGCTTGACATTTTTTTTCCTTCTTGTATTATTCTAGTCTAACTTTGGTATCAGGCCTATTCAATTGTTATAAAATATGTTGGGGAGTCGTCCCACTTTTTCTCTTTTTGGAATAGTTTCTGTGAGATTGGAACTAAATGTTGATTGAGTATTTAGTAGAACTCACATATAAAGCCATCTGGATATGTGGTTTTCTTTCTTTCTTTTATTTATTTATTTATTTATTTTTAATACTTTATTCTACATTACAATACTGTATTTGTTTTGCCAAACATTGACATGAATCAGCCACTGGTGTCCACGATCTCCCAATGCCGAAGCCACCTCCCACCCCATATCATCTCCCTGAATCATCCTGTGCACCAGCCCCATGCATCCTGTATGCTGTATTGAACATAGACTGGCACTTCGTTTCTTACAAGATAGCATACATGTTTCAATGCCATTCTCCCAAATCATCCCACCCTCTCCCTCTCCCTCTCCCTCATAGTCCAAAAGTCCGTTCTATACCTCTGTGTCTCTTTTGTTGTCTCACATAGAGGGTCATCATTACTATCTTTCTAAATTCCACATATATGTGTCAGTATACTGTATTGGTGTTTTTCTTTCTGGCTTACTTCACTCTGTATAATCGGCTCCAGTTTCATCCATCTCATTAGAACTGAGTCAAATTTATTCTTTTTAAGGGCTGAGTAGTCTAATTTATGAGATTTTCAACAACTGATTGAATTTATGTAACAAATTTAGTAGTATTCCAGTGTTTTTCCTATTCTGTTGGTAAATTATACCTTTAAGGAATTTATTTATTCTGAGTTTTCAAAATAATTGTCATAGAAGTTGTTCATAGTATCATGTTGCTCTCTCTTAATCTCTGGGTCATCTGCAGTGATGTTACCTTTGCCACTTCTAATAATTTAAGAGCCTTTTCTTGTTTTTCCTGAAACAGTGTTTCTACACATTGGTCAAAGTATTTCAAATAAGTTTTTGTTTTTTATTCTTTCTGTTGCATCATTTCCTTTTTTTCTGGTGGTTCAAGTTACCACTCAGGCTACATCTTACAAATTTATATGAGGCATTTTATGGTTATAAGTAAGTTTTACAAATTTTCTAAGATATGTTTTTCTTAACACCCAAATGCAATATTTTTCTGGTTTTTTTGTTTGTTTGTTTTGCTATTGATTTCTCACTTAATTACAGTGTGGTGAAATGATAAAATCATGTTATGTGATGCCATCTTTTAAAATTTGTTAAGCCTAATATTTGGCCATCCAGTATTCAATATATGACTGTTAACTCAGCATACTTATTCATCACAGTATTCATTTTAATCTATCCTTGGTGCTATATAAAATCTGTTTTATGATAAAAGATACTAAGATAATGGCAAACTGTTTGTCTTTATATAGAGTGGTGAGGCTGAACGGCAATATAAAGGAACTTTAGACTGTTTTATGAAGATATACCAACAGGAAGGACTTGGTGCATTTTTTCGTGGTGCCTTCTCCAACATCCTTCGTGGTACAGGGGGTGCTTTGGTCTTGGTATTGTATGATAAAATTAAAGACCTCCTTAATATTGATATTGGAGGTAGTTCATCAGGTGATTAAATTGAGAAATGGATATAGTTAACTTCTTAAACATACAAATTACAGAGCTGCCATTTGTGTACATTTTGATAGTGTTATTACTGTCAGTATTTTCTTAAAGTGCTAATTCTGCAATAAAGCAAAGACTTTTTCAAGAATTTAAATACCAACAAAGCAGATAAATGCAATTTCTTTACTATTCAGATTCAAACTCACTTTGATGAGACATTTTACTTACTATAAGTGGTACATGTTATTTTTATTAGTTTAAAATCTTTTCTTACTTTTGTGATAAGGTAAAATGTACAATGCTAAAATCTAGGAAATGAAAGTATCTTCTTTAAAATTATATTATTTTAACTGTCTCCCTATCTTTTGAAATCATATGATACGACAAATATTTCTTAAAAAGCTTATCATGAGATGTCATCATGATATCTGTGGGCATAAGTAAGCTTTCTTCTACAACATCTTTACTAAAGCAGCTCAGGTTATTACTATGTACAGTGTTTATGGTATCATATAGCTTTTAATAAGCACAGATTGTATATCTGATTATAAAAAATGATAATGACTTTAATGACATTGTAAACCTGTAGTTGGAAAGTGAAAGATGTAAAGATGGCATATTTGCTAGCTTTTATCTTTAAGATAAATAAAATCTTGCTAAATGTGAATGTATCTTAGAACAAAAATTATCCCCTTGAAAATTAGTTTGTATACTTTGTATTGATGAAAATAAAAGTTTAAAACTGGCTATGCCTGAGCCTTATTTTCCTTGATGCTAACATTATTAACAAGCAGAGAGTAACCAAATTTTTATCAGAATTGGGAACTGGCTTAAAGACAGAAGCAGAGTTTTCAGGGTTTTGTACAGGAGTCTGTTTAGTTTTTCAGAAATGTTGCAGAAGATAGTACATTTGAAATCCCCAAGATTTTAAAGTTTTAGTGGGTAAAGGAATGTTAAGCTAGTGGGGATAAACTTTAGAAAGATTTTATGAGGCAATGAGTGGGTAAAACCAAAACAGAGTAAGTGAACTTCCTGGTGCACAGGGCAAAGTATATTTCAAGGAAAATAATCCAAAGTATACTTTGTAGTCTATTGGGTGCTAACACTTGAAAAAAAAGTCAACTCTTTTGAAAACTCTTAACATGATTTCTTGCAGAGGTCAACATAACACAAAAAGGTAAATAACAAGATATTTGTTTTTGTTTCCTTCTATACTACCAGTAATTCTGTTTACTACAAAAACGAAGATTTAAGATGGACCAAAGCAGTTAAAATAATAAAATATTAGTAACAGTGTCCCATACAAACATAAACTAAGAAAAGATAGTTTTCAGCTTGTTCAGGGACATGCTTAGAAGCAAAAGTCTTTAAAATCCTGAATGGCATCCATAGAGAGCAAACAGGAATTTAATTACTAACTCACTAGACCAAAAGTGTATTCTTTGAAGGCTGGAACATGTACATAGTTAGGACAAAAGAAAATGAAATGTTGCCTGGGAGACTGAAACAACATGCTGTGCCTGCCAACCACATGGCTCTACAATGAAGCGGAAAGGTGGGAAAGGGAGAAACTAAGATAGGCACATAGTACATAAGGAGGATGGCCAGCTACCTCAAAGCAATGAGTAGGAAAAAGGAAAGTCATCTGTGAGAAAGCAAAACCCCCAGGCTTGAGTCCAACAAAAAGTTCAGAATATAGACGTAAACACTACCTGTGATACAGGAACTCCAACCTGAATAATTAAAACTGTTCTAGGACCAGTGAGACTTCCTCAGGGCTCTGACAGAAACAACAAAACCTCTCTGGGACACTTCTGTGACCCAGGGCACACGAAAGATCCCACAAAAAAACACCTTATTGCAGGTGAATTTATAGTGAAAACAAATCATATGAGGAAACAAGCACTGTGTGGAAGAATTGGTAGGTATTATACAGTCAGAATTAGCACCCCTAGAACTAAAAATGTGATAAAATACTCTAAAAGGCTCTAGACTTAGAATGCTTAAAATGACTAATAAATTTTTAAAGGAAGCAAAATAATACAAATAGTGTAGTTAAAAGAAGAATAGGCAAGTCTGAAAGAACATCTAGAAATGGTAGAGTGAAATGAAAAACATGACAGAAGCTAAGAGTCGTGTTTGAAAGAACATCTAGAAATGGTAGAGTGTTTGAAATTAAAAACATGATGAAATGAGCTAAAAGTCATAGAAGTTAAAGAGTCCCTACACATTCTAATAGATCCAGAAGACACTGCAAAGGGGTGAGAGGCAGTAATCAAAGGAAATGACTGAGACTTCTCTAGAACCTAAAAAGTTCATCCATCTTCCAGGTTAATAAAAAATTCTGAGTAGATTTTGTCTAATAAAATCAATGTTAGATGCATCCTAATGAAACTACAAAATGAAATAATGAGATAAAACTCATAACTTGGAAAGGAACAATATTTAGACTCATCAATAATAATGGCTGCTAAAAGATAAGGGACAGTTACTGTCAATCAAAAATTCCATTGGCAACCAAGTTATTATTCAAAAGGTAAATCAGAGACACATAACATTGTAAAGCAATTATCCTCCAATAAAAGAAATTTTTTTAAGTTAAAAGATTTTTAGACAAAAATGTTCACTATTGAGAGACCTTTACTGAAACAATTACTGAAAGAAAACTGAACCCAGATGGAAAGGGATGCAAAAGCAGTGAATTAAACATATTGGTAAACTTAGACAAACACTGGCTGTAAAAGACTTTTTGGTGGGAGAGGTAACATAACTTGGTAAATTTGGGGATTGTTTTCTTGGGAGCCTACATACATTTTGGTTTCTTCCTCCTTAAAATGTTTCAGGGGTAGACCCCAATGTATACAAAACTAGGTCTATTACTATAGGTAGGTACGTCTGCTTAATTCTGGAGTGCAGTAATTACAAGTCCACAGACACATTTCTCTAGTATCAGTATTATCAGCAAAGCTGATAAGGAACCAAGAAAAGGGATTCAAATAAACAGTATTGAGAAAGTTGGACATATAGCTGTAGAAGGGATATATTTTTTTAATAAATAATCACATTTATGCCAACAAATATGAAAACCTAGATGAAATGGTCACTTTTCAGTAAAAATATAAATCTTAATACAAGAAATAGAAAACAGACTATATCCCCTAAAGAAACTTAACCCATGGTCATAAATCTACTTGTAAACTCCAGGTCAAAATGGTTTTCAGGCTTGTCTTTGCAAAACTTTACCAGAGAAAATTAAGCTAGTATAATCTTGATATTAGCAAGAAGAATAAAGGAAAATTAAACCTTACAGATATAAGCATTCTAAATAAAATAATCACAAGCTAAATGTATCTAAAACAGAACCATCATAGATGGCCTAACAGGTTTATCCTAGGTGTGCAGCAATTAGAAATCTATTCAGAAATAATGAATTAGAAAATCTGTTCATATTATTCACCACATTAACTGATGAGAAAAAAAAGATCATTTCAAAATATAGATGATGCATGGCATTTGTTAAATTTTAGTATCCACTTAGGAGAAACCTGTTAGCAAGGAAAAGAGACTAAGTTCAAGTTCTTTAATGTCAACGTGGATGTATTTAATGTTAAGCACAAGGATGCTTGCCATTACAGCTTGTATTCTTCATTGTACTACTGGTGACCAGAGACAACATAAGAAAACAAGAAGATTAAAATGAAAAAATATTATTTCCCAAGCCATATGGTTCTATATACAGAAAATCCAGGAATCTCTAGGAATACTAGAATTTATAAGAATACAGAAGAATTTCCGGATACACTGATCAATATACATAACTCCACAAAATTCCTACATTGCAACAGCAGCAGCTGGGCATATCTACCAAGTATTGGCCTTTTTGGTGCCAGGCACTGTGACTATGCTTCACATTATACAATAATAACAAAAGTCTCATAGTTACATGTATCTTCTTCATTTTAACAGGTTTTAAACCTAGGGCTTGGTAGTTAAGTAACTTGCCAGAGGTCCTACCACTAGTTAGACCACTAGTTAGACCAAGCTGGAACCACAACCCAATTCTTGAGACCCACCAAACCTGTCATACTTTCAGACAGGAGGTGCTCTCATTTCCTCCCAGAAATGGTAAAGAATGTAATAATAGTAATCTCTTGCGCCTGACCCCAGTTGTTTCATTTTTACTCTGATCTTTTAAGTGTTTTTTAATAGGAAAATAATTCTCACACTCTCAAGTTGTACAGAGAGTAATGGAGAACTAAATGGTCCTAGGAGAATTTCAGGATATTCTAGAATAAATAGATGGTGGCAGGCCTAACGGGACGGGGGGCTACAAGGGGACCGCGCCGCAGCACTGGGGCCCGGGTTCTGTTAGAGCAGCAGCACCCAATCCCTGCCCTGCTCACGCACTGCCCGCTGGGAGACGCGGCCACGCCACCTGCTGCGGAGAGGACAGCGGATGGCGGCGGCGTCGGGAGTTACCATGTTTCCTGTGTGCTTGTGAGATGGGAAAGAGATGCAATTCTTTCATGAAGACAGACCACAGCCAAAACATTGCTGAACATTACAGTACATCACAGTTTCCTCAGTACCGCCCTTGAAAATGGATTTCATGTTCCTCATAGCAACAGCAGCCGGAGCTATAGCCACCCTTGCGGCCGCGGCTATTGCAGCACTGGTTGTGGTAAGAAGTCTCAGTTCTTTTCAGAAGTGGACAAATAAGGACAACGAACCTCTGAAAAACCTCGTAAAAAAGTCTTTCTCATGATACCGACAAACGGGAAACAGGAAACACATGAAGAATCAAGGAAGAAGCAACAGGAAAAACACAAGCAGTTGGGCAGGAAAGAAAAGGAAATCCCCGGAGAATTGAATGACAGGGAACAGAACTATGAAGAACCGAATGACGAGGAATGGGAAACCGACGAAGAACTGGACGACGACCAACAGGACCACAAGGAGCCAAATGACGAGGAACAGGAAACCCACAAAGAACTGAACAAGAAGGAAGAAGAAAGTCAGGAAGAACTGAATGAAAAGGAACAGGGTAGCCAAACTTTGTAAGTGTAAACTATAACTTGGTTAAATTTCAGACACCGCCACTTATCCTGATCAAAGGAAGAAAGCCATTTGAACCACTGGAGGCGGCTTCTCTGGGGACCAAAGGGTGGCGGCTATGCACAGGCTTGCCTGGTGTCACAGGACACACAGACTTAATGTTGCTGTCCTGCAAAACTGGTTTTCAGAGGTCAGGGTTAGTGGAGGAGGCTGCTCCTTTTAGGATACAGTGAGGGAAGTTATACCAAGGGAGAGTTGCATGTGTGTTGTTTCTTGACGTTTGTTTTTTGGTGTTTCAAGCCAAGGCTGGGGGAAGCTGTTCAGTCGGCTTTCACCCAAGATAGGACCCCCTTCCCTCGGGATCCGCGCCCCTGGGGAAGAGGCGAGGCGAGGCCACCGGCGGCCGCACAATGGGCGCCACCTCACAGAGCTGGGCGCGGCGGGCGGGCGGCGGGACTGAAAGCGCGCTGGCTGGCAGCACATGGGCCCCTCGGGGCGGCGAGGCCGTCGGGTGGGTCCTGGAGTTGCGGGCGGGCCCCTAGGAGGAAAAAGACCGAGGCGGCGGCGCCGGGCCAGCAACCGCCAGGCTGCGCGCCCGACGCCGGGCAGGCCTGGGCAGTGCCCTGCCGCTGCAGCAGGCCGGCCCCCAGTTGCCAAAACAACCCAAAGGGGTTCTTCCAAACACGTGGGCAAACCGCGGGCCGGGCCGGAGCTAGCACCTCGTCCAGCCGCAGTGCGCCCCGCAGCCGCGCGGTGGCGAGCCAACCGGCTCCGCTTCCCCCTCCTCCTCTCCTGCCTGATCCTCCCCGCTCCCCCTTCTCCTCCCTCCCACTCCTGCCGGCTCAGCCGCCTCCATTTTCCAGATCTTTCTCGAACCCGCAGCTCCTCGGGCAGCCGTTGCCCGAGCGCTGACGGAAGCGGCCGAAGTTGGGGCAGGAGCAGCCTCGGGCACGAAGGGCCAGCTCGCGCGCCGCCCCGGCGGCGGAGCGCGCAGGCGCGGACCCCAGTAACTGCCGGTTGGAGGCTGCCGAACCGCAGTGGAGAGAGACCTGGGCGGCGGAGGCTGCGGCGCGGGCGGCTTCCCCCTCCTCCAAGGTTCCCCGACGCGCTGCCCTAGATTTAATGCGCAGCGACTTGGGGTCATCTCTCCTTTGCTTTTCGTAGGAGTCGTAGTTCCAGGAGCAACAGCCCAGAAGAGGACGCGTTCCCCGCACCGAGGG
Source organism: Nanger dama (assembly GCA_917880005.1). Classification (NCBI taxonomy): domain Eukaryota; kingdom Metazoa; phylum Chordata; class Mammalia; order Artiodactyla; family Bovidae; genus Nanger; species Nanger dama. The sequence continues at coordinate 30,571,392 of CAKJTW010000009.1, read as the reverse complement.
CTTCTGCACCATCACCCCTACCATTAGGCGGCGGGATGTCTGTGGTCGGCATTGACCTCGGCTTTCTCAACTGCTACATCGCAGTGGCGAGGAGCGGCGGCATCGAAACCATCGCCAATGAGTACAGCGACAGGTGTACCCCGTAAGTGCCCGGTCTGGTGGTAATCCTGGGAAACATTTCCTCCCGACCCTCACATTTGTCCCGTCTGCTGGTTTCTTCTGATGAGCCGAACTCTGAGATGACAGGTGCAGCCCATCAATTGCAGTCTGCGGGGTGGCGGGCCCAGGTGGGAGTCGGACTTACTCGCTCCGCAAAGCTGCTTTTCCTTCAAGGACAAGGGACTTAACTCGTATAGTTGGCGCATCTGTGTACCCACGCACCCTCCCCCCACCGCCTCCCCACCTCCCAGCCCCCACGCGCGCCCACCACCACGCCTTGGTACCCCGGCGTCCCTGCTTTACTTTTCAGAAAAGGATTGCTGCGGGAACACCACGACGTTCTGAACATTAGAAAAAGATCTTTAGTTTCCCCCTCGCCTGGCTTGTTTGGGATTATTGGCAGAGGGCGGGCATCCGCGCTCGCTCAGTAAAAAAATTCTTTATTGTTTCTCCCCTTCTTCCTTTGCCCATCTGTCAACGCGACAGCTTTCTCTCAGAAAAGTAAGAAATGAAAGCTTAGAATGCAAATATCAGAATATGAGTTGCAGGTTCATCTGGCCCAGAAAGCCTTCTTTTGTTTCTTTTTTTAAAGAAGGGATTTTACCTCAATGTCCTTGAGAATTGGGGGTAATCGGACGGGTTTCCAGGGGCGTAGGTTAGTGGTGCATTAATAGGGAGAGAATCAGGGATGGGAGTCGTTGGCCACGTGTCAGTAATGTTCATCCATTAAAGGAAAGTAGTGGAGTTAGAACCTATCGAAAGCGTATTTCTACAGACTGAATTGTTGGAGAGTCAGAGGCATCTGTCCTGTATAAACATGATTGTGAAGTGATTCTATTATGAACACTTGATGAAAGAATTAGAAGGAGTGGCATTATGTCATGGAAACATGTATGCACATGTTTCATTGTTTCTGTGGTCTGGGAAGTTAGCAAATAATATAAGACAGGGATATGAAAAACTAGCTTCTTAATGTAGATTTCTGTTACCGGTAATTTTATGAGGTAACTAACTGCCAATGTCTTATTTTCTATGGTTAAGCAACCAAACATGTTGATTTGACCCTTCTGAATGGTCCAAAATACAATACTATAAACATAAGACTAATCTTGTCCAAGATCAGTGTTAAGCAAAGGCTTTAAATAAGTTATTGCTAATCTTTTATGAATAAATTATGTCAAGGAGGTTTTGATGATAGTTTACTTGGAGCAGTTTGTGCTTTGGTTTCTTTTAAAGAATATTCTAGAAGGTTTATACCACCTTTTTCTAGATATATGCATTATATTTCTTTTGCTGAAATCCCTGTATACTTACAGTCTCAAATGTGAGCATAGGTCATTGTTCATAGTACTGTTAGAATTCTTGCTTTTTTCATCTTTCTCTGGCTTTATGCACAATGAGACAGTGAAGTGTAAATTGTGAACTATTGATGACTTCATCTCTACAGCGTTATTTAAGTCACAACAGATATGGGCTTCTGCCAGAAAAGGACTAGGAAATTCCACTCTCCTTTTTCATCAGAGTAAAGGTTAAAGGGGGCAGTTTTTGGCTTCAGGAACTTAGCCTATAGAGAAAAAATGAGAGGTCGGATGGATGTTCCCCTTATTTTAAGCCTTTTCATAAAAGATCAGAAACCAGAATTGTAAAACAGATACTGCATTTCCAGGCTCAAAAATCATGTTAGTGGTTCCATGACTCTTTAAATTTTAAAGAGCCTGGCCACACTTTCAAAGAGAGTTCTTTAGAAATTAGGCTGCTCATTTAAGTCTTCTAAAGTCTCTGTTAATATTCGTAAGCACATTGGCAAATTCTGTGTGGCTGAGGTTATCTTTCTGATTTGTACGTAAGAGAGTCACTTCTAATATCTAGATTTAATGAGGCTAGGGATTTCTTTGGAAGGAATGATGCTACAGCTAAAACTCCAGTACTTTGGCCACCTCATGCAAAGAGTTGACTCATTGGAAAAGACTTTGATGCTGGGAGGGATTGGGGGCAGGAGGAGAAGGGGACGACCGAGGGTGACATGGCTGGATGGCATCACCAACTCGATGGACGTGAGTCTGAGTGAACTCCGGGAGTTGGTGATGGACAGGGAGGCCTGGCGTGCTGCGATTTATGGGGTCGCAAACAGTCAGACACGACTGAGCGACTGAACTGAAACCAAAGTAGAACGTTGTAAAAGTGGAAGGACTGTATTCCTAGCTTGTATCAGCAACTCTGCCCCTTCTGGAGTTGTATACTGTCATGTATTTCAGGAGTATACCTTTTATTGTTATCGAACTAGTACTTCCTTGTAGTCTGGTGCTCTTACAGTGTGTATTTACTTTGTGGGGCTTACATTATTGAGCGAAACTTAGCCCTTCCTGATTCCTAAATGTTTATTCATTAAATGCCTATCTAGCAAAAAATGTAACTATTGGAGGACTTGAAACTTTTCTAATACAGTATTTAAAATACATATAAACTAGCTTTGCAAAAAAAAATAAAATTCTTTGTATGTCCTTTTGCTAACATCAATGTATAAATAGGACAAAGGCATTGCTAAGATGCAAATACATTTTAAAAAGATCGTGTGGGAAAAAAAGTAGAAAATGTTTGATTTAGTTGGTTTCAGCACCCACACTTTTTCACATTTTACTCTTTAATATACATAATTATGTATGCATGGGAGAATCCTATGTATAAACCAAGGACAATTTAATGAAAAAGATAATTGCTTAAGTTTTGGCCTATAGAGGGCTACAGTCCATGGGATTGCAAAGAGTCAGACACAGCTGAAGCGGCTTAGCACATAGCACCCAACTTCAGTGTTTGTATAATCAAACACTGAATTTCCTTAAATGATCCCTTATTGGTATTCAGGTTGTTTATCTTTTCTTTTTATAAGCAGTGCTGCAATAACTATCTTTGCAACTAAATTTTTGACCCTTAATTCCTTCAAGTAAGTTTCTAGAATTAGAATTACTGAATGTGCACATTTTTAAGGTCTTGAATATGTTTATATTGTTCAATTAAGTATAGATGTAGGGATTGGAATTTCCATCTCAGACTCAGTTATATCAAAGTGGTTTCACACATGGGAAAAGAAAACTGGAGCCAGAAATCCTCATTTAATATCCGATTAAAGCATGTGGTCAGATAAAACATCAGTTCAGTCACTCAGTTGTGTCTTGAGTCTTTGCATCGCCATGGACTGCAACACACCAGGCTTCCCTGTCCATCACCAACTCCTGGAGCTTGCCTCAAACTCATGTCCAATGAGTCAGTGATGACATCCAACCATCTCGTCCTCTGTTGTCCCCTTCTCCTCCTGCCTTCAATCTTTCGCAGCATCAGGTGGCCAAAGAGCTTCAGCATCAGTTCTTCCAATGAATATTCAGGACTGATCTCCTTTAGGATGGACTGATTGGATCTCCTTGCTGTCCAAAGGACTCTCAGCAGTCTTCTCCAACACCACAGTTTAAAAGCATCAGTGCTCAGCTTTCTTTATGGTCCAACTCTTAGAGCTAAAACATGCTCCCTGCGTTTTAAATTGATATTTAGTGATGATTTCTATGGGCTTAGCATTGTTTGCACTGCCATATGTATCACATCAATTCTATGAGTTTGATAATACTAGCTATCTTTTTCATAAGCCTTGATGCTGCTAAGTCGCTTCAGTCGTGTCCGACTCTGTGCGACCCCATAGACAGCAGCCCACCAGGCTCCGCCGTGCCTGGGATTCTCCAGGCAAGAACACTGGAGTGGGTTGCCATTTCCTTCTCCAGTGCATGAAAGTGAAAAGGGAAAGTGAAGTCGCTCAGTAGTGTCCGACTGTTAGTGACCCCATGGACTTCAGCCTACCAGGCTCCTCTGTCCACGGGATTTTCAAAGCAAGAGTACTGGAGTGATCGGCAGTGCCTTCTCCGCATAAGAAGCCTTAAGCAAAGTTAAATTTCTTCGCCAAGAAATTGCAGTGAAATGGATTTAGTTTCAGGCTTCTTTGACCCCAGAACCCCAGTGTCTTTACATTATCTGTTGGCATACAGATGGTATCTACATATTGGGTAATGGGCTGTATTGGGACAAATTATCTGTCTGGGCATTTACTGTATAGAGAAGCATCTTTAATCAGTTAAGTCATTTGTTACTGTCTAGTTTCTAAGAAATATTATCTTGTTTTAAAATATTATTTTAGTATGCTTTTAAGTTATTTTAAGAACATGTAAAAATTTTGTTTTAATTTAGAAGTTGATATAAAAGTAGGTACACAAAATGTTAGTGCAAACCTATGGAGGAAAGTAGTGTGGAAAGACTATATTAATAGTGAATATTTCTTAGAAGTAGATTATGGAAGTGTGCTCTTAATACATAGTCTGTAATGTTTGAATTTTTATGAACTTTACAATAAAGGAAATGGATCTTTTAATCAAACTTATTTCAAGACATTTTTGTTAGTTGTATATATTTGTTTTACTATTAAAATTCTGCAGGATCCAACTTAGCAGACTAAACAGTTCTCTGGTTTTCTGCCCTTATCAACATAAGTATAATCTGAAAATACGAGAAAATATTATGTATACACCACATCTCAAATATGTGAGATGTCCTAGTCAATGAACAAAAGTAGAAATCACTTAACCTTGAGATACTGAAAATAAAAATTTTTCTACATGGAAAATGAGAAACTCTAGACATTAACAGTGACTTGCTGGGTAGGAGGACTTTTTAATGGTAATAGCAGTTCAGGTTAGGAGAAAATTTTTACATTTTTAAATTATTTATTCTTTGTACCATATGAAATGGTTTTATTTGTATGTTTTACTATGATATTACATTAATTTTAATTTAAAGTATTTTAAATACTGAAGAATTACATAAAGTATATCTCCTCTGCCTCTTCCCAACTACCTCCTAAAGTTTAATATGTGTATTTCTATACATAGTGAGTATATGTATTAAACTGGGATTTTTTTTTTTTTTAGCAAAAGTAGAGTTACATTTATATACATTCTGCAGTTGGCTTTTTGAAAATATAATGTGAACATCTCAAATTTGCTCATATGACTCTACATCATTCTTCTTAATGTATGTACAATATTCTTTTTATCTGCACATGTCTATTAGTATGTGTTGCAAAGTATTTTGCTATTGACAAACAAAAATTCATGAAATTTTTTTTTAATGAAATTGTGCCTAGATGAGTGGAAGGTCCCACACTTTAGCATGGCCAGAGCTAATCTTTAATATGAGTATTATCCACAAAACAAAATGAATCTCTAGTCATTGCCTTGAATTTGTAGCTGGAAAATTCTGAAAAAAATTCTAGAAGGCAGGAATGATAGGTACAAATTACATAATATACATTGAGTTTAAGATGTTTAACATGCCTTTTAGTATGTGGTTGGAGTTCCCTGATAGCTCAATTGGTAAGGAATCTGCCTGGAGTGCAGAAGACCCCGATTCAATTCCTGGGCCAGGAAGATCTGCTGGAGAAAGGGATAGGCTACCCACTCCAGTATTCTTGGGCTTCCCTTGTGGTTCAGCTGGTAAAGAATCTGTTTGCAATGCAGGAGACCTGGTTTCAATCCCTGGGTTGGGAGGATCCCTTGGAGAAGGGAAAGGATACCCACTCCAGTATTCTGGCTTGGAGAATTCCATGGGCTCTATAGTCCATGAGATCACAAGACACAACTGACCAACTTTCACTTCACTTAGAGTGTGGTCATTATAATACAAATTAATGAGCACAGCTATGTTCTAATTAAATTTTACTTACATAAATAGGTGGTAAGTGGTAATTTGCAAATCTTTGTTCTAGGCAGTCATAATAAAAATGACAAAATTATTATGCATTGCTATTTGTCTTTGAACTGATGAGTTTTGAGTAAGATAATCAGTTTTCAAAATACTGTATCTAATTTAATAATTAAACAGCATGTCTAATTATAGTACCTAATCATCTTTTTAAATAAAAGTTAAATCAGCTATGTAAATGTGTGTGTGATTTCTGTAGGGGCTTTCCAGGTGGGACAGTGGTATAGAATCTGCCTGCCAATGCAGGAAATGTGGGTTCAATCCCTGGGTCGGGAACATCCCTTGGAGTAGGAAATGGCAACCCATTCCAGTATTCTTGCCTGGGAAACCCCATGGACAGAGATGTCCAGAAGGCTACAATCAGTGGGGTCACAGTCAGATAAAACTGAGCATACACACCCATGCAGCAGATTTCTGTTAATGGTTTTAAGTTAAGAACAAATTTAATTTGGGAGTTATGCTTATTAGAAGCATTTGGAGACTACTAAAGGAATTTTTGTTTTTATATGTTAAAATATTTTATTCATTGTCCATATTGAAAGATTGGAAATTTTATATTATTACTAAATCATAGGTGTCTAAAAATTTTATATTTCTAAGCATTAGTCACTCAGTCATGTTGGACTCTTTGCTACCCCAGGGGCTGTAGACCACCAAGCTCTTCTGTCCATGGGATTCTCCAGGCAAGAATATGGGAGTGGGTTTATGTTTCCTAGTCTAATATTTCTAGCAAACTAAAAAAAAAAAATGGTAACAATCATTCCTTTACTTTTTTCCAGATAGTTAAGTTTGAGAAATAACAATCATGTTTTCTTTACTGTCAAAGTCTCAAATCCTTAATTTGTTTAGAGGCATTGAAATAGAAAAGAAATGTTTTCCTCAGATTATTTGAACCACTAAGGGATTACTTTGTACAGAATACTATTTGGGAAATGATGCAGTGGTTTTCACCTGGAGATTTTGTACCCTAGGGTGCATCTGAAATGTCTGAAGATACTTGCAGTTGTCACATGGGGAGAGGGAACGAAAGAGAGCTAATGATATCTAGCAGGTAGAGGCCAGAGATGCTTCTAAAATCCTACAGGGCACAAAATTGCCCCAGTTCCTCAACAAAAAATTTGCCGCAAATGTCTGTAGTACCAAGATTGAGAAATCTGCTCTACAGACATCTTGGCAACTATAGTTGAAAGGAGTTCCTCAGCGGTTGACAATTTGATTCAGAGCCAAATTGGCCATGTAAGGAACAAACCCCTTATTTAAACCAATTGATTGTCCTCTTATATCATTAATTCAGCTATTATATTTCTTTGTATCTACTCAGTGGTAGCAGAAGAGACTATAAACAGTAATTGTGATCTTATGGAACTGACAAGGGAAAGCAGAAATTTCTAAAAACAGGGCTGTTTTAAAGTGTTAATGATAAGATCAAGAGGTTTTGATTCCTTAGTGGAGACTTACAAAGAAGCAAACAAATCTAGAGTGTTGACCTCTTAGGTGAGAAGTTTGATGGTCTGTTGGCAGTGTGTGTTTTCTCCAACCTAACCATGCTTGGCTTTATAAGAGAGACAGTTAATTTTAGATTTTAGGGGAAAATACAAATACAACTTTCTTAAGTAACATCCTGTCTTTTGATTTTTATGCCCCTCCTCTACTGAAAGTTATACAGAACATTTAGAAGTTCTACTTATTTGTTTAATTTTGTGGCATTCTTTGAGAGTCTATGACTACTGTCACAATGGCAACATCAGCCTAAATATAATGGGTTTAAGCTGCATTGTAGACTCTTTTTTTCTTCTTTTAGGTATAAAATGGATTTTCTAAATAGTAGTTGAAATAATCTATAGAAAGTGTAATTGGATTTTGTGATACATAGTTGGATAAACTGTTGAATATCCTTTTCTAGAAAAACTTTTGTGTCAACCTAGTAATATAGTATAATATGTCTGTTTGCTTTGGTATTACTGAAAATTAGGTAGAAGTTTTGAAAGAGAATAGGTATTTAAATTACTTTGATTTTTCTGAAAATCCTTGACAGATATTTATGTAATGGTTGTGCTATAGAATCTTTTGGGGGAAAAAAATTTGAGGGAATTTGAAGACCTTTAGTATGTGAGGAGGACCTTTAGCTGGAGAAGGAAATGGAGAAGGAAATGGCAACCCACTTTATTATTCTTGCTTAGAGAATGCCATGGACAGAGGAGTCATGGGCTACAGTTCGTGGAGTCGCAGGGAGTCATATATGAGTGAAGCAACTTAGCACACATGCAGTATGTGAGGAGAGTTTTCTCTGTATCGAAACTGGGTATTTCCAAGTTATAACATTAAATTTTTGAACTTTACAAGTTGTCTGCTTTTAACCTAAAGAGAATGTCTGATAATGATAACTGTAGCTTTCTTCATGAAAAGATAGAGGCATAAAACATATTTCGGGAATACAGCACCAAATACAGCAAATACAGTGAATACAGCAATAAATGATAGTTGAATCAATCTTACTTGGATCTAAGAGTTTTAATAAAAGTTTAACTCTTGGGAATCAACCTAAGATTTTCTGTGCATTAAACTAATGATAGCCTTGTACTGAAAAATTAAAAGTTTTTCAAAGTGTATCCAGATAATGGAGTTGACAGCAAAATGTGTCTCAACTCCCAAAATAAAGCTGGCCAAGAGATGGCAAGTCCATATTTTCTCTGAGTTTAGAATGGAATGCCAACCATCTTCATGGATTTCTGTGTCAGGCATGCAAAGTCTACTCTGGCAGAGACTATGTTGAATCAAGGAATGATTTGGAAGAAAAATGAAGGTGTCACCTGAACCACTGATTCTTAATACATCCTATTTACGTATTTTTACCAGATCACAATTAAAAGTAACTTCTATTCTGTCATATATCAGTTCATCACATTTAACATTTAGTTCTAAATAAATACCTCCTTGGATGTATCAAAGGCACTTCAATCTCAACATAGCCAAAACAGAACTTGTGATGGTCCATCCCCAAACAGGTCCCTCTTACAGCATTTTCTGTCTTATTGCATGGCACAGATATTTACCCTCCAATGCAAACTGGAAACCTGTATGCTGTTATTGTTACTTACCTCTTCCTATTACCTATTCCAGCACTGTTTAGTAAAAATAAATATATGTGAGCCACATAATTTAAAATATTCTAATAGTGTCAATAAAAATGAAGACAAAATTAATTTTAATATACTTGATTTAACTCAGTATATTCAAAATCTTATTTCAGCATGTAATCAGTGTTTTTAAATTAATAAGATATTGCTTCATACTTAAAGTAAGTACATCTCAATTCAGACTAGCCGCACTGGGGCCCCAGTGGTATAGTCAGTTAGCACGCATTACTTAAACAGACTAGCTGCATTTCATGTGCGTAATAGCCATGTGTGTCTGGTGGCTGCCTGTTGCACTCCAAAGATCTAGTTCATCACCAAATCTTTGGGTTTTAGCTCCTAAAATCTCTTAATTCCTTTTCCTTTTATCTCAGCTGCCACTGTCTTGAATACTGAAGTTACAGGGTAGAGTAGCTACAAAGCAAACTATGGTTGTTTATTGGCTGTTGGGGGAAACAGGACACAATTGCAGGGTTTTTAGCAGAGGACTTTCTGTCTTTAAAAGGAGCACTCTGGCTGTTATATTGAGAATAGATGGTATACCTATATACTTGTAATGTCCTTTTCCATAAAACCCTACATATTAAAATGCTTTCTTTCAAGTTTTAATTAAGAAATCACATCTTCTACTTGCTTTTCCTAAGCTTTATTATCTACAAGTGATTATTCTCTTTTTTTGCTAGTATATGTTGATTTTCTTGATAGACTAAATTCTTCAAGCACATTGGATTGTAGCTAGTATAAACACAATGCCTGTAAGTATTTGTTGATTGAATGAATTACAACTGAATTACAACCTGTAATTAACATTGAAACCATGGAAACATTTTCTTGAATCACAGCATGAAATAGTTTTTTGATAAAAATGATACTCTACACTTTTATAAGCAGAATTATTAATACATTTAAATGCAGTAATAAAAACAACATATTATTCATTTACCTATCAGTTCAGTTCAGTTGCTCAGTCGTGTCCAATGCTTTGTGACCCTATGGACTGTAATACTCCAGGCCTCTCTGTCCATCACCAACTCCTGGAGTTTACTCAAACTCATATCTGTTGAGTCGGTGATGCCATCCAACCATCTCATCCTCTGTCATCCCCTTCTCCTGCCTTCAATCTTTCCCAGCATCAGGGTTTCTTCACATGAGTCAGTTTTTCACATCATGTGGCTAAAATGTTGGAGTTTCAGCTTCAGCATCAGTCCTTCCAACGAATAGTCAGGACTGATTCCCTTTAGAATGGACTGGTTGGATCTCCTTTCAGTCCAAGGGACTCTCAAGAGTCTTCTCCAACACCACAGTTCAAAAGCATCAATTCTTCGGTGCTCAGTTTTCTTTATTGTCCAACTCTCACATCCATACATGACTACTGGAAAAACCATAGCCTTGACTAGACGGGTCCTTGTTGGCAACTCAATGTCTCTGCTTTTTAATATGCTGTCTGTGTTCATCATAACTTTTCTTCCAAGGAGTGAGCATCTTTTAATTTCATGACTGCAGTCACCATCTGCAGTGATTTTGGAGCCCCCAAAAATAAAGTCTGACACTGTTTCCACTGTTTCCCCATCTATTTGCCATGTAGTGATGGGACCAGATGCCATGATCTTCGTTTTCTGAATGTTGAGCTTTAAGCCAACTTTTTCACTCTCTTCTTTGACTTTCATCAAGAGGCTCTTTAGTTCTTCGTTTTCTGCCATAAATGTGGTGTCATCTGAATATCTGAGGTTTTTGATATTTCTCCCAGCAGTCTTGATTCCGGCTTGTGCTTCATCCAGCCCAGAGTTTCTCATGATGTACTCTGTATATAAATTAAATAAGCGGGTGACAATATACAGCCTTGACGTACTCCTTTTCCTATTTGGAATCAGTCTGTTGTTCCATGTCCAGTTCTAACTGTTGCTTCCTGACCTGCATACAGATTTCTCAAGAGGCAGGTCAGGCGATCTGGTATTCCCATCTCTCTAAGAATTTTCCACACAGTCAAAGGCTTTGGCATAGTCAATAAAGCAGATGTTTTTCTGGAACTCTTGCTTTTTCGATGATCCAGTTGTTGGCAATTTGATCTCTGATTCCAGAGATGATTTACCTATAGTCACTCACTAAATCCTCACACACCTCTCTGAGAAGGTACTATTATCAACACTGTCTTCCAGCTGGGAAGCTGAGGCAAATAATGGTTAGGTAACTTAAATTCCTACAAGGTTACTCAGCTATTTAGTGGCAGAGCCAGGATTTAGATCCAAGTCATAGACTTACTGAAAATTTTGAAAAATAATTTGGGGACCAATAAAATAATTTGGGGACCAATATAGTGTTGTCAACTACTAGCACATTGTTTAAAATTCTAGCATTTATTCTGACAACTATTCAATTACTTAGGAAAATTTAAAAATATGTAAAATTCTGTTTTCAATAACCTATTTTTTGAATACTACATGATTATATTCATTCTTAAATTCATTTTTATATAAAGGGAAGCACAGTAGTAGTACATTAATATAAAAATACCTTGGAAACACTTTTTTCTTTTTTTCTCTGTTCAGAGCATGTATATCTTTGGGATCAAGAACACGAGCCATTGGAAATGCAGCTAAGAGCCAGGTGAGTTGTTAATGTAGATGTTTTGACTCACAGGAAGAATTAACTTCATAATGGCAGGTAAGCTCCCAGTTTATATAATTAAAAGTGAACAAAGAGAATAAAGAAGTTGACAGATCCTAATATCTTTGTATCTTACTAAATATATTTTGCTTTGGATTGTAAAATATTTTTTGAATTTTATTTTTTAAAAATCTTAGTTGTGAGGTTAGGTTATGCTGTCAAATGGCATCAGGTTTTCCTTGTATGGTCACCTTTAATGAGGGATAGGCTATCTAGAATATATAATTCTACAACAGGTGAATCATGTCGTTGTTAAAGAAGGTGGAAAAAATTGGAGAAACTGGTTTTCAGAGTTCTCTGTGGCTGCCACTTTACATGGAATCTGTTTAAGTATTCATATTTCTAGGCTTCTGAAATCCTTTTGCATAAAACATTCATTTTAACATTCCATGCTACAGGTTCATTTTTCTTACTTTGTTTATTGCCATGAATCAAAATGCCCTTAACAATTATTTTTTATATTTTAATATATACCTGAATCTTTTCTTGATTACAAAATAACTGTTTAATGGAGCTATTTTTTTCATGACTTTGTAGACATAATTGACTCATTTATCCAGGAATTGTTAAGACTTTTATAATCAAATTGTTTTACAATTGGCCTGAGTGTGAGTGTTTTTTTTCCTCCTTTTCCATTTTCATACTGCACATAACCAAATGTTTGTGCCAGAATGACCCCTTCACTAAAGGTTACTTCTCGTATTCTGGCTGATTTAAGGTTTTGTAGGGCTTAGAGTCTCTGAAGGAAGCAAACTATAAGTTATTTTTCCTAAAAAGCTACAGCGATCAACATAGTAATTTAGCATCCCTGTAGTTTTCATCTTAGAATTGAAGGTCACTAAGAGGACAACAACTGGATCTAAGTGATATTTTGTAGTTTGAACTACAAGTTCTAAGTAAAGAAAAACTACTTTGCCAAAATATAAGCTATTTACAAATGAAGACACATTAACTTAGCATGCTATATGGAAGGATTTTTAATTTACTAACCTAGGAGAAGTTTTTAGCAGTGGAAGCAATGTAACATGATAAAGTTCACAGAAGATATTTAGTGTAAAAGAAAAACAGGATGATAAAAGACATAGTGTAAATATTAATAAAAACACAGATGAAAGTGGAAAGAAATAAAAAATACTAATTCATTAGCCTGAAAGTCTTGAAGAAAGCCAAATAAATGAGTTGTAGATAGATTTTCATTGTATTTGAGAAGTTTTGAAGTTTTGTTCTTTTTAAAAGACCGTTAATTTTGTTTTTAACATTCCAAGGGTAGGAGATAGGGTAGGTGGTTTCTATCAATTTGTTCAGTTGCTCTGTTGTGTCTGACTCTTTGAGACCGCATGGACTGCAGCACACCAGGTTTCCCTGTCCTTATTTGTCTCCTGGAGTTTGCTCAAGTGCCTGTCCATTGAGTAGATGCCATCCAACCTGCTCATCCTCTGTTGCTCCCTTCTCCTCTTGCCTTGTCTTTCCCATCATCCCCGTCTTTTCCAGTGAGTTGGCTCTTCAAATCAGGTGGCTAAAGTATTGGAGCTTCAGCTTTAGCATCAGTCCTTCCAATGAATATTCAGGGTTGATTTCCTTTAGGATTGACTGGTTTGGATATCCTTGCTGTCCAAGGGGACTTCTATCAATTAGAAACCAGAAAATTAAATGATCGTGTGTAATTCTGAGCTTATACAGATGTATAAGATAAAGAGACTTGGTGATTCTTAAATACTAGCGTAGTTTACTTTGCATTAATTCAGTAATTATAAAAATGTTTACTGCCAACAGATAGTCACGAATGTAAGAAATACAATTCACGGTTTTAAGAAACTTCATGGGCGATCTTTTGACGATCCTATTGTGCAAACTGAAAGGATCAGGCTTCCCTATGAGCTGCAGAAGATGCCAAATGGAAGTGCAGGGGTTAAGGTAAGTTTATACTCCCAGAATGCAAGCATTTGTTCAAATTAAAGAAACCAAATGCAGTAATATTGCTTATTTTTAAATACTTTTTAATAATTTAACTTTTTTCCTTTAGGTGAAATACACGCATACCAAGAAATAGGCAGTTTTTGTAGTGTGCTTTAGTGAATGCACAAAAAAATCTGATGAGAGTAATCATCTTTTAATCCAAATACTTTTATTATCAAGAAAAGTTATTATTTGGAGAACTTTTAGAGGTGAACCATTTTTAAGGGACAAAGGTAGAGGCATATGTGATTTAGAAAAATAGGCCCAAAAGTATGTGAGTTTGCTCTAATTTAGAAGAATCTTGTCTTAGGAATATTAGAGCAAACTCTTCTTCCAAGTAAGAGATGGATTCTAGGTGTTTACTTCTATATCCTGAGACAGAGAGTTTTAGATTGGTTAACAAAAACTAACAGACTACCCCAAAACAAATAGCTAATATGACTTAGCAGTTCTACTATTAGGTATATATACATAAGAGAATTGAACCACTTGTGCACACAAAAATTTGTACACTAATGTTCATAATAACATTATTTATAATAGCCAAGAAGTGGGAACAAACCAAGTGTCCACCAGCTGATGAGTATGTGAACAAAATGTGGTATAGTTATCCAGTGGCATGTATTATTTAGCCATAAAAAGACAGTTATCTAGAAAACATGCTAACTAGGGGGAAAGAAACAAATATAAAAGGCCACATATTTTGTGATTTCGTTTGTGTGGCTCTCCAGAATCAATGCAAATCAGTAGACACAGAAGATAGACTTATGGTTGTTAGGAATTAAGGGTATCTCTACTTCTTAATTGTTAGGAATGGGTATCTCTACTTCTGCTGCTACTAATGGGACACTCTCTTTAAGGTGATGAAAATGTACTACAGTTAGTGGTAATCAGTATACAAGTTTGAACATACTAAAATCACTTATTTGTATACTTCAGAAGGATAAACTTTATGCAGTAAGATTTATATCTCAGAGCTAAAAATTTTAATAGCTGATTTTTAAGTTGATACATATATTTTAAGGTGCACATATTTCCATGTTTAGAAGAGGGTTCTGACTACAGGATGGATGATGAATTGTAGTAAGGAGACATGAGACTTAACAACAGTTCAAAAAAAAGACATGATAAGAGATTAAGGACAAATTGAAAATTAGGAAGCCATATTTTAGGTGAAATTTGTGGATCAAGACATGCTGAGTAGGAAACTGATGAGTTATGACAGCAATAAATGATAAAAAGTAATGATCATGTGTCCTTTAGATATGATAACTTCCAGTTAATGACTATGTGGATCAGTTTTATTCTAAACTACTTAAGTATTTTATTCTTTAAAAAGAAAATTAAAAATTATGCTTTGTGAGTAGTTTAAGAACAAAATAATTTTTACAGAAAGTCAAAACCTAATTTTTAAGTGATATAATTTTTATGCAGTTATAGTGAGTGCATGTAAGCTAGTTGAAGAGGCTTTGAAAACATCAATCAACCATGCGTTGAACTAAGTTTCTTCATCCTTTGAAGACTGAAGATCTTTAGCATTCAGTGCCTCAAGCATTTTATCCATTTATTTTTTCTGACATTTGTTTGAATATGCTTTGATGTTTATTTCATCTAACTTTTATATTCTTCAAAAAAATTCTGTGTTGTTGTGCCTCCTATAATCAGACTAAGACACATGGTACTTGATTCATTTTCCCTTATTTTGGTGTGCTTAATTTCTTCCTGTATTTAAATTTCATATAATTTCATGTAATTCTTGGTTTTAAACTTACCTGTAAATTGATTTGGAAACAAATGGATATCAAGTTTAGGTATGTTTCATAGTAAATTTTATGTCATTATTCATATTTACACAGTTAAATAAATACATTGTACTGCCTGAGAAGTTCTTTAAAGCTCTTCGAAAGTTTAGTGTTTTAGTATAAAATTACTTGCTCTTGGGGATACAGAGATGAAATACCTAGCCTTTTCTTCTGTAAGTTAGTTGTAGTTATTGTATGGGTTCTAAGTTAACTTTCTATTGCTTATAAATATTGTGGTTGTCATTATGAAAGTTTGCTTATTTGAATAAAGCATAGTATTCCTTGGTCAAGCACTGGAAAGTTTTATTTTATGTGCTTAAATTCAAACTAGTCATACCTGTGTATGAAATTGTTATTTTTTTAATTTAAAAATTCCATGTATGCATCTCTAATGTTTATCCCCTGAGGCCTTGGTAATTATCCCTTGAGGCCTTGGAGTAATGTAAATAAAGTTTCTTTTTAAATAAAAAATTTTTTTTCCTGTGTTCTCATTTTCTTTTCACAAAACTATATTACTAAAGCTTTCATTTTAAAGAAAGATAATTTGACCTTTTTCCCTTTATTTGTTTACAAGAATAATAAATGATAAAACTTGCTTAGTAAATGATAAAACTTGCTTTTGTGGGAGATAGGGATCTGGAGCAGGTAGAGACACTCTTGATATTTTGGTTTTAATACTATGGGTAAAGCACTGGAACTTCAGAGGTGAGATATGATGATACTAGAGCAATATTTTTGGTATGTAAGTTCATTGAGTAAGGACTCTGCCTTTTCATTAAATACTAGATGAATAAATGACTCTTAAATATCTCCACTTGGGCTTCAGGTGCGGTACCTAGAAGAAGAAAGACCTTTTGCAATTGAGCAGGTTACTGGGATGCTGTTGGCTAAGCTTAAAGAGACTTCAGAAAATGCTTTGAAGAAACCAGTGGCTGACTGTGTGATTTCAGTAAGTTTTACCTCATACTGAACACTCTTAAATCATATTTTCCAGTGTATTAATGTTATATGGAAATGTTTTTCTTCCGTTATCTAGTAAATAACCTCCAATTTTTTCTTTTATGTTAAAATTTTTTTCATTTGGTGAAGTTCAGGATTGAGTTTCCCATAAAGTTAATTGTGATAATCAGCCAATCTTTAAAAAAAAAAAAAAAGTATGTGATTAGTTGGTGATTGCTATACCTGCCACTTACCCTTAAAAATCTTTCTAGGTAGTGCTTAAACATCCCAACTCTAGGGAACCTTAACGCTTAACATCAAAGATTGAAAATGCCCAGTTGGAAATTTGAGACTGTGTATATTCTGTATCCGGAAGAAAAGATCCTTTTTAAAAATGATAAATTAGATGTATTTAATGTGTATACTTGTATACATATGCATATGTATACAAGTTTTGACATATGCATATACCCGTGAAAATTCATCACAGTCAGTATAATAAGCATGTTTATCACCCCTCAAAAATCAGCTTAAATAAATAAACAAAACAAAACAAAAAAAAATCAGCTTAAGCTTTAAAGGTAAAAATAGTTTGTATTTAAGGTGAAAAAATGGTGCTTTGATATACATGATGAAAATGATCACTATAGTCAAACAAATTAATATATCTATCTCCTATAGTTACCTTTTTTGTGTTTGTGTGGAAAGAATACCTGAGATCTACTTTCTTAGCAAATTTCAGCATATAATACAGTATTATTAACTGTAACCATGCTATCATTAGATTTCTAAAAGTTATTCTACATAAATAAAATTTTATAAAATTTTATACACTTTGACCATTGACTTCTGATTTTCCCTACTACCCTATCCCTGATAACCACCATTTTATTCTATCCTATGAATTTGACTTCTTCAGATTCCACATATAGGTTAGATCATGTAGTATTTTTCAGAAAGAAAAGATCTGTCTTTTAAGGATTCTTAACATTTAATCATTTACCCTTTTATCTCTTGAGATCCCACTATATATTGACAACTAGGTTTTAAGTTATATGTTGTCACCTAAATGTGAATATATTCTTAGTACTGTTAAACTTGGCTACAGAAGTTCCCTCACATCATCAGAAGAATAGAATATTATGACTCTTCAGTGAATTTAGTAATTATGTCAGAAATTAGTATCAGAATATGGCAGTGAATTTCTTGGCCATTATTAACTTTGTATTTAGTGCAATAAGCCCATGTGAGCTATACAAGGGGAGTTTTTTTCTGTTTTATGTACTGTCATATCCCTCATGGCTAAAAAAGCACCTGGTACATAAGTTCTCAGTGAATATTAAGTGAACCACAGCTTATAATGTACATTTTTATCAGAAGGTAGTACAAAATCAGGATATACAGACTTGTCAAAATTCAAGTTTTTTTAGTGTTATTATCTATTAAATGAAATTTCTAAACTCAGAAAGCAGTTAACTTGAAATTGGAAGAGCCCCCAAGTCATTTTGTACATGAATGTACTCATTTTATAAATCTGTAGACTAAAGGAAAGTGCTTCTTTCATAATACTAAGTATATATAATCTTAATTATGTTTTAAATTATGAGTTTATTTTTAATAGAAACATAACCTAATGGTTTTTGGTGATTTATAAAGATTTATGCCTATCGGAAGCCCCCTGCAATATAGTTTCCCCTCCCTTTGGAATATAACGATTGTAAACATTTGGGAGTGTATTCTAGTAGTACATACACACACAAAAATGAAATCATGCTATACGTGCACCCCCTTTTTAATGTAATAAAGATACTATTCCATAACAGTTCAGATCAATCTGATTCTAACATCCACATCAAATTTCTTTATGTGGATATAACATATTTAACCAGTCTCATTTTAACAGATTCTTGGGGTTGTTACTGTTTCATTATTAAATATAAACAAATATGTATTTTTATAGAATAGACCAACATGAGATAGATTTAGATGAACATATTTTTGAAATTCTACAGTATTAACTCTATTTTGCTAATTGCTTTAAATTTGTGTTCATAACTTTAGGTAAAACTTTTGATATAGCAATTGACAACCTTAAAAAAATAAGGGGAGGGGTTTCCCTGGTGGCTCAGATAGTAAAGAATCTGCCTGCAATGCAGGAGATCTGGGTTCAGTCCCTGTGTTGGGAAGATCCCCTGGAGGAGGGCATGACAACCCAGTCCAGTATTCTTGCCTGGAGAATCCCCATGGTCAAAGGAGCCTGGCAGGGAACAGTCCATGGGGTCACAGATAATCGGACACAACTGAGCGACTAAGGCAGTGGCACCCCACTCCAGTCCTCTTGCCTGGAAAATCCCATGGACTGAAGAGCCTGGTGGGCTGCAGTCCTTGGGGTTGCTGAGGGTCGGACACGACTGAGCGACTTCACTTTCACTGTTCACTTTCTTGCATTGGAGAAGGAGGAAATGGCAACCCACTCCAGTGTTCTTGCCTGGAGAATCCCAGGGACGGGGAGCCTGGTGGGCTGCTGTCTATGGGGTCGCACAGAGTCGGACACGACTGAAGTGACTTAGCAAGCACAATCTAAAAAAAAAAAAAACTATTTTTTCTCATTTATTTAATTAGAACACCATTTATTACTTTATGTAAGTTTTGGTGTAATTATTTTCATTTTCATTTGATGAAATGTTTAAGTAAAATGCGTTATAATGAACTAATACACTTGATTATTGTTTCGCAATACCAGATTCCTAGCTTTTTCACTGATGCTGAGAGAAGATCTGTGATGGCTGCAGCCCAGGTTGCAGGTTTAAATTGTTTAAGGTTAATGAATGAAACTACTGCAGGTGAGCAGTTTGCAATTTGAAAATCACTGTCATTAAAATAATATAGTTTTTTTCTAATTAGTACAAGGCATTTATTTTTAATAACTCTGTTATGTCCTGATATCTTATGAGCTTATCATTTTGGAGTACAGCATTTTGGTGGAGATTAAGCATTTCTTACATTGACTCTTGAGTCATTAACATTATAGGGTAGAAAAAATAAAACATTAACCAAATTGTGAAAAGCCATTTTACTTTGAAGCTAACTAAAATGTAGTATCAACATGACTTATTTATTGTTTTCCAAGTGATTGCTTTGCTAATCTCACTCTTTGTTCTTTCATAGTTGCACTAGCATATGGAATTTATAAACAGGATCTTCCTCCATTAGATGAGAAACCAAGAAATGTAATATTTATTGATATGGGACATTCTGCCTATCAGGTCTCGGTTTGTGCTTTTAATAAAGGAAAGCTTAAAGTAAGTAAATAAATGATTTGCTATATTTAATTTTAATGGTAAGAGCATAGTAGAGTAAATGGAGAACTGTAATGTGTGGGTTTAAACCCTGGTTCTGCCACTTTAATACTATGACCTTGAGCAGGTTGTGTAACCTCCCCAAATCTCAGGCTCATCACTGGAGAATATTATCAGTATCTCATAGAATTTTTGAGGATGAAATGAATTAAAGTTCATAATGCTTGGAATACCACATTGTAGTTATTATGTGTTAGCTATTTTGTATTAGTGTTGAAGTGTTTGTCACCTATCAAGGAGCATAAATTACATATTTATAAATGTACATAGGAAACATTTTCTAAAATGATTACCATTGTCTTTAGAAACCTTTCTATCCAAGAATCCTAATCAAAATCTTCTACAATGTGGTGTTATTTATGTCTCCATGCTTATCTTTTTATAGCCTTCGGTTTTTATATTCATTTTTACATTAATTATCTTACCCAGACTTACACACACACTCTGTCCCTATTACACACATGTATAGAATTTGCTCAGAAGATTAAATGCTTTGGGTTACCCAGAACCTTTTAGAGCCTTTTGTGTTGAAGTTTATATTACTATATTAACATCCTTGTAATCATAAAATTAAAGGGAAATTACTCATAGTGAATATAGGAGTTTGTTCATTGATACTCCATGTTAATCTGTGGAATAACATCCCCCTCAGACTATGTTCAACATCCTACTGTGATGTTTACCACTATTCTACCACTCATCCTTATGAAAAAGGCTGAAACACACCAACGTGGAACTCTACTTTCTGGCAATGACTATTATAACTAGTTATTTTTACCCTCTGCCACAGGGAGATAGACTAGATGTCTTGGTTCTATGGTTTCAAGAGCTATATCATTGAAGTATGTGACTTTTCTGCTCCTTTTCTATTAGACTGCTTAGCTGAGGCCAGTTGTTCAACAAGCTTATTAAATTGTTGTCTCTCCTCTTCATTTTTTTTTCTTTTTGGTTCCTTACATGCTCTTTTGTTCCTTCTATATGTTTATAAAAATAGTCTGGCTTTTTAGGGGAGTGGGGGCAGCAATTCTTGATTTGTAAATTTGTAAAACATTTTTTTAACTTTTTTAAAAGCATTTTTTATTTTGTATTTATATTGGAGTATAGCCAGTTAACAATGTTGTGATAGTTTTGGGTGAACACTGAAGGGACTCAGCCATACATAAACATTTATCATTTCTCCCTCAAACACTCCTCCCATCCAGGCCTACCACATAACAAACACTGAGCAGAGTTCCATGTTTGATCAATTAAAATATTTTATATTTAATCTTTGGATTGGCTCCTCTTGGCTGTTTTGTTTTTGGTTACATACTTAGGACTCTTTCTTTGCTCTCTTGAACTTGGTTTTTGGCCCATCTGTTCAGTACTGTTGTAGAACCAAAGGATGTGAGATAATGAACTTTTAGTCATTGCAACTCAACTTTTCAGAATTAAAGTTACTCTCTCACATAGGTATATAGATCTATAAAATAGATAATTCAGAATGGATAAATATGTTGGCTAAATATAATAATTAATATAAGTGATTCCAAATTTGGCACCCCTGTGATTTTTGACAAGTTCTTTGGTTTTAAAAGGTTTTTTCAGGGAGGTTTAGTTTTTGAAAGCATGTAATATTTCTGAAAATTCAGTTCTGGTTTTTCAATTAAACAGGTCTTGGCTACTACCTTTGATCCCTATTTGGGTGGCAGGAACTTTGATGAGGTTTTAGTAGACTTCTTCTGTGAAGAGTTCAAGACAAAATATAAGATAAATGTGAAAGAAAACTCTCGGGCCTTGTTGCGTTTATATCAGGAATGTGAAAAACTAAAGAAGCTAATGAGTGCAAATGCATCAGATCTTCCACTGAACATTGAGTGTTTCATGAATGACCTTGATGTTTCTAGTAAAATGAACAGGTACCATGTATGTTTTCAATTGAAAAGTATTTCCTCATTTTATGTTTGGATCGTGTCTAATTTTTTTCATTCTGTTATTTCAGAAGATATGCTCAATTTTTATACCCTCAAATAATGACTTTTATTTCATTTTCCCACAGGGCTCAGTTTGAACAATTATGTGCTTCCCTCTTAGCCAGAATTGAACCACCATTGAAAGCAGTAATGGAACAAGCTAGTAAGTGAAAGTCCCTGAACCTAACCATCAAAACTGTACCATGGTGAACTAACCATCAAAACTGTACCATGGTGTTACTTTAATGGGGTAGAAATTTGTAAAAGCAATAAAAAGTCATGTGGGTTTTTTTAAGATTAGTATTTCATATTTTGGAGAAGGAGTTTATAACTCATTCTCTATTCATAAGACAAGGGCCACTAGGCAGAGTTTATGAGAACTCGTCCTGGCCTATACTGTTTACATCATAAAACTAATGCTTGTTATACTTGAAAGTATTTTTATAAGTAAGTTTTTAAAGATTGATCAGAAGTAGAAGTGAGAACATGACGGCTTTTTGTTAAGGTTTTTCGTGACCAATTAAAAACTAGTTCCTATGGGAATTTGTGAGGTAGAAGTTAGAAAAAATGAAGGACTCTGAACAGTTTCTTTAAGTCCATGAAGTGCTTGTCTGTTTTATGGTCACTTCATCATCTGGACAAGTACAGTGCCTGATGTATAGATAATTAATATCTATTAAATTTTGCTTTTTCCAAATTTATTTTTATTTTCTTTTGTTCTACCTTGTTTTGAGTAAATTAAAAAATTCATTTTTTTAAAAGTACTTTCCAGAGTCTACTGTTCACTTTTTTATAAAGACTGTCTTAATTTTTGAAACATTTTGTTTTCTAGACTTACAACGTGAAGATATAAATAGTATAGAAATTGTAGGCGGAGCAACACGAATTCCTGCTGTGAAAGAGCAAATCACTAAATTCTTTCTTAAAGACATAAGTACCACATTAAATGCTGATGAAGCTGTTGCAAGAGGATGTGCATTACAGGTATCATGATTAGTCTTTTTAAAATTTTAGAATGTATATTTTGCCAGAAATATGGTGATAGGCCTCAAAGAACTTTTTAATTTATTATCTGGTCCAACCACTCAACAATAAGCTAAAGTGGTGTTGGAGAAAACTCTTGAGAGTCCCTTGGACTGCAAGGAGATCCAGCCAGTCCATTCTAAAGGAGATCAGTTCTGGGTGTTCATTGGAAGGACTCATGCTAAAGCTGAAACTCCAATATTTTGGCCACCTGATGCGAAGAGTTGACTCATTGGAAAAGACTCTGATGCTGGGATGTATTGGGGGCAGGAGGAGAAGGGGATGACAGAGGATGAGATGGCTGGATGGCATCACCAACTCAATGGACATGAATTTGAGTGAACTCCAGGAGTTTGGTGATGGACAGGGAGGCCTGCTGTGCTGCAATTCATGGAGTTACAAAGAGTTGGACACGACTGAGCAACTGAACTGAACTGAAATGAAATTATTCCTGATAAATAAAGGTTATATCTATCCCATTTGTTTTTAAGCTATCATAGGACTGTATGTCATTAACTACACTGAAAGACATTTACTTTATGAATTCTTATGATTATTCCCATTTAAAATTATTTTTGAGATTAAAAATATTTTACATAAATTTTTGTAAAGTTACAGGAAGATTGCTGTGACACTTTAAAATTTTACCTAGTTATCACCAAAAACCCAGAAAATTTTTAAATGGAACAGTTTTATTATAACAACTTTGTTAAGCAATCATGGAAACATGGGGTATGTTTGGTGTTTTTTGATTTAAATATGGTATCCATCTTATTTTCAGTGTGCAATTCTCTCACCAGCATTTAAAGTGCGTGAATTTTCCATAACAGACATTGTTCCCTATTCAATTACATTAAGATGGAAGACCTCTTTTGAAGATGGAACTGGGTAAGTTACTTTTAAAGCCTTGGTTAGAGCTTATCAAAATAAGAAATTGAACCTACTTTTCTAAATTAGAGGAATTTATACTGCTTAAACTTGTCAAACACTTTAGTATTTTAGAAACAAGGAGAATATAAAAACATGATATATCTGTAAACCATGAAGGGCATATTTTTAGTTAATATTTTATAATAAAAGTAAAACATTCTCAGTTTCAAATATAAATTACAGTATAGAAATGTTAAAACTTAAAAAAAAAACAACCTGTATTTGCTATACTCCAACTCTCAGCCCATTTTATTGAGATAACTCTTGTTAACAGCTGGGTATATATTTATCCTCCTGGAGGAGGAAATGGTAGCCCACTCTACTATTCTTGCTTAGAAAATCCTGTGGATAGAGCAGCCTGGCAGGCTGCAGTCCATAGGGTCACAAAGAGTTGGACATGACTGAGCACACACACATGTATCTATCCAGTCATTTTCTTTCAATATCCAAATAAAAACATGTACTTTAAAAATATTTACATGATTATGTGTATATATCCATAAAAATTGCCTTTTCAAATATATATCATCTTTCCATATCAACAGACAATAACTTTTCAGACAATTGTAGGTGCCATAATTTAACCAGTATATTGTAAAGTTATGTTTTTCCTGTTTTAAGCAAGGGCTATTAGGACTATCCTTGTCCATATCTCCTTGTTTGGTTGTGTTTGCTGTATCTAAGGTAACTATGTAGGACTGAAATTGAGCCAGAGGGTTATGAACATTATTTTAACTAATACTGTCAAATTATCCACTAAAAAGAATATACCAAGCTATATTCCTAATAACATTGTATGAGATAATGTATTTTAGCTCATTTTCTCCTGTATATTTAAATGTAACATTCTAATAGTAAAGACAATTTGCACTTTGTTATTTTCATTTCTGTTATAAGATAGTCTTTTGCGCTTTGACATTAGCATTTCCTTTTCCATAAACTGCCCAGCATTTAAATTGTTTACTTTCCTTCCAAAATAAAAATCTGTATTTGATACTATATTTGACTTTTTAGATGTATAGTTTGTATAATAGAGTAAACCTGTATTTAAGTTTTGAAGTTGCTTTTAAGATTTTGTTGTGTGTTCTACACATCCCCTAGAAGTTGAAATTTTGTGCAAATTTCAAAAATATGGATTATCAACCTAACTGGAAAATTTTTCAGGACATGTGTTAATGTCAACTTTGAGGCAAGAAGTATTATTTTTTAAAGTTAATTTCAGTTAAGTGTATAAGTGATCCAAAAAATTTATAAGAAAACACATTGGAAGTTTAAATATATTCTAGTGACTACAATAAGAAAGTAGAAGGTAGTGGTAGGATAGAGGAAAAGGTCCATAAAAGTGACATTTTCAAACCATGCATAATTAATAGGATGATGGAATTGCTTTTGTAGCTTTTAAAGCTTCTGTAAGAGAAAATACTACAAAGGACATTGTTACATCAGCTGAAAAACTTGGAGTTTGGTTTATAGATAAAGTATTAAAGTTTATAAAGTAGATAGCTGTACTATGGTTATATTAGAGAATGTCCCTGTTAGGAAGAATGCCTTTAAAAATTTTGGGGTAAAGAGCCATCATGTATGTAACACCCACAGCTTGTTCAGAAAAAAAATGTACACATACAGCAGTGTGTGTGTGTGTACTCAAAATGATGAAATAAATGGGTTAAAATAGTAACAGATTTAGGTAAAATATATACAGGTGTTTTTATCCTTGTTTTATTTTTGCACCTTTCTGTGAGTTTGAAATTATTTCCAATTAAAAGTATTTTTAAGGGAGCTAGAATAAAAAGGGTTACATATGATAAGTGTTTTGGAAACTAATCAACAGAATTTGGTCCTCAGATGTGAACAACAACAACAAAAATCCCTATAAATTGGCCTTAAAATATACCTCCTCTCAGGTAATTTTTCCCATTTTAGTAGGAGAGAATTACCTGTTACTATGACAGGCATTCTAAAACTTTGAGCCATAAATCTGTCAAAATTCATTGTGTCTAGCAAATTGTGTAGCAAATTCATTATTTGTAGCAAAACCAATAATTCTTTCTCTTAACATTTGTGTAGAGGTATTTAAAATTGCTGCTTATGAATTAAAAACGAGATGGATTCTGTGACTAGGTTCATAGGAAGCTCCCTGTTTAACTGTTTATTCACTCCATTTTAGGAATGCGAAGTATTCTGTAAGAACCATCCTGCCCCATTCTCAAAAGTCATTACTTTCCACAAGAAAGAACCATTTGAACTAGAAGCATTTTATACTAATTTACATGAAGTGCCTTATCCAGATCCAAGAATTGGTAAGAAAACTCCCCATTTTTTTTTTTTTTCATAAAATTTAGCTTCTTACAATATTTGAATCAAGGAAACAAATTAACATTTCAGCTAACTCAGCACTGGATTTTTAAACAAAGATAGTCATACTTTTTTCTAAACATGTACTTTTTGGTGCTTAGAGTTTTATTTCTGGATAACAACAGGTTTGAATATTTTTTAATTCATTTTTAACATCTGTATTTAAAATGTTCTGTAATTGGCTTGAGAGGTTGGATGACGGTTATTTTTTAATGAAAAAACTAATCAGTAAACTTGAATTTGCAGTCAGTGCTGTCAGACTGACTACATATTGTGACTTTAAACTCGTGTTCAACACACTGGCAGCAACTAGAATGAGTATTACTGGTTCAACCCAATATGAAAGTGGAACTAGGAGACTAATATCCATTTCAGTCAAGTTATCTTTTTAGAAGATACCAAAAAAGTATGATTTGTATCATTTAAGAGAATATAAAATGTTCTGTATTTGCTACTTTTATTGGTAGATTTAAAATGAGGACCATATTAGTATTTCAAGTATGTTATTTAAAACAGTAAGAAGTAACTATTGAAAATGGTATTAGTTCTCTAGGGCTTCTGTAACAAAGCACCACAAACTAGATATTTCAACTGTCTCACAGTTCTGGAGGCTGGAACATTCAAAATTAAGGTGTTGGTGGGATCGACTCCCTCTGTGGGCTGTGAGGGAAGGATCCATTCCAGGCGTTTGTCTTTGGTTCATGGATGGCCATCATCATGCTCATGTGTCCTTCTCCTCTTGTGTGTATCCATCTCCAAATAAGGACACCAAGTCATTGAATTAGAGCCCACCCAATAACTTCACTTTAACTTGATTACTTTGTAAGGACCCTGTCTCCAAATAAGGTCACTTCCTGAGGTTACTGGAGAGTAGGCCTTCAGCATATGCATTGGGGCAAGAGAGAAAGTCACAATTCAATGTATAAAAACCAGAATTTTATATACAACTTTTCTGCCTAGTATTCTCTCTTTACCATGGATAACATTATATATTTGAGATTTTTTTCTAAAAAATAAAATGCCAAGTTTCTTTTTTTCTTACTGGGATCTCCCCAGAGCAGGTATCAAACCCATGTCGTCTGCATTGGCAGGTGGATTCTTTACCACTGAGCCACCAAAGAATCCCTAAAACACCAGGCTTCTTAAACTGAAAAATTAATGTAAACCAGGTAGTAGTGACTGTATAGCTTAGCAATTTTGCTATAGGCAAGTTCCAGGAAAAGAAAATTTAAATTGCTTCGTGAATTACCAAGATGATAATGATTTACACAGTTTATAACAAACAGGTAATATGTATTTGGTTTTAAAGTTCGGAAATTGAATTTTGCTATTTTGGTTTTAGTGTGGCAATATTGTAAAGCTTAAAAGTGATATTGCTTTCAGTCAGATTGTCCTTGGTTAAGATCCCTAACTCTGTTTTCTGTCACTGATGACTTGGGGCAGGTTGTTTAACTTTTGAATCTTTTTTTTTTTTGAAGGACAATTGCTTTACAAACGTTTGAGTTTTTATTTATACCAGGTTTATTATATTAAAAAAGGTGATTGGGGGAAATGCATGCCCCACAATAATTAATGAGAATATGATGATAATTTTAAGATTTTTTTTTGCCAACATCTGAAAATGATAGTAAAATTATTGAATGAATGAATTGAATGAGTTAATCTGAAGTCTATGTTCTGATCAAAGTTCTTTTTTCCTTAAGGGAACTTTACTATTCAGAATGTTTTCCCACAATCTGATGGTGATAGTTCCAAAGTTAAGGTTAAAGTTCGTATTAATATCCATGGAATCTTCAGTGTGGCTAGTGCATCTGTAATTGAGAAGCAAAATATAGAAGGGGGATCACAGTGATGTTCCTATGGAGACAGAAACTTCTTTTAAGAATGAAAGCAAAGATGATGTGGTATGTAGAAATTCTATTTTTAAAAGGCTCATCTAATAATATATACAGTGTCTTAATTATAACTGTGTGTGTTCAGCCGCTCAGTTGTGTCTGAACAGAAAATGTGCTGTACATTCAGTAATATTACAATAGATTCTTGATAGTGTCTTTATGAAAGAGTTAATGTGACTCTAATGTTGTGTTAGCTTAGTGTCAGTGAAAGAATCTTAAGAGAAAGTGATTGTATTCCATTACATAAAGTTTTCTTCTTTTTATGTATAGTATTTGTAAGTTATTTTAAAGACTTTGGTTGGATATTTTTCAAACCATAATTGGAGGTCTGCCCTAGATTTTTCGCGGATATTTGTGAATGTTAAGAGTGGATTTTAACATTTTAAATTTCAAGACAGTTTCTCCTATTTTTAAAAGCTGTCTTTTTGTCTGTTTTTACTAAAAATTACTGTAAAATCTTTTCTTTCAGAATTCTACCACTACTTCATTTAAGAACTGTGGCATTTTCTTTCATTTTTCTTCACATGTATTATTTTCCTGTTACACCCTTCCTTCCTTGAATTAAGGAGAAGGAAATACTGTCCCAATATGTTAGTAAGGATAGTCAATTTTCATAAATAAATGTAAGAATAATAGGTTGAAAGTTAATTTTCTTAATTATGGTTTACAACAACTGTGGTAGACATGTAAATTTAATCAGTTAAGATTTAGTTTTACTAAAATTGAAAGCATTCTGTATGGTTTTTGGAATAAGTTCTTTTACAGCTGTTTAACTTCTTCACCTCTTTTTCTAAAAAGTCTCTGTGTAATGTTTTAGACCTTGAGTTTTTTCTGTGTAATGTTAGTGAATCCTGGGCACTAAAAAAGGAGATTGTGGCACCCATTTACTACCTCTTGCATTTCTTATATGCTGCTTCTATTTGTACGTGGGCTTGAAATCCAGTTAGCCAGCCCTTTAGGAAGACTTCTGAATGTGTACTTAAAAACTCACTTTTGCATAAAATGCATGAATTTATAGCATCTGCATTGGGCACTCAGAGATTGATTTGCTTACAAGAGTGTTTTTGGCTTACTAGAGAATATTTCCAGGTACTTGGTGTTCCATATAAAGTATTTCTTCCAGTTGAGTAAGATGTTCCTGAGCATATCTTCTGTAATTTGTATAATCAAAGGACAAAAAAGGTTACTGACATTATGGGTCATATAGTTAGCATTGTTGGAGAGTACATTCACATATATCATCTCCTTTTAAATCTCTACCTTAGCCTATATAACCCATGTTGAATAAATGGTAGTTTATTTCCTTAATTCTTGTTTTCTACTGTGTAGAAAACATCCTGTGTACTGTCTTGCTTAGTGGTTCTCTCTAGGGCTTTTTTCCTTTAATTCTATATCCAGAAGTTTAAAAGCTTCAGGTTTAAATACTATTATTAAGCAGTCTCTCCTTCCCTTCAAAAATGTGAGTAAATTAGAAGTAGACCCAGGAAGCTAATTATTTAAGCTTTAGAGGAGAACATAAGAGGACAGTAAGATCATTTTTACTGTTCCCTCGTTGCTGACATTGCAGGCAGATGAAACCTAGGTATGTATAAGTGAGCAGCAGTGGTTGTTTTTGTTTTTTTCTTTGCAGGCAAGTTAGTTTATGAGACATTATTTTATGGGCCTCATTTTTTTCATTAAAAATTAAGATATCTTCAGTTTTCCTGAAAAACCATAGCATAGATTGCTAGCTTTTCTTCAGAACAGTAAAAAGATGTCTCAGAAAATGCACACTTTTCTTCTAGGTATTTATTACTATCTGGACATACTAGGAAGGTATCACAACTTAGGCTTCATTACACACTGAAGCATCGAAGAGACTATCATACCATAATTTAACTAACTGTTCCTCAACTGTTGACCATTTAGGTTATCTTTTTATCTTATTTTTTAATTCAAAATGTCTGATTACTTATATGTACCAGGTACTGTTCTAGGCACTGAAGATACAGTGGAAAGCAGGATAAAAATGGTCTGTCACTTACATTCTAATGGAAAAGGACAAGCAAGAAACAACAGGATATCATATAAATATAAAGGCAATTAATCGTAGGAGATGCATAGTCTAAAGTAATGAGGACAGCCACCTGTGAGGAGGGAAGAGGAAAGCTAGTGCGAAAGATGAAAAGGCAGAGTAAGGGAGCCAGGTGCAGGTAGGCGTGAGGGAGTAACAAGCACAAAGGCCCTGAGGGGAGGATGCCTTTTTGTTACAAAGGTAGCTGACGATAAGACATAGAAAAGGGGAGAGTGACAAGAAAAAGAGATTGAGAAGGTAGATCATGGGACAGATTAGATAGTAATTCTGGATTTTATTTTTAAGTGCTTTTTATTTATTTGGCAAATAACTAGAAGTACCTAAATTTTGTGTTTAGATATAGCAGTGAATAGAAAGTCTCAGCCCTCAAGCTTAAAATCAGAGAAGCCAAGTCTAGAGGCACTTTCATTAACTTTCACACTAGGCATAATATGCCTATGAACCTTCCTAAAAGTATTTTAAAAGATTACCAAATTACTCTCAGATCAACTGTTAAAATGTACAAGTTCCCCCTTATTAATATACCTGAAATTGGGATGGATCATGCAAATGATATTTTACATTCACTGTTGCCTGTGGCAATGATCATGAAAAGTTCTCATCATCTGTATGTGTATGAACTTGATTATTACTCCTCATGGCATGAGTTGGCAGTTGCATCCCCTTGACATTAAATTGTATAAGGACCATTCAAGAAAGGAATATTAGTCTTGGTTGTTGTCTGAAAATAATCTACTGATTCCTTCTGGTGAAATACAGAAAAAAAATCATAAAATTTGTAGAATAGGTATCAGTGGCATATAAGAAAACTTAAGAGATGATACTAGAGCAATTTTTAAACAAATGGCTAGGCTACTAATGCTCTTGATAGCACAAAGGGCAAATATGTATAGAACAATTCAGACATCATTAACTGAATTATGTGATTTAGATGAGTTGGGTTATGCATGTGAAAAAGATTTAGAAATACCTTAACCATATTGATTGATTGATTTTTTTTTCTTTAGAGATAGGAATATATATAAGTATTAAATTTAAAATGCCAAGTGATAAAAGTATTTCGGCCTTAACTAGCAACATTGTTTTCTTAGTATCACATGAAATAGTTAATAATGTATCTGTTGTCTCTATCTACATTACCCCAACCGTGCACTATAGCACTTTTTTCACCTCTTCTCCATCATAAGGTTGGGAAAATTACAGAGTTGGAAGGTGGTAGGGCAAGGAGCAGTGGGGATGGAATTTCAATTCTTGACTTAACAAAGAACACTGCTATAAGTTGTCGTCTAACATATTTTTCTCTTTGGCAAAAATAAGCATTAGGCAAGATAACCTTATGGACATTATATGTAATAATGCTTAACTCCATGTATATCTGAACACCTAAATTATCCCAATTGCTGAGTGCCAAACTTTCTTCCTTTTAGGAGGATAGTGGTGGGTAAGATTAAGGAAGACCAGAAAACCTAATACTTGTGATTTTTGCCAAGTTGAGAGTCCATTTTGGCAGTCTTATGGCTTGGAAATTTGTCTTTTAGATTTAAAAAAAGTAAAAGTTTACATTTGATAATTCAGAGACATCTACTTTGACAGTTTTTATGTATTTGAGTATTTTTCCTAGATTTTAAAAGTACAATTTAATGTATGTGTAATACATAAATTTTGTCTTATTTTCCCACATTAAGTTCTTTATGAACATTTTTTGTGTCAAGTTTAACATTCTTTTTTTTTTTTTTGGTCAATCTTGGTTTTTGAATTTGACTTAAGAACAATTTTCCATTTATTTGCAGTTGTTTGGTCACAGGTGAAAGACAAGATTTATTCACATAGCATCAAATAGATCTTTTCATTTTACTTACTGTCAACCTGAGTATTTATATTAATAGTTACTCCCATTTCAGAAACGGTGAGCTTCTACTTTATTATCTTCACACATGTGAAAACAGGCTTGAACTGTTAAGATGCTGTTCATTACCAAAAACAGAAAAAATAAAGAAAAAGAGACTAGAGATATTGTCAGTTACTCATTTTCTTTGCAGGATAAAATGCAGGTTGACCAGGAAGAAGGAGGTCATCAAAAATGTCATGCTGAACACACTCCAGAGGAAGAAATTGACGATACAGGAACCCAAACAAAGGTTTGTTCCACTATTACGGTGCGTAATTGCTCAGTCGTATCTGACTCTGCAACCCCAGGGATAGTAGCTTGCCAGGCTTCTCTGTCCATGGGATTTTCTAGGCAAGAATATGGGAGTGGGTTGCCAGTTCCTTCTCAGGGGGATCTTCCCCGACCCAGGGTTGAACCCGGGTCTCCTGCATTGCAAGCAGATTCTTTACCATCTGAGCCAGTAGGGAAACCAGTATACTGTTATTGTGGCTGTCTTTTATGTCTTTTCATTAACTTTTTTCTCATTAAAAATCATACAATCTCAGAAAACAGAAACTAGAATAGGACAAATGAAGAAAACTTAAAATTAGCAATAATGCAGCACCTCAGAATTAACCACTCTGTGGTGCATGCTGCATATCATAAAGCATTCTTAGTGCAAAAATTATATTTTTAGAAGTAAATTTTTAAAGGATAAATGGCTATTATTAAGAGTCATTATTTTACTGAGGAAATGAGTGCTGATAAAAGAGAAGGGAGAAATACCCTGCACCAACCACCCAGAAGAATATGGCTGGCTACAGCTCTACACTATCATCTTTGACAGATTTTTCTAACCTGAACAGAATTTAATCTGGGATGGTTTGAATAGATTTTTTTTCCAAAGCCTGTAAAGACTCGATTTTAAATCTTAGGTTTAACTATTTTTCTAAATTTTTAATTCAGTGTTTTGTCTTTATTCAACAGCTCTGTTGAGACATAATTTACATATCATGCAATTCTCCCATTTAAGAGTGCAATTCAAAGGTTTTTAATGTACTGTTAAGTGATCATTATCACAATTTTACAACATTTTCCTCACTCCAAAAAGAAACCCCACCCATTAGCAGTAACTCTTTATTTCCCTCAAACCCTCCCCCGCCAGCCCTAGTCAGCCACTAATATTTTTAGCCACTAATTATAGACTTGCCTGTTCTAGACATTTCATATAAATACAGCAGTACAGTATGTGATCCTTTAATGAATGGCTTCTTTTTGCTAAGCATATTTTCAAGGTTTATCCAGGTTGTAGGATATATCAGTACTTCATTCCCTTTTATGGTTGAGTAATATTGTATCATACAGATGGATACCACATTTATTCATTCATCAACTGATGGACACTTGGATTTTTTCTACCTCTTGACTTCTATGAATAATGCTGTTTTGAACAACCATATACAGGTTTTATGTGGATGTATATTTTCATTTTTGGGGGGCTGATACCCAGGAATGAAATTGCTGGGTCATATGATATCTCTATGTTTACAATTTGAGGAACTGCCTGTTGTCCAAAATGGCTGTCATATTTTTCTATCTTGTCAACCATGTGTAAGGATTCCAATTTTTCTATATTTTCACCATCTCTTATTTTCCTCTTTTATCTTTTCATTATAAGTCATCCTAGTGGGTAGGAAATGGTATTTCATTGTGGTTTCAGTTTGTTTCCCAGCCCAGGATTCTTTTTATGTAGAAAGATTGAATGTATACAAGAATGTAAAATACTGTCAGTATTAAAATAACATTTTTAAGGTATGGTAGACAGTAGTATTGATTTTACTTTGTCTCATCAGAAATCAGTCTCTTAAATCTATTTTTAAGCTAGAGAAACTTACACTTCTCTTGCATTTCTTTTTGCAGTCTGCTCTCTCAGAGAAACAAGAGCGACTGAACCAGAACATTAAAAAAGGGAAAGTAAAGAGTATTGATCTGCCTATCCAGAGTAGCCTGTGTAGGCAACTGGGCCAAGATCTTCTCAACAGCTACATTGAAAATGAGGTATATAAACCTGAATTGATGTTGAAACCAGTGGTGGTGTATTCTGGAAATTTTTGTGGAATAATTATCCCTCAAATTTAGGGAACTAGTCTGTAACTCATAAGAAATTATTTAATAGATTATTGAACTGCTTTATTTTGGACAAAATGCTGAGCTGTATTAGTCTCATGTACAGTTGTAGCTTTCACCTTAGTTATATGAAAAACATGGCTTGTCTCCACTGCAGAGAATGGACTTTCCAACACTAATAATTCTTACCCCTTTTATTGTGTCTTAACAGTAGCACACTCAGCAGACATTGTATAGGGGAGTAGTTCCAGCTCCCGTCTTCAAATGTGTGGTCCTTAAAGATTAAGGTTCAATTCAGAATGTCTTCTTACTTCCATTTGATACTTTTTTAGAAACTGTTGTCATTCTTGAAATTTTCTTTACATGTTTATATGTTTCATTTTACACTCTCTTGAGGAAGAGTTTGGTTCCTTTACCAATAGTTGTGTAAAAAGTTGTTTTTCTTAATTTATGTTTAGGTGGTAGTTGTTAATTTCTACAGGCTTGACCAGCAGTTTTCTTTGAAGTGCTGCATATTCTCCAGCTGCTGCACATTATTCTAGGAATTTCCTCAAGAGATTTTGACTTTACAGTGTTCTCTTCTAGTATCTACCTATGTCACCTATTCATGAATTGTTAAAAGTTACGTTTTATGTGAATCAAGCATTTCTAGAGATCATGAATAATTCTGAATTTGTATTATTTGAGACTAACTTTCC
This sequence comes from Nanger dama, assembly GCA_917880005.1. Classification (NCBI taxonomy): domain Eukaryota; kingdom Metazoa; phylum Chordata; class Mammalia; order Artiodactyla; family Bovidae; genus Nanger; species Nanger dama. Next base: position 30,536,662 of record CAKJTW010000009.1, on the reverse strand, counting down.
CAAAGAAACGAATTGTGTGGAAATGCAGCTATGATAAGTTTTGTGTGTGATATTTTTTCTCAGATTTTTGAAATGCCTCATTTTATTTTTAAAATAATTTTATTGGAGTGTAGTTTACAATATTATGCTAATTGTCTTACTATTTCAAATTTACAAATATCACTGCATTGTATTACGTTTAAAATAGTATGTTTTTGTTAAAGTAAAATTACAGATTCTTTCTTGGCTTTTGATTTAACAATAACTTTTGCTAACATCTTTAAATACTTTGAAAACAAATACTTTAATACCCTCTTTAATCTTCAAACCTATAAAGTCAAAGTACTGTTAGAAATCTGCATTTAAAAGATGAAGAAACTGGCAGAAGTAGACTGAATCTCCCAAATTCAGCAAGTAACCTTTGTTTTGGAGCCCAGTAGTCTGTCTCAAAGCTCAGGATTACAACCACTATCCTGTATCACTTACCAGAGCCAACATTTATTCAGTACCAGTTATGTGTCAGGCACTGTCCTGAATACTTTGTGAATATGTCAATCTTATTAATAGCCATACAAGATATATAGAAGTATGCTCTCTAGGATAAGAAAACTGAGGCTTAGGTTAGGCAATTTTGTTGTGATTTCAAAACTAATAAATGGGAAACCTAGGATTTGAACATTAACATACATTAGTCTCTTTTTTCTTTTAAGTTTTTAATGGACACTGTCTTTTCCGAAACTTTCTCATCACCACAGACAGACACTCTAACCACTAATAACTCACCATTCCTCCTTTCCCCAGCCCCCAAGAAACTAATCTACTTTCTATCTCTCTGAATTTGTATTAGATAACTCATATAAATGTAATCATACAATATTTATTCTTTGTGTCTGTATTATTTTACTGAGCGTAATGTTTTCAAGGCTCATCAATTCGTAACGTGTCAGAACTTTCTTTTTATAGTAGAATACCATTCCATTTTGTATATATACATTTTATTTGTCCACTGATATGTTAAAGGACAAATGAGTTGTTTCCACCTTTTGGTTATTGTAAATAATGCTGCAGTGAACATTGGGTGACAAATAACTGAGTTCCTGCTTTCAGTTCTTTATTATATGTCTAGGAGTGAAACTGCTGGGTCACATTGTAATTCTTTGTTTAGCTTCTTTAGGAGCCACCAAAGTTTTCCCTAAGAGGGACATTATTGTACATTCCCAAAAGCAATGTACAAGGGTTTCAAATTCTACAGATAATCACCAACACTTATTTTCCATTTCTTGATTATACTCATCCTAGTAGGTATGGAGTGATATTTCATTATAGTTTAGGTTTTTATTTCCCTAGTGCTTTCTTGGCAACTAATGTAAAACTTTTTGAATAGGGGAAGATGATAATGCAGGATAAGTTAGAGAAAGAAAGAAATGATGCGAAGAATGCTGTTGAAGAATATGTATATGATTTTAGAGACAAGCTTGGCACTATCTATGAAAAATTCATCACTCAAGAAGTAAGTCTAAGTTTTGTAGTTTTTTATTAGACTTATGTAAATGTTTGCTTGAGCATGCTAATATAAATATATAAATAAATGTTGCAAATGTGTTTTTGTTGTCAGTCTTTTTGAGTACATTTAGGAATGGTTCTTAGTTATTTTTCCAAATTTCAGAAGTCTAGTGAAAACATGTTTATAAATAAGAAACCAGAAAAAAATTAATTTTTTATATCTGAAAAACATTTTGTCCTTGATGACTTTTATTCCTAAGGAGAGTATTTTTAATCAGTATCTCTTAACTATATAACTAGGACTTGAATAAACTGTCTGCAGTATTGGAGGACACAGAAAATTGGCTTTATGAAGAAGGAGAGGACCAACCTAAACAAGTATACATGGATAAGCTTCAAGAATTAAAGGTAAACTTTTTAAAGTCCATATTAGTATTGAACAGGACATTAAATTGTCCTAAAAATTATGGTGTAAGAACACAGTATATGTGTTTAATTAATACAGAAGAAATTTCTAAGGCAGATAAGTGTAACAGGAAATGCTCTCTCTTCATTTAGGAGGTGAGGATTGCTACATGATAATTCAAATTAAATGCATAATCATTCTTGTCTATTATGATACTCAGATATGAAAATTTAGCAGATGTTCAGTTCAGTCGCTCAGTCCTGTCCCACTCTTTGCAACCCCATGGACTGCAGCACAGGATGGTTCCCTGTCCATCACCAACTTCCGGAGCATGCTCAAACTCATATCTATCGAGTCAGTGATGCTATCCAACCATCTCATCCTCTGTCATCCCCTTCTCTTCCTGCCTTCGATATTTCCGAGCATCAGGGTCTTTTCAAATGAGTCAGTTCTTCACATCAGATGGCAAAAGTATTGGAGTTTCTGTTTCAACATCTGTCCTTCCGATGAATATTCAGGATATTGACTGGTTTGATCTCCTTGCAGACCAAGGGACTCTCAAGAGTCTTCTGCAACACCACAGTTCAAAAGCATCAATTCTTCAGTGCTCACCTTTCTTTATGGTGCAACTCTCACATCCATGACTACTGGAAAAACCAAAGCTTTGACTAGACAGACCTTTGTTGGCAAAGTAATGTCTCAGCTTTTAATACACTGTCTAGGTTTGTCATAGCTTTTCTTCCAAGGAACAAGCTTCTTCTAATTTCACGGCTGAAGTTGCCCTCTGCAGTGATTTTGGAGCCCCCAAAAGTAAAGTCTCTCACTGTTTTTATTGTTTTCCCCATTATTTGCCATGAAGTGATGGGACTGGATGCGGTGATTATAGTTTTTCAAATGTTGAGTTTTAAGTCAACTTTTTACTCTCTTTGTTCATCAAGAGACTCTTTAGTTCTTCACTTTCTGCCAAAAGGGTGGTGCCATCTGTGTATCTGAGGTTAGTGATATTCTCCTGGCAATCTTGATTCCAGCTTGTGCTTTATCTAGCCTGGCATTTGGGAAGATATACTCTGCATATATGTTAAATACTCTGCATATAGATAAGATAAACAGGGTGATAGTATACAGCCTTGATGCACTCCTTTTCCAGTTTGGAACCAGTTTGTTGTTCCATGTCCGGTTCTACTGTTGCTTGTTGACCTGCATACAGACTTCTCAGGAGGCAGGTCAGGTGGTCTGGTATTCCCATCTCTTTCAGAATTTTCCACAGTTTGTTGTAATCTACATGGTCAAAGGCTTTGGCATAGTCAATAAAGCAGAAATAGATTTTTTCTGGAACTCTCTTGCTTTTTCGATGATCCAGTGGATGTTGACAATTTGATCTCTGGTTCCTCTGCCTTTTCTAAAACCAGCTTGAACATCTGGAAGTTCACGGTTCATATATTACTGAAGCCTGGCTTGGAGAATTTTGAGCATTACTTTGCTAGCGTGTGAGATGAGTGCAGTTGTGCGGTAGTTTGAGCATTCTTTTGCATTGCCTTTCTTTGGGATTGGAATGAAAACTGACCTTTTCCAGTCCTGTGGCCACTGCTGAGTTTTCTGGCATATTGAGTGCAGCACTTTCACAGCATCATCTTTTAGGATTTGAAACAGCTCAACTGGAATTCCATCACCTCCACTAGCTTTGTTCCTAGTGTTGCTTCCTAAGGCCCACTTGATTTCACATTCTAGGATGTCTGGCTCTAGGTGAGTGATCACACCATCATGGTTATCTGGATCATGAAGATCTTTTTGTGTAGTTCTTCCGTGTATTCTTGCCACCTCTTCTTAATATCTTCTGCTTCTGTTAGGTCCAGACCATTTTTGTCCTTTATCGAGCCCATCTTTGCATGAAATGTTCCCTTGGTATCCCTAATTTTCTTGAAGAGATCTCTAGACTTTCCTGTTCTATTGTTTTCCTCTATTTCTTTCCATTGATCACTGAGGAAGGCTTTCTTATTCTTGCTATTCTTTGGAACTGTGCATTCAAATGGGTATATCTTTCTTTTTCCCATGTGCTTTTCACTTGTCTTCTTTCCTCAGCTATTTGTAAGGCCTCTTCAGACAGCCTTTTGCCTTTTCACATTTCTTTTTCTTGGCGATGGTCTTTTTGTTTGTTGGTTGTTTTTGTTTGTTTGTTTGTTTTGGGGGTGGTCTTGATCCCTGTCTCCTGTACAATGTCATGAGCCTCTGTCCATAGTTCTTCAGGCACTCTGTCTATCAGATCTAATCCCTTGAATCTATTTGTCACTTCCACTGTATAATTGTTAAGGGATTTGATTTAGGTCATACCTGAATGGTCTAGTGGTTTTCCCTACTTTCTTCAATATAAATCTGAATTGGCAGTAAGTTCATGATCTGAGCCACAGTCAGCTCCCAGTCTTGTTTTTGCTGACTATATAGAGCTTCTCCATCTTTGGCTGCAAAGAATACATCAGTCTGATTTCAGTGTTGACCATCTGGTGATGTCCATGTGTAGTCTTCTCTTGTGTTTTGGAAGGAGGGTATTTGCTATAACCAGTGCGTTCTCTTGGCGAAACTATTAGCCTTTGCTTTGCTTCATTTTGTACTCCAAGGCCAAATTTGCCTATTACTCCAGGTACCTCTTGACTTCATACTTCTGCATTCCAGTCCCCTATAATGAAGAGGATGTCTTTTTGGCTGTTAGTTCTTGAAGGTCTTGTAGGTCTTCATAGAAGCATTCATCTTCAGTTTCTTCAACATTACTGGTTAGGGCATAGACTTGGATTATTGTGATATTGAATGATTTGCCTTGGAAATGAACAGAGAATGTTCTGTTGTTTTTCAAATTGCACTCAAGAACTTCATTTCGGACTCTCTTGTTGACTATGAGGGCTACTCCATTTCTTCTAAGGGATTCTTGACCACAGTAGTAGATATAATGGTCATCTGAGTTAAATTCACCCATTCCAGTCTTTTTAGTTCACTGGTTCCTCAAATGTTGATGTTCACTCTTCCTATCTCCGTTTGACCACTTCCAATTAGCACATGACCAGAGTGTTAATATTACTCTTCTGAGATGTTGTTAAGAAGTGACTTGTCAACCTGACCCCTTATCCATTAGAAGAGTCACTTTTGCTCTGCTTCTCTCCCCCTTGACTGCACTGATTTTGAGGAGTTAACACACTGCCCTTTGTATGTTCACACTCTTCGGTACACCAGGCTGGCAAAGAACTTCAAAAATAGTGCCCCTGCTCTTCAATGTCCTTTTAAAAAATAAATAAGGAGTTGTGTCCACCAGGTCCCCTTTTTCTAGGTCAGTGGTCGGATTTAAGAAAAAAACTCTATTACTCTTTTCCTGCTGCTTGCCACTGAACCCTCACCCCTCATCCTGGAAAAACAAAGAACAAAAATACTTCAAAAGTTTAGAAGCTTAGATTGGAAGGATGACAGGAAATTTTAGTCTTTCCATCTTAGTGAGGATCATAGCTTTAATGTGCACATGAATAACCTGGGGCCTTTACTGAAATGCAAAATATTGAGTGTACCCAAGTTGAGCCCATGATTCTGCATTTTTAAGCTTCCAAGAGATTCTGATGCTGCTGGTCCCCGAGCCATTCTTTGAGTAGTGAGTAAATACACATATGCTAAGTGATGACATTAATAAAGATTTTTAGAGTATGGGAAAAGGCAGCCCTTTAGTGATGGGGAGGTTGAAGTGCAAAAGAATTTATGTAACTTGAAAGCAAAAGAAATGTACCACATCTTCTCTATCAATTTCTCTCTCGATGGAATCTAGGTTGTTTCCATGTCCTGGCTATTGTGTTGCAATGCATATTGAGGTACATGTAAAAAAAATCGTTTAAAGGTTAAAATCTTGCCAATAAATTACTTCCAAACGGAATATTTAAAAAGCAACTTGAAAGCCTATGCTTAAGAAAGCAAAACTAAGCTTTACCATATTTTATCCTCTTGGTGTTTTTTACCCTCATCTCCTTTAAAGGAATATATATATAAATTGGGCTGGAGAACAGGCTAGACAGCTGAGGTCAATAGAAATAACTGAAAAGCCCAGAAGTTCCAAGAATGTATTATTTTGTTTCCAATATATAGATAACCATAGAAATGAATGTTATAGAAGTTTTCACAGGCTTTACTATTTTTATAAGATGGCTTTTAAAACTTACTCCCCTTTCAAAACATTTACAATTGAAAGTACAGTGTAAATAGTCTAAATGCAGTATGGTATCCTGGAAAAGAAAAAGATGAAATCCAAATAATCTGAAATTCAGTCAGTATTTAACAGTAATACACCAGTGTTGATTTCTCAGTTTTGACAAATGTTCCATTATCCTATAAGATGCTAACATTAGAGAAAAGCAATAAAAGGTACTTGGCTTGCCAGTGTTTTCTTTGTAACTTTTCTGAAAACCTAAAGAATTTGGAAGAAAATATTTCTTTTTTTTCTAATGTTTTCCCCTCCTCACAGTTACAGAGGCTGTTTTAAAATTTAGACACCCTCTACTATGCACCTGGGGTGAGGGGCCAAAGGGCTTTCTTGTTTTTAAACACTATACTTAAAATACACATACTAATCTAATGAATAAATATAACATAAATAATAGTCAAAAGGTATTAAATACTAGGAAATCCCAATAACCATGTTGCATGTACAGAGTTATATGCATTATAAAAATTTGAAACAAAGTTTCAAATACATTATTTCTGGATGCAGTATAGTTCTTATGGTTTTCTTAGTAGTTTTAAACTTTTAACACCCAACTTTAAAGAAATTAACATTCTTTGGATTTGAGAGGAATCAAAAGGTAATCTTAATGAATGAGAGGAGGACATAAGGTATAGACATCCCTGTGTAGGACTGAATAAGCACATAACCACTGGAACTCATTTCCATGTAGGAAAATAAGGGGACAAATTTTGATCTGACCGCCTTTCTTTCCTATTCATCTTCCTGTATGTTGTCATTCAGTTGCTAAATTGTGCGACTCTTTGTGACCTCATGATTTGCAGCACACCAGGCTGCAAATAGAATGCTGCAATAGAATGGGAAAGACTAGAGATCTCTTCAAGAAAATGAGATACCAAGGGAACATTTCGTGCAAAGATGGGCTCAATAAAGGACAGAAATGGTATGGACCTAACAGAAGCAGAAGATATTAAGAAGAGGTGGCAAGAATACACAGAAGAACTGTACAAAAAAGGTCTTCATGACCCAAATAATCACGATGGTGTGATCACTCACCTAGAGCCAGACATCCTGAAATGTGAAGTCAAGTGAGCCTTAGGAAGCATCACTAGGAAAAAAGCTAGTGGAGGTGATGGAATTCCAGTTGAGCTGTTTCAAATCCTAAAAGATGATGCTGTGAAAGTGCTGCACTCAATATGCCAGAAAACTCAGCAGTGGCCACAGGACTGGAAAGGTCAGTTTTCATTCCAGTTGCAAAGAGAGTGAAAGTGAAGTCACTCAGTCGTGTCTGACTCTTTGCGACCCCGTGGGCTGTAACCCACTAGGCTCCTCTGTCCATGGGATTCTCCAGGCAAGAATACTGGAGTGGGCTGCCATTTCCTTCTCCAGGGGATCTTCCTGACCCAGGGATCAAACCTGGGTCTCCCTCATTACAGGCGGATGCTTTAACCTCTGAGCCACCTGCGAAGCCCAGTCCCAAAGAAAGGCAATGCCAAAGAATGCTCAAACTACTGCACAATTGCACTCATCTCACATGCTAGCAAAGTAATGCTCAAAATTCTCCAAGCCAGGCTTCAATAATATATGAACCGTGAACTTCCAGATGTTCAAGCTGGTTTTAGAAAAGGCAGAGGAACCAGAGATCAAATTGCCAACATCCACTGGATCATCGAAAAGCAAGAGAGTTCCAGAAAAACATCTGTTTCTGCTTTATTGACTACACCAAAACCTTTGACTTTGTGGATCACAATAGACTGTAGAAAATTCTGAAAGAGATGGGAATACCAGACCACCTGACTTTCCTCTTAAGAAACCTGTATGCAGGTCATGAAGCAACAGTTAAAACTGGACAAGGAACAACAGACTGGTTCCAAATAAGAAAAAGAGTACAGCAAGGCTGTATATTGTCACCCTGCTTATTTAACTTATATGCAGAGTATATCATGAGAAACGCTGGATTGGAAGAAGCACAAGCTGGAATCAAGATTGCCCTGAGAAATATCAATAACCTCAGATATGTAGATGACACCACCCTTATGGCAGAAAGCAAAGAACTGAAGACCTCTTGATAAAAGTGAAAGAGGAAAGTGATAATGTTGGCTTAAAACTCAACATTCAGAAAACAAAGATCGTGGCATCTGGTCCCATCGCTTCATGGTAAATAGATGGAGAAACAGTGGAAACAGTGACAGACTTTATTTTGGGGGTCTCCAAAATCACTGCAGATGGTGACTGCAGCCATGAAATTAAAAGACGCTTACTCCTTGGAAGGAAAGTTATGGCCAACCTAGACAGCATATTAAAAGCAGAGACATTACTTTGCCAACAAAGGTCTGTCTAGTCAAGGCTATGGTTTTTCAAGTAGTCATGTATGGATGTGAGAGTTGGACTATAAAGAAAGCTGAGCACCCAAGAATTGATGCTTTTGAACTGTGGTGTTGGAGAAGACTCTTGAGAGTCCCTCGGACTGCAAGGATATCCACCCAGTCCATCCTAAAGGCAATTAGTCCCGAATGTTCATTGGAAAGACTGATGTTGAAGCTGAAACTCCCAATACTTTAGCCACCTGATGCGAAGAGCTGACTCATTTGAAAAGACCCTGATGCTGGGAAAGATTGAAGGCAGAAGGGGATGACAGAGAATGGGATGGTTGGATGGCATAACCAACTCAATGGAGGTGAGTTTGAGTAAACTCTAGGAGTTGGTAATGGACATGGAGGCCTGGTGTGCTGCAGTCCATGGAGTCGCAAAGAGCTGGACATGACTGAGCTGAACTGAGGCTCCTCTGTCCTCTGCTATCTCCCAGAGTTTGCTTAAATTCACATCTTTTGCCAGGTTCCTGTGCAATATTGTTCTTTACATAATTGGACTTTACTTTCACCACCAGGCCCCTCCACAACTGGGCCGTTTCCACTTTAGCCCAGCAACTTCATTCTTTCTGGAGCTGTGAATAAAATTGCCCTCTGCTCTTCCCCAGTAGCATATTGGATACCTTCCAACCTGGGGGAGGGGGACTTATCTTCCAGTGTCATATCTTTTTGCCTTTTCATACTGTTCATGGGATTCTCAAGGCAAGAATAGTAGAGTGGGTTGCCATTTCCTCCTCCAGTGAACCACAATAAAAGTTGTTTTCTGTTAATAACTTTTTCCTTTTTAAAAACTTAACAGAAATATGGCCAGCCTATTCAAGTAAGGTACATGGAACATGAAGAAAGACCAAAAGCTTTAAACGACTTGGGAAAAAAGATCCAGCTTGTCATGAAAGTGATAGAAGCATACAGAAACAAGGTATTAACAACTCATAAATTGGTGGTAGTGGTAATGTGTGTGGTACGCAGGGAGGATGGGGTAAATCTTAAAAACTTCTCAACTGCAGAGCTATAGCAGTTGTTGCTACCAAAGTGCAGTTATGTGGTTTTAATCTTTTAGAATTCCCTGAATTAATCCAGTGAACAAATTCATTGCTTTCTTCTTAGGGATTTCATTATTGATAGAGTGAAAAAGAAATTTTGCTGAGCCTTTTTTGCTGGCATCTTTGAAACCAGACTCTGCTAGCATTCCTTTTGTCCCTTGGCACCTCTTTTGGTTGCTCTTGGTCTTCCAGTCTTTGCTTAACTGTAACTCCCATGTCCTTTATTCTTTCATATCTGTGCCCACATCTGTCTTACTACCCTTAGCCTTTCCACTGTTTTTTAGCCTCAAATATTTAGTTACATAAAAGTTGCCTGCATTTGGATGTAACAGTAAGATTTGACAAAATTAAGCTGATTTTTTTTTCCTTCTAAAGGAAAGGGTAGCAAACTTTTCGTTTAAATGAACAAATAACATTTTAGCTTCTGCAGGCCTACTATATACACTCAACTTGGCTGTTGTAGTGCAAGAGCAAATGCACAAGTTTGTAAACAAACGGGCGTAGTAGTATTCCAAAATAACTTTTTAAAACTCAGCAGGTTTAATCTTCCCTTCAGGACAAGTTTTCTGTGTGTGTGCTCAGTCATGTGACCCTTTGTGTGACCCTGTGGACTGTGATCCACCAGGCTCCTCTGTCCATGGGGTTTCCCCAGCAAGAACACTGGAGCAGGTTGCCATTTCCTTCAGGGCATCTTCCTGACCCAGGGATCGAACCCCAGTCTCCTGCATCTTCTACACTTCAGGCAGATTCTTTACCACTGAGCCACCAGGGAGTCCCTAAGTTTGCCAGTTCCAATTTTAAATATTCACCATAATTCCCCCAGATTTTATCACTGATGTTGGGATTCCATCAGTGGGCTGGAGAGACCAGCACCACAGGTTTAGGGGAGGGCATTATCATAGTTTACATTTATCAAGCACTTAACTAAATTTTGAGCACTTTGTATGGATTATCTGAGTTCTGGCAAGAATGTTATTTTGTAGGAAAATAGCAGTGCTTAAGCAACTTATGAAGTAGTGATGTCAGGATAAAAATCTAAGCAGTCTGAAGTCAACATACAAACCCTTAACAAATACACTGTTTTTCACTACACAGCGTGGGAAAGGTAGTTACTTATTTTAGAAATGAGAGATTTGTACATTTTTTAAGATATAGAGTACAGTCCAACCAACCTAAAGGAATAATCAGGTACCAATTGTGAATGTGCCTGCCAACATCAGTGTCCATACAGGTACAAATAGAATGTAAGGATAATGAAAGGAACAAGCGGACAAATAGAAACACCAAGAATATTTAAAATCTGGTATTGGAGGGTCTGTTGTTATTATTACAACCTAGTGTTCGCCATGGTGTCAGAAGCTTCCTGAAGATGCTTTAAACTATTATGCAGAGCAAGGCAAGACTTCACTTATGCTCAAGAATTTTGAGTTTATTATGTTCCATGCTCTCTCCAAGGTGCTGGAACTACATCATCAAACAAAACATTGAACTTATTCTAATGTTTGTGGGAAAAGATAGACAGTAATGGGTTAGTGAAGTCAGATGGTGCCAAGAGCTGTGGGAAAAGTAAGGGACTGCCAGAGGTGGAGATTTGGCAGAAAGGCAGACTAATAAGATGACATCATTTGAGGGGAGAATTAGAGCTGACGGGAGGGGTCAAGATGTATGATAATTAAAAGAAAAATGTTCTAAAAAAGGGGTGGGGGACAGGAAGCAGTTGCAAAATCTCAAGGAGAGGAAGTGTTGCAGTAACAGCAAGGAAGCCATGGGGACTCAAAACTGTAGGGGTAGGGTTATTAGTTCCCAGATCATGAAGGGCCCAGGGGCCATTATAAAAGCTTGGTTTTTACCCTGAGATAGGAGTCCATTGGAGGCTTCTGAACATAGGAGCAGCATGATTTAAGTCTAAAGCACAGAGACTAGTTAAATCATTAGAATAGCACAAGCAAGAAGTGACGGAATCCTAAGCCTGGATAGTGGAAGGGGAAGAAGTGGCTGGAATTCTGCTGCATATATTTTGAAGGCAGGGCTGATAATTTTTAGGTAGATAAAACAGAAAGAGGAGTCAAAATAACTCTAAGGATTTTAGTCCTGAAAGGATAAAGTTGTTAATTACTGAGATGAACAAAACTTGGAAGAGTAGGTAGGGAGGTAATCGTGAATTTGAAACACAGGTAAGTTGTTTCAGACTTTACGAATAAGAATTCAAGTTGGAAGTTGGATAGAGTTGGGAGTTTAGGGGAAGATGTTCAGGCTAGAGATTTTTTAAAAGTATGTAGACAGACGGATGGGGAGATCCTCCCTCTCTGTGTTGCACCGTCACTTCTTTCTGGTTTGAGACCACCAGTCTAAATCATGACTTCTTAGATTGTCTTCTACATGTAACAGCTGCAGGTGTCTTTTTTAGACAGTTTTATTTTTCATTTCTCCTTATCAACAACTTCATCAGTCTGCTGTATAGAGTCAGAATTTTCTGTCTAGCTTGCTTGTGCCTACTTATTTCATTTTACTCCTTGACAGATTTAATTCCATGCAGCTTCTTTCTTGGCTAAAAACTTTTCAGTTTTAATATTCTTCACAAGTCATTCCTTTCCAAACCTGTCTTCTTCAGAAGGCCTTTCCTCTTAAGAAAGGCATACTGATTTTTTTTTCTCCCAGTTTCTTCAGTTCTATATAATTTGTAAATGGCTTCTTCAGATGAGTATGTGTGAGATACACCCTCAATAAGAGTCTAAATCTTTTAAGCAGAAATTATCAAGAAGTTGATGCTTATTGAAAAACCTCTCATTAAGTTTTTTCTTTTTCCCTAATAGGATGAAAGATACGATCATTTGGATCCTGCTGAAATTGAAAAGGTTGAAAAATGTATCAGTGAAGCCATGAGTTGGCTGAACAGTAAGATGAACGCACAGAACAAACTAAGTCTCACTCAAGATCCTGTGGTGAAAGTTTCAGAAATAGTTGCAAAGTCAAAGGTAAGAAACTATAAACTTCTGTTTTATAATGGATTCAGTCACTAAAATTTTTTAATGGGAACCATAATCTGAGAAGTAATCAACTTACAGAAAAACAGAGAGAAATAGGAATTTGAAGCTAATCTTTAATTTGGAGTGTAAAAAGATTCTAGGTGGATCATGTTTCTTGATTTAATAAGTCTTACACACAACCAGCTTTTAGATTAAGTGTAAAATAAAGCAATAAAATAAAACAATGCAACAACTATAGATTGTCTGATTTTTCTAGGCTAAATAACACTTGAATCTCCATTCTAAAATCACAGTATATGCGTCTTTTGACATAGTTTGAAATGTATAAAATTTCATGGTAAAATCTTGAAGTGAAGTCACTCAGTCGTGTCCGACTCTCTGCAACCTTGTGGACTGTAGCCTACCAAGCTCTTCCCTCCATGGGATTCTCCAAGCAAGAGTACTGGAGTGGGTTTACCATTTCCTTCTCCAGGGGATCTTCCTGACTCAGAAATCAAACCCGGGTCTCCTGCATTCCAGGCAGACACTTTAACCTCTGAGCCACCAGGGAAGCTTCCGAGATTAACTTTCCATTTTAAAAACTGTTACTACTGAAAATGTCAAAAGTTATAGAAAACATCATGAAAAACATGGGGATAAACTTTATAATAAAGATCAGCATCTAAGTAGAAAAATAAGACATTGGAAAAACAGCTGACAAAGAAACACATATCTAAAAACATGAAAAGATATTCATCTTTGTTATTAATCTAAGAAATGCAAACCTCTTTTCTCTGATTTGGTTATTTGTTTACATTTACAGTCTTTGCCATAATTGCCAAGGGTATGAAGAAATGGACACCTTTCCCTGAGCAATTTGGTTACATTTGTTACTGCTTTTTTCTGGGAAATCATTTCAAAATATGTATAGAAATCTAAAATGAGTTTACTTTTAATGTAGAAATAACAATTCTAGGAATTCATCTTAATTTGACTGTTGTGTAAGTATATAAACCCCTACTTATGATACCAAACAACTGGCAGCAACCTAAATACTGATCACTAAGAAATTAAATAAACTGATGCATACACAACACATTGTAATAGTTAAACATAGTATTTAATAGAGATAAATGTCTTTTCTTGCAGATTTAATTTTGGCTGCACTGGGTCTTTGTTGCTGTGCATGGGCTTTTCCCTAGTTGGGGTGAGCAGGGGCAACTCTTAAGGTGTGTGGGCTTCTCACTGCAATGGCTTCTCTTCTTGCAGAGCACAGGCTTCAGTAGTTGCAGTGTATGGGCTTAGTTATTGTGGCTTGTGGGCTCTAGAGCATGGGCTCAATAGTCGTGGTACACAAGCTTTGATGCTTTGCAGCTGTGGGATTCTCCCAGACCAGGGGTTGAACCTGATGTGTCCCCTGCATTGGCAAGTGGATTCTTAGCTATTAGACCATCAAGGAAGCCCAGTAAATCTATTGAGATATAAAGATTTATATATGATACATGAAAAAGGATTAAAGAATCTAAAGTTATCTCACTATAAATTAGCATGTTCATTAAGATTTGTATGTTTGGATATATGTATGCATGGACATATATCTAGAAGGATGTTTACCAAAAGGCTAATAATGTTAATCTAGAGATGATAGCTTAGTGGGTAAAGAATCTGCCTACAGTGAAGCAGACCAGGGTTCAATTGCTAGGTTGGGAAAATCCCCTGGAGAAGGAAAAGTTAGATCACTCCATTGCCTGGAAATCCCATAGACAGAGGAACCTAGCAGGCTACAGTCCATGGGGTAGCAAGAGTCAGACACAGCTTAGCAACTACACCACTACCACCAGAGGAGACGGAATATCAAGTGATTTTTTAAAATCTGGTTCAGTATGCTCATAGGTATTTGATTTTAAAAACAAAAACAGGTTTGGGTTTTTTTTAAATTGAAGTATATTTGATTGACAGCATTATAAGTATATATACAGTGATTCACTTTTTACAGATTTTACATTTAGTTATTCTAAAATATTGACTATATTCCATTATACAGTATATCCTTGTAGCTTATTTATTTTATACATATTAGTTTGTATCTCTTAATCCTGTACCCTTATCTTGCCCCTCACTTCCCACTCCCCACTGGTAACCTCTAGTTTATTCTCTGTATCTGTGAGTCTTTTTTCTGTTGCTGTAAGCATAATACCCTCCAGTAACATCAGTGTTGCTGCAGACAGCAAGTTTTCATTCTTCATTCTTTTATTCCATTGTATACATAAGCTATGTCTTTGTTCATCTGTTCATGGACACTGGGTCGCTTCCACATGCTGGCTATTGTAAATAATGCTGCTAGGAACACTGTTGTGCATGTATGTTTTCAAATTAGTATTTTCATTTATTTATGGATACTGAGTAGATCATATAGTAATTCAACTTTTAGCTTTTTAGGAACCTCCATACTGTTTTCTATAATGGCTATACCAATTTACATTTCCACCAGAAATGTTATTTGTGTTCTTTTTGATGACAGTCATTTTGACAGGTATGAGACATATCATTGTGATTTTGATTTGCATTTTTCTGATGATTAGTGATGTTGAGTTCTGTGCCAAACTGGTATTTTTTTTTTAATAATAAAGCAGTAAGTATTTTCCTTTTAAGAAAGTTTTACAAAGAATCTATTATAATTTACTCCTAATCAGGTGAGAGGCAGAGTGTGACAGGAACAGTTTGCCACTGAAACATTCCCCCAGGATGTTACCTCCTATTTTCCCACCCCACCCAATTTTGTGACACTGGTTTTGAAAGAATATAAAGTGTTTCAGTAGCGTTACTGAAATGGTCTTTTATTTCTGTGCAGAAAAACCAAGGATATAGAAAATAATATCTTTGAAATTATTATTAAGTTGAATTTTACTTCCATGGCTTATTTTTCCTTCAACAGAAAAAAGCTACTCTGTTTTCCAAAAGTAGTGTATACATTTATATAATTCCATTTATTAAAATAGTTTTCAAGTAATTTTGAGAAATTTTAACTTATGAAATAGGTCCTATGTGACATACTTCTCATAACAGAGCTTTAGGCCTAATTTAAAGAAATGAATTAAAAATTATTCCTAGCAATTCCTGGCATTCCAGTGGTTAGAACTTTGTGCTCTCACTGCCAAAGACCCCGAGTTCAGTCCCTGGTCAGGGGGTCCTGAATGCCATGTGTCATGGCCAAAATAAATAAATATATAAAGATTATTCCTGCCAAAATAAATTATGTATTATTATATCAAAGACTGAATAGTATCTTAAACCACTGACATACACTAGCCAAGAAGGTAAATAATTCATTAAGGTATTTTAAGAATTAATTGGTTATCTGGCTGAGCTAAGAGCTATTCAGCAATGTGGAATTATGTGGAAATTTACAAAGTATATGTGAACCTCAGAAAGTTAGTGGTAACTTGTCACATAATATTTTTAATCAATTTTCTTCATGTCTTTAGGAACTGGATAATTTCTGTAACCCCATCATTTATAAGCCCAAACCGAAAGTAGAGGTTGCTGAAGACAAGGCAAAAGATAATAGTGAACACAACGGACCAATGGATGGACAGAGTGGGGCTGAAACTAAACCAGATTCAACAAAAGACAGCTCGCAGCATACTAAATCTTCCGGAGAGATGGAAGTCGACTAAATCTTAACTTTACCTTCACGTAGTTCAAATAGTGCAAGTAACCCCAGAGTCCGTCCTTCTTCTTTTACATCTGGTACACACAACAGATGTTTAGTTGCTCTTAACCACGTTCTGTCATTTGTTTCTTGGAGTAGTTTTGAAAAGTGTTTTATACTGAGTGCACTTAGGTTCATTTCCATTGCTGCTTATGTGAAGCTTTAGCTGAATATAGATTAACAAGTCAGTTTAAGCTTTCCTAATCTATTTTATGTCAAACATGCAAGACTGATAAGTAGTTGGCAACAATCTACCTTACTTAAAGCTTCTACTTGGATAAACCTCAGCTCCTTTATTCAGGAAAGGATACTGTATTGCACTATTGTTGCAGAAGCGTAGATTTAATTGCATCATTATTTTTAAAAACATTGAAACTGATGTGGTTTAAAGCCACCAAGGCACTGACCTTTTGTAGTTATTGTACTGTTATAATTTAAACATTAAAAACAAATAGGTTCCTTGACGAACTAGTCCATATCAGTGGTGTGCCATGAGAACTCCAAAACTTATCATATAAAACACACACTGAAGGGGAAAATGCACAATTTTATGTTAAGGTGACACCAGCAGTTTGCTTCTTTTCATTAGTCATGTGGATTGATGTTTCTCAGAGTAATTCAGTGTCTTTTGCACTTGAAACTTCTGATCTACTTGTCCTGAAGACCAGCTGCTGCTAAAGTAATGCTAACCTAAAAACGATGAAGCATTTTTGATGAAAATACCTTCATGTTAAAGGGGAAATGCTGTTGACTTACTCAGACGTGCATCTGTGATGTTGATAGCCTCTGTTTTTAGTTTTAAATAGTTTTTGTTTTCTTAGTTCATTTTGTTAATATGTTAACACAGGGTAGGGAGAAATGGCACAATGTATATTGCATTATATACATATATCAGTGATTTACTGTTAACATATAAACACTATAAGCGGTAATACTTGAAAAGAAGCACTTACACCACAGAAGTCTTAGGAAATAATGCTTGTAATAAACTATGTTACCTATCAACAGGCAAATATAGAATGTTCCATAGTGTAACATGTGATTAAATTATAGTTCTTGCTGTTATATAACCTGTTCAGACCTTGGCTCCAGTTTTGGTGCTTCATATATTTATATGGGATGAGGGACTGTGAAACTAAGATTCTTCAAGAATTTAGTCCGAGCTTCATCACCAGACTTATTCACACTGTTCAGTTCTGTCCAAAAGCTTGAAATTTTCAGTATGGGAGGCAGACTGTTCAACCTACAAAGAAAAGAAACAGAGAATGCATGGGCACTTGTATTCTAGATTGACCTATGTTAAAATTTTGAGAAGCTCAGTTTTTCCCAAAACTACATCTTTATATTAAGAATTAATATTGACTTTCCTTAAGTAGTAAAAATTGAGAGTTCAATATCTTTAGGGATAGTCACTACTCACAACTAGTTCTCTAAGAGAGATTTTGTTTCTACAATGTAGTCTGCACTGAAAGGAAAGTATAGACCAGTGCATTTTGCAGGGATTTTTACTCATCCTTTCAGAGGAAGGAGATGTCCCTTTTTGCATTAAAAAAATCATATACACCCGATATATTTTTTGTCTTCAAACTAATGAGATAGTCATATCCATTAGCAATGATGAAACATGTTAAGCATGTATTGTTACTTTTCATTTCTATGTTGGTGTATATATAGGTTCACTTCAGTACCAGCATCAGTCATGAAAGGGAATAAAGTACATGTAAGGAGTTTATTGCTTTCTCTTAAAATCTCCACCCACTTTGTTAGGAGCTGTACCTCTAATTGGGAGTATGTAAGAACAACCCTTTCTGCATCTAACTGTCTAGTACATCCTGACATTTTCAGTTCCTTACTAGCTTATATAGTTCTGTTTTAATCAGAATTATATTCCAGTTCCTGCAGTTATGTACCACTTCATTTATAAGTTAAATATATCCAAAAATAATGTGTATACTTTTCTTACCCATTTATTCAACTTAAATGATGTTCAAAAGCCCTTAACCTTATAATTAGTTGTTTATTGAATACATTAATAAAAGAGAAAATGTTCTACTTAATCTAGTTTTGGGTAGATGCTGTGGGCTCAGTTTAATTTTAATCTGTATGAAGTATAAAGTGCTAGACAAAAACTAAAGATCTTTTAAAAATACAGCAAAATAGGATATTTTCCTGTAGTAATATGCAAATAAGAACTAAATATATAGGAAATATCTAGAATAATTAATAGAGTTATACACTTCAACTCAATGGAAAAACATAAGTTATGTGGTTTCCAGAAATCAACTCCTAATAACCAATCATAGTGACTTTAAAAACAAAGATTGTTAAATAATATAAAGTTTGCAATATTTTAATTCCTTAGTGTTTTAAAATAATAACTACAAACAGCACACCAAAGAATTAGGCTATTGGAATAACAGATCATCTCAATTTTAAAAAGGTAAAAATTAAACTTAATACAGATTTCTTAGATTTTGGGGTGGGGGGCCAGTTTTTGGTATATTTATGATTATATTTCCTAGCTAGAAGTCTTTAAAGTGAATTTGGAAAATCAGTTATCAATATCATAAAGTGACTGTGAAAATATTTTATCCAAATTAGTACATCTTCAACTGTTTTGAAAAATTATGTTTAAGATCAACTAACCCAAAATAGATCTTAACAACCATCCCTCCACTTGCATAAATTTGAACTGTAATACTAAGCCTATAAACATTACCCTTAGGATTTCATTTTATTTTTAACAGCTGGTACTGGTATTGGTAGTCCACAACAATTGAAGCCTTGTTATTAATTTTACATATCATAGATTTTCAAGTGATAGAAAAATCTAACTTCATCTTTCTCAACTTTTAGAGATTTACAACAAAAAAATCAATTTGAAAGGAAATGTTATTTTGTGGTTAGACTTTCACATTTTAAGTGTAATTTGTTTTGTGGTATTTGATTCTATAAAACCTAATGAGACGTATATCTAGTTGTATTGATTTATCAGTATTTAAAATCTGATGACAGTGATTAAAGTCAGCCACTGATGACTTTTCCCATGACACAGGTGTAGGGAATGCTTATCAAGTTTGATTCTAATGTTTTATTATCCTCTTAACTATAGTATGTTTTACAACTTATAATTTATCAAACTATTTAATCTTAGTTTCAGAAGATCTAGACTTTTTGATCAAAAAAAAAAATCTTTAAAATTACCTTTTGTTTTGTCAAGGTTTGATTTTAAAATTACCTTTTGTTTTGTCAAGGTTTGATTTAAAGTATAATCTTAAAATAATTTCCAGGAAGCACATCATCTTTCCTTTTGATAAAGTAAGATTTAATGCAGATCTAAACCAACCAAGTCTTTAACCAAAACAAACAAAAAGCTTTATCTTTCTTTCACATCTCTTAATATAAAGTAAGCTAAATTAACATTCTTCCATATACTCATGTTTCCGAAAACAAACAACTCTGGTGGTTTATAACATAACTAGATGTCTAAGTTTTTTACCCCTTTAAATTCAAGGGTAATTGTTTCATACAGTAACAGGGCACCTGAAATTTCTGGAATATTAATAACTGCTTAGAAGGGAAAAAAGAAAAAAACCACTAAATATCTATGCCAGTGGTCAGCAGGTGGTAATGGCTCTTTCCCTTCCAGATCTCTAGGATCTGGTCACCGTCCAGACTTCTAGCTTATTATTAGAGTAAGCATTAAAAAGAAAAAGCACATATTAAAAATACATTATTAAATAACTTGGAGCTTTCAAGTCAAAGAAGGAAAATTAATAAATGAATCATGAACATTTGATTTAGTCTGTCATGCAGGTCAAAATGCATATCGACAAAAGCATTAATGGCATGATCTTTGGGATCTCCAATTTACTATCATGTCCTAGGTCACGTGATGAGTGTTAGGGAAGTGTATTGATTACTCATCCTATAAAGAGATTCGTGAACTTCAACATGTTTTACATACTTTACTTGTCTTGTGCACGTTTATATACTATAAGACAACTAAAGTAAGTAGAGATTACCTTAGTCCTTCCTGTTGTTTTATTTGTCCTCATTCAGTCTATTACATAATCATTTTATTTCCATTATATTTTGCTTTATTTTGGATTATTCAAGTCTTTTATGTATTTTAAAAAATAGTTTTCTTGTCACTTTGCTTGATAACTGATTTTATTAGCTGTCTTTTTACTTTAAAACCAAATCTTACTGTTAATTTTTTGACTGAGATTCATACTTAAAAGCCATGCTATAAGTTTCCATATGTAATACCTCTAAAATTTAATATTGGCTTAATGGGTTTTTCATATTCTGGCCTTGAATACTTTCAGTAGTTCAATTTTGTGAGTACTGTGTATTATAAGTAACCAGTGTCCTTCATTTTTTAATCCAAGTATCAATGTAACAAAAGGGTCAGAAATTCAAAATAGTTGTTAAAGATTAGACACCTTCAATTTTTGCTGCTTTCTGATTACATACATGTGTTGTGCATCTTCCTTTTTTTTTCCTTAATTTTTGCCTCCATGAACTTGAGTTTTAACATGCTCTTGAAATCATATGGACCCACACAGAATGTAGATGTAAAAATGTAATTAGAAGTGGAGATCTAAGTAAAGGAAGCTTTAAAGCATTGTTTTTTTTCCCTGAAATAATACTTTTATGGCTTAGTGTCTTGAAAGGAGACTCACAGTAAAAGTAAAAAAAAAATGTATTTGGCTCGATGAAGCCACTGTTGTTTAATACAGAAGCAATTTTTTAATGAAGCTACTGAATTGTTTAGTACTAATATGCTATCCACGTTATTTTTCTTTTCTCCAACCATTATTAAAATAATTTATATACATAATGACTCCGACTCCAGTCATTAGTATAAAATACCTTCTGGTAGTTCAGTTCCTACTAGCTGACAGTTGTTTTTTTAAAGCAAACTACTACATTTGATTTCTCAATTTCCCAGTTTGTTGTTGGCACAGTGACTAGTGCAATGCCGAAAATCCTTAACAAACTGGGTTTTGCATGTACCAGACCTTTAGCATCAATGAGCAATCATGAGAATGGTTTATGATGTTAAGTTGGTAACATTCTTATATGTAACCCCTATATAGGTGGTATACAATTTTTGTTTATAAAACATAGCCATAAAATGTTTACATAAGCAGAATCAAAGTATATAAAACATTTTCTATGTATGTAAAATGGCATCGTATTAGTGAACAAATAACTGACAAAATGCATTTATCAGTTGCTATTTGTTCACTAATAGTAAGTGCACACTGTCAAGACGTAGTGTAAACTTACTTTTGAACCATGAGTTTTGCACAGTAGAGGCTTAATGTTCACATATTGAACTTCAGTGACTTGATGGTGGTTTGGGGACAGGTTTTCAGAGCCATTTATATACATTTGCTTGGCAATGAGGGTTGAGTAAACAGGCAAACTTTTTAAACCTTCCAATGATGTTTATTCTGAAAACTACAAGAGTAATTTTCGAATACTGGAAGTGTTGTCACAGAAAACTTTGTATTGGAAAAGAAAATCTAGAAATAAATGAACTAGAAAACTTTTTAAAGATTTTCAGTACACAAAGAGGAGCTCCCTGCACTGTTTCTCTTAACCTTTTTTGAGAATTGCTATTCCAGATGAAAATAGCATGCTAGGGTTTCCTGGTCTACGTTTCAGCATTTGATGCTTAATCTAGTGCTTGAACCAACTTGTGAGAATACAAAGCATAACAAATCCTTAATCCACAGAAAATACGTATACCTCCACAAACTTTAAGCTTTCCAATATAAGTACAAATAAATATTTCCAAAGTTTAGAAGGCTGAACAACTGGCAGTTTATACCTGTTCACCTTATCCTGATTTTCAGAACTGGAGAGGATTTTGCTCTTTTAACCCACAATCCCTAGTGATGAACAAAGAGTTGATAACCTTCCAGAGGTGAAGAAGGAATGTCTGTCGACTGTAATTCCTAATATTTTATCCTCAATCCCTCCCTCCTAAAGAAATAAAGATAGATTCAAGTTGGTTCATGAATCCTGCAAATGCCAAAAGGCAATTTGAAGCCAGTTGTATCAAGCAGCATTTGATCTCCTGTTTAATCTCCCTGAAAAGGATTTGTGTACTGGTTTTAGACATTTAAGATTCAGGTTAAACTAAGAGTAAATAAAAGAGGCTTCCCTGGTGGCTAAGTTGTAAAGACTCTACTTGCCAATGCAGGAGCCACAGGTTAGATCCCCCGGTCCAGGAAGGGCCCACATGCCGCAGGGCAACTAAGCCTGTGCTCTAGGACCCAGGAGCTGCAGCCACCAAGACCGCGTGCCCCGAGAGCCCGCGCTCGCTAGGAGAAGTCCCTGCAACAGGAAGCTTGTTCACCACAACCAGCGGGTAGCCCCCACCTAAAGAAAAGCCAGAATGGCCAAAATAAGCACATTAAGCAAAATAAGAAATGGCCAAAAATAAGCAGAAAATAAAGGAGTAAATAAAGAATCTGTAGTAGAGAAAATTAACCCTGTTGTAGGCAAAGAGAACAAAGAGAAATTATATATCAGTAACTATGGGAATGCAAGTACCATAAACTTAGCAGTTTAAGAACTATATGTAGTACTTACAAGGATTCTTCTTAAACATAATGATGTAATGTGCTTCGTCACTCAGTCGTGTCCGACTCTGCCACCCCATGGATCCTTCTGTCCATGGAATTCTCCAGGCAAGAATACTGGAGGGGGTAGCCATTCCATTCTCCAGGGGACCTTCCTGACCCAGGGATCAAACCCACATCTTCTGTATTGCAGGCAGATTCTTTACCATCTGAGCCACCAGGGAAGCCCCAATACTACCTTATGACCCAGCAATCCCACACCTGGGCACATACTTTGAGAAAACCATAATTCAAGAAGAGACAAGGTCCCCAGTGTTCATTATTACAGCACTGTTTACAGTAAAGGAGATGGAATCAACCTAAATGTCCATCGCCAGATGAATGGATAAAGATGTGGTACATATATGCAGTGCAGTATTATTCAGCCACAAAAAGGAACAAAATCGTGCCATTAGCAGAGACATGGCTGGACCTTACAGAGTGAAGTAAGTCAGAGGAAAACAAACGCTGTATATTATCGCATATATGTAGAATCTAGACAAACAGTACTGATGAACTTATCTGCAGGGCAGGAATAGAGAACAGACTTGTGGACACAGATGGGAAGGAGAGGGTGGGACAGATTCAGAGTTGCTCTGACGTACATACACTACCATGGGTGAAATAACTAGCTAGTGGGAAGCTGCTGTGCCCTGTGAGTGACCTCGTGGGGGTGGGATGCGAAGTGAGGTGGGAGAGGCTCAAGGAGGAGGGGAAACGTGTAAACATAAACTAACGCAAACATAATCGCTGTAAAGCAATTTTATTTCCATTTTAAAAAAAGAAACCTAAAAAACCCCAAACACCCACAATGTGGTACCACTTCATCATACATCTCAGAAACAGCTGTCATCAAGTTCTGCTGTGTGTCTCAGGGAACTCAAACAAAGGGTCTGTTTCAACCTAGAGGGGTGTGATGGGGAGGGAGATGGGAGGGAGGTTCAAGAGGGAGGGAATATATGTATACAGGGAGACCTAGAGTGCTGCGATTCATGGGGTCGCAAAGAGGCGGACACGACTGAGCAACTCAACTGAACTGATGGCTGATTCATGTTGAGATTTGATAGAAAAAATTCTTAAAGCAATTATCCAATTAAAATTTTTTAAAAAGCGTTGGTGCGGATGTAGAGAAAAAGGACTCTTGGATGTTGTTGGGAATATAAATTGGTGCAACTACCACAGAAAATAGTATGGAGTTTCCTTTAAAAAAAAAAAAACGGCACTACCAATTACATTTCAGGGTATTTATCCAAATAAAACAAAAACACTAAGTCAAAAATATACATTCACCCCCTCTCAGTGCTAAACCTGAAGCTCCAATTCTCTGGCCACCTGACGCGAAGAGCTGACTCACTGGACAAGACCCTGATGCTTGGGAGAGGTTGAAAGCAGGAGGAGAAGGGGATGACAGAGGATGAGATGGTTGGGTGGCATCACCAACTCAATGGACATGAGTTTGAGCAAGCTCTGGGAGATGGTGCAGGACAGGGAAGCCTGGCGTGCTGCAGTCCATGGGGTCACAAAGAGTTGGACACTAATGCGCAACTGAGTGACAACATCGTTCACTGCAGTACTGTTTAGAAATAGTCAAGACAGACATGGACACAACCTAAGTGTCCACTGGTGGATAATTAAAGATGTATTCTGCATATACTGCTAAGTCGCGTCAGTCGTGTCCAACTCTGTGTGACCCCATAGACAGAAGCCCACCAGGCTCCTCTGTCCCTGAGATTCTCCAGGCAACAACACTGGAGGGGGTTGCCATTTCCTTTTCCAGTGCATGAAAGTGAAAAGTGAAAGTGAAGTCGCTCAGTCGTGTCCAACTCTTAGCGATCCCATGGACTGCAGCCTACCAGGCTCCCCCATCCATGAGATTTTCCAGGCAAGAGTACTGGAGTGGGGTGCCATTGCCTTCTCCGATATATAGTATTATCCAGCCATAAAAAAAAAAAAAAAATCCTACACAAATTTGTAACATGTGGACTCAGAGGGCATTATGCTAAGTAAAGCAAGTCAGTAAGTCAGAGAAAGAAAACCACCACATTCTATGTAGAATCTAATTTCTATATATATAAATATATATTTAGGTTAAAATTTTTAAAAAGAAAAAAGAATAGGTATGGAGGGGACAGTGGGTCCCTCCAGTGGAAGAAACACTGGAAAATGCCTGAAAGGAAGGTATCCTGCACTTTGGACCATGGAAGGTAGGTCAGTGCCCCCGTTCCTGGGGTCATCAGTTTTGTGTTGAAAACAGCTAGCTAAGCCCCAAGAATAACCAAAAGCCTCACTCAGAATCCTCTAAGGAAAAACAAGTGGGTGACAGTAACCAAAAATAAAGGTCTTAGGCTTCCAGTAGCCAATGTCACAAGTTCTTATATGAAAATATCAGGCTTTTGGTATGTCCATAGTATATAAAATTATAAGTTTAATTCATATATGGCTATCTTGAGTAATAACATTGACACACTGGGAGTTAAAAATACAAGTTGCAGTACATATAATCCCATTTCTTTCAGTAATAGGAAATATATACACACACACACACATTTGTACAAAAGTAGGAAAGAGACCCTTTCAAAGTTACCACTGATTACATACAAGGGGATGACAGATATTTTCAAAATAATAGTGTATCACATAAAAATTCAAATGAGATCTGGGAAAGCAACCTGGTGCTGGAGAAGTCTGAAAACCCTGAAGACAAGAAAGGTGTACTTCTTTCTATATCTTGAGTTAAAAAGGGAGTCTGTCTTTAAGTGGCTAGGCAAGGTCCCCAGGTTAGGAATCTTCCTATAAAAGGAGACATCAAGCAGTCAACCACACCAAGTCAGGTATTTTTAAGCTGAAAAAGTGCAGTTGACATTCAGTGGTTTCCCAAATGTGATCTGTGAAGAATTAAGAGTCAGGAATGGCTTTGGGAAAGGTCAGTTATGAACCTGACAGGATAACTTTTGGGAACTTACTACCACTGATTTTCTTTTGGGATTTTCTTTAAACTTTTAGTATTCAGCAGCAACAAAAACAAAAGTTGAAAATTTCTGATACCACTGAAATAGACTTTGGAGTTGAACAAAAACTTTACTTAATCTCCCTTAGTCTTAGTTTCTCCATCTGTGTAAAGCAGATACCCCCTACCTGCTAGGACTGTTATGATGAAAAGATGAAATAATGCAGCTAAGCACTTAGCACTTAATAGTGTTAGTTACTCAGTTATAACCTCCTCTTCACAACCCCATGGACTGTAGCCCATGAGGCTCCTCTATTCATGGGATTTCCCAGGCAAGAATGGGAAATAGCTTGCCATTTCCTTTTCCAGGGTATTTTCCCAACCCAGGAATCTATCCCAGATCTCCTACATTGCAGGCAGATTCCTTACTGGCTGAGCCACTCAGGAAGCCCTGGCACTTAATGATCGCTTGAAAGAAAAAAGTGTCACGTAACTTACAGCAAATAATGAGCTTGCAACACTTTACACTGTACCACTGTCTTCAACTCTCCCTGACACCTTCAGGTAAACTGTCACCAAAATGAGCACCTATTCACCCTGAGGCCTACTCTTCTGTTTGAAAAAGTCATCTCATTTTGCAAGGTCAAGAAACTAAATTTTTACTAGCCTGGAGAGAACAGGGAAGACCCCTTTCTAACTTATGTTTAGTAAGCAGCACAGTGAAGACCACTTCTTGCATCCTAGACCAGGAAAAGAATGTGAGGTCTTTATTTACTAGGCTGATCCAGGTACTCTCTCTCGATCAAAATGGGAAAATAAATACAAAAAGGCAGTCTGACACAGTGGTTCAGAATCTAAACTCTGAAGCTAGACTCCCTGGATTCAAATCTTGCCTTGGCCACTTACTAATTATGTGACCTGGATAAAGTTACTTGACTTCTCTATGCCTTACTACAGGAAGGGAGTACAGTCCCACCCATCACCAGAACGTTGGATTAAAGATTTACTGAGCGAGCATGGCCTTGCCCACCAGAGCAAGACCCAATTTTCCCCACAGCCACCCTCTCCCATTAGGAAGCTTCCACGAGCCTCTTATCCTCATTCATCAGAGGGCAGAAAGAATGAAAACCACAATCACAGAAAATTAACCAAAATGATGATATGGATCATAGACTTGTGAAACTCAAACTATGAGCCATGCCATGTACGGCCACCCAAGACAGAGGGGTCATGCTGCAGAGTTCTGAAAAATGTGGTCCACTGGAGAAGGGACCAGCACACCACTTCAGTTTTCTTGCCTTGAGAACATCATGAACAGTAAGAAAAGGCAAAAAGATATGAGACTGAAAGATGAACGCCCCAGGTCGGTAGGTGTTCAACATACTACTGGAGAAGAGCAGAGAAATAGTTTCAGAAAGAATGAACAGGCTGAACCAAACTGGAAGAGAGGCCCAGTTGTGCATGTGTCTGGTGGTGAAAGTAAAGTCTGATGCTGTAAGAACAATACTGCACAGAAACCTGGAACCTAGCTTGCCATCTCCTTTTCCAGGATATTTTCCTGACCCAGGAATCTATCCCAGATCTCCTACATTGCAGGCAGATTCTTTACTGGCTGAGCCACCGAGGAAGCCCTGGCATTTAATGATTGCCTGAAAGAAAAAAAGTGTCACATAACTTAGAGCAAATAAGGAGCTTGGAACACTTTACACTGTAGCACTGTCTTCAACTTTCTCTGTCACCTTCAGGTAAACTGTCACCAAAATGAGCACCTATTCACCCTGGGGCCTACCCTTGTTTGAAAAAGTCATCTCATTTTTCAAGGTCAAGAACCTACGTCGATGAATCACAGTAAATTGGAAGTGGTCAAAAAGAAGACGGCAAGAAGAACACTGACATTTTAGGAATCAGTGAACTAAAATGGAAAGGAATGGGCAAATTTAATTTAGATGACCATCATATATAGTAGTGGCAAGAAACCGTTAGAAGAAATGGAGTAGCCCTCATAGTCAACAAGAGTTTGAAATGCAGTACATGGGTGCAATCTCAAAAACAACACAATCATGTTTGTTTCCAAAGCAAACCATTAGTATTACAGTAATCCAAGTCTATGCCTCAACCACTAATGCCAAAGAAGATGAAATTGAACAATTCTATGAAAACCTACAAGATCTCCTAGAACTAACACCAAAAAGATGCCCCTTTCATCACAGGGGACTGGAATGCAAGAAGTCAAGACACACTGGAGTAAGTTTGGCCCTAGAGTACAAAATGAAGCAGGGCAAAGACTAACAGTTTTGCCAAGAGAACACACTGGTCATAGCAAACACCCGATTTCAACAAAACAAGAGACAACTCTACACATGAAAATCACCAGATGGTCAATAATAAAATCAGACTGATGATATTCCTTGTACCCAAAGATGGAGAAGCTCAATACAGTCAGCAAAAATAATACCAGGAGCTGACTGTGGCTCAGGTCATCAGCTCTGTATTGCAAAATTCAGGAAAAAAATTGAAAAAAGTAGGGAAAACCACTAGGCCATTCAGGTATGACCTAAATCAAATCCCTTATGATTATACAGTGCAAGTGACAAATAGATTCAAGGAACTACATCTGACAGAGCGCTTGAAGAACTATGGACAGAAGTTTTGTAACATTCTACAGGAGGCTCAACCAAAGCCATCCCCAAGAAAAAGAAATGCAAAAAGGTAAAATGGTTGTCTGAGGCCTTACAAATACCTGAGAAAAGAAGAAAGGCTAAAGGCAGGAGAAAAGGAAAGATATACCCATTTGAATGCAGAGTTCCGAATAGCAAAGAGAGCTAAGAAAGCCTTCTGAAGTGAACAATGCAAAAAACAGAGGAAAACAATATAATGGGAAAGACTAGAGATCGCTTCAGGAAGATTAGTGATACCAAAGGAACATCTGATGCAAAGACGGGCTCAATAAAGGACAGAGATGGCATGGACCTAACAGAAACAGAAGAGATGATTAAGAAGAGGGGGCAAGAATACACAGAAGAACTATACAAAACATCTTAATGACCAGGATAACCACAATGGTGTGATCACTCACCTACAGACATCTGGAGTGTGAAGTTAAGTGGACCTTACAAAGCATTACTATGAACAAAACTAGCGGAGGTGATGGAATGATAACTGAGCTATTTCAAATCCTAAAAGATGCTGCTGTTAAAGTGCTGCACTAAATATGCCAGCAAATTTGGGGAAATGAGTGGCAGCCACTGGACTGGAAAAGGTCAGTCCCAGTGAAGGGCAATGCCAAAATATGTGCAAGCTACCACACAACTGTACTAATTTGACATGCTAGCAAGGTAATGCTCAAAATCTTTCAAGCTAGGCTTCAACAATACAATAACTGAGAAATTCCAGAGTTACACGCTGGATTTTAAAAGGGCAAAGGAAGTAGAGATCAAAATACCAACATCCACTGGATCACAAGAAAAAGCAAGGGAATTCCAGGAAAAAAATCTGCTTCATTGATTACGCTAATGCATTTGACTGTGGGGATCACAACAAACTGTGAAAAATTTCTTAAAGAAATGGGAGTATCAGACCACCTTACTTGCCTCCTGAGAAATCTGTATGAGGGTTAAGAAGCAACAGAACCAGACATGGAATGATGGACTGGTGCAAAACAGAAAGGAGTATGTCAAGGCTGTATATTTTCACCCTGCTTATTTAACTTACATGCAGAAGACATCATGCAAAATGTCAAGCTGGATAAAGCACAAGCTGGAATCAAGACTGCCGAGAGAAATATCAATAACCTCAGATATGCAGATGACACTGCACTTATGGCAGAAAGCAAAGAGGAACTAAAAGGCCTCTTGATGAGGGTGAAAGAGGAGAGTGAAAAAGCTGGCTTAAAACTCAACATTCAAAAACAAAGATCATAGCATCCAGTCCCATCACTTCATGGCAAATAGTTGGGGAAACAATGGAAACAGTGCCGACTTTATTTTTGGGGGCTCCAAAATCATTGCAGACAGTGACTGCAGCCATGAAAGTAAAAGACACTTGCTCCTCAGGAGAAAAGCTATGATAAACCTAGACAGTGTAGTAAAAAGCAGAGACATTACTTTGCTGACAAAGGTCCGTCCAGTCAAAGCTATAGCTTTTCCAGTAGTCATGTATGGATGTGAGAGTTGTACTATAAGGAAGGCTGAAAGCTGAAGAGTTGATGCTTTTGAACTGTGGCATTGGAGAAGACTTTTGAGTCCCTCAGACTGCAAGGAGATCAAACCAGTTAATCCTAAAGGAAATCAACCCTGAATATTCATCAGATGGACTAATGCTGAAACTCCAGTAACTCTGGCCACCTGATGCAAAGAACTGACTTGTTGGAAGGACAGGAAAGCCTCACTGCAGTCCATGGGGTATCAAAGGGTCAGACACATCTGAGCAACTGAACAAAGCACTTAGAATGTAAAAGGAGCTATATAAGGGTGCTATGGAAGAGTTAGCACATGTGCTGCATACGCCACACACCTAAGCACATATGTAACTAATCAACGACATTTTTTCCCAGTGAAACTGTCTGAGCTCTGTATCCTTGTCAACAAAGACACTCCTTGTAGTTATTAATTGATTACCTCACCAAATGAAAACTTTTCTTATATCATAAAGTCAACTGGAATATTTTAATATAAGCAGTAGAGTAAGTTAGTTTACCCATGTTAGTTTTCTACAGCAAACACTGCACAAGAATCAAACGTATCCAGAGCAGAGGCAAAGAATGTCATGTAACGGAGATTTGGCACTCAGGCCTCGTGGCCTGTGGCATGTGTGTGTACATGCAAGTGATGTCACTTCAGTTGTATCCGACTCTTTGTGACCCCATGGACCACAGCCCACCAGGCTTTTCTGTCCATGAGATTCTCCAGGCAAGAATACTGGAGTGGGTTGCCATTTCTTCCTCCAAGGGGTCTTCCTGACCCAGGGTCGAACCCAGGTCTCCTGCATTACTGGCAGATTCTTTACCACTGGAGCCACCAGGAAGCGCCTGGTGGCCTGTTGTGTGGACACAAATGATTCCAGCTTCCCAAGACTACCTATTCACATCCTTAAACAAGCAGCCACGAAAACCCATTTTGCCTGTCCTCATTCATCATTTGCTATAGAATAAGAGTAGCTACTAAGTCACAGACCACAAATAAAAAGGATAGTTTCCTAAAATACACCACAGTCCTGATTGAAAAAACCCTGCACACTTCATACCCACCATGGACAGACACACATATGGGAGCTGCTTGAGGACATTTATTTCAACTGTGAGCATTTATCCTGAGAACCCAACCCTTGGGAGGTTAAAAAGAGAGTAAGAGAGGGAAATGAACATTTAGGATGAACATAAATATTTCAAAAATATGTGCATATATTCACTGCCACTTACCACATCACTTGGTTAGACCTCGCAAATTGTATGTAATTATTTTATATTTTAGGTTAATCATGTTCTCATTATATGGCTTGCAATTATAATTATCTTTTATTTTTTGTTTACCTATTGACTGTGAAAACTGATAAAACATCTTTTACTATTGTGATTATGTAACTATTACTCAAATACCACTGTTACATGATGGGTCAACAGAAAAATACTATAATTCTATGTCACCAAAACTATATTTAATAGAAAAATCTGTAATCATTTTTTAAACTCCAGTTCTTATCAGAATAATCTTGGAATTTTTGAAAAATACAAATGCCCAGGTATTGCTTCTTTTCCTCCAAAGCTTCAGATATATTTGTAATGAGAAGCAGTGTTTAAAAACAACTGGACTATATGATATTTTACTGTTATCTAGTTTGTTTCACTATTTCTATTTCATATTCAGTGCTCCCATTTCATTTATGTTTCCAAAGTTCTTTATGTTCTTTCTCAAGTCTTTATCAAACATAATAGAAAAGCTGTCGTATACATATGTATAAATGGTATATATAATATATATATATTTTAGAAAACTTATTAACTTTTGCCTAAAAATTTATGACATTTTGATTCCACTTGTTTGACTTAGTATGAATAGAATGTTAGATTTCTAATTAAAAAGAAAACGGATATGCAGCAAGCAACAAAGGTCTACCATATAGCACAGGGAACTCTAGTCAATATCTTGTAATAATCTATAATGGAAAACAATTTCAAAAATAATATATGTGTATATGTATAATTGAATCACCATGTGTGCACCTCAAACTTTGTAAGTCAACTGTACTTCAGTAATACATGTTAAGATTAAAAAAAAAAAAGAATCCATCAGCCAATGAGAAGGCCATGCACCTCAACAAGAGAGCAGCCCTGCTCACCGCAACCAGAGAAGGCACAGGTGCAGCAGTGAAGAGCCATCGCAGCTAAAACAAACAAACAATGCAAGAAAAGGAAAAAGAGAAAAGTGTGCAGTTTTGCACTGACATCAGCATATCAATAGTGTTCTATGGGCTAGAAGTGAGTGAGTCCCACACAGGGACATTTCCCTTTTGGAACCACTGTTATAGTTGAACCAGCCCTTGTGTCTCTTATGACTGCAAGATGCCTTCAGCAGTAAACATCATGAAACTTTGAGGAAAAAAAAAACAACAACAAAAAGCAAGGTTTATTATTCACAGGTCCTGAAGGATACACCTGGGGACACACAGAGAGGTCACTGGTAGAGAACTTTCTCTATTATTTTTGTAACTTTTCTGTAAATTTGAAATTATTCAAAATAAGTTTGGAAAAAAATGCCTTGCAAAAAATGTTAAAAGAAGTTATTTAGAAGATTTGGTGCCTGGTGAGAAACTGCTTCCTGGTTCAGAGCCAGCTGTCCTTTCACTGTGTCTCCACACGGTGGAAGGGGCACGGAAGCACTCTAGGTTCTCTTACAAGGGAACTAATCCCATTCAGAAGGCCTCCACGTTCACTGCGTAATCCTCACACTTCCAAATACCGTAAGGTTTCAACATATGAACTTGGAGGGACACAAATATTCAGTCTACAGCAAAATGGTGTAGTAGTACTTGAAAGTGTACTTAGATTAGTGTCAATGCATACTGCAAACTCTGGGAAAACCACTAAAAAAAATTTTTTAACTATAACTGATATGCTAAAAAGGAGAGAAAATGGAATCAAATAAAATGCCTAATTAAAAGGCAGAAAAAGAGTGGAAGAAAAATGGATGAACCAAGAACAAAGACAACAAACAGAAAGCAGTAACAAATACGGTAAATATTAACCCAAATACATCAATAATTACTTTGCAGCTCAATGATCTAAATGCACCAATTCAAAGGCAAGTGGCTGTCAGAATGAAAACTCAACTATCTAAACTTACTACAAGAAACCCCACTTAAAATATGAAGACTCAGATCAAAAGTAAATGGACTGAGAAAAATACAACATGCTAACACGAGTCAAAAGAAAGCAGGAGAGGTTATATTAATCTCCAACAAAGCAGACTTTAAAGTTAGGGAAGTTATAGGATAAAGGGGAAAATGACACATTACATAAGATAAAGGGGTGAATACTCTGAGAAGAAGTAACAATATATAATGTGTATAAAATATAACAATAGAGCATAAACTGTGTGAGACAAAAACTGATATAACAGCAAGGAGAAACAGATTAATCCACTATCACAGTTGGAGACATCAAACACCATTCTTTTAGAAATGAACACAGACAGCAGGAAGAAATCAGTTAAGCAGAGAGCCAAACTTAACTGTAATAAAAAGAAAAACTGTTTCTGCAAACAAAAGTGCAGGACTAGATGGCTTCACTGGGGAATTCTACCAAACATACAAAGAGGAACTTATACCAGTCTTTCTCAAACTCTTCCAAAAGAAAGAAATGGAGGGAAGACTCCCAAAGTCATTCTACGAAACCACCATCACCCTAATACCAATACCAGACAAAATGGAAGTGTTAGTCACTCAGTAGCACCCGACTCTTTGTGACTCCATGGACTGCAGCCCCCCAGGACCTCTGTTCAAGGGATTTCCCAGACAAGAATACTCGAGTGGGTAGCCATTTCCTTCTCCAGGGGATCTACCCAACCCAGGGATCAAACTCAAGTCCTCCACACTGAAGGCAGACACTTTATCATATGAGCCCTCAGGGAAGTCAACACCAGACAAAAGCACTACCACAAACGAAAATGACAGGCCCGCATCTTTGATGAATACAGATGCAAAAATTCACAACAAAATATTAGCAAACTGAACCCAACAACACATACACACAAAAAAGATTACAAACCATGACCAAGTAAGATTCATCCCAGAGTCACAAAGTGGCTCAATACATGCAAATCCCTCGGTGTGATATACCACATCAAAAGAAAAGAAAAAAAACCACAGTCATCTCAACAGATGCAGAGAAAGCATTTAACAAAATTCAACATCCAGTCACGATAAAAATTCCTACCAGAGTGGGCACAGTGGGAACATATCTCAACATAATAAAAACCATTTATGACAAACCCACAGCCAGCATAACACGCAATGGTGAAAAACTGAAATCCTTCCTGCTAAATTCTGAAACAAGACAAGGATAGCCACTCCCATCATTTCTATTTAACATAGTCCTCGCCACAGCAATTAAAAAAAGAAAAAGAAATAAAAGGTATCCAAATTGGAAGTGAAGAGGTAAGATTATCATTATATGTAAATGGTTGATACTAAAATACAGAAAACCCTAAAGACTACACAAACAAACACGAGAACCCATAAATGAATTTAGCAAGGTAGCAGGATACAAGATTAAAATACAGAAATCGGTTGCATTGCTTTACACAAACAATGAAACAACATAAAGGGAAAGCAAAAAAAATGCACTTTTAAAATGGCATCAAAAAAATAAAATAAAATACTTTGGAACAAACCTGATCAAGGAGGTAAAAGATCCATATGCTGAGAACAATATAAAACACTGAGGAAGGAAATTGAAGATGATTTAAGGAAATGGAAAGACACCCCATGCTTGTGATTTGGAAGAATTAATATTGTTATAACCATTGTGCTACCCAAAGCAATCTACAGATTTAAAGTGATCCTATCAAAATACCAATTATATTTTTCACAGAACTAGAATAAATAATCTTCAAGTTTATATGGAACCACAAAGGACCCAGAATTGACAAATCAATCTTGAGGAAAGAGAACAAAGCAAGAGGCATAACTATCCCAGACTTCAGACAATACTACAATGAGCTACTGTCATCAAACAGAAGGGTATTAGCACAAAAAAAAGACCATGAATCAGTGGAACAAAATAGAGAGCCCAGAAATAAACACTACAGTCAATTAATCTACAACAAAGTAGGCAAGAATATATACAATGGAGAGAAAACAGTCTCTTCAGCAAGTGGTGTTGGGAAAGCTAGGCAACCTCATGTAAATCAAGGAAATTAGAACACTTCCTCACATCATATGCAAAATAAACTCAAAATAGTTTAAAGACTTAAAATATATGACACATCACCATAAAAGTCCTATAGGAGAACACAGCAAAACATTCTCTGATATAAATCATACCAATGTTTTCTACATCAGTCTACCAAGGCAATAGAAATAAAAGCAGAAATAAACAAATGGGACCTAATCAAACTTATAAGCTCTTGAACAGCAAAGGAAATCATAAACAAAACAAACTATTAAATAGGAGAAAAATATTTGAAAATGATGCAACAAGGGCTTACTATCCAAAATATGTAAACAGCTCATTCTACTCAGTAACAAAAAAATGCAATAAAAATAGGCAGAAGACCTAAACAGACATTTCTCCAAAGAAGACATACAGATGGCCAAAAGGCACATGATAAAAATGTTCAGCATCACTAATTATTAGAGAAACGCAAAACCAAAACAACAATGAGGTTCCACTTAAGATCAGTCAGAATGACCATCAGTAAAACGTCTACAAATAACAAATGCTGGAAAGGTTGTGGAGAAAAGAGAACCTTCCTACACTGTTGATGAGAGTATAAATTGGTGCAGCCACTATGGAGGTTCCTCAAAAGCCAAAAGTAGAGTGGCTATATGACTAGCAACCCACTTAGTGGCACGTATTTGGACAAAACTCTAATTTGAACAGATACATGCACCCCGATATTCACAGCAGCGCTTATTTACAATAGGCAAGACAAGAGAACAACCTAAATATCCATCAACAGATGAATGGATAAAAAAGATATGGTATACACATACAATGGAAAATTACTCAGCCATAAAAAAGAATGAAATAATATCATTTGCAACAACATGGATGAACCTAGAGATTACCATACCAAGTGAAGTAAGTCAGAAAAAGAAAGACAAATACCATATGATATTCCTTATGTGGAATCTAAAATATGCCACAAATGTACTTACCTACAAAATACAAACTCACAGACATGAGAACAGACTTTTGTTTCTGAAGGGGAGAGTAAGGGTGGAAATGATGGATTGGGCCTTGAGGACTAG
Organism: Nanger dama; assembly: GCA_917880005.1. Classification (NCBI taxonomy): domain Eukaryota; kingdom Metazoa; phylum Chordata; class Mammalia; order Artiodactyla; family Bovidae; genus Nanger; species Nanger dama. The sequence goes on along the minus strand of CAKJTW010000009.1, from coordinate 30,500,425 downwards.
CAGATGCAAATTATTATATATAGAATGATTAAACAACAAGGTCCTATGGTATAGCACAGGAAACTGTATTAAATATCCCGTAACAAACCACAATGGAAAAGAAAAAAACAAAATAAACATATAAACAGATACATACACACACTCATAAAATTCATCTAAGCTTCTCTCTTAGGAAACTAGGGAGAAAAAAAAGAGCAAATTAAATCAAAAGTAAGCAGAAGAAAACAAACAATAATAGAGAAATCAATGAAATTTAAAACAGGAAATCAATAGAGAAAAATAAACAAAACCAAAACCTAGTTCTTTGAAAAGATCAATAAAATTCGTAAGACTTTACTCAGGCTAAGAAAAAAAGGTTACAAGTTACCAATATCAGAAATGATAGAGAGGTAGGTTATCACTATAGATCTCATGGACACGAACAGAATAATAAAAAATACTTTGAACAATTCTATGCCCACAAATTTGATAACCTACATGAAATGGACCAATTCCTTTTCAGGACCAATTCCTGAGATTTAGCGCAGGTATACAAAGCTGGTTCAATACTCAAAAATTAATGTAATCCACAACAGCAGGCGAAAAGAGAAAAATTACATGATGATATCAATAGACGCAGAGAGAGAGTTTTTGACAAAATCTAACATCCACTAATGATAAAAACTCTCACTAGCAGTACAGGAAATCTTCCATTAACTCAATAACCATTTATAAAAAAAAAAAAAAAAAAGACGACAGCTAACATCACACTTAATGGTGAGACACTAGAAGCCTTTCTGTTGATATCAGAAACAAGGCAAGTATGTCTCCTCTCATCATGACTTTTCAACATCATGCTGGAAGTACTAACAATACTATAAAACAAGACAATGAAATAAAAGGTGTGTAAGTTTGGAAAGAAGACATAAAACTGTCTTTGTTTGCAAATGATACTATCACCTATTTAGGAAACCAAGCAAATCAACAACAAAAAAGCTTCCTGAATCTAGTAAGTGATTATAGCAAGGTTGCAGGATACATGGTTAATATACAAAGTCAACTGCTTTCCTATATACCAGCAATGAACAAGTGCAATTTGAAATGAAAAATACAATGTGATTTACAGCAGCAACCCCCAAAATGAAATACTTAGCTATAAATCTAACAAATATGTATAAGATTCATATGACGAATACAACAAATCTCTCGTGAAAGAAATCAAAGAAGAACTATAAAAATGGAGAGATATTCCATGATGACAGACAGGAAGACTCAATGTTGTCAAGATGTCAGGTTTTTTCTAACTTTGATCTACAGATTCAATGCAATCCAATCAAAATCCCAGCAAGTTATGTTATGGCTATCAATAAGCTGATTCTAAACTGTATACCAGAGAGACAAAAGATCCTGAATAGCCAATGGAATACTGACGGAGAACAAAGTTGGAGGAGCGATACTGCTCAACAATTAAGGGTTACTATAAATCTACAGCAATCTAGAAATGGTATGTTACTCATGAAAGAACAGACAAGTAGATCAATGACAAAAAAGAGAGAGGCTGGAAACAGACCCAAAGAAATACAGCCAATAATCACTGACAAAGGATAACAAAGGTAACAGGATGAAGCAAAAGATAGCCATTTCAACAAATGAGTGATAAAACAACTGGGTAGGGTGGGAGTGTGTGGCTCCTGCGCGCGCTCAGTCCTGTCTCTGATGTCCACATGCAAAGACTAACTCAAAATGGATTATAAACCTAAGAGTATAGCTATAAAACTCCTAGAAGATAACACAGGAAAAAAATTAAGATTATCTTGGGAATGACAATGACTTTTTAAATATGACACCACGCTACAATCCATGAAAAAATTAATTTATAAGCTGGACTTAAGAAATGAAAAACTTTTGCTCTTCAAAAAACATCATCAGGTTTCCCCAGTGGCTCAGTGGTAAAGAATCTGCCTGGCAATGCAGGAGACATGGGTTCGATTCCTGATCCAGGAAGATCCCACATGGCACAGAACAACCAAGCCCATGTGCCACAATTATTAAGCTTTTTCTCCATAGAGCCCAGCAGCCACAACCATGGAGCCCATGTGTCGCACCCACTGAAGCCTGGGCACCCTAAAGCCCTTATACAGCCACAAGAGAAGGCACTGCAGCGAGAAACCTGAGCACCGAAACTAGAGAATAGCCCCACTCACAGCAAGCAGGGATAAACCCGTGCAGCACCTAGCACAGCCAAAAATAAGTAAATAAAAATTTTTTTAAAGAAAGACATCATCAAGAATGATAAGATAAGCCACAGACTGGGAAGACGCTGCAAACCCAACACTGCTAAAAGTCTGTTACCCAAAATACAAAGAACTCTCGGGACTTACCTGGTAACACAGTGGATGAGAATCTGCCTGCTGTTACAGGGACGTGGGTTCAACTCCTGGTCCAGGAGTATCCCACATGCAGTGAGGCAACTAAGCCCACACAATGCAACTAAGGAGTCGAAAATGTGTAGCTAGAAAATTCTACAAGAGGACATTTATAGCAGTTTCACATATAACTGCCAAAACTGGGAAGCAACTAAAATGTCCTTCAACAGGTAACTGGATAAATAAACTGTAATATACCCAGACAATGTAACATTATTGTTTAGTCACTAAGTCATGTTCAACTCTTTTTGTTACCCACGTGCTGTAGCCCACCAGGCTCCTCTGTCCATGGGATTTTCATGGAAGAATACTGGAGTGGGTTGCCATTTCCCTCTTCTTGGAATCTTTCAGACCCAGGAATCGAACCACTTCTCCTGTCTCTCCTGCATTACAGGCAGATTCTTTTCCGCTGAGCCATGCGGGAAGCTCCAGTGGAACATTATTTAGCACTGAAACAAGTGAGCTAAAACACCATGAAAAGGTATGGAGGAAACTTAAATGCATATTTCCTAAGTTAAAAGCTAGTCTTTTAATGGCTACATTCCATATGATTCCAACTATTCAACATTTTGGAAAATTCAAAACTATGGAGAGAGTAAAAAATTAGTGGGGCTTCTCAGGCGCTGCTGCTGCTGCTAAGTCGCTTCAGTCGTGTCTGATTCTGTCCGACCGCATAGACAGCAGCCCACCAGGCTCCCTGGTCCCTGGGATTCTCCAGGCAAGCACACTGGAGTGGGTTGCCATTTCCTTCTCCAATGCGTGAAAGTGAAAAGTGAAAGTGAAGTCGCTCAGTCGTGTCCAACTCTTCACTATCCCATGGACTGTAGCCTACCAGGCTCCTCTATCCATGGGATTTTCCAGGCAAGAGTACTGGAGTGGGGGCGCCATTGCCTTCTCTTTCCTGGTGCTAGAGGTAAAGAACTCACCTGCCAATGCAGGAGACATTAAGAAATATGGATTTGATCCCTGGGTTGGGAAGACCTTCTGGAAGAAGGGTCAGTAACCCACTCCAGTATTACTGCCTGGAGATTGCCATGGTCAGAGGAGCTTGGTCAGCTGCAGTCCAGTGGAACACAGAGTCTGACACGACTAAAGCAACTTAGCAGGTAGCACTGGGGGTGGGAGAGAGGTGAACAGGAGGAGTACAGAGGATTTTTAGGGCAGTGAAAATACTATAATGATGGATACATGTCATTATACATTTTTTCAAACCCACAGAATGTATACAACACCAAAAGAGAATTCTAAGGTGAAGGGTGGATTTTGCATGATTATGCATGCATGCTAAGTCACTTTCAGTCGTGTCAGAGTCTTTGCAACACCATGGACTGTAGCCCACCAGGTTCCTCTGTCCAAGGGATTCTCCAAGCAAGAATACTGGAGTGGGTTTCCATTTCCTTCTTGGGGCTTCCCTGGTGGCTCAGATCGTAAAGCTTTTTGCTAGTTAGGAGAAACAAGTCTTCACCATGAGGATTCTAGTGTTTTTCTAGATATAAGGAGGTATAAGAATTGGGCTCCTAAAATAAATCGGCTCCTGAAAATATCTATTGGAAGACCTGTTCTGCCAGCTTTCTACAGAGCACAGAGTGCCTCACTTCCGCCCTCCACCGTAAACTCCTTTCACGAGTGTTGAAAATCAGCAGCTGCAGCAGCACATGACTTAAAATACTTGTAGAGGTAGCAGGAGACTAGCAGAAACATTATGCGAAAAATATGTGCTTGACTGCACTGTACTCCCCCTTCACCAAAATCACATATATATACTAACCTTCCCCTCCTGCCTCTGTAGCAATTTTCTCAAAGCTATCTGAAATGCTGTCTCCCTGCCTATTAACCTCATTTTGCCGGAAGTAAAACAACTCGTAACTCATACATTTTGCATTTAAGTCGACATACATTATCACACGTGTGTAAGATCTCTCAAACATGAGTTATTACACAAATAGCATTGTAATCAATAGAAATTTACCAAAACAAATAAAGGAGTCCATGTTCTTAAAGTACCGCGTCCACTCATTTCAGTTATGAAACACTGGAGTAAGCACTGAGCTGTAAACTGCTGCTTAAGTTAATGAGTTTTAAGAGTCGGAAAAGACTGAACAACAACAAGCTGTTCCGTCAACTTTAAGTATTTGGAATTTAAAAATTGTTTTAAGTTCTTTACGGAATTGGAAGCAGGACCTTTTCACACCCTGAAGTGACTAAATGACCATATTCGAAGTTACCTTTTTTATCTGTCTGGAGTTGGTCTCCCAAAAGCCGAACTGCCAACACTTCCGGCCAAGCTGCAGGACGCCGAAACACTTCCGGTCCTCGTGCAGGGGCGGGCGGGATAAGGCGCCTACCGCGCATGCGCGGCCCGGCTCAGCCTCTTGGGAGTGACCCGCCTCCTTGCGTCACCTCCAACCTCTGAGGACAGCGACCGGCGGGAGTTTTTCAAAATGGGAGCGCCGAGGCGCCGCCCAGGCCTCAGAAGGTGCCCAGTAGACCTTTCGGAGGCTGTGCTGTCGTCGCAAAGAGCGGCGGCCTAGAGACCCGAGCCTGATGGGCGCCAAGACCCGCTGGCTGCTTGGAGTGCTGCCTCGAAGGAACTGCTTCGTGAAGGGAGCTGATCCGGGGAGCACGGGCCGCGGCCTGGAAATATGGCGACCTGCATCGGAGAAAAGATCGAGGTGAAAAGACACCGCAGTCCCGAGTAGGGTGGGCGGGAGTCGGAGTGCCGGGTCTCGAGACCCTGGCAGGAAGGGGATAAGTCGAAGCTAACAGCTGCAGGGCTGGCTCCGAAGTGCCTGGGGAGGGTCCCAACCAACCAGGCCCGGCGGTTTGGGGGCGGAGCGGCCCGCCCCCTCTGAGATGCGGCGGCGGTGGGACAGGTGAGTCCCTTGTGGCCCCGCCCTTCTGTCCGTAGATACCGCGCCCCCTGGTCAGCGATCCCGCCGTGGCTGCCGCGCTAGAGCAGGGCTAGGGGATGGCGGTTACCTCCGGCGGGAGCTGCGGCGGGATTCCGTTCCAGCCCTTAGCTCTCAGGGGTTGGCTGGAGGTGGGAGGAGGGAGGAGGTTGCTGAGGCTTAAGAACCAGATCATTAGGGTGCTGTATCTAGAAACCAGCCTGGAAGCTCACAGACACACAAGGCGTCAACATGCTGTCTACCCCAGACACCAGCTGTATTGAGGTGTAATACCTGCTTGAATTTTAAATGCAAATTCTCCTTTCTATCCTGTTTATCCTCTTTCCAGCCCCTTGCTATTTCTCTTCCTTTCTGCTTCTGGAAATCATCACACATATTCTTTAATTTTAACTTTTAAGGATTTTAGAGTTGGAAATCTGCTTGGTAAAGGATCATTTGCTGGTGTTTATAGAGCTGAGTCCATTCACACTGGTTTGGAAGTTGCAATCAAAATGGTAAGAATATATTAATCAGTTTCTCACTTCTACTTTGAAGATAACTAGAGAGGTTTGCTACTTGAGATGTTAGAAACTCCTCACCTGCCAGCCTTTTCATTATGGTGTAAAAAGCCCATTGCTTAAGCAAATACGGTAATGCCAACAAGTGAATTGAAGGCTATCTTAAATAAATGCCTTATCTTTACTAATGTTCATTAGATCTGGTATCTGTTCCAATTATGCATACTTGAAGTAATTGGTAGAAATCAAAGAACAAATAATAATTTGTTTATAAGAAGAAGAATACCCTTGTGCATAATTGTTTTGCACTGTAACAAACTAAAATACTATTCTTGATTGTTAGGAGTCAGTCTAACAGGAGTAATATAAGCTAAGAAACACCTAAACCAGTAGAAAAAGGAAAGGGAAGTTTTCTTTTAAAACTTTGCTAAATTTGTGTTGTTATCAAAGATTCGATAGTTGAGCTATAAATTCTTTAAGTTGATAGAGTATATTGGAATGCATTAGAGAAACTTAATGAATGTTCATTCTGCCAAGCACTCTGCTGGGTACATGGGGAAAACAGACAACAGAATAAATTGATCTAAAAAGCAGATAAAAGGACTAAAGAATGTTTCAAAGTATATTTTCTCTTTTCAAAGTTAACATGACAAATTCACATTCGAAAGTTTATCATGAATGTTTAAAACTCTCATGTTATTTTAGATAGATAAGAAAGCCATGTACAAAGCTGGAATGGTACAGAGAGTCCAAAATGAGGTGAAAATACATTGCCAATTGAAACATCCTTCTATCTTGGAGGTAAGATACACATTTTATAAAAGTGGCCAAGGACATGGAATTTTCCTCTATTATAATTTATTACACCCTTTTACATTTCAGCTGTATAACTATTTTGAAGATAACAATTATGTGTACCTAGTATTAGAAATGTGCCATAATGGAGAAATGAACAGGTATTTAAAAAATAGAAGAAAACCATTCTCAGAAAATGAAGGTAAGCCATACTTCCTTTTTTTTCCTTTAAAAAATATTTTTTTTGGTAGATAATGAGTTTTACTTTTGTAGTTTTAAAGAATGTACTATTTTGTAATATTTAGTAAAACTGTTTCAATTATTACTTTAGGCTACAAAGGAGACTGTTCACCCCCACCAAACTTTAAACAGCTGTTAATTCATGTGAATAATTTAGGTGTTACAGAAGTAAAGTAGAAGGAGAAATCTACTATCCTCCTTTTAAAAACAACATTTTAAATCATTGGTCACAGTTTAATGTGTATCCTTTGACATCTAAAAAAGTTTTTAGAAAAAATGCTCTTGATGACTATAAAGTAGTTTCTAAGTCAAACACAAGTACCTGCTGAAACCATTTGCTGTAGAAAATGTCAAACATTTAAACTGAGAGAGTAATATAATGAGCCCCTATGAACTTACCAATCATCTTTCAAAACTATCAACTTATGGTCAAATAGTTTCATCTTACTCTTCTTATTCCCCGGTGCCCCAGAATGTTTTGAAGCAAATCATAGACATCTTTTTATCTGTAAACGAGACAGACTTTTTTAAAAAAGTAAGCACAAAGTCACTGTCACACCTAATAGTTCCTTACTATCAAACACATTGTCAGTTTCAGTTTCCATAGTTTCTTAGAAGTAACTTTTTATATTTCAGATCAGGATCAAGTAAGGTCCATGTATCATCACACAAATGATTGTTTTCTATCTGTCTATTTATTTATTTAGGCTGTGCTACGTCTTAGTTGCAGCTCCCAGAATCTTCATTGAGGCTTGCAGACTCAATTGTGACATGCATGCAGGCTCTAGTTGCCCAAGCAGGGATTGGAACCCCGGGCCCCCTGATTTGGGAGCTTGGAGTCTTACCCACTGGAGCACCAGGGAAGTTCCAAAAATGATTGCTTTCAAATTATCTTACCCTGGTAACTGAGATTGCAGGGTAGATTGAAATCTAAGAAAGATGGTTGTTGACAGGCTTTTGGTCCATTTGATTCTATATTTAACCCATTTAGAAAGAAATTTGGTCACACATATTAAGAATCATGGAAATGTTTATATACTTAGACTGAAAGTAAGAACATTATACAAATTGAAAATAAGTTCATATACATATTGATGATGAATACTGTATTTTTCATAATACTGTAGGGTTTTCTTATATAGTAGGATGGTCTTATATAAGACATAACTTACAAAAAATAGGAAGGAGATGAATTACCAATTTAATTAAAACCAAGAATGTATATGACAAAAGATACTGTCAACAAATTTCCTGGTAGCTCAGACGGTAAAGCGTCTGCCTACAATGCGGGAAACCCGGGTTCGATCCCTGGGTCAGAAAGATCCCCTGGAGAAGGAAATGGCAACCTACTCCAGTATTCTTGCCTGGAAAATCCCATGGACCGAGGAGCCTGGTAGGCTACAGTCCACGGGGTCACAAAGAGTCAGACACGACTGAGGAACTTCACTTCAACAAATTTCAAAGTTAAAGATAGGAAGAAAATATTTATAAAATAAATGGCTGGCCAATTAATATTTAAAATACAAGGCATGCCTGGACTTCCCTGGTGGTACAGTGGTTAAGAGTCCCCCTGCCAATGCAAGGGACATAGGTTCAATCCCTGACCCAGAAGAGTCCACATGGCACGGAGAGACTAAGCTCGTGCTCGAGAACCAGCCATCTGAAACTACTGAGCCATGTGCCACAACTACTGACACCCATATGCCTAGAGCCTATGCTCTGCACACACAGTGAAGCCTGTGCACCATGCAGTGAAGAGTAGCCCCTGCTCACTGCAACTAGAGAAGGCCTGCACACAGCAGCAAAGACCCAGTGCAATCAAAAAGAAAAATAAGGCATGCCTAAAAAGAAAAGACAATAGGAAAATGAATGAGGGATATAAGGAAACTGTTCACAGAAGAGAAAGTATAGTTGGCCAATTCCCAGGTGGTGAAGTGGTAAAGAATCCACATTTAATCAAGGAGATACAGGTGATGCGGGTTGAATCCCTTGGTCAGGAAGATCTGGAGAAGGAAATGGCAACCAAATCCCATGGACAGAAGAGCCTGATGGGCTACAGTTCATGAAGTCACAAAGAGTCAGACATGACTGAGTATGCATGCAGAACATGGGGACATCAAAGGAACTTTAGGTTGCTTTTCTCTTTTCTAAAATTTGAATGTATTTGTGAATTTTTGTTTAATTATAAATATTTTCTCTTAATTTCTATGGACTTCTGGTTACCCTAGTTTTAACTGTAGTCATTCTCAATTCTTAATAAAAGTGAACATCCCTTAACTGTATTAGAAAATTCATCAGTTGTAAAGGACAAAGATTAAAAGGAGTGCCTAGATGTCTTAAAGGGAAATATTAAAAATATTATAAAATTATCAGAGTGGTATTTTGATTGGTGAAACTAAGCCACAAACCGGTTCACTGATTGTAATATTAGCTTATGTACTTGGGTTTCATAATGTATTCTAAATACTGAATCTTCAGATTTTCTAAGTTGTAACTTTTATTTTTACATTCTAACAGCTCGACACTTCATGCACCAAATCATCACAGGAATGTTATATCTCCATTCGCATGGTATATTACACCGAGACCTCACACTTTCTAACCTCTTACTTACACGTAATATGAACATCAAGATTGCTGATTTTGGGCTGGCAACTCAGTTGAAAATGCCACATGAAAAGCACTATACGTTATGTGGAACTCCTAATTACATTTCTCCAGAAATTGCAACTCGAAGTGCACATGGACTTGAATCTGATATTTGGTCCTTGGGCTGTATGTTTTATACGTTACTTATTGGGAGACCGCCTTTTGACACTGACACGGTCAAGAACACATTAAATAAAGTAGTATTGGCAGATTATGAAATGCCAACTTTTTTGTCAAGAGAAGCCAAGGACCTTATTCACCAGTTACTTCGTAGAAATCCAGCAGACCGTTTAAGTCTGTCTTCAGTATTAGATCATCCTTTTATGTCCCGAAATTCTTCAAAAAAGTAAGGATTTAGGAACTGTAGAAGACTCGATTGATAGTGGACATGCCACAATTTCTACAGCAATTACAGCTTCTTCCAGTACCAGTATAAGTGGTAGTTTATTTGACAGAAGACGACTTTTGATTGAACAGCCACTCCCAAATAAAATGACTATATTTCCAAAGAATAAAAATCCAAGTGATTTTTCTTCTTCAGGAGATGGAAGCAGCTTTTATACTTCATGGGGCAATCAAGAACAAGAAACCAGTAATAGTGGAAGGGGAAGAGTAATCCAAGAGGCAGAAGAAAGGCCACATTCTCGATACCTTCGTAGAGCCCATTCCTCTGATAGATCTGAGACTTCTCACGGTCAGTCTCGAGTGAAAGCATATACAATGGAACGATGTTACTCAGCAGAAATGCTTTCAAAATCCAAACGATCAGGAGCGGAGGAACATGAAAGATACTCACCCTCAAACAACGATGCTAATATTTTTCACTTCTTTAAGGAAAAGACATCCAATAGTTCTGGATCTTTTGAAGGACCTGATAACAATCAAGCACTGTAAGAATAATTCTATCAAAAGCATTTTACTTTTAGATAAGCATTGTATTATCACAAACATGAAGCTACTTGTAACTAAGGTTGGGGGTACCTTTTTCTAACCCTATCAGATATTCCTGGGGCACTTCTTAACTGATTTCTATTTTTTAATAGGGAGAAAATCAGAACGATAATTTTGAATTGTGGTTAAGAATTAAAATGAGTATATGTGCTCATGGATATATCTGTAGTATGTGTTTAATACTTTGGAATTTTTAGTGTCATGTTTAATTTTATATGAAGCAGGTCTCCAATGCAGTATATCATATTTTAAACATGTGTGATCCCTAAAGTACTGTTAACAGTAACCATACATAAACACACACATACACAAATAGAGAGTAGCTGAGCTTAAAGTGATGAGGAATCATACTGTTACCTGCTTCTTACGTGAAGACTAGGTTTTTAGTGACTGGTATTTGGGGTTTTTTCCCCCTCTGATTTTATTCTTAAATTACAAGAAGATAGTAGCCATATAGAAGTAGTGTCACAGTGCCATGGGCATTTTGGCATGGGAATTTAGCTTCGTAGAGACAATTTAGTTATGTAAATATTGAGTTCTACGATTAATCTAAAAGTTTTTAGCTGTTCATATCAAAAGAAATCTCTCTTTTAAAGTATTTTTACTTTACAAAGTTATCAGATAATTTTTTATTAGTTTATGGAAAATTTTTTTTCTTTCTTTAGCTCCAATCATCTTTGTCCGGGAAAAACTCCCTTTCCATTTCCTGACCAGACACCTCAGACTGAAATGGTGCAACAATGGTTTGGGAATCTGCAAATAAATGGTGAGTTTTTAATGGACTATTTAATAAAATATTAATAATTTGGCCACTTAGCAAGCATTGCAGTTTTCTCTTTGGATTTTCTTAAGGAAATAATGGCATTTTGAAGAAACAACTAGTTATAGTAATAGTAATAACAATACATTCTGAGTATTTACTCTATCAACCACTGTCCTTAATACTTAATATATACTATTAACTTTTTAAATTCTCACAAAAACTATACGAGGAAGACACTGTTACTAGTCCTGTATTACAAATGAGGAAGTTATAGTGCACAAAGCTTAATTTGCCAAGCCACACTGTCCATAAATAGACATGAGTCTAACCCACGCAGTCTGGCTCAGAGACTTTAGTCTCTAAACCCCTCTGTTCTCACAGTGTCTCTGTAATAAGTACCTATATCAGTGCCTATAAAATAATCAAAAAGATGGTTGATTTTATTTTTGACTATAAGGGGATATGGATATCATAGTATACCAGTGAGATCTTGCATAACACTGCACAGCTACTAAAACCTAAACACTGTTAAAGAGCTGTCATGAAGTCATTATTTCATTTATAGACCCAGAGTTTGAAGGTTAAACATTTCTCCTTAATGAACATGCTAGATTCACAGAAGTGGGTTGGAAAATAATTATGGGGAAAAGTGAGAATAAAAGAAACATATGGAAGAAACATATGGAGAGGAGAAGATAATTTTTTACTAAGTATCATATTACTTCAGACAAAGTACATAATATATGGGTATAATTTAAGTAGAGTTGTTTTGTCACCACAAGTCTATTTTTGGTTGTGTATTATTTTCAAGAGCCTGAAAGATAATTAATCTTCTCATATGTACTTGTTAAAGCTGATAATTCAACCTTATGTGTTTTAAACTATAAAACTGCCCTCTGCTTAAATCTTGTACTTAACCTTCTACTGTGTTTATAGATACTTCTTATTTGGTAACATGGACATGTCTTGGGTAACCTTAACACTCTAGTAGTACTGCTACAATTTTAAAGTATATTATTTGATATAAGATATTTCCCATTATAATGGTAGTGAGGAGGGGAAAGCGTGTAAAAGTCACTAAAGGGGAAAACTGAGATACAGATTTTTAGATTTAGCATTAGAAAAATTGCCTTACAAAGTTTTATATACTCATCATTTTAAGGGCTTTTTAAAAATAATGTCTCCACGTGAACTCTAGAACTGTTGATGTATAAAATTTAAATAGATCAAGTTCAACAAGAGCTTTTAGAAATGTAGCTACAAATAACATTTGTAATATTAAGTATTAATGATATTAAAGCTATTTTGTATATTTTAGTGTGTTTTGGCTTTAGTTGCCTATTTTGTAAGTAAAAATGAAATAGTCCTTCGCTTACATGTTATGTAGAATGATTATTTGGGAACTCCTCTCAAATCTGTATTTATTGCAGCATTGGCAGTTGCTTGTTTAGCATTAGTAGGTGACCCATTTAGTAGGTGACTAGGGGAGCCTGGTGGGCTGCCGCCTATGAGGTTGCTCAGTCGGACATGACCGAAGCAACTTAGCAGCAGCAGCAGCAGTTTTACTTTGATTGAAAAATTAATTTCATATTGGAATCTTTTCTTTCTTAGTCTTAGACTTAAAGGTATTCCTTTGCAGGCTAGCTTAAAATATCCTTTTTAAAGTCACTATCTTTTTTTTTTAAGTCACTATTTTATTATGCCATATCTTTTTCTCTTTTTGTGGCCGCACTGCATGGCTTGTGGGATCTTAGTTCCCGGACCAGGAGTTGAGCCTGGGCCCTCAGCTGTGAAAGCACCAATTGCTAATGGCTGGACTGCCAGGAAGTCCCTTATGCCATATCTTAAACTGAAAAATTATGAGTTTTTTTTTTTAACTAGATTTCTTTTGTTCTTCGTAAAAAAGTATGCTGTTGTGACCAGCATGACATTGTTTTGTGTAGACTTGACTTTAATTATTCACTAAGTTGCTTTATTTTATGTATATTGTAGCTCATTTAAGAGAAACTACTGAGCACAACAGTATTAGCCCAAACAGAGATTTTCAGGGCCGCCCAGATTTGCAGGACACATCAGGAAATGCCTAGACTGATACAAGAGCCAAAAGGAGCCCCAATGCTTCTGATAATGCACGTTCTGTAAAACATTTGAATACCATGAAATGTATGACTGCATATCACACTAAACCTGAAATAATTCAACAAGAATCTATTTTTGGCTTAGATCCTTCTTCTGAACAAAGCAAGACTAGGGATGTGGAGCCACCGTTGGTCTATCAGAAGCGTACATTACGAAGCATTACATCTCCTTTGACTGCTTATAGGTTAAAACCAATCCGACAGAAAACCAAAAAGGCTGTGGTATGTCTGTTATTTTTCTAAATCACTGTATGATTTCCTTGAGTATATGGTTTCTGGTATCAAGCATGGTATCTTTTCAGTTCCCTATAATGTCCCTGCATTTTTATATGTACTTGATAAACTCACATAAGAGAAAAGAGATTGCATGTTTATGGAAAAATAGCTGTTGTTTTCTTCTGGATACTTTAAGAATGGTGAACTGATATGAACTTTAAATTATTGATAATGAAAAACATTTAGAATACTGGCCAAATACTGTGTTAAATATTATTCACAATCCTAGGCACTAAATTAATATAGTAATTATCTTTTGTTTTCATTGTTTCTACATTTAATCCAGTCTCAAAAAGATAAACTAGAAAATATAACTTTTTAACATCTCAAACTATTGATGTTTTAATAGGAATATGAAAAATAAGAGGATTGTTTTTAATGTTGTGTGTATTGGGAATAGTGATTTCTATTTTTAATTCCCTATTCATCCCTTGTTTTCCGTTTCACCCAGTCTTGCCTTTAATTGGAGTGCTATTCTTTACAAAGTCCTTAAATTCTCCACCCTACCTTCTGCTTCCTTTCTGCTCACTGGTTATTTAACACCTCATTATACCATCTCACCTTTACTCTTATGTTTCACAGTTGTGCTCAAATACACCTGTGATCTAGACTATTGCAGTGAAGCAGCTATTTTATTTTTATGTTAATTTTTTTGTTTCTGCCATGGTTAAGTACTTTGCTCTTCACTAATACATATGTCAGAATGTTCTGATAAATCATTGTTATTGATTTTAGTTTGTTTTTTTCTTTAGGTGAGCATACTTGATTCAGAGGAGGTATGTGTGGAGCTTCTGAAGGATTATGCATCTCAAGAATATGTGAAAGAAGTTCTTCAGATATCTAGTGATGGGAGTATGGTAATGTGGACTCACTTTTATTATCTTGCAGCTTCATCACTTAAGTATTTACCATTCCATTCATTCTATTACAAAATAATTTTTTAAATTACTTTTCCTGATATGATGGAATATATGGAATTCAAAAACTAAAATAGCATACTATAAATAAAGTAGTGTGGTTTAAAAAATAATTATAACTAGTAACAAAATCTAAACTTTAGGCTTAAGTTTAAACAGTGAAAAATTACTTTTAGGGAGTATTTAGTGTTTTCAATAAAGATAAAATTTAATATTCATGTGAGCTCTTTTATAATTTTAGTGACAAAATATAGTTCTTTAACTTGATGGCATATAATTAGAATTTTTAAAATTTTTTGACAGATCACTATTTATTATCCAAATGATGGAAGAGGTTTTCCTCTTGCTGATAGACCACCCTCACCTACTGATAATATCAGTAGGTACAGTTTTGATAATTTACCAGGTATGTAAATTTACCAGGGAATAAATTTAGATAATGGATTTCTATAAATCCATAAACTCTATACATGTGGATATTGTAAATTGTAAATATCTTGACTTCATTTGGGCTGCAAGTTATGTTCTTACAACTTTGTATCTGGAGAGATGTGCTGTACCTTACTAATTCAGTGTTCAGGCATGTTCTGTGTTAAAATGGAATTTTACTTTATTTAAGGAAAAACTAACTCTGGGATATTAGTCATGTGTCTACAAATATACTTTGTATATTTGTTTAGTTACAATTTGTCTAGAATAGTGTTAAAAATTCAACATGAAGTATCTGGTTTTTTACTTTTGAAATCTTTCTGTGCTACATAATGATCTCTTGTAATTATAGTTAACCAAATTTGACTCCCAGTTCAGTTTCTGGATATTATGAATTAGAAAATTAAGCACTGAGTAGTAAGACTTCCCTAAGGTGACTTAAAAGCAAATGAGAGAGCCTTTCTAACCTAACCTCATTAGAATAAAAGCAGGTAGGCAAGACTATTAAATACTATAAATGACCACTGCTGCTTAGTCACTTCAGTCATGTCCAACTCTGTGTGACCCCATGGACTATAGCCCACTAGGCTTCTCTGTCCATGGAAATGCTGCAGGCAAGAGCCACTGGAATGGATTGCCATGCCCTCCTCCAGGGTTTCTTCTTGATCCAGGAATTAAACTCAGGTCTTCTACACATTGCAGGCAGATTCTTTACTGTCTGAGGCACCAGCTGCTGCTGCTAAGTCGCTTCAGTCGTGTCCGACTCTGTGAGACCCCATAGACGGCAGCCCACCAGGCTCCCCCCGTCCCTGGGATTCTCCAGGCAAGAACACTGGAGTGGGTTGCCATTCCCTTCTCCAGTGCATGAAAATGAAAAGTGAAAGTGAAGTCGCTCAGTTGTGTCCGACTCTTAGCAACCCCATGGACTGCAGCCTACCAGGCTCTGTCCATGGGATTTTCCAGGCAAGAGTACTGGAGTGGGCTGCCATTGCCTTCTCCACCAGGGAAGCCCATAAATGACCACAGTTACAGGGAACTACAAAAATTTAGTATGCTGTACTTTACTAATATAAAAGTGCTACATTTCTTTTCTCAAAGACATTTGGTTCTGATATCTTAGATAGAGGGCTTCCCTGGTGGCTCAGAGGTTAAAGCGTCCATTTATTAAAACTTCCTAGACTCATTATCTTACTTTTTAATAAGGAGTCAGTGATTCAAAGAGAGATTTTTTTTAATAGTCATGATACTAATCCATCAGATTTTGTTAAATACATCTTGGGAATTTTATTATACTGTCTTTAGTTTTCATTAAAATAGTAGACTTCCATCTCTAAAATATTTTTATTTCCATCTCTAAAAAATTTTTATATTAAAATAGTAGACTTCCATCTCTAAAGTATTTTATTTTTAATAGGATTATTAACCGTGGGTAATGGAGTTATTAACTTTTGACTTAAATTTTTGAGAAAAAGTAGAAATAAATATAAAGACTATTACTGAATTTATGTCAACATTTTCATTCCCGAAGATTAGGTAATTTCTTTCTTTGTCTGCCTAGAAAAATACTGGCGAAAATATCAATATGCTTCCAGATTTGTACAGCTTGTAAGATCTAAATCTCCCAAAATTACTTATTTTACAAGATATGCTAAATGTGTTTTGATGGAGAATTCTCCTGGTGCTGATTTTGAGGTTTGGTTTTATGATGGTAAGTGCCATTTAGAAATGGTTATTTTTTTCCCCTTTAGCTTTTAACTTTGTAATTGTGGGTTTGTTTTTTAATTCAGCACAGTTTTGTTTTGTTTTGTTCTTGCCCACACCATGCACTTGTGGGATCTCAGTTCCCAGACCAGAGTATAAACCTAGGCCACAGGAAGGAAAGCTCAGAATCCTAACCACTAGAGAACCAGGAAATTCCCTAGCACAGCATGCGTGCATGGGTGCGTGCGTACATGCATGTGTGCGTACGTGTGTGTGTCAACATTCTGATTGATATGCTTTTTATTAGAACTTAAATGGACATGTGTGTGTGAACATTCTGATTGATATGCTACTTCTTCAGTTCAGTTCAGTTCAGTCACTCAGTCGTGTCCGAGTCTTTGCGACCCCATGAATCGCAGCACGCCAGGCCTCCCTGTTCATTACCATCTCTCGGAATTCACTCAGACTCAAGTCCATCGAGTCCGTGATGCCATCCAGCCATCTCATCCTCGGTCATCCCCTTCTCCTCCTGCCCCCAGTCCCTCCCAGCATCAGAATCTTTTCCAATGAGTCAACTCTTTGCATGTGGTGGCCAAAGTACTGGAGTTTCAGCTTTAGCATCATTCCTTCCAAAGAAATCCCAGGGTTGATCTCCTTCAGAATGGACTGGTTGGATCTCCTTGCAGTCCAAGGGACTCTCAAGAGTCTTCTCCAACACCACAGTTCAAAACCATCAATTCTTCGGCACTCATCCTCTTCACAGTCCAACTCTCACATCCATACATGACCACAGGAAAAACCATAGCCTTGACTAGATGGACCTTAGTCAGCAAAGTAATGTCTCTGCTTTTGAATATGCTAACTAGGTTGGTCATCACTTTTCTTCCAAGGAGTAAGCGTCTTCTAATTTCATGGCTGCAGTCACCATCTGCAGTGATTTTGGAGCCCAAAAAATAAAAAGTCTGACACTGTTTCCACTGTTTCCCCATCTATTTCCCATGAAGTGATGGGACAGGATGCCATGATCTTCGTTTTCTGAATGTTGAGCTTTAAGCCAACTTTTTCACTCTCCTCTTTCACTTTCATCATGAGGCTTTTTAAAAGTTACTTTTCACTTTATGCCATAAGGATAGTGTCATCTGCATATGTGAGGTTATTGATATTTCTCCTGGCAGTCTTGATTCCAGCTTGTGTTTCTTCCAGTCCAGCGTTTCTCATGATATACTCTGCATATAAGTTAAATAAGCAGGGTGACAATATACAGACTTGACGTACTCCTTTTCCTATTTGGAACCAGTCTGTTGTTCCATGTTCAGTTCTAACTGTTGCTTCTTGACCTGCATACAGATTTCTCAAGAGGCAGGTTAGGTGGTCTGGTATTCCCATCTCTTGATGAATTTTCCACAGTTTATTGTGACCCACACAGTCAAAGGCTTTGGCATAGTCAATAAAGCAGAAAGAGATGTTTTTCTGGAACTCTCTTGCTTTTTCCATGATCCAGCGGATGTTGGCAATTTGATCTCTGGTTCCTCTGCCTTTTCTAAAACCAGCTTGAACATCAGGGAGTTCACGGTTCACATATTGCTGAAGCCTGGCTTGGAGAATTTTGAGCATTACTTTACTAGTATGTGAGATGAGTGCAACTGTGTGGTAGTTTGAGCATTCTTTTGCATTGCCTTTCTTTGGGATTGGAATGAAAACTGACCTTTTCCAGTCCTGTGGCCACTGCTGAGTTTTCCAAGTTTGCTGGCATATTGACTGCAGCACTTTCATTCTTATTAGAACTTAAATGGTCATATACCAAAAAAATGGCATATATTTACTGGAATACTACTTTGAGAGCCTCATTTTATTAATGGCCAGTGAGTAAATGTAAATGATACCTTGATCTAGGAGCTATTGTATACTGGAGTATGATAATGAATGTAATATATATATTCATATATATGCATATATTCATATACATGTAATGAATACTTATAGAAATGATAAAGCATTTTCTGCTTATTTTTTAAGGAGCAAAGATACACAAAACAGAAGACTTAATTCAGGTGATCGAAAAGACTGGCAGATCTTACACCTTAAAAGGTGAAAATGAAGTTAATAGCTTAAAAGAGGAGGTAAAAATGTATATGAACCATGCTAATGAGGTATGTACCTACTTTTAGTAGGTTTTTTTAACCAGTTACTAACATTACAAAGGAAATAGGTGGAGTAATGACAGAAAGCACTCTTTTAAAACAGGGCCACCGTATTTGTTTAGCACTGGAATCCATAATTTCAGAAGAGGAAAAGAAAGTGGAAGTGCTCCTTTTTCCCCATAATCGTAGGAAGGTAAATGTTTGAAAATTTATTAAATATGACTAAAATGTGTAAATTTTTTTTTAAGTTTAGTATTTACATTATGAGCATTCTTCTGTTTTCTGTAAATGGAAAGCTTTAAGGGAATGTGTTTGACATGTCTTTCTCCTTCAGAAGACCGAGCAGCTCTAGTTCACCTAAGGCCTTAACACCTCCTCCTCCTGTGGATCCAGATCACCCAGTGGGAGAGCCACCCTCTCTGAAGAGAATGGTCATGGCCAGTGCTGCTTCTCCAAAGCAGGCGCCAGCCCTTAATCCCCCTGTAAGCATACGTCACTTCTGTCCTTTAAACTCTTCAATGATCGCCTAATGTCCTTGATATAAAATTAAAACCACCTGACTGTCATCTTACTATCACCTAGCTACTTTTCTAGCCTCATCCTGAACTACTTTACCCCAGCACTCTCTGGGCCTTTTCACATGTTGTTCACTTGACCTGCTATTCTTTTCCTGAACCCTTTAATGGCTTTCTTTCTCCTCCTCCAGCTCTCAGTTTAAGCACCTCAGTGAGGCCTAACTTGACTCCTCAGGGAAAACACCAAATATACTAACGTATATACAGTTTTATTTTTGCTAGTAAAATATCATTAACTTCCTTAATATCCATGATAGGGTCATGGTTAAATAAACACTTATTTTTACCAAATGAACTATCATGCCAATGAAGATGATATAGCAATGTAGTAAAATACAAGATTAAAGAAATAGATCTGTGTATATGTGTGTATATGTGTGTATTCACAACCATTTATAATTGTAGCTATGAAAAATTATATTTTTGGGGAAATGAATAAGTCTACAAAATGAAAATTTTTTTTTCCTGTCCTATGCATTTATTTTCTATAATGTGATAATATTTTTTTACCTTTTTTTATAAATTAAGATAATGAAAATCTGGTCGTTATCTACTTTTGCTAAAGTTGACTTACTGGAATGCTTAGGAATGATATCTTCCTTTCTTTTACTGTTTGTAGGTGGTTACAAATGAAGGACTTGGCCTTACGGGTGCAGCTTCTGAAACAAACAGCTCTCCTAGAAGTCTTAAAGATTGTCTCCCTAAATCAGCACAACTTTTGAAGTCTGTTTTTGTGAAAAATGTTGGTTGGGCTACACAGGTGAGAAGCTTTTAGGCATGTAAATTTTCTATAGTATGTAGTAATTTGGTTTCCACAGTGATTGACAATGACCAAAAAATATAAAGATTTCTCTTTGCAAGAAAGTTTTTACGCCTTTTTTGCATTGGGTATGTCGTCAATAATTTTCAAATTTTTTTATCTGTATACACTTGGAAAACTCTAGATACTAGTTGATATCAAATTGCTTGCTAGGGCCTAGGTGACCTGTTTTTGGCATTTGTCTTTAAAATAGAGGTCATGATAATGGCTGAACGTTAGGACTTGAGGATGTCCTTAAGGCATTTTAAGTTTTAGAAAGTATTTGTAATCTATATTAGTAGAGTAAGTTTGATTTGGCAGAAAAGACTTTTGCATTTTAAAGTTGGTTCTACACTGAATTGCAAACTTAAAGAATTTTAAGTAGGTATAAACCTATATGTGTATGTTATCTGGAAAACTTGAATTTTGAAGACTTTTGAGTATAGCACATGGAATTTTTACTTACCAGTAAAGTAAGATACAGCTTAGTCCTTTATGGAGGTAGAAAATAAAGGGAAGGGAAAGCAGCATTTGTCAAGTACCTCCTATGTAGTACCATGCTTTTCACAAACATTGTCACATTATTTCCCAAAATAAAACCTAGTAAAGTTGATGTCATCTCCTCCTTTCATAGATAGTAAAATTATGGCTTATGATGGATAGGTTGACTTTGCACATTCCTACTAGTTAGCTGACAGAATCTGGATGTAAACCCAAGGCAGGCAGGCACATTGTAAGTATTAGTGACTAAAGGAACAAGTCTCAAAAGCAAAGATGTAACATTCCCAGGCAGAACAGAAATTCTCATGGCCTAAGAACAAAGAATGGATGAAAATTGTAACCTAAGGAAGTGTTGTTTGGTAATTTTCTAAATCTGTTCTTAGCTAGAAATATTATGGGAAAGGAAAAACACTTGTTCAGACATCGTAGTAGAAATTAATGGAAAACAGGATTTATGTAGAATAAATTTAATTTCTGATGTCCTATTAAAGGAATAAAAAATATGGATATTCTCAAATGTTGCTGCCATCACAGCCCCAAATTTGTAGTTACCTGAAGGGTTTGTTGTTATTTTTTAACTATGTGAAAAATCTGTTAAACACGAGTGCCTTTTAAGAATTTATGCTCTGCTATATAGTAATTCTGCATGCTTACTATTTTTCTAGTTAACTAGTGGAGCTGTGTGGGTTCAGTTTAATGATGGGTCCCAGTTGGTCGTGCAGGCAGGAGTGTCTTCTATTAGTTATACATCACCAGATGGTCAAACAACTAGGTAAGTTTTAAAATACTGGTTGAGATTCAGCCCTTTGCTATAATTTTTTTTCTCTATATGCTGAAATAAATGACTTAAGTTACTCTTCATGTTGACAAAGTTCATCTTATTATTTAAACTGTTATATATTCAAAGCAGCTCATAGTCTTTTAATACATATTTTATGATTATCTACAGAAATGCAAGGTAGCTGGTATGTATTATCCACACCAGTTGATTAGATTGCTTTAGCCTTACTGTTCCTTTAGTCCGAGTTTACCCTTTTCAGAAGTAATGGACTGCTAAGTAATGTATTAATACTTAGTTTATATAAAAGAACACAGAAACAAGAAATCTTTAATAGATAACCAGACTATTTTTCCCAAATGAAAGGCTCTATCCTCTGATCTAATATAAAGTGATTAATGATTAAAAGAATTTTTTGAATGTATATACTCATTCTGAATGAGGGTATATGCCAGGCTAATACAATATGTATGCTAACAAAGAAAAATCTGTCAACAACAACAAAATGCAGTGGTTTGGTTTCTACATTTCAAACCATAACTTACTAAAAAGAGATAGGGTGCCAATGATGCCAATACAAACATGCTACTTTATGAAAAGTGCTTATTGTGGAGGAAATACCTTAATGGGGAATCTAGATTTTCAGCTTGTGTAAAATCTGTTCAAGTTTTTGGATCTATTATTTAAATACGTTTAGAAATTGATCTATTTTAAAAGGATACAAATTGACTATGTTTTAGTGTCTTAATAAATAATTTTGTATAATCTTTCTACACTGCCTTTTGCCATTGAAGAATTACTGTGCCTTTTGGTATTCATATAAACCAACTGATTAAGTTATGATTTTATCTTTTTCTCTTCTGCTTCACTTAGGTATGGAGAAAATGAAAATTACCAGAATACATCAAACAGAAATTACAGTGTCTTTCTTCCATCCTTTTGATGTTTTCTAATCCAACTCTTAATTTTCATTGATTAAAGCTCCTTTTAGGTATATAAGTTTAATAAATAACTTTTTTGTTGGCTTTCAGTAAAGTGACATTTTTATTTTAAAAAACTTCTTCAGAAAGCCTTTCTGTAAAAGAGAATTTTAATCTGTACCATAAAGGATGTCTGTCGTCAATGCGAGAACAAAGCAGAATGGAACATGAGTCACAAAATGTAGTGGTCATAGACTAAAATAGCACACCTAACTTTGCTCTTAGAACATATACCCTTGAAATTACTGTGTTTATATGTTTGTATTGAACAATCTTTTCAAGCAAAAATATAGATGGTGTGTGGTATATTTGTGCTTTTTTATTGTTTTCCTACTTTAGACATGTTAAGAATCATGGACAAAACATGCTGGAGTTTCTGAATTTTGAACATGTAAATAATGTATATTTATGTTATAAGTAACATATGTAAACATGTATATTTGTTTTATATTTATTTTTGTAGCACTAGTTTGTGATGAAACATTTCTACAAATGCATTTTATTAAAAATAAAAATAGTGATAAGTTACTTTATTGATTTATGTACTTAATTTAAAATAACTTGGTAAACTTACTGCCTGTTTAAGAGGAGGCAATTGAATTTTTAAAATTAACTTTTTAAATGTAAGTACATTGTTTCTCTACCTTTATCTGAAAATATCTGTATATTAATGATAAACATTTTAACAATGAAGAATTCAACAACGCAGTTAACATGAGGAATGGTGGCTCGGACAGTAGAGAATCCACCTGCAATCTGTAAGACCTGGGTTCGATCCCCAGTTGGGAAGATCCCCTGGAGAAGGGCATGGCAACCCACTCCAGTATTCTTGCCTGGAGAATCCCCATGGGCAGAGGAGTCTGGCAGGCTACTGTCCATGGAGTCACAGAGATACGACTGAGTGACATGAGGAAAAAGAATATTCTATGGTGGGACAGCCATTCTTAATGAAATACTCAAGGTAAAGTAGGAATAAAATCAAACTACTTAAATATAATAGACTGTTACACAGTGTTTTTTCTTCCTGCTGATTTTTATAATCAGAGAATATTGGAGCCATTCCATTGAATACCTGTTGTCACAGTTATTCAACACTGATTTGGAGGTTGCTGTCTAAAGCAATGAGAAGATAATAATTTGTGGCATAAACTGGACAGTTAATAAGAAAAAGACAACCCAATAAAAAGACAAAAGATACAAACAGATAATTCACAAAGGAGAAAAATCCATAAAATGAACCAGAACATACTCACCACATCTGAAGTTGGAGAAATATAAGACTAAAAAATAATTTCCTTTTATCAAAGAGATTGGTTAAAAAAGTCATAGTGCTACCATGAGGGCGTTGTCAAGTGTTGCTGACTATAGAGTATAAATGAAAAGCAATCTGACGGTATTAGAATCAACATTTTAATACATGGGCAGTCCAACTTTGGGGAAGAAAATTATATAAACCATTCTCTTAGGGATAAAAATATGATTAAATGTAAGAATTTCCTCTTAGAAATAAAGGAGTTAGCTTAATTTTGAAGCTAAAGACAAATATATTTTGCTTTGACTGAATTTAAGTATTTTTAAAAATTATCTCTTTCAGTTTCAATGTATCTATGTTTCAGGCATTTCTCTTATAAATACTATATAGCTAAATTTTTTCAATCCAACGTAATAAGCTCTGTAGTCTACTTTGTTCACACTTATTATCATTTGTGATTTATTTTCACTGTCATTGCAGTCCTGTTGTATTTATTTTCCAACTTTTTAAAAATTTTTATTTTCCAGCTTATTCTGTGTTTTCTACTTGTTTTTCTTTTCCTTTATTCCCTTCTTTCAGGTTGAATTTCCTTTTCATATGCATATTATCTCTTTAATATTTTAATTTTCCTCCATCTTTAATTTCCATTATAAAATTATCTATGGCATCTTATTACTCTTGTGTTCCTTCTAATTTGTTCATGTCTGAAATTATTTAAGGTTCTTATTTCCTGAGCTCTGCCAGCTATATTTTCATACCTTATTTTCCTAGTTCATTGGGAAATGTTCCAATTTCTCAGTTTTTCAAAAATACAATTTTGTCATTTTTTTGCCTTTCCTTCACAGTTTCTTTCAGCTCATTTTATAATACATTCTGTTTTTATCTGTTTACAGGCTTATCTATCTGCCATGCTTTTGTTATCTATCAGAACATTTGGTCAACTGCACACTTTCCCTGTTTCTCCTCAGTAATTTCTCCTCAGTAATGGCATCTGCATCACTAGTTTCTCATTTCAAAATCCTGGCACTCATTCTTGACACCTTATTTCACCTTTAATCTAATCACCAATTAATCCATGCTTTTAATTCCCAATTCCACTGTCAGTCAGTTCCTAGTTGAAGTCAGCAGCATCACTCATCTACTATGACAACAGCTTCCTTCACGTACATCTTCAAACATCTACTCTTGCCTCCTATATCAACCAGGGGTTTTAGTTACAAACTAAAACACAATCTAACCTAAGGAGAAAGCATTTATTAGAGGATATTAGCTCAGACACTCGAGGAGGGACAGAGATTCAGGGCTCTGCAGCTAGGAACCACGGCTGTTAACACATGAGCTGTCCCAGAAGAGACCCTGCCACCCATGCTCAGCACAGACCCCACACCCACCCCTGATGAAGCTCGGGGACTAGGTTCTGGGAACCCTGACACTACTTGCTCCAAAATTTACCCACTGACCTCACTCCCTCACAAATATCTCCAATTACCTCAACAATACCGTTTTACATTTGACCTAAAACAAGATCCAAAATGAGATCTATATAATGCTCTAGAGCCAGTGTGCCACAGCTAATCGAAGCCTGTGCACCCAGAGCCTGTGCTCCACAAGAGAAACCGCTGCAGCGAGAAGACCGTACCACAATGCAGGGTAACTCCCACTCACAATAGTGAAAGCCTGTTCACAGCAGTGGACACCAAGCGCAGCCTAAATCAATCATTTTTAAAATCCACAGTGAAAGAGACACATGTACCCCAATGTTCATTGCAGCACTGTTTATAATAGCCAGGTCATGGAAGCAACCTAGATGTCCATCAGCAGATGAATGGATAAGAAAGCTGTGGTACATATACACAATGGAGTACTACTCAGCCCTTAAAAAGAATAAATTTGACTCAGTTCTAATGAGATGGATGAAATTGGAGCCGATTATTCAGAGTGAAGTAAGCCAGAAAGAAAAACACCAATACAGTATACTGACTCATATATATGGAATTTAGAAAGATAGTAATGATGACCCTCTATGTGAGACAACAAAAGAGACACAGAGTTATAGAACGGACTTTTGGACTCTGAGGGAGAGAGAGAGGGTGGGATGATTTGGGAGAATGGCATTGAAACATGTATACTATCTTGTAAGAAACGAAGCACCAGTCTATGTTCAATACAGGATACAGGATGCATGGGGCTGGTGCACAGGATGATTCAGGGAGATGATACGGGGTGGGAGGTGGGAGGGGGCTTCGGCATTGGGAGATCGTGTTCACCTGTGGCTGATTCATGTCAATGTATGGCAAAACAAATACAGTATTGTAATGTAGAATAAAGTATTAAAAATAAAAATCCACAGTGAAATATATCACCTCTTCCTGTTAAAAATGGCTGTCATCAAAAAGATAAAAACTAAGTGTGTAAGAAAGGCAACATTCATGTACTGCTGATGGGAATGTAAATTGGTATATCCACTGCAAGAGTGTGCAGATTCTTAAAAAATTAAGAATAGAACTACCATGTGATCCAACAATTCCACCAGGTATATATCCAAAGAAGATGAAGGCAGAATATCAGCCAGTATGTGCCTTCTCATGTTACTACAGCATTATTTACAACAGCAATGAGATGATAGACAACCTAGATGTCCATCAGCAGACGAATGGATAAGGAACCAGTGAGCCAGTAAAGTTGCTCAGTCGTGCCTGGACTGTGATCCCATGGACTGTAGCCTACCAGGCTCATCCATTCATGGAATTTTCCAGGCAAGAGTACTGGAGTGGGTTGCCATTTCCTTCTCCAGGGATCTTCCCGACATAGGGATTAAACCCAGATCTCCCACACTGCAGGCAGATGCCTCACCGTCTGAGCCACTAGGGAGGTTTTCAGTTAAGTGTGTATGTGTGTGAATATTATTCAGCCATAACAGAGATTCTGCCATTTGTGACATGGATGGACCCTGAGGGCATTATGCTAAGTGAATAACCATAGAGAGGGACAAATACTGTATGACACCACTTGTATGTGAAATCTAAAAGAGCCAAACTATTAGAGGCAGAGTGGAATGAGAATTGCCAGGAGTGAGGAGTGAAGGGAATGGGGAGATGTTGGTCTAAGAGTACAAACTTCCTGGTGATTATAGTTAGTAACACTATTGTATACTTAAAAATTGCTAAGAGTTGATTTTAATGTTCTCACCATAAAAAACTATATGATATGATGGAGGTGATAGCTAATGCTAATCATTTTGCATTATTTAAGGATCAAATCAACATGTTGTACACCTTAAACTTATACAATGTTATATGTCCATTTTATCTCAATAAAGCCAGAAAAAAACAAAAGACAGGAAAAAGATAACCCTCTACATACCAAGATGGCTTCCCAGGTAGCTCAGTGGTAAAGAATCCACTTGCCAATGCAGGAGACACGGGACATGTGGTTTCGATCCCTCAGTCAGGAAGATTCCCTCCCCCTGGAGGAGGAAATGGCAACCCACTCCAGTATTCTTGCCTGGGAAATTCCACAGACAGAGGAGCTACATCAATGGGGGTCACAGTCAGACACGGCAAGAGTATGCACGCACTACATACCAAGGAGAAAAGCCTCAGAAGAAACCAACCCTGCTGGCACCTTGATCTTAAGACTTCTAGACCAGAACTGTGAGAAAGAAATGTGTTATTCAAGCCACCTCATCACCACCACCAAAGAAAGGACAGCAAACAATATAAAGTGCAGATTATAATGTTTACTTTTGGTTTTGAAAACTTAAAACAGTAGGAAACATTTGGAAAAGTATTTAGAAACATTTTTGTATTTTGGGTTAATACAGATCATCCATATATATAGTTCTGTACTAGTCCCTTTCAGCAGCATTCAAATTCATGTGAGGTAGTAATGTGTACATAGTGTAATTTAGCCAACTTCTAGTAAACTCAGTAAACTTAAAGGCATTTTACCTCAGATATTCATTAGCTAACTATATTGGGGCTACCATGGCCTATCCAAATTTTAAATTCTGTGGTTCTGAGTAGCTATGCAGACAAGACAAAACTGTCGGGTCTTCCTCCCACTACTGAGACAAGAGAAAAAGTAAATAATAGTTTTTCTCTAGAATTTAAGGGAGTTGGAAAATGCTGACAATTTTAACATTTTGGTGTTTAGTATATGTATATATAACAACACATTATCTGGCTTAAGTTTCTAAAGTTGAATTATTTATTAGGCCTTGAAAGAAAAAAGTAGTTATCCCTACTACAGGTAGTGAAATCCATTTTGATCTATTGATGATCTTTATTGCTCAAATATGAGCATTATTCATACACATGCATTAACTTAAGGGTTACTTAGTAAGAACCAAAACTAAAATAAGATGCAAAGTACAGTATTAAAAATCATGACTTATAGAAGCTAAGGCAGGATGACAGGCATGGTAAGTGGAAAATTTAAGTCATGATTTTATTTTATAAGGAAAACTTGATAATAACAGAAAATATATTTTTAGTAAATAAAAAGGAGCTACCTTTCAATAAAAATCTATTTAGGTAAATAATTTGTTATTTCATTCTATCACAGGTAATTCATACAAAACTTTCCTTATGATTTCACTGCATAGATCTTCTCATTATTTTAATGACACTTCTGCAGTTTGACTTAAGGGTATAAATTCACATTTATAGAGCACTGTCCATTCATGACTTCATGCTATCCCTCAAAAAAGGTCTTATGAAACTGTTTCTTTTTTGAGCTAAGGAAAACTATAATCCAGAATTTTCATATTACCTTGCTAGTCACAATTACACATAGAATTCCCTATTTTATTCAATATACGTTCTTGTTTTGCAACATATACGATTACCTACAACGTGACTTTAGGAAACTGACTCATAGAAGTTGTCAAGAAGAGTCTTAAAAAGAGAAAGTTTCACACAAGTACTTTCCACACAGTCTTAGCTAGGTTACTCTTGAATCCTTCCATGCCTTACAGAAAAGGCAATGAGTCTTCTGTAAACCACACCCAGGAGTGTGATGGTAAGCACCACCATCCCACACACTAGGCTGAAAGCCCACCGTGGACCCCAGGCAGTGTACACTTGGCTGATGAACACAGGTCCAAGAATCCGTGCTGCACTTCCAGACGCTGTTAGCCAGCCCATGTACACACCCTGTGGAGGGAGAAGCACACGCAGACTCAGGTGTAGTCATTTTCTCTGTTGTTTTTAAATTAAATACAAAGTGCCTCTCTATAAATACCACAAATAATGAATGATAAACTTATTTGATATACTATCTAGGAAAAATAAAAGTAGTATAAAAAAACAAACACTGTCTACTGAAATGATTTATAAACTTACCTTTTAAGGCTAACATTTGTTTTGTACTTGCTATTTTCCAGACACTACATTAGGTGCTTTACATATATTATTTCCTATGTTCACAAATTTCTATGATTTATTTCCCAAATAAGCAAACAAGGAAGCTAAAGCTCAGAAAATTCAAGTAACTTATCCAAGAGATTCGAAGCCCTATTTGGCTGACTCCACTGTATTAATTTCCATGTCACCACAATGTCACTGCTCCACCTACAATGTCCAAAATAAAGCATTACTTTTAATATCCCCCAATTGTAAATAACCTGTCAAATGTGGATTGAGTAAATAATTTATGGCACATTTAATAAATGGAATGCTGTGCAGTTGCTTAAAAGAATAAGGTGATCCATATACAGAATAAGATTTTATAATGAGATTAACATCTATTCACGTTGACATAGTAAGTCATGGTACATTAAAGGGAAAAAAAATCCAAAATGTAGAAAAAAGTTTACATACTTGAAATATAATTCCTATTTTTAAAAGGCATGAGGGTGGATATATTTGAAAAGGCATAACAAAAGTCATGAAGGGTATAAATGAAGTACACTATGAAGTGGTTAACTATAGTATGACAGGCTAAGGGATGCTTCCTTTTCTTACAACTATTCTATTTAACTTTTCTTACAACTATCATGTATTGTTTTTGTAACTAATATGCATTTATTCCTGATTTTGAAAATGTGAAAATATAACTTTATAGATTAAAAATCCTTGTTACTAAAATGTTTATTATTATAGTTTAAAAACAGTGATAATGAACTTTTTTTTATCTTTGCTTTATTTAAAGAAAAATACTGATTTCTACCTTGAAAATGTAAAACCATCAGTTTAATTTTTATAAAAAGGAAGATACTGTTTTTCACTTCGTTGCCATTTAAATAACTGCTTCCCAGGTGGTGCTTGTGGTAAAAAACCTGCCTGCCAATGCAGGAGACTTAAGAGATGCAGGTGTAGTCCCTGGACCAGAAAGATGATCCCCTGGAGGAGGACTTGACAACCCACTCCAGTATTCTTGCCTGGAGAATCCTATGGACAGAGGAGACTGACGGGTTACAGTCTACACAATCGCACTGGACATGACTGAAGCGACTTAAGCATGCATGCACTAAAAAGGAAAGTCAGAAGTAAAATCTGAAATAACCTAAATGTACAATCATAGGAAAATGACTGAGTAAATGATGGTACATAAGATGGAATATGTCTCCATTAAAAAATAATTCCTTAAAATTAAATGTTACGGGAGAATATTTACAGCATAATTTAAAAGAACAGATTACAAAATAGTATCAAAGATAGAGTCCTATTTTTGTGTTAGGCCCACACACCCAAGCACAAACACATGGATAAAGATTCTAAGTGGAAGTATATTCACCAAACTGTAGTACTTGTCTCTTTGATACTTTTCTCCATTTTGCTTCTATACTTTTTCTAAGTTTTAAATAATGCATATGGAAATTCTTATAAGAACAAATTTAAAATAACAAAACTGCTGCATACTTTTCAGATTACTGTGTTTTCATCTCTCGATAACTGTTCCTAGGACCACATGAAATTAAGTCTAGATCCAAATTTGGCTATCAATTTTGGTTGGCTAACTGTTGCCTAGTTTAACAATGAGTTTCTGAAAAGTATGCTTCAGATAATTTTTTTTATGAAAATAACTTAGAGCTCATAATCTGAGTTCAACTTAAAGTACTTTCTGTTAAATTTCAGCTTACAATCTTGTAAGTACTTTATGAAAGCGGTGGGGTTTAAATTTAAAATGCTGAATATGATAAAAAATCCCCTAAATCAGCTTGTTTGGAGAATGGTTGGAAAAAAAAAATGTGAGTGCTTGCAAGTATACATACACCTCACGCAACTGCCAACGTCAGAATAATGGACTCACCTGAGGGTTTGGTCCCAGAATTTTTGAATATAATGTATAGGACATAACATTGCAGGATGGATAGCCTATTCCAATTAGCACAGCTGATATGAGGAACTGGGCTAGATGGATCATGGGGGTATACAGGCACCATGCTTGTTCAACTGGGCAACCAGTTGGTTCTTCACTGTGATCTTCTCTTGGAGACTTCCAAAGAGTAATAATTATTTCTCCAAATGTGGTATTAGGGATTGAATTATTATGTAAATCTATGAAAACAAAATTAGTACAGCGTATTACTTATTAATTTTAGATGAATAACAGGGGCTAATATTATAGAATTATGAATGGCTATACCTTCCCACTGTATTTTGGGAAACTGATTTCCCCAAGGTAACAAGACAAAGAAGCCAACCCATATAATGACGAGTCCTCCCAGCAGAAGAGCACGCTCACCAATCCTGTTAAAGAACAGAAACGCTAATTTAAAAATGAAACAGTGTATTATATAGTTCCATTACAATTTTTTAAACTATAAACAAATAATATCTTGATACTTAAAAAGTGATATATTAATTAAAACAAATACAAACTATAATTTCCCACTAAGAGGAACCAGGACTCCTCTGAAAACTGGCTGATTTCAAGTCTGGGACAAGAAGTATAAAGATGAGCCTTGGCATCTTACCATACCAGAAAGAATAGAAATTATCAGTGACTACTGGTCATAAAAGAATTCCCTGGCTGTCCAGTGGTTAGAGCTCTGCCTTTCTACCACAGGGGCACAGGTTTGAACCCTGGCTGGGGAACTAAGATCCCACATGCTGTGCAGTGCAGCCAAAAATAAGGGCTCAGAGTCAATTTGAGGAAGCTGGCCAAAAACATGACCTGAATACCAAAGAGAATAGTAGTGACAATGACTTGAAACACATAAAAATGTTATAATCTATAAATACATACTATATTAAAATAAAATATTCTTAGTAACTTAGAGGATGTTATGGAATCCACTAGTTATTTTTTAAAAATCAGTTAATAAAAGCAAAGAATCTCTGTCTCTCCTCTGAAAGCTATACCAAGAGATTTAAGAAACATAAGGGCCTGAGTCAAGTGAGTAAGCTATAAAATAAGACAAAACAAATTTTTTTTTAAATTAAGATAGTGGAGAAAATCTGAATACACACTGGATATTTGATATTTAGAAATCCCTGTTAATTTTTTTAACTGTGATAATGTTATCATCTTCAACTTTTAGAGATACATACTGAAATATTTATGGAAGACATGAAATGATGTCTAACATCAGCTTCAAAATAATCCAGGTGTAGACGATAGGGAATGGTATAGATGAATCAAGATTATCCAAGGTTATAACTGTTGAAGCTGGATAACAGATGTTAGACATTCAGGACATGATTCTCTCTACACCTTTGCTTATGTTAGAAATTTTCCATAATAAAATATGAAACACAGAAACAAGACCAAAGGTTCCTGAAACAAAAGAAACCCAACAGACTGCCATGTCTTTCCCGCAGAGAAAGGTGTTCGGTGTTGGTCTCCACTCTTCAGCGTCTTCCCTCCGGAATTATCATAAACTTAAGGAAACATGTCTCGAAGATATGACTCCAGGACCACTATATTTTCTCCAGAAGGTCGCTTGTACCAAGTTAAATATGCCATGGAAGCTATTGGACACACAGGCACCTGTTTGGGAATTTTAGCAAACGATGGTGTTCTGCTTGCAGCAGAGAGACGCAACATCCACAAGCTTCTTGATGAAGTCTTTTTTCCGAAAAAATTTATAAACTAAATGAGGATACGGCCTGTAGTGTGGCAGGCCTAACTTCTGATGCTAATGTTCTGACCAATGAACTGAGGCTCATTGCACAAAGGTATTTATTACAGTATCAGGAGCCGATTCCTTGTGAGCAGTTGGTCACAGCACTGTGTTATATCAAACACGCTTATACATAGTTTGGAGGAAAACGTCCTTTCGGTGTTTCATTGCTTTACATTGGCTGGGATAAGCACTATGGCTTTCAGCTCTATCAGAGTGATCCTAGTGGAAATTATGGAGGTTGGAAAGCCACATGCATTGGAAATAATAGTGCTGCAGCTGTATCAATGTTAAAACAAGACTACAAAGAAGGAGAAATGACTTTGAAGTCAGCACTTGCTTTAGCTTTCAAAGTCCTAAATAAGACCATGGATGTTAGTAAACTCTCTGCTGAAAAAGTGGAAATTGCCACACTAACAAGAGAGAATAGAAAGATCGTCATCAGAGTTCTCAAACAAAAAAGAAGCAGAACAGTTGATCAAAAAACACGAGGAAGAAGAAGCTAAAGCTGAGCGTGAGAAGAAAGAAAAAGAAAAGAAAAACAAGGATAAATAGAAGACAAAATCAGGAATTTTATAACTCATTTAGGGCATCATTTCAGTGTAAAGGCTGTCCTACTCTTCCACTTTGCAAAGCTTTGACTTTTTAACTTGTCTAGTGGGAAAATAGGATGGTACCAACTGAATTGGGTCCTTGTTATTTCTGTCCAGGTGAATATTGTAATAATGATTACTCTTTATGGACATCTTAATCACCCTCTCCCTCTTTTTTTTTTTTTTGAATAAAATTTGGAAAGAATGAAAAAAAAAAAAAGAAACCGAACACTTCCCATCACCCTCAGAATACCCACAAGGTTTCATATCTTTCCAACCTGATCTCCCCTCATTTGCCATTTCTCTCATTCTGCTCTAGCCAAAATGGCCTTCCTGCTTGTTCCTTAATCATATAAAAGTCAGTCTTCTGAGGCAAGAGTTCCAGGCCCCTGAAATGGCTATTCTCTGATTTCACTGAAGTCTCAACCCAGATGTAACTTCAAACTGAGCTGCTTTCCTTGAGAAGCCAATCAAAACACTACCCATGCCACTTTTCATTCTCTTCCTGTGCTCCATTCTTTATACTACTTATTATGACCTGATTTCATACTTGTGTTTACTGGCTTTCCATAGAATACAACCTCTTGAAAGGTATGAAATTGAATAACCTGTAAGAATATCAGCAGGACACTCTATCTTTGTAGCAAGATGTAATACACTACTATTATTTAACTGAATATGAATTGATGTATATGTCTATATCTGTATATTGGCCTCTTTCGGTTCAGCTCAGTTCAGTCACTCAGTCGTGTCCACCTCTTTGCAAACCCATGGACTGCAGCACACCAAGCCTCCCTGTCCATCACCAACTCCCGGAGTTTACTCAGACTTATGTGCACTGAGTCAATGATGCCATCCAACCATCTCATCCTCTGTCGTCCCCTTCTTCTCCTGCCCTCAATCTTTCCCAGAATCAGGGTCTTTTAAATGAGTCAGCTCTTCCCATGAGGTGGCCAAAGTACTAGAGTTTCAGCTTCAACATCAGTCATTCCAATGAACACCCAGGACTGATCTCCTTTAGGATGGACTGGTTGGATCTCCTTGCAGTTCAAGGGACTCTCAAGAGTCTTTTCCAACACCACAGTTCAAAAGCATCAATTCTTTGACTCTCAGCTTTCTTTATAGGCCAACTCTCACATCTACACATGATTACTGGAAAAACCATAGCCTTGACTAGACGGACCTTTGTTGGCAAAGTAGTATCTCTGCTTTCTAATATGCTGTCATAATTTTTCTTCCAAGGAAGTAAGCATCTTTTAATTTCATGGCTGCAGTCACCCTTCTATCAGATCTAGTCCCTTAAATCTATTTCTCACTTCCAGTGTATAATTTGGCCTCTTTCTTGGCTCTATAAAGACAAGAATCTTTGTAGTATTCCCCATAGCATCCAATCCTATGCACTGACTCAGTATTTGTCAAATGATCTTAGAACTGTATTAAAGTTATATTGTTATTCAGGAATAATTAAATTGTTAAAACTGAATTTATCAACTAATATACCACTACAGATGATATGAATGAACTAAATTTTATACAAGAATTTCCTTACAGTTTACTTTTGCAAAATGCTTCTTTAAAAAGTGTTCTGTGATCCATAGAGAACAGACTTATGGACAGAGTAGGGGAAGGAGAGGTTGGGACAGTGAATTGAGAGAGTGGCAGGGAACCATATACACTACTATATGTAAAACAGACAGCTAATGAGAAGTTGCTTTATAACACAGGGAGCTCAACTTGGTGCTCTGTGACAACCTAGAGGGGTGGGATGGGGTGGGAGTCGGGAGGGAGGTTCAAGAATGAGGAAACATATGTAAACCTGTGCCTATTTCCTGTTGATATATGGCAGAAACCAATACAACATTGTAATGCAATTATCCTTCAATTAAAAAAAATTTTTAAAATATGATCAAAGTTGCAATTAACTTTGAGAAATGCTACATTCTCTATTTGCCATGATGATATAGTATATATACTGAATACTTAGAAGTTTTAAAAGAGTTTGATTATTTTAACCAGAATTTTCCAGACTTAACCATTATCTTTCTTGTTGTATAACATATTACCACATAGAAGAACAATATTTTATGAAATACACTTACAGAGATACTTTAAATATACAAAAGATACATTAGAAGACAATTATTTACTTTGTAAGATATTCTTGCTTTACCAAAAATCTTCTACATGGTATAGAAATATGCTCCTTTAATAAACTTTAAATGTTTGCAAACTTTCAAGGACTAACACTCATACAATAATAAGAAAAAAGAGTCACATTATTTTACTGATACATTCACTTACATCATTAGCTGTTTCATGTTTTATTTAAAAAAACAAACAGGTGTGAAATTAAAAAAAAGACACATAACTTACTTTTTGGAAAGTAGTTTTATCCCCATGAAAATAATAACTGCCTCAACTCCAAGAGCAGCAAGTATTATTCCATCATATAATACAGCTTGTTCTCTAGTCCAGGCATACATATCCATTGTTAATGGAGTCACAATGCTAACAGAAACAAAAAATAACTCATTCTCATTTTATTTAAACCTTAGTCCTGGTTAAAGTTGAAATAAATAGTAAGCTTTATTAGATACCAACACATTTTAGAATTTGTATCCCTTTTATCAATGACATCAGATGTACATAAACAAAAATTTTAACACATTTTAAGGACATTTTATTGTTAACATAATATCACAGTAACACAGGCTACAAAGTTTGGCTGTCTGCATTTTTATTTTTAATAGTTATTATAATTATATAAGTAACATATCCACACTGCAAAAAGTTTGAAAAACAGGAAAAGAAAACAAACTATAATTCCTACCATTCTAATATAAGAAGTCATGGTTGCATTTTTGTTTAAATTGGTCTCTTTTCAATGAAATAATATTACTACGGTTAAGTTATGAGAAACTTATAGGATTGCTTTTTCTCTTCCTCGGTATCTTTTATACTTAACTTTGATTGCACATATTTTTACCCCTACGTCTAAGTACTCTTCCTTTATATGACTATCCGTCTCCTTCCTTGACAATCTTCTTTTCTTTCTACCTCCTTCTGTTAACTGACTACAAAAAGAATTTTTAATGTTTTAAAATAGTCATTCTTTTTAAAAAAATCACTTTTTTAAAAAAAGAAAGTTTATTTGAGAACAAGAGTGAAAGCTTCTGCAAATATTTGACAAGGTAGACATGTCTTGATAATAGCAGCCATCCATATTTCAGCTCTACCAAAATTACCACAAATGGGACATATTTTTTCTAACAAAGATATGGATGTACATAAAGGGCTATGAATAAACAGAGTCAAAGGAAAGTTGAGGCCCCATAGCTTATCCCTTAGACTGACACGTGACATAGGACTTAAATGGAACAATCCAATCTCCTAATGCAATGGCTCTCAACTTGGCTTCTTATCAGAATGCCAGGGACTCTTGGAAAGAATATCTCCACTATTAGACTGTACCCAAGTAAGAGTCTGGGTGGGGTGGGTAGGACCCAGGCACTGGTGTTTACTTAAGCATCCCGGCTGATTCCAATATGCAGCCAAGGTGAGCGGCCTCTGCTCCAGAGGGCGGTAATGACCATCAGCAGGTTCCTCAGCCCATCCACTCCATTAGGAAGCAGCATCTGCTGGTGTCGTGGCCTCTCAGTGAACCTGTTACTTACTCTGCTCTAGAACTCCAGACGTTACCTGTTTTGGGCAGATTTGGAGTATTTCCATTTGTCTTGGTGATTTTTATAGCAATATTTAACCAGGCAAATAACATCAAAAAAGAAAAGTTGGAAAAAGAGAAATTTCCATAAAGCATGATATGAATAAATAAGTGAAAAAAAAATTCTCAGAAAAAAAATCACTTTTTTGGCCACATGGTATGTGGGATTTTAGTTCCCTGACCAGGGTTTGAACCAGCATCCTCTGCATTGGAAGCATGGCATCTTAATCACTGGACCACCAGTGAAGTCCCAGCACATCACCATTTTTTTAACATCACCATTTTTTATTTTAAAATCAGATGAGCTGCTTTAGAAAACAGTTCAGTGGTTTTTCAATAAGCTAAACACAGACTTATCATATTATCCAGCCTTTCCACTTCTGGGTATACACCCAAAAGAATTGAAAGCAGGGACTCAGATACTTATATTCATAGGATACTTATGTTCATAAGAGCATTATCTACAATAGGCAAAAGGTGGAAATGACCCAAATTTCCACTGACAGATGAATAAACAAAACTGATATATACATACAGTGGAATATTATTCAGTTATTAAATGTATAAAATTCTGACACATGCTACAACATGGAAGGACCTTGAGAACATGATGCCAAGTGAAACGTGCAAGACACAAAACGATAAAGATTGCATGATTCCACTTATATGATGTACCTAGACTAGGCAAATTCATAGAGAAAGAAAGTAGAATAGAGGCTACCGGGGAGGTGAGAAGGAATGGGGACTTACTGATTAATGGGTGTAGTCATGCTTCTGTTTGGGATGATAAAAGGCTCCGGGGATGGGTGTGGTGATGGTTGCACAACACTATGAATGTATTTAATGTCACGGAATTGTACAATTAAAAATAATTAAAACAGGGACATGCTTGGTGGTAGAGAATTCACCTGCCAATGCAACATTTGGGTTTGAATGCCCTGGTCCAGAAAGATTCCACATATTGTGTGGCAACTAAGCCTGGGCACCATAGCTACTGAAGGGCCGGCACCTTAGAGCCTGTGCTCCACAAGAGAAGTCACCACACTGAGAAGCCTACGCATCACAACCAGGGAGTGGCTCTTGCTCACTGTCACTAGAGAAAGCCCGCACAGGAACAAAGATGAATTGCAGCCAACAAAAAAAAAGTAAAATGGTATACCTTAAACAACAAGTACAATATTATATACAAATCTGATCTCAATTTAAAAAAGAAAAGAAAATATGGCAGAAAAGTTCTAAGAATCAAAGCAGACTAAAAGTTTAATACATGTCCAGTAACATGTGGCTTCCCTGGTAGCTCAGTGGTAAAGAATCTGCCTGCCAATGCAGGAGATCCAAGTTCAATCCCTGGGTTGGGAAAATCCCCCAGAGAAGGAAATGGCAACCCATTTCAATATTCATACCTGGGAAATCCCATGGACAGAGGAGTCTGGAGGGCTATATAGTCCATAGGGCCACAAGAGAGTTGGACCTAACCAAGCGACCAAACAACAACCAACAACATTAACATGGCTCAACATGGATTAATGGGAAATAAATATGCAAGAGAATAAATTAAATCCTGAAAATTGGAAAAAAAAAAGGTTTTATTGATGCTTTCAAACTGTGGTACTGGAGAAGACTCTTGAGAGTCCTTGGACAGCAAGTAGATCAAACTAGTCAATCCTAAAGGAAATCAACCCGGAATAGCATTGGAAGGACTGATGTTGAAGCTGAAGCTCTAATACTTTGGCTACCTGATGCAAAAAGCCAACTCACGGGAAAGACCCCAACGCTGGGAAAGATTGAGGGCAGGAGGAGAAGAGAGAAACAGTATGAGATGGTTGGATGGCATCATTGACTCAATGGACATGAGTTTGAGCAAACTGCGAGAGATAGCGAAGGACAGGGAAGCCTGGCGTGCTCAAGTCTGTGGAGCCACAGAGAGATGACTGGTGACTGAACAACAACAATATTTACCATAATGAAATAAATGCCCACAAAATGAGATGAGGTAAAACTTTCATATATCTCAATAAATTTTAAAAATCAAGTAGATCTGGCATAAAATATACCAGCATAAAAATGTTACAATATATTGGTAAGTGAATAGACCAAGCTGTCAAATAATACTATCACATATTCTATGTTGGCTTAATGGACACACACATACACACGAACCTCAATACTTACAGTTGTATAGAAAAAATTGTTAGGGAAATAAAACACACACTGATGTATTAGCAGTGGCTACCTCCAGGAAAAATAGTGGATATGGAAATACAGTTGGCAGTGTTTGGAATGTTTTTAACAAGAATGTATTATTTTAATAATATAATGGAAAAGTATTTTTAAAAATCAAGCTATATGATAACTTGTGTAGGTCAATAAAGCCTACACAAGGCAGATATACTAGCTTTTTTCAGGATTAGGGCTGAAATAGAGTTAAAATTTCTAGACTGAATCCAATATACATAAGTTGGGAGGTAAATTAATACACAGTTTTATAACTATATTTATCATAAAACTCAAAGGAAAGGAAGAAGAGTGAAACAGACTCACTGTAAGGCAGTAAGTTTATCAGCAGAGAATTAACAACATTCAAGTTAAAAGGCAAATAATTTATACGTGCTTTTTTTACATCATAAGAAAAATATGCCTTACATAAGGTTTCTGAGACTATCTATAAGCCTGATTAATATTGCATAAAGAAATATTGGTTATTTATACAATCTGATTTAGATGAAAATAGAAAAAATACTTACGTTTCAAAAAGGGCAAAGATAAATAGAATCACAAAAAACAGAACATTGGTGGCCACCACAGCAACTTGATCAATATTTCCTTGGGGGACTTGAACTTCATCTGTACTTGCTACAGTAAACAAAAGAAAAATTATATTACTTACATATTTAATTTTCTCATGACACTAAAATAATGTAAAAATTATACATAGCAAATTCAATGACTAAACATTTTAAATGATTTTTAGGCTTCAAAATAGTTTAAAAGTAACAGAATTTTTACATGATAGAAATAATTTTTAAATGGCATTGAAAATTAAAGTGAATTTTCTTTCCAGGACATACATTTCAATTCTCTTATCTACAAGAAATACTCAGATTTTCTATTTGGCATCTCTCAAAAAGAGAATTGTCCATAGAATTCTATAAAGTCATCTCATGCAAAGTACATTTCAGTTGCAATTTTTTTTTCTACCTTACTGAAATTTTAAATTTACAAGGATTTCATGAAGACCTCAAATAGTTTACTAAATCAATTCTCAGTTCTATGATTCACTTCAATGGATACATATTCTAAACCTCAGTGAATTAGTATTAGTAAATAGTGTTGCATTTTTACCAGAATTTTTTAAGTCCTCACATTATCATTTCTATTTCTGGCAAAGAACTACCAAGATTTGATGGCGGTTTCATAGATCAGGAAGGCAAATGAGTTCAGATATTCACTGATCTTAAACAATGAAGTTAAGCAACAAACTCAATATAAGCTGTATCTGATGTAATTGAGAAATATGAAGTTACATACATGTATTTATATACGTCCATCATGCTTTTTAATAATTTACCTACTTACTCAGAGTAAACTAGGTAAATAATACAAGAATGTATTTACTTATGCTATCTTTAAATGTATGCACAGCAGAAGTAGGAGCAGGGGGTGACTTTCCTAAGACATAGCATATTTCTATATTTTTTTTCATGGTAGTGCCTGCCTTTATATCTCAGGATTCCTGAGAATGAGTTTCTTTTCCAATAACCGTCTGTTATACTTGTGGGCAATTAGCCACCTTGAACACTCAACACAGGGTTATAACCTCCCTTTTACACAAACAAAACCAGTCATCTTTGCCCAGTTCCTTTTCTGGGGTAGATTCTGGTCCCTGTGGGCCTTAAATTATTTGGATAGACCTCCCTGATTCTCAATTACAACCTAAGCCAGTCTTTAATCTTTTGAATCAAATACCAACATTGCCCCAAATTAGACTATAGCTTATTTATGGGTGGTTAGTTTTCCACAGCCTCCAACCAGTGCCAGCTTTAGTGGGGAGACTCGGAAATGATGCATCCTAAACTGCGGGAATTAACTAGGTATCATAATTATAAGAATTTAAGAAAACACTACACTAACATATTGATTAAAAAACTGTGTAACTGGAAATTAAACCTGATCCCATGATAACACCTTTAATAAGAGGAACAAACCTGATATATTTCATCTAAGCATTTACTGAAATTTAAAAATGATCTTTGTTTTATAAAAATTATTTTGAAGGTCATAGAAATCTTATGAAACATAATAGATCACTCCTTTTAAAACTCTCATTTGTGTTTCAGAGCAGTTCTGTCCAAGAGAATCCTGACATGATGGAAATGTCCTTTCTCTGTGCTGTCCAATACAGTCGGCCACGAGTCACATATACCCATCAACTGAGCATTTGAAATGTGCTAGTGTGGGATTTCCCTGGCAGGCCAGTGGTCAGGACTCAGTGCTGTCACAGTTGTGGCCTGGGTTCAATCCCTGGTTTAATATCCTGCAAGCCACAGAGCAATGCAAGCAAACAAACACAAACAAAACAAAAACCCGAATGTAGCTAGTGAGATAGTGAAAATAAGAATTTCTTTTTCTTTAAGATTACTCTTCATTATCTTGGCCTCACTGTGTGGCTTGAGGAATCTTAGTTCCCTGACAAGAATCAAACCCAGGACCCTGGCAGTGAGAGCGCCAAGTCCCAACTACCAGACTGCCAGGGAATTTCCAGGAATTTTTCAATGTAACTAAGTTTAAGCAGTCAAGTTTGACCAGTGACTACCACACTGGACAGTGTAGCTGTAGGTCTTTGCTACTCAAAGTGTGGTTTAAAGATCAGCAGCATCAGCTCACATGGTAGCTTGTTATAAATGTAGATTCTCCCTACTTAGGCCTCACCCTAGGCCTAGTGAAACAGTCTGCGCTTTAATACAGTTCCCAGGTGCTTTCTAAGCATATTAAAGTCAGTAAAGCAAGGATCTATATATGGTTATCGCCTTCAACTTGTGAAAGATTTTGCTTGTTGTGTATCTTCCCTTTCTCGGCCCCCAACTACATTGTCTTTAACTTGC
This sequence comes from Nanger dama, assembly GCA_917880005.1. Lineage (NCBI taxonomy): Eukaryota > Metazoa > Chordata > Mammalia > Artiodactyla > Bovidae > Nanger > Nanger dama. The sequence goes on along the minus strand of CAKJTW010000009.1, from coordinate 30,458,243 downwards.
TCCCTCTCTTTATCTGATAGGTCCTTTAAGTTAGCATCCGATTTTACACCTGTTCCAAAAAGTAGCTTATTCCTACTGTTGGTACTCCTTCACCATGCATTCTTTCTTTTGAAAAATTCCAAACATATTCTTATCCATCTATGCCCTACATTCAACAATATTTTGCCACCTTGATCCATCTATCCCTTCCTTTCCTCCTTTCTCTTTCTCTTTTTGCTATAGTGTTTTTCACTGGATGACTCCCAAATTTCTATCTCTAGGTTTGATTTCTACCATCAAAATTACAAATGCCTCTGGCATTTTTTAGTTGTTCCTAGAGTAGCACTGTATTTGGCTTGATCTAAACTGAAATTATTTTGTCTTTTCAGCCAATGTCCCTTCTTAAATTCCTTTTCTCTCATTCTTTCAACCATCTGGACTCAAACCCTAGCAAACATCTTCAACAACCTCCTCCATTGTTTAGCATTACCTATCCAGCCTGTCAAGAATCTGATTTTCTTTTTCCTTTGAAAGCTCACATCTATCACTTCTCCATTCTCAGTTACTGCTGTAGTTCAGGTCTTCACGTATCTGGATTAGCCTCACTTGGAATCTGACTAACGTCATACTTATCCTTTGTTCAAAATTTGCTATAGCTTCTCATCACTCTGCTTGGCACCAAACTACTTTTCACTTTACCTTCCAGCAGTTTTGCTGTGAAAATTAAATAAAATGCCTATCAAAGAACTCAGTAAAATAATTCTGTCTTTTCCAAAGCTTTATAAACTCCTTGAGGGCAAGGACTAAATTGCATTCTTTTTCATGAAGGGACACTCCCCAAGAAGGGTATAACTAGAAGTACTTAAATAATGGTTTATTTAGTAAACTGTACATACTTACCAGTCTGGGTACCTATTTATGGGCCAGAGAAAGATCTATAGGATGAAAGTGTGCATTTGTGGAGTATACCAAAAGAATAAAAATGCAAAAGAGAAACCATACTTAGACCGAAGACTTGAATCAGAAAGATACATTTGGTAGCAAAACTACTGAATTCATTCCAAAGATCTCAAGGATTTTAAGATATTGGCTCTTGGAAAACAAGATGAAGTAATTTTTAGCAATGGTTTTACCCTGCCAGCTGCCAGCTGTACACACCAAATCACTGATATAGGTATGCTTTTGTAAAAATAATAAATTAGGTAAATTTCAACTTTGGAAATTCAAATTGGAGACCTTCCCCAATTACACACTATGTTGTCCTCAGAAATTAGATTCAAGTAAATATCAAACAGATAGAATCATGAGAAACACTCTGTAATATTATAGTAATTTAATCAAACAGGTTAATAGTACCTTCTTCAAAATTAATATTTTTACACTGTCGTCCTGAGTCATCCACACGATGTTCTCTTAAAAGAAAAAAATAAATATTGTATCCATGAAAGGCTTAGTATAATAGATGAATGGTTTAAATTTATTATTAGCTTTCTATTTTTTCACATTCTGATAGTTTCTTTTACTGCCTTCTGATTAATGAAATTATTATGAGATATAACCAATAAAATTAAAATGTTACAATTATTACTGTATTACTTTATCATATAAAATGGAAAAAGTACTCAATTAATCTAAGAGCGCACATGAGCTACCTTAATCAGTATTTGAAGTTTTCCAATGGTTTTCAACATGAGTTATAAACATCTGTGGACTCTTGGATAAAACACTCCAAAGTAATATATAGTAACAAAACTTCTTTAGTTTTATAAAATTTCTTCTGATATATAAGAGATTAGAAATACATGAGGAATTTTTATATCTAAGGTTGATACTAATCATTAATCTACCTAAAATGTTGCTTTCATGCTATTACCTTACTTAGAAACCTATATTAGTAAATCAAGACCAAACTTTGAATCTTCAAAGAATTTATAATCTGTTCTTATTCATCATCCATTATTTAAGAGTACCACATAAGAATTCGCTTATTAAAAAATATAAGTACAAGAGACATCAAAAACCAAATAAAGACATCACAGAAATAATAACTCTTCAATAATGATAATGCTTATTTAATTTCACAGTCTACAAGAGTAGTTTTATCATTTCTATCTAATTACCTTAATATAGTAAGGATCAGAATAATATTTAAAATTCCCAGGAAGGCACCCAGTAAAACTGGTGCTGTGTACATGTTTATCTGCAGCTTAAAGACATCCCACGTCACGCCCTTTTCGCCAATGAGTGCAAAACAAGTCTGAAAAACTTATTAAAACAAAACATGTACATGTGAATTATTACATGGGAGGTACAGGATAAAAGAGATATGAAAAACATTTACCACAAAATTACAAATACTGTATGGAATCTCAACGGGGATTTCAAGAAGCAAGGAAATTGGTTCTTGGTGGGGAGAGACAAAAATTTACTCTTTTTCTGTACAAAACAGAGATATGGGTACAGTACAAAAAATATATACAATACAGATGTGTGATATTAAAATTTCATAGGATGGAATAATTAGGAGAAAAAAAGTCTAAAAAGCCTCCTTTGGCAGACAATGATGTAAAAAATGGGTGAGAAGCACTGACATTCACAAAGGATTACTCCTCACACAACGTGTGTCTTCTTTTTAAAAAAGATCTCTGTGATGGACAGGGAAGCCTGGAGTGCTTTAGTCTATGGGGTTGCAAAGAGGGCATGACTGAGCAACTGAACTAAGGATATTTAAATTATACAATTTATTCCATAAATAAATTATTAAGCTTTAACCAAACTCATTATAAGAAAATGTCACATTTTAACATTATTAAATATTACTGTGGATAAAGTATTTAAACTATATATTTAATATAATTTTCGATTTGGATCTGTGGCAAAAATTGGATTGGAAAAGTATTTGTTTACTCTCTTGATTTAGAGTCTGTATCTGGTTCTGCCATTACTTTACATGTAGCCTTGGAGTGAAAACTAAGTAAAATATTGCACCTAAAGCGCTTTAGAACAGTATCTAGGGCATAGTAAGCAGTCAGTGGGCTTCCTTGATGGCTCAGTAGTAAAGAATCTGTCTGCTAATGTCCAAAAGAATAGGACATGACTTAGCAACAACAACAACAAGCAGTGAATAAATACTCGGGCTTAGTGGTGTGGTTATTACTGGAAAAGTCGTCTCATCTTTTAGGCTTACATCTGCTCATCTTTAATACAAAATTTTTTACTGAGTAATCTTTAAAATGCTTTTTAGATGGTCAAAATATTTACTGAGAACCTCAGCCTATATACTAGGTACTATGCTAGATACCGAGGGGGAATGGCAAATTTAAAAAGACCCAGACTACACCCTCTTGTATTTTATATTTTAAAATAAGATTTCTTCTTATATTTTATTCCAGAACACTAAACTGAAATATTAGATTTTGGTGAATGATGAACTAGATTCTCTATTGTTAAAGAGAAGAAATAATGGAAACCAGAGGGGCCTGGGGTGATGATGAAGTAAACTGAGTTGCGTTCAAATTTATGCTATTTATAACTGCAATATTAAAAGCATGGACAAATTACATGTCTTTTCAGTGCTGTTATAGCCATAAAAATTAATTTCTCTACTCATTTAGCAGAAAATTAACTGGTCTTACAGAAGTATTAAATCTCATTAACACACTTTTATATTCAGCTAAAGTATGAAAGCTTAGAAAGAACAGACTAGTAAATTTTCTTTAAAGGTAAGGACAAAAGGCAAAAAGGTAAAAACTTGCTATAACTTTCCTCAAATCCTTCAGTTAAAAGAACTCTGTTTCTCATAAACAGGGGGAAAAAAAAGCAAACTCTTGCTGAGATGCCAAGCTAAATGATAACCTGCAAAACATACACTTTGGATTGAAAGAGTTAGGTCTGAATCTCACACCTCCCATTTATCCAGGGTGACCCTATGTCTTGGTGTTCTAATCTGTACAATGGGGACAAATAACACTTAATTTAGTGGAACACGAGTGAACACATATAAGGAGTGTAGCCTCACAGCTGGATTAACAAATATCATTTCCCTTCCTTTTCCTTCTGCTATGGGGTTTTACGGGCTTCCCTGGCAGCTCAGACGGTAAAGAATCTGCCTACAAGCCAGGTTTGATCCCTGGCTCAGGAAGATCCCCTAGAGAAGGGAATGGCTATCCACACCAGCATTCTTGCCTGGAGAATCCCATGGAGAGAGGACCCTGATGGGCTACAGTCCATGGGGTTGCAAAGAGTCGGACACAACTGAGCGACTAACACACACACATAGGAGTTTTATTCTTGGATTTCATCTAACATTTGAACTTCCAAAGTTTACCCAATTCAGATCTAAGTAATGACAACTGAAGAACACCTACCTGGACCTAGAATAAAGCCTAATGCTTGACATGCACTTGTGTTTGCCATGGAACTTGTTCTTTCCTGAAGAGAGGTAGCACCAGCAATATATGACCTAATAACAGCTACATTTCCTAAGAAAAGACACAACAATCCAAAAGAAAGTAAAGTAAAAATAAAGAAAATATTTTCCAGTTTATAAAATTCAACTTAATCTGGCTCTACACAGAAGAAATGTTAATCTGCAGCGTAATCACTGCTTCTTTTATACAAAGCATTCAGAGTCAATAAATGCGTCAGTTAATAGAAAACATTACTTTTACTAATATGAAAAAACAGTTAAAGATTTGAATGAATTAAAAAAAAAAAACAGCATTACAGGAACCTTAAAATTTTTTTCATCATTAAATACTGAGAAAGAATTGAATAAATGGAGTACTATTAATTGCTACACACTCGGCATACTTATAACTATGACATAAGAAACAGAAAAAGAAATCCAATTTAACTCAAAAAAACTTGTTGAGCACTTATGTTGAAGAGACACTGCTGGGGGCTACAGAGTATTTTTAAAAGTGGTCATTTGTCTCTAGTTACACCAAGTTTACTATCTAGTTGGTGATAAAGGATGAAAATAGTACAAAAAGGTACATAAGCAAATGCCAGAGACATGTTAAAGGGAAAGATCTGTTAAGGGGTAGGGTAGCCTAAGAAAGCTTCATGGAAGATGCAGAACTTGAACTGAATCTCGAAGGATGAAGAACCATGGGGACAGAAGAGAGAAACTATAAGTAACGGCAACATCATTAGAAAAGGCAAAATGATAGGAAAGATATTTGCAATGAGACATCTGTATGTTGAATGAGGTATAAGAGACGAGAAGAGGTGACCCTAGATGAGAAAGGGCCATGAATGTCAGGAGAATGTAAGTTCAAAACAATCAAAAATATATATGCATACATATTACCTGCCCCAAATCCTACCAATCCACGAGCAGCCAACATGCAGTATTTATTATGAGAAGCTGGAACGTGGACATATGCATAGAGGCAATTGGCTGCCACCGAAATGAAAATGGAAACAATAAGAGGTTCTTTTCTTGGTCTGTAATTAGACCACAAACCAAATAGAGGTGAGGCTACCATTTGGCCAAGGCTATATGAAGCAATAACCCAGCCCAAAAACTTGCATCAGCAGTCTGATCAATCTGTAGAAAAAGAAATATGCTTTAAGAATTGTTATCCAAGAAAAGTAAAGTTAAAAAGCTACATACATTTTTTTCTGACCATTTAACATTTCTTATTAAAACAAATAAAATCAATAATTCTAACACATAAGTCTTATAACATTAGTACTTAAAGTAAGGAATTCAATCTTCTCACATTAACTATATTAACAATTCACTACACAAGGAAAAGTGCTTAAGAAGCTTTATCTTTTAGAATAATTATAAAAATTCTGCATCATAAAAAATCTTGTTAAAAAAATATTCACATTATATACCTAATAGCATCATAAAATTTATATGCCATTATTTAATTCTTATAAATACAATTATTTACCCTTATGCAACTCAATAAGCTACAGTTTATTAGCTTATTATTATTTGTTAGGACTGTGAAGTTATCTTTTTAACTGCACACAACAATCAAATTCCAAATAAAAATTACCTCATTAAACCTACTACTAATTCTTCCTTTCAGCATCGACAATTCAGGATTCTACCAAAGAGGATTTATATATCATGAACATTGAGGGAAGAGCTAAATGATGAAAACTCAGAAAATACTTTTAGAAAATAGAGAATTCTAGCTTACAAAGGGACTATGGAATAAATCAGAAGATTGTTTCTATATACAGTAGCTTATATAATAATTTAGAAAAGTAAGAACCATTATATATTGGGACATAAGGTTAAACATATGCAGGTTAAATGGTAGAATAATTTAACAAGAAAAACCTTTTTTTTTCCTAAAGGTATTTTTAAATAGCTGAAAATGATGATATTTAGGTATATTTTTTGTTTGTACAGATGAGAAATAAGAGTGAATAAGTATAACAACTTCATGTCATATAAGTAACAATTTAAAAAGTAATGAAAACTAAACTTTAATATTAGATATCTAGTAATTTGAAAGCAAAAGGATAAAAGTGTCTTCTCAGGATATTAACTGATCATAGTCAACTGTCCATTGCATGGACAGAAGTGAACTGATTCTTGAAGGTACCTGTAACACTTTCAACAATATCTGCTATTTTAATTGGATACTATTTACAATGACTGGGAAACTGCAATCTGTTGGAATTCTGCTAGAATTGTAACAGGAAAGTAAAATGGTTTGGAAGATACAGGTTCTATACTAGAACAAAAAGTTCAATTTAGTAATTGAACTGTTAGCTCTGCTCCTGTGTGCTTCTCCCTCATCATCATAACGGCATCCTGTTTCCAGCCCTCTGGCCACCTCTAATGATCCCCCTCATATTGTTTTCAGGATAAAATCTAAACTGCTTCTTACAAAAAACTAGCTCACTAGTTGGCCACTGTCTCTCCTCTCCAACCTCACCTCTCTGCATGCTTCCTCCCCAGCTACTAACTTCCAGCCATACAGAACTTTTTAAAGTTTCCAAAATGAGTCAAGCTCTTTGTTCCCAGGCTTTTGCACAGGTCTCTCTATTGTGCCTTCCATCAGGAATGCCTTTCTAACCTCCTACTCCCTGGCTCTGACCATTCCTTCAGGTGGTCAATTTCTGGAGGGCCTTCCCAATTCAATTCTGATAACTGATTTTGGAAAATCTTCCAGGATCTCTTTGGTCTAGATTAGCAACATCTCCCTAACCCCCATGTCTGTCTGTCTGTGTATGTCTATCACCCCACCCCCACCCCGCTCACTCCTCTCTCTCTCTGCCTGCCTCTCTCCCCATCTCTCGTTCTCTCCCCTGTGCATGAGCACACAAAGGCATGTACGCACACATACTTTTTATCTGTAAACTTGTTTGATTTTGCACACTTAAGTGAAAGTCAGATCTGTTAGCTTCTCTTTAAAAAAAAGACAAAGCATATATCGAATTTCAAAATATTCTTTTCTAAACATGTTAATAATAATGACAAAGTTCTAGAAATCTTAAAGCTTTGCCATGGGAACTGTGTTCCAAGCCTTCTCAACTATTTGCTGGGCTGTGCTGTGTGTGCTTAGTTGTGTGAGACTCTTTGTGACCCCACAGACTGTAGCACACCAGGCTCCTCTGTCCATGGAATTTTCCAGGCAAGAATACTGGAGTGGGTTACTATTTCCTACTCTAGGGATCTTCCTGACTCAGGGAGCGAATCTGCATCTCTTGTGTCTTCTGCATTCGCAGGTGGATTCCTTACCACTATGCCACCTAGTTGCCCCCTCAATTATTTACTTATAGATTATTGCTTATTCATCCAATTAACAGCTATTAAGGCCTTCTCTGTGACAAAACCTGTGTGAGGCAATATGAATACAAACTGAGTAAACAGTTCCCTGCCATCAAGCAGATTCCAAATCAGGTTCTACTCATCTGATTCTAAAAAATTCTGCATTTCTGAATAACTGAGGGGAAAAAACCAGCATGCTGTAACTCTTTTCTGTCAAATAAGGATAACTTCACAGAGTTGTTATGAGAATTATTCAAGGCAATACATGTAGAGTGCTTAGAGCCATATCTGCATATAGTATGCACTAAATGAATGTCACCTATGCAATAAAAACATTAATATTTCTTAGTATTTTACTTTTACTGATGTCAGCTTTATTATTACATTTTATTGTATAATTCATGCATGAGTACTCCCACTGTGTTCCTGGACCTATAGATAACCCATCATCCCAATTCAAAATCTAGGTTTAAGAATATGAATCTTCCTGGAAATTAAGCACAACTCTGGGCAACACCAGAGAAGGCAATGGCACCCCACTCCAGTACTCTTGCCTGGAAAATCCCATGGACAGAGGAGCCTGGTAGGCTGCAGTCCATGGGGTCGCTAAGAGTCAGACACGACTGAACGACTTCACTTTCACTTTTCACTTTCATGCACTGGAGAAGGAAATGGCAACCCACTCCAGTGATCTTGCCTGGAGAATCCCAGGGACAGGGAGCCTGGTGGCCTGCTGTCTATGGGGCCACACAGAGTCGGACATACTGAAGCAATTTAGCAGCAGCAGAAGCTGGGCAACACAGCCTAAGGAATCACCCAGCTGATAGCGGTCTATCAGCCATGGCCAGAAGCACAAGTCAGAGATTCACAGTAGTAGCAAATTTCTTTCAGACAGATAATTTACTGTTTGGGTTTTATGTCTTTTTTTTCTGGCAGGGGAGGAGGGGTGGCCCAGCTTTTTATCTTTCTCAGAGATGACTTTTACTAAGCAATATGTGTTAACATATTATCATAAGAGAGATAGTAACCTCAAATTAATAATGAGAATTTTAATAAACAATAAGAAATTGCTATATAGCACAGGGAACTATACTCAATAGTTTGTAATAATCTATAATTAAAAAGACTATATATATGTATGTACATATGTATGTCTGTGTAACTGAATTACTTTACTGAATGTCTGAAACACTGTAAATCAACTACACTTCAATAAATAAAATTAGAAAGAAAATGAAAAATTTTAAGACAGTAGGTAACAGAGTACTGTAGAGTCAGATTTTGGTTTCGGATAGGCTTGATTCTGCCATTTTCTAGCTGTGTGATCTTGGGCAAGCTACATAACTTCTCCGAGTTTCTTTATCTGTTAAACAAGAGTGATAATAACCACCTCACAGAGTTGTTAAGAAAACCAAAAGATAATTTACATGTCTGTGCCTGGCACATAGTAAGTTATTAATAATAATAATTAGTATAATACTACTAATACTACTATGAAATAACTTGAAAAATTAATTCACAAGATTTTGGGTGAAAATGTTGTATTTGTATTACCAAAGAACTAGTGATATGTTCATGTGACCTCAATAATTTTTCTTTTGAAGAGATTTCAAGTATTTGCTGAAAGCAGTGAATTTCAAAATTCAATGTATTACGCTGAGTAGACCTAATTGTGTAAATACCTTCTTTTTGAAAATTTTGAGGTTAGACACAAAGACCACTGAAATCAAGTGTTTTTATATACGGAAGCACAGAAGATGTTGCTCCAGAATTGTGAAATATACTATTCTAACTCTAATAACTCTGTCAGTATGGAAAGAGTTTTTAAGTTTATGAGTAATGATTTCATGTAAAACAAAGCTTTAATTAGTTTAACTTAATTTTCAAAATGACAGTGACACTGGGGCACTAAATCACTAAAAAGTAAAATTAGTATTTTTCTTCCTATTTTACTATTTCTTCACTATTTCTTCCTATTTTACTTCCTAATTTATACTATAAAATTAGTATATTTCTTTTAGAGATAGCATAAGAAATAGAATTTTAAGTTAATAAAATCTAAAATGAATATAAGATATCAATAAATTCCTTATGTGTATTTTTGCATGCTCAGTCACATCTGACTCTTTTCGACCCCATGTACTGTAGCCTGCCAGACTCCTTCCTGTCTACGAGATTTTCCCAGCAAGAAGACTGGAGTAGGTTGCCATTTCCTCCTCTAGAGGATCTTCTCAACTCAGGGATCAAACCCATGTCTCCTGCAATGCAGGTGGATTCTTTACCACTGAGTAAGTATAATTTTTAAACCTTAAACATTCATCACACATGTTTAGTATTTTTGTTGAAGCCATCTGGCCATTCTAACAACCTAGTAGAGAAGTTTGGTACATTCTCAAAGGAAAACCTTCTAATCCAAAGTGAGGTGAGGGACAGTACGAAAAGGCTTTTCAGAGGGGACACTGGAGCAAAGTCTTGAAAATAGTGGAGAAGGGAGGAATGGAATGGCAGAAGAAAGGAGAGATGCAGGGGAAAAAAATCATTCCAGAAAAAAAGCAGGAAAATGTGCAAAAATCTGAAAGATCTTACGCTCATCCAAGTACATGTATCTAATAAATTTTGCAACTGAGCATGCAAAAAAGCAGGCATAAAAATTTATTGACATCTTGTATTTCATTTTGGATTTTTAGTACATTTTAATTTTTAAACTCTAAACAACCATCAAATATATCTAATATTTTTGTTGAAGCCCTCCAGCCATTCTAACAACATACTAGGGAAGTTAGGTAAACTCTCTGTAACACAGAGTTACAACACTCAATGTTAAGTGTTAACGGTAAAGGGACATAGCAGCACATAGGAAAACGTTCTAACCCAAAGCGAGGGGAGGGACAGTAGTTTTTATCATTATTAACTTAAAATGCTATTATCTTATGCTATTTTTAAAAGAAATATAGAAGGAAAATACTAATTTTACTTTTTAATGATTTAGTACCACATTTTCATGGCCATTTTAAAAATTAACTTTAACTGATTAAAACATTATTTTACATGAAATCAATACTCATGAAACTAAAACTCACTATAGATATAATGTGGGCCAAGGCTCAGGATTTAGGCTGAAACACAAATACACACTACTGGAGAAAACCAAAATATAAGCAGCAACTTGATAAAGAAAACTACACAAATTAATTTAAGAATAAAGAGTTAGGGTAAGCTAAAAGAAGGGTTCAATGGGGTGGGAGGTGGGAAGGGGCTTCAGCATTGGGAGATTGTGTTCACCTGTGGCTGTTTCATGTCAATGTATGGCAAAACAAATACAGTATTGTAATTAAAAAAATAAATAAATTAAAAAATAATAATAATAAAAATAAAAGACGGGTTCAAGAAGCAGAGAAAGGATAACAATGTCAAGCACTACCAAATGTCACCTCAAGTAAGGACTGAAAAATATCTAGTATTTATTTGGTGTAATGAAGTCTTTGAAGAACTCAGCAAGAGCAGTTTCAGGGTAGTGGAGGAGTTAATCACATTGTAGCAAGTTAAGGAGTGAACAGGAATTAGGAATTAAAGAAGAATTCCTTCAGAAACCTTGACTGAAATATTATTATAGATTAATTATGCTTCCAACTTAAATACTGATTTTTAATAAAGTCACTACTGGAATTTTAAGATAAAACTGACAGTTACATGTCAAATATATTTTTTTAAGGTAGAATTGACAGGACTTGACGATCAATTGAGATGTCAGGGTACCCAAAAATTTTCATCTTCTTTTCACTCTCTCCTTCCCATCTAGTAACCACAGCATCAAAATATGTATATTGTCTATTCATTCCACAATGTCACCTGACAACCCAAATTAATTCTATCGGAAAGCATGAAATGTATACATTTTAGGAATTCACACTGTCTAACCTAGTTTCCTTTTTATCAGGGAAGGGGTATGAAAAGGATAGGAAAATGGCTAATAAGGACGTGACCATGTATCTAAGGGCTTCCCAGGTGGCTCAGGGGTAAAGAATCTGCCTGCAATTCAGGAGATGAGGATTCAATCCCTGGGTCAGAAAGATCTCCCTAGAGGAGGGCATGGCAACCCACTCCAGTATTACTGCTTGGAGAATCCCAAGGACAGAGGAGCCTGGTTGGCCACAGTTCATGGGGTTGCAAAAAGAGTTGGACATGACTGAAGTGGCTGAGCACAAGAACACACATACCATATCATATACCTGTCTGCCTAGGACTGCTGGATATAATCCTATATTCTGCTACAACACTCTTCTCATTTCAAGAGTGTCTTGGTTTGCCCAATAAAGTGTATGGTCACCTTACTTATAACCCTCTTTAGAGGAATTATTCTCATATTATTCTAGAAAAGATTAAATCAGAATACTACCGAGACTGTCTAGAAGAGAGTTATTATTACTACTACAGCTACTTAAGAGAAGAATGAAGTGTACAAACCTTTTGGAGATATGGCCATATTGACATTATCACAATAGAAAATCCTGTGAAGAGGCAAATTCTGTTATTTATATTTATAATTTCATCACTACAGATACAATTTTTTGAACATAAATTTTAAAACATCATTCTGAATTTACAAATTTATTACCACAAATGTTTACTTTATCAAACAATGAGATTTCATTTATCAGAAGAAAAATACTTAAAAGACTTGAAAAAATATAATTATAATCCCTCACTATAATTATCATAATAAAAGCAGAGGACCTGTATTTCTCCTTATTAACATGTCTTTATTGTAGATGAAAATTACTGAAAGCTTTGTTAAGCATTTACAGCAAAAATGAATGGAGGAAAGGCTACTCTGTTATAGAGGAATGCTAAACTTGTAATCTGTTTTTTTTTCTCCCCCATGGTAAACATTTTATTTTTCTACCTCAGTTGCTTATGGGGGTAAAAATAAAACGTCATTAGGGAGAAGCACAGATGAACTATTTACGGAGATGAAGAAAATTCACAGTGGCTCGAATGTCTGTGAGCTAAGTATACTAGCACAAGTTCACCAAAGCAAAGCAATTCACAGCAAAGCAATTAACAGCAAAACAATCAGGAAAAAAAACCCATACAGATTTTGAAAAATAGCATCTATGAAATAAGTCTGCGGGAAAATAATTGGGAATTAACCAATGACGACATCAAGCATCTTTAATGAGATGAGCCAAACTGCACACATTGGGTCTAAAGGACGTGTGTGCATGCTTGTTGCTAAGTTGTGTCTCACTCTTTGCGACCCTATGGGATTCTCCAGGCAAGAATACTGGAGTGGGTTGCCATTGCCTTCTCCATTGTAATCTGTTTTATTTGAGAGAAATAATTGACTGTAGGGAGGACTAAGAGGAAGGAAAATGACCTTTAAAGGGGACAGTGGCTAAAAGAACCAGGATTCCTCAAGATGGGCATACCTTAAAAGAAAATTGCCTCTGCCAGCTTTTATTGCTTGATAACTGCGATGATTATCATTGGGCTTCCCAGATGGTGCTACTGGTAAAGAACCTGTCTGTCAATGCAGGAGACATAAGAGACCCGGGTTTGATCCCTGTGTTGGGAAGATCCCCTGGAGGAGGGCATGGAAACCCACTCCAGTATTCTTGCCTGGAGAATTCCATGGACAGAGGAGCCTGGAGGGCTACAATCCATGGGGTGGCAAAGAGTCAGACATGACTGAAAGGACTTAACACATACACAACTGCAATGATTAACTCCAATACTATGTCAATTTTAAATATTAGGCACATTCAATCAAAATCATATCAAAGCTATTTTTTTAAAGTATTGTATTAAGATATAATTCGCATAGAATTCACCCATTTTAAAGTATATGATTCAATGGGTTTTAGTATTCCAAATATATGCAACCATCACTACAGTCAATTTTAGAATACCATAGTCACTTCAAAAAGAAACCCTGGACTCTTAAGTTATCCTCTGTTACCCTCCATCCTCGCCCCTACAGCCATAAGAAACCCAGAAATCTATTTTCTGTCTCTATAGGTTTTCCTTTCCTGGATTTTCGTATGAATAGAATCATACACTATGTTTTTCTTGTCTGGTTTCTTTCTTTGATAATACTTTCAAGGTTCATCAATGTTGCAGCAGTGCCAGTACTTTGTTCCTTTTTTAAAAGCCTGGTTTATTTTTATTATTAATTGAAGGATAATATTGCATATTGCACTGGTTTCGGCCATATATCACCATGAATCAGCCATCGGTATACATTCGTCCCCTTCCTTGTAAACCTCCCTCCCACCTCCCATCTCATCCCACCCTTCTAGATTGAAACAGAGCACCAGATTTGAGAAAACTCTGACTTAAAAAATGATTTAATTATTAGTTTCATTTTAGTGTATTTTGAATTAACACAATGACTTCGATGAAAACAGGGTTGAAAGAGTCAACAAATATTTGAAAACAAGACTACTATTGCACAATCAAGAAACTTGTAAACAGGTAAAATGTTTAACCTATTAAACCAATTAAAATACAAAATTAAAATTTTTTTTTGCTGTTCAATTTGAAATTAGATAATTGAGTACTAAAAAATTAAAAGTGTTTTAAATGAAAAACAATTGTTGCAGAGCTTGCTACCTGAACAACATTCATTTGCCACCCCCCCACTTCCTGATAGAATCCTGGTTGTATTAAAGTATTTATCACTCCTTCACAAAGTCACAGACTTTAGAGGACACTGTGTCCACCCTAAATTCCAGAGGGTCAATCCTGAGGTCCCAATATTCTAGCTGATGATGGGTTTAGAAGTTAACAGGTAACCCTGTTCTGATCGGTGAGAAGTGAGGAGAGGTCTACTTTGGGACCTCCAGGAAAGGACTCCTCATCTCTTTGGAGGTTTAAAAAATAAGTTCCTTTCAGTCAGTAAATGCTGTGAAAGGACTGACACCTGGAAGTGCTGCTGCATCCTTGCTATAGCCTAAGGATGAAGGCAATATGAAGAAGAGAGCGAAACCAAAATACTTATTCAGAAGCAGAGCCAGTGAAGGTCACCTGGAGTTGTTCCCCTGTGGACATCTTATAAGAAAACATCACTGTTCAAGCCAATTTTTTGTTTGTTTGCTTTTTTAAGGATTTTATTGACAGGAAAAAACAATTATCAATATAAATTAAAATGATCAGTTTTGATGTCCTGCATTTATTGGTCATCATTGTCAGGCTGTTAACAAACTTGTTCAAGCCAATCTGAATCAATATTTTTTTCCTGATATTTGTAGAGAGCATAATAATATACAATCTAATAAAATATTGAAAATATCCTTTATTTTTACTTTTCTTTAGTTTTAGCTTTATTTAAATCTGTTTTTACTCAATGTTGAATCATAAAGAAGATTGGCAAGTGACAGAGAACAAGAGAGTGACCCGGGATTAATAGAAAGAATATGGAAAAAAATTTAGTCAAATGACCACTAAATCCATCTCAGGGAAAGAAATCGGTTGTAAAATTAGTGCCTATGGACTTAGTGGGTCCAAGCTTGGGAAAAAAAATTAAGCCCCTAAAACATTCCTTTAAAAACTATCACAGTATTAAGAAATACTATATATATATATATATATATATATATACACACACACACACACACAGTATTTGAGAAAAAACATGTATATTCCTTAGCATTTTAACACAATTACAGTTAATTTTTTTCCTAATAAAGATTAATGTTTTAATAAATATATTTTCAGAAATAATGTTAGTAGGTTAAAATGCATCAAACTATATAAATTAAGATTTTTGCACTTCACTCAGGCTTCCATTGTGGCTCAGCCAGTAAAGAATCCACCCGCAATGTAGGAGACCTGGGTTCGTTCCCCTGGTTTGAGAAGATCCCCTGGAGAAGGGGATACCCACTCCAGTATTCTGGTCTGGAGAATTCCATGGACTGTGTAGTGCACAGGGTCGCAGAGTCGGACATGACTGAGCACTTTACTATTTGTATGTATCAATATAAAAGTTAAATGAAGTTCACAGGCAACAAAAGAAAAAAACAGATCTGCTGAACTACATCAAAATTTAAAACTTTTATGAACAAAGGGCACAATCATCAGAGCGGAAAAAAAAAAGCCCTGGAATGGTAGAAAATATTTGCAAATCATATATCTTATCTGAGGTTATATTCAGAATATACAAAGAACTCTGCTGCTGCTGCGTCGCTTCAGTCGAGTCTGACTCTACGTGACCCCAAAGACGGCAGCCCACCAGGCTCCACTCAATAAAAACAAAACAACAAAAACATTATTTTTAAAAAAAATTCGGAAAGGACTTAAACAGACATTTCTTCAAAGATCATATATGGATGGCCAATACACACGTGAAAAGATGCCCAGTGTAAATAATCATCAAGGAAATGCAAATCAAAATCACAATGAGCTACCATCTCATGCCCATTCGAATGACTTGTTGCTATTTAGTTGCTAAGTTGTGCAGATCCTTTGAGACTGCATGGACTGTAGCCCAGCAGGCTCCTCTGTCCACTGGATTTCCCAGGCAAGAATACTGGATTGGGTTGCCATTTCCTTTCCCAGGGGATCTTTCCTATCCAAAGATTGAACTTGAGTCTCCTACATTGGCAGATGGGTTCTTTACCACTGAGCCACCTGGGAAGCCCCATTAGAATGACTACTATTAAATAAACATAAAAGTTGGTGAAGATGCAGAAAAATTTGGACCCTGACTGTCAATGTCAATGGTAATGTAAAATGCAGCAGCAGCTATGGGACAAAGTACAGCAGTTCCTCAAAAAATTAAAAATAGAATTATCATATGATATAGCAATTTCACTTCTTATATACCCAAAAGAACTGAAAGCAGGATGTTAATGAGATATTTGCACACTCATGTTCACAGCAGCTATTTCTAAGAAATAAGACATTGAATTAACTCAAATGTTCATCAACAAATAAATGGATAAACAAGATGTGGTGTACACTGAAGGGGATCAAAACATGTTATTTCAAAACACGCTGCTTTAGCATGTTGATTATTTTGAGCTGAAGGTAACTAACAGGAGACACAGTAGGGCTCTCTGCCCTCCCCATTTCTGCCTAAAAACAGGGCATAAATTTCCCCTGAGAAATGTACTCTTCCAGTATCAGGAAGAAGAAAACATTATCACGGGAGATGAAGCATAGGTGCTGAGCTAAGACTGTTACAAGCAAACCTTACAAAACAACCTGCATCCTCCATTAGTGTCCCCCATGTATTTCCGAATCACTTTCCCACAATTACCATCCCCAGAAGCCCAAGCCCTTTCTTTTATCTAGTCAGTTCTCTACAATTACAGCTCTTTATTAAAATAGTATATAACGTCCTGAATGTTTCTTTGGGGTTTTCACTTCTTTTCTATGAAGTCCCCTGTGAAACAAAAAATAATAACATCAAGTAAATTTTTATGATCTTCTCCTGATGATCTGCCTTTTGTCAGTTTAATTCTCAGGCCCCAGCTGTAAATATCAAGAAAATAAAGGAAAAATTATCCCTCTCCTACAATTTATACAACAGGCTATTGGCCTTAAAAAAGAAGGAAATACTGACAAATGCTATAACACAAATGAAACTTAAGGAGATAATACTAAATGAAATAAATCAGTCACAAAATAAAAAATACTGTATGATTCCATTTATGTGAATATCTAGAGTAGTCAAATTCATAGAAACAGAAAGCAAAATGATGATTAACAGGAGTTGATGAGGAAGGGGAAATGAGTCATTGTTTAATTGGTTCAGAGTTTCAGTTTTCACAAGACACAAAAGTTCTGGAGACTGGTAACTACCATCTAGATACATTTAACATTCTGACCTTAGAAATGGTTAAGATGGTATATTTGATGTTATATGGGTTTTACCACAATAAAAAAAAAATTTAAATGACATTCAAATATGGTGTTTTATCTAAATTTTAAAAATTACTTATAATTTAATACTTACCTACACTGCTAAGAAACATAGTAAGATACAGAATCCTAATAGATCTCCATCGGCTCTTATAATGCTCCTCAGTTTCTATAATATCCCATTCTCTAAGTGTAAATAAGAAAAAAAGTAGTATCAAGTTAGCTCATTATATACAAATCTTTCTGTGGCACAATTTTATTTTCTCTCTCTTGAAGTCATGAAAATTGTATGACAGAGGTCTAATTAACCAATAATGGTTTTTACTATATTAATTCATCTATATATAAGTATTATATCTTTTAATTTCCATGGATTGTATTGATGCATCATTGTGCACAGAAACTAGGGAGACATGAGGTAGCTGAAACAGGCAAAATATTTTGTGAACCAATTATTTTGCTATTGTTGGCATGCTATAAAACTTATGAACAAAAGTGTTGAAATTTGCTAAACTGACAAAATGAATAAAGTACATAAAATAAATAAAATAAGCTAGTACTTCAATTTCCTACAGGTGGGACAAATAACTAGTAACTATTAAAAGATAATAACAGGGGTTTCCTGGTGGCTCAGTGGTAAAGAATTCACCTGCCAATGCAGGAGACGTGGTTTCAATCCTTGGTTCCAGAAGATTCCACATTCTGTGGAGCAGCTAAGCCCATGCTCCCTCTAGAGCCCAGGAGCGACAACTCTTGAGCCCAGGTGCCCCAACTACTGAAGCCTGCAGGCCCTATAGCTGGTACAAGAGAAGTCACCAAAACGAGAAGCTGGTGCAGGGCAGTTAGAGAGTAGATCTCACTCACTGCAACTAGAGAAAAGTTCAAGCAGTAACAATGACCTAGTACAGCCAAAAATAAATTTTTAATTAAAAAGATAATAACTGTCACCATGATGACATGGCTCTACTTGATGACATCAAATTAACTTTGCTGTAGGAAACTATTTTGGCTGGGTACTTGAAGCAAAATTAATATAAGTGACACCAAGAAGGTTTGATGTGACTTAAAACATTCCTAGCCCTGAGACCTCCTGAAACACTTGCCTTTGCTCCAACATGAGTTACCAGACAAGTTCTGTTAGTGGACCAAAGAAAGACCAAGGCCCCTCCAGGCTGGGCTAAGTTTTCATATAAGCCTGTGACCTGGATTAAGGGTAAGTATATTAATCATATAGACTACCTTTGTCAGGTGATACATTAGTGTGTGTACTCCTTATATTTTCACATATACATACAAAAAGAGTTAGCAAATTTACCTTAATATGAGCATTATGTTTTCAAAGAATTAAGACAAACAGAAAATAACTTTTTACATTCCATATATCAGCAAAATATACACCATTCAATACCACACACGAAATTCTGGTAAATCTTTAAAGTACTGGGTTACTACTATAATTTTAATGAACTCATTTTTATTCTCTGAAGAACAGAACTGATAACCATAAATAAAAGTATCACTAAAATAAGCCTAAACATTTTCAAATAATCAATTTACTCAGATCCAATCTAAGTCATAGAAAGAACCAAGAGAAGAAAACTATTTGATTCTGAAAAAATGTAATAAAATTTTCTGAGTAACTTTGACTTGAAAGTCAGTCAAAAGTCTTTCTTCTTTCAATGACAGCTATCAAATATTAAAGGGAAGATAGAAAATCGCTATTACTCTCCATGTAACAATGGATAAAAGCAAAGAGCATCAGTGAATCCAAAAATAACTGGTTGGAAAGTCACATGGCCTCAAAGTATCACTTGTCTGGTGACTTACTAGTCAGAAAATGGAAAATGAGCCTTTATAATGGAGCGATATACCAGTAAACCCCTTAACCAAGTAGTCAAGCTTGGCATTCCCAACAGAGGGATAGATAGCCTGGCATCCACTGCCCCCTGACATACTGGGATGTTCTCAACATAAACCATGGGATATTCTTGCCAGAATGTTTGACCAGGATCTACTCAGAAATAGTCCACAAATCCAGAATGTGAGATGTTCCAAAGAAAACAGAAAACTAACCTAGACCTGCCAGAGGACTCAGCGTTGGAAAGAATAGAAACAGAAGGTCAGGGGACAGTTTTAGGATGGTAGAGTCTAAAAAGACCTAAAGGATCAAAGTCTGAAGATTACTTAGACATGATTTAAAAAATAATAGCTGTAAAGTATATTTCTGGAACAAGTGGAAAAATATAAGTACAGTGAATATATTTTGAACTAACAGTGTATTCCCAGCTGTGGTAACAGTGATAAACTACTATGTAAAAGAATGAATATGTTTTGGGGAGATGTAGGCTGAAGACTACAATATTTAGGATAAAGTGACATAATGTTTGCAACCTACTTTGAGTTTGGCAAGAGGTGTGTGTGTGTAGAAAGAGATATTTGAACAGTGTGGAAAAGGCTAACAGTGACAGGGTAATTTGATGTTTATTATACTGTATTGTCCATTTTTCTGAATTTAAAATGTTTCAAAACAAATATTTTACTTTTCCTTCTTTTCAATTCAAAAAATAAAACTTTGGTGAAGAAATGGATCTTTCTTCCTTGTTGGAAATAGCAGGAATATAGGAGAATATAACTGTCCTTCAATCAAGTTATCATTTTTACTACATTTTCTTAACCTTGATGATTCAACCAACCCTGTCACATGACTGAGAGTAACTTCCCAAAGACTTCCTTCTTGTATCATTGATGCAAAAGAAAAAATTCTGCATTTCCAAGGTGACTTAACATTTTGGTTCCTATTATCATTGCTGTATTCTGGTATTAGTTTTCCACTTGAGACTCTCCTTCAAGTAAAATTGCAGTGCTAAGGGTTTTATCCTGTCCAATATTTTCATTTCAAACTACCTCAAACGACAGCATGTATCAAAGTTGTGACTTAAACAATGAGGAATATACAGCATATTGGAGTAAACTGATAACCAAACTTAGCTGGTTAAAATTCAACAGGAATAAGTAAAAGTACCATATTTAGGTTCAGTAGATCAAGATCTAACAGAAGGATTCTTGGGTAAGCAGCCATACTTTACTTGCCAAAAAAAAAAAGATTGGATTTCCTGACGGAAAAATAAAATCATACCTTTACCAGAGACCATCTGTGAACTCTGGAAGAGCAAAAAGAACCCATACTGAAAGAGGATAAGAGAAAGGAGTGTGTGGTCACGGGTAGAATAGTGTAATGATGTAAAGTTATAGAAATTAAAAGACAGAAATAAACTGAGAATGTTTCATACAGGATCTCCTATACAACCATGAGTGCTGCTGCTGCTGCTAAGTCGCTTCAGTCGTGTCCGACTCTGTGCGACCCCATAGAAGGCAGCTCACCAGGCTCCGCCGTCCCTGGGATTCTCCAGACAAGAACACTGGAGTGGGTTGCCATTTCCTTTTCCAATGCATGAAAGTGAAAAGTGAAGTCGCTCAGTCGTGTCCGACTCTTCACAAGCCCATGGATTGCAGCCTACCAGGATATCTATTTTACAGAGATTAGGCTGAAGCTGCAAAAAAATTTTAAGCACCTCTAAGACTTTAGTATATTCAACCACTATCTATATAGGCCAAATCTGTCCTACCATCTGTTTCTGTGTGGTCTGTGACCTAAGAATGTTTTTTTACAGATGAATATTTGTGATTAATTCCATGAGAGAAAACATTAACTTTGAACTCCGATTAAACAAAATGCCACCCTCACAAGAAATCTATTCATCTATTAGACCTGTATTATAAAAAACTGTACTCTTTTACTGTTAAATTTTAGATTTCATTACTGCAAAAATTTTATGGAAGCTTACTTTCTTGTTATCTAAGTACGTATATAATAACTTTGATTTTGCCTCCTGGCCTGCAAAGCCTAAAATATTTGCCATACAGGCCTTTACAAGAAAAGTTTACCAACCCCTGCACTCTTTAGCTCTATGGATAGGGTCAGTGGGGATCACTAAGGACTCACCAGATCAGTAAATCAGAATCAGCCTTCTTAGTGACAAAAGGTTAGTGGTGAAATAAGATTCATGTTTTTGCAATTTACTCAAAGAGAACAGGGCTTACTAATTAGTGTTACATCTGTTCCTTTTACTAGGGAAACTATGTTTTTAAAGACAGTAAACTTAGTGAATTACTTTCAAAATACTCCCTTTTTATTTATAAAAATGCTAAATCTAAATTCAGATGGACAGAACATCTGAATTTAAATGGAACCTAATGAGCATTAGACTGGTTCAAAACAGGGAAAAGAATTTGTCAAGGCTGTATATTGTCACCCTGCTTATTTAACTTACATGCAGAATACATCACGTAAAATGCTGGGCTGGATGAAGCACAAGCTGGAATCAAGATTGCCAGAAGAAAAATCAATAACCTCAGATATGAGGATGATACCACCCTTATGGCAGAAAGTGAAGAGGAACTAAAGAGTCTCTTGATGAAGGTTAAAGAGGAGAGTGAAAAAGCTAGCTTACAATTCAACATTCAAAAAACGAAGATCATGGCATACAGTCCCACCACTTCATGGAAAACAGATGGGGTAACAATGGAAACAATGACAGAGACTTTTATTTTCTTGGGTTACCAAATCACTGCAGATGGTGACTGTAGCCAATTAAGACACTTGCTTCTTGGAAGAAAAGCTATGACCAACCTAGACAGTTCGTTTAAAAAACAGAGACATTACTTTGGCAACAAAGGTCCATCTAGTCAAAGCTAACGTCTTACCAGTAGTCATGTACAGATGTGAGAGTTGGACCATAAAGGCTGAGCACCAAAGAATAGATGCTTTCAAACTGTGGTGCTGGAGAAGACTCTTCAGAATCCCTTGGACTGCAAGGAGATCAAACCAATCAATCCTAAAGAAAACCAATCCTGAACATTCATTGAAAGGACTGATGCTGAAGCTGAAACTCCAATACTTTGGCCACCTGGAGCAAAGAGCCAACTCATTGGAAAAGACATTGATGCTGGGAAAGACTGAAGGCAGGAGGAGAAAGGGACAACAGAGGATGAGATGGTTGGATGGCATCACCGACTCAATGGACATGAGTTTGAATAAGCGCCGGGAGATGGTGAAGGACAGGGAAAGCCTGGCACGCTGCAGTCCATTGGGTCGCAAAGAGACGGACATGACTGAACGATGCAACAACCACAACAATGGCATCAATTACTTGGACAAAATTGAAGCTAAGAATAAAGTGGAAAAAAATTCCCTTCCTAAAGTAGATTAATTTGGTGGCTCAGACGGTAAGGAATCTGCCTGCAAGGCAGGAGCCCCAGGTTTGATCTGTGGGTCAGGAAGATTCCCCTAGAGAAGGGAATGGCTACCCAATCCAGTATTCTTGCCTGGAGAATTCCATGGACAGAGGAATCTGACTGGCTACAGTCCATGGGGGTCACAAAGAGTCGGACACGACTAAGTAACTAACCCTTATTTGGACAAAGTGACAGAATGTAACATAAAACTACATCTAACCATAATTCAAGGATCCTTGAATCTACGTGGAAAACTGCCAAGGACTAGGAAGAAGCAAAAACAATGCTAAGAAATTTAAAAGTCACAAAGCCCATGCACTCAAGTTCATACACTTGATTAGTAGGAGAGATCTTTAGCTTTCATTCAGGGCTTTTGTGTTCTAACTACTCACAATTCTATTAAACCTACATATATGATTTTCAAAGCCACAGCAAACTAGAAATCCTGAAGTAAATTTGGGGGAAGAGAGGTTTGCTGACACCAACAAAAGCAGAGGTTGCCAACAGGTAACAAAAACGTGAGGAGAAATAGTCTGCTAGAAACAGAATAGGCGGGGGCGGGGGGTAACAAAACAGATGGGAAAAGTATGGCATTGCAGAACAAATCAGTATAGAAGCGCATGGTCACAAATGCTTCATTAAGCCCAGAGAACGTCACTCTATTACACTATACTTCAGAAGTAATATTCATTTTAATAATCTGAAAGAAAAACTAAACAAAATTACATTTCATATATTCTGTTTAGTGGATCGGGGATTCGACAAACACATTTTCCACAGGCTTTCAAACGAAGTGATTTTTAAAAAGGTATGGTACTTAACAGGGACAAAAGAGCAGAAATTAACACGTCTGTAGACAGCTGAAGCTTACCTGTGAACTTACTGGATAACTTACTGTGTTAATGATGTATGTATAAAATAAAATGATACTTAACTTCGTATTCCTAAATGTGAAAATACATATTTGATTGCGTAGTAACAAACAACTCTGAATCACAGTCCATAAACTAGGGTCCAAATACACCTCATCACCTAAATGCTTAAAAATCAGTTATTCTTATACATTCGGCATAAGACAAAGATGAGTTCATCTTAGGTTTACTTGCAAAAAGTATCATTACAAGGCAATTAAGGCCAAGTACCGCTTAAAACAGCGTGAAACGTATACCGCGGTCAGTTCTGTAAAGGGCCAATTGTTTGCTGCATCACCAACAGAGCGAAAGTACAAGAGGCAGTTTGCATTTCTCTAACACATTCAACAGAACCCGCGGGCTCAAAGGTGCTCTGCGGCTCGAAGCCCTTTCTAGGAAGTGGCAGTGCATCTTCCAATCTCGCGCGACTTGCCGCCGGCTCCAGCTGCTCTGGCACCCCTTATTCTGCCCACTAAGCCTGACGCAGGGAAAGGAGCCAGTTCCAACAGCGCAGGAGAGCGAGGGGAGCCTTCCCCCAACATCCGCTCACCTGCTTCCGGGTGTCCTGTCCCCTAACAGCGGCTCCTGCTCAGAATCGACCCCTAAATTCGCCATAGTTACACCTCCCAGAAGCCTCGGGGCCAACTCTCGCGACAACTCCTGCTCCCTCCCTTTCAGGACGTCCTGAAGCTGTCAAAACAGGCCGGCAAGTGCGCGTGCACGCCAGGCGACCAGAGAGGGCGGAGCGCCCCCGGGTCAGAGGCGGGGTCACGCAGGCGGCGGGGCGGTGCCGAGCGGATGATAGGAGCTAAGGGCGGAGCTTTAAGTCCACATCCTTCTCTGGGGTCCGAGCCTCTCCGCCTCCAGGGAGGGTTGGGGGCGTGTCCAAACAGCCACCCAGCCGAGAGTTCATCCTCCTCCCTATAGGGCTCTGTCGTCTGCTTCTCGCTTCTCAGTTCCTGGAGAGACTGCTGTCACTGCCTTTGGAGCTCAGGAGGACGGCGAGTCCCAGGAGCCTAGGGAGCCGTGGCGCTGGGAGTTTCGGCCAGCTGGACAGCAGGCGTCCGCCAAGCGGCCACTGAGTGAGTAGCTGTTCCAGGCCGCGCTTCCCAAGCCTCTTGAAGCGCTTGCTTACGTGCCAGGAGGCAGGTACTGAGAGCTCAAGGCTTGGCGGGAGACTCGGGGTCCCGGCCGAAGTGAGGTGGGCTGGCGGGCTGTTCCTCCGCCTGTGGAAGGTGGAAGTGTCTACGCGCCGTGGTTTTCTTTGCTCGGCTAACTGCAAAGGCACCTTATCCGCACTGCCTTATTAGGACCTGGGTGGAGATATGGTCCAGCTGCTCCTCAGATTCGAACCCTTTGCATCCTGCGTGCACTGGGGGCTTCAGCCTTGCAAGAGGTCACTCAGCAGAGTCTGCTACTGTAAACTGGGGGTTAGAAAAGACACAGCACCAGTTTGACAATGACCAGCTCTTTTCATCGCAAGGAATATGACAATTTTAAGAAGTATGTTATGGGTTGTTTTTGCGTGTTTTAGTAGATCATGGTGCTGTTTCTTTCCTGCGCTTACGTGTTAACATCTTACCCCTACAAGCGGCTTGTAAGCTAACTGGTAGCAGTAGTCATGTGTGTCACAATTACCTTGGTATTACAATTCTTATGTGATTTCATCTGATCACAACAGTCCTATGAAATAGGTAAGGCAGACACATCTCTACTTTACAGAGAACTAAGGCCTAGAGAAGTTAATAACTTACCCAGAATCACTCACTGTGAAAGTGGCAGAGTAGGGACCCAGATTCAATTCTTTTGATCAATATTTATGAGCACTTATCCTGTGCCAGGCCCTATACTAGTTAATGTATTGTAATATACCATCACTTCTGATCTTTGTCTTGTTTGTGACCTTGTGTGTATGCTGTTAGACACATTCCACTGGTAAACAACTAAACTTGAAATGCGTTTATTAGTTCAGGATTATCTTCTGAATCCAGACTTGACACTGTGTACGGGATTCAGTCTTGCAGATTTGTTTGTAACAGTTTACAAAAACATATCAGATTTCTATGACTGGTTCCAAGAAAGTACATGGGTAAAATTAGTATTTTTTGTCATGATGTTTTAATATATCTTTTTCTTTTTTAATTTCTGGAGTCTGGCACAGTGTATGGCATATATGTATATGGCATATATATGTATACATATATTTGACAAAGGAATTTTTAGCCAACATTGCACCTAGCAGAATGGTTACTAAATAATATATGTTGAATGAATACTTACTGAATTGCTTCATTTCATCCCTACAACAATCCTTGAAAGTGGAATTGTCTCAAGCATACAAGGAAATTGAAAGTATGGAGATTAAGTAATATGCTTAGGGTCCCACCTCTAATTAGCAATAGAACTAGAATCTCAGAAACACAGGACTCTTGACTATGCTTGTGCTTTTCAGCACCAGTCTTCCTATGAAAAAATGTAAAGAAGAATCTTTTCCCATATCTCTCAAAATATTTCAAAATAGATTATCAATTTGTATATAAATGAAATAACTTGCTATTATATATTGGGCCAGCTATTATTCCCCTTTTATAGTTTAAGGTGGCTTACTCAAGGTCACACTGCTAGTGGAGGAACCCAGGTCTTCTGACACGGCTGTTTTCCATTGTTGCCTCCAAGTGATGACTTTAGATGGCAGAAGTACATGGAATGAATACACATACAACTGATGAAATGTAAATAAGCTCTGTGTATTGTACCGATTGAAAAAAAAAAGAAAAAGAACAAATCATTTCTTAGGAAACATACAACATTCAAAATAAACATTTCTTTTTAATGTTTAAGAACCTAATTATTTCTTCTAAAGCCCGTGGAAAAGTAGAACTAAATTAGAAATTTGATTATTTGCTGAATGTTTCACATAAGCATATGAGACAGTCTGCCTGTTGGATTTCCATAGGTGCCTGCTTATAATAAAATAGATAGCAGATAGACAGCTAGACTAGATACCCTTCCAAACAAATAAATAAAGTTGTTTTTTTTACTCTTCTCCAGTGTAAGATTAAAAGGAATTAAATTTGTGGAGGTAGGGTAGTAAATTTTAATAGAGGCTATCAGATGTATCTTAACTCCAGTATAAACTGCTACTTAAATTTGTGTTGAAAATAAGGTATTTAAAAATGTAAAAATTAAGTCTCCATTTTTGTGGATTAAAGTTCTTGTACATGACGGTATAATTTCATGTATGCCTTTGAGATATGTGTGTATCAACTATTTGAGGATAAATGTCCAGAAACAATTAGGGTTGCATTAAAATGCTTATGTACAGAGTGATAAGAGATGAAAGTACTAGATGGCATAATAGATACTGAGTGTGATTTAGCAATGGAGCACATTTCTAAGAAAGACTTTTCATTCCTTGGCACTGTGCTAGAACTTCTATTTTTGTTTCACTTTGTTTTTCTTTTTGTGTTGGCTATATAAAAGTATAGATGACAATTGTGTCAGTCTGGCTTGATACACACTTTGAAAGTGGGTCCAGTTTCTGCAGAAGCTCACTAATGTCAGTCGAGGGCTTTAAAAAATATCTGATATGGCTCCAGATGGTCCCTTCTCATGGTAAATGGGAGTTATCTTTACCCTGGGTTTGGATTAAAATCTGTTTATGGTGGCACTGGATAGCAGTTAGCCCTGCTTGGAAAAACCTACAAGTTTAGAACATCCCAGAAAACTTGGTCTTTTATATTGTTCTTAGTGATGAAATGGGGTTTAAGATCTTGGAGAAGGAAATGGCAAACCACTCCAGTATTTTTGCCAGAGAACCTTCCTGGCAGCTTACAGCCCACAAGGTTTCAGAGTCTGACACCACTTAACAACTGAGCTTTTAGTGTAACCCCAGAGTCCCAGAGGGCTTCTAGGAAGAACCCACTTGCCTAATGCAGGTAGTATAAGAGACGAGGGTTCGATCCCTGGATCAGGAAGATCATCTGGAGGAGGAAATGGCAACCCACTCTGCCGGGGTCCAGCCCCGGTGGATCCAGGGATTCGAAGCAGGGATGGAGTCGGTGTCTGGGAAAGGACTATTGAATTAGAAATATAAAGAGATTAGGGAAAGAATAGTGTAATAGGAAATTTAGAGGAGGAAAGAGGCTGTATTCCTTGGTTTACATAGAAAGCCAATAAAGCCCTGAGACAAGGGACTTGAACTGTCTACGTAGGGCCACAGGCGCCCGCTTGAATAGCAGAGGGTGCTCCGCCTTGGGCTCTCTCTCGCGTGGGTCTCAGAAGCCCGGGCAACTAAGTAGACACAGCTAGCCTCTATGCCCCAGATGGGAATCAGCCAGAAAACAGAGTAAGAAAGAAAAGAAAACACGGGGAAACCAGTCTTTCCAGTGACTGGTCCACCCTTTATTGTCTGGGAAAGCTTTTTATACTTTTGGTTGTACATAAAGATCAATGGATAATACAAAGTTATGCAGCGTCAGCAGCCCTGACTCTTATCGAAACCAGGCTTTCTCTCTGCATACCTAGCTGTATACACAAGTCTTAAGTAATTGACATCATCTTCTGGCCAGAAGGCCTGTTAGCATTTTACAGCCCTTTTCTGATAAGGGTTTGTCAACCAGAAAACTTATTTGCCTTAATAGTGTTGTTCTTTTCCAAAATCAAGTGCCACTCTCAGAAAGCACTAAATAAAGTTACATTCTTACATAGCAAGGACACAACAATTTATAACAAGGAAAGAGGAGTACAGTGATTTATAACAAAGAGAAAATTCATTAACTCAAAAGTCTAGTATTTCTAACATCAAAGCTACTATATTCCTATTTCTGCATCCCATTTACACTGATTAATATCCTCCCAGGTGCCTAAAAGATAAAGGATATGGAGGCCTGGCGGCAAACATTAACTCAACAACAAAACCCTTCACCAAACTAATTCTTAGCTCTAAAAGGCTCTATATCTTTAAGATGTTTTAAGCTTCTTGCCTCTCGCCGCTGGGGGGCTGTAAACAATCACAAGTTGTAAAAGTCTCCAACTGTCAGTCAAGTTAGAGAGCCATCAGAGGGATTTGAGCTGAGACACTCCTTTCATATGCAGGAGACCAGTTGGAGATTTAAGTTAACTTTTTCCAGAGAAAGGTGGTCAGGGATAGCCCCCTGTAATGTCAGAAGAGTATAGTATAGCAGACAGTAAACAGACAGATTTTGGTTTCGGGGTAGATGCTCAGGCAGAGGACCCCTTGAGACCTGACTCGCCTTGCCCGTCAGGTCTCTCTGCATGACCTTGTCATGGGTAGGATCTCTGATGCTGGCTCCCGGCACCACTCCAATATTCCTGCCTGGAGAATTCCATGGACAGAGGAGTCTGGCGGGCTACAGTCCATGGGATTGCAAAAGAGTTGGACACTTTGGACTTAGCGACTAAACAACAACAATAAATATAGTACTTTACAAAATATTAAAGAGTTCGGACTTTTCTCCATTCTTTGGGGGCCTCCCTGGTGGCTCAGATGGTAAAGAATCTGCCTGCAATGACAGAGACCTGAGTTAAATCTCTGGGTAGGGAAGATCCCCTGGAAAACGGAATGTCTATCCACTCCGGTGTTCTTATCTGAAGTGAATAAAGGAACCTGGCAGGTTATAGTCCATGGGGTCGCAAAGGGTTGGACACCACTGAGTGACTAACACTTTCACTTTTTCCTGTTCTTTGGCAGCTTTCTACCTTTTTGGGGGGTGGGGGAGATGGGGCATGCTGTGTGGCATGCAGTATCTTAATTCCCTGACCAGGGGTGGAACCCATGTCCCCTGCATTGGAATCACGGAGTCTTAACCACTGGACCATCAGGGAAGCCTCTGCAACTTTTTCCTTTTGTGTGTTTGTTTTAGCTAGTTTATCTGTTACCAACTCAGAAGAATATGATGTAGAAAAATGGGTTGTCTCATGTACTTCTTTTGTTGCTGTAAAACACTAGTGTTGGGATTTTGTTCTTTTTACACTAACTTGGAATATGCATGTTGCTGTTGATGCTATGGATGTAACACAGGAAGATATGGACCACCCTCCCCCATTCTTTTCCTGCCACTGTAGAGAAAATAAGTAGCCTAAAATATTTGTAAAAATTGTGAAGTCCTATGTTGCAGTGACATGCCATTGTTCTCCTACAGTGTGATAAATGTACACAAAAATGTATCAATACGTTTTTTGAACAATTCCAGAAAGATCCAAGGAATAAAATAATTAAAATTATCATTTATCACTCAGTATTGCCTTTTCTTTATGCTAGAGTTGCATATCTTAATATATAGAGTTGGTCTCTTAAGCAACCCCATGGACTGTACAATCCATGGAATTCTCCAGGCCAGAATACTGGAGTGGGTAGACTTGCTCTTCGCCAAGGGATCTTCCCTACCCAGGGATCGAACCCAGGTCTTTGCATTGCAGGCGGATTCTTTACCAGCTCAGCTACACGGGAAACCCTTATTTGAAATATGGAACACTAACTCAGGATTTTGATATTTGGTTAAAGAATAAACTGTTCCATTTCTACTCCAGCTGGGTATGCTCAGCTCAGTTCTGATATTAATCACCCACAGATTAACACCACAGAAATTAGTGCAGTTCCCACCAGTTAAAGGTTCAGTCTTCCAGATGCCATTGCTTCCAATGCCAGCCACACTATTTTAACTGACTTGACTATAGATTTGGGAGTTCCTGTGACCCCTTGGGTTAATAATTTGCTGAAACAACTCAAAAGAACTACTTAAGCCACTATACTATACTTCATCTAGCTTCCTAATACGGGATGCAGCTTAGCAACACCCCCATGAAGAGACAATTGAGGCAAGTCATAAGAGGAAGTATGAAGTTTCCATTTTCCTTTTATTCCGGAGTCAGTGTGCATCATTCTCCAGCACATGTTCATTAACCAGGAAGCTCTGCCATGCCTCAGTGTCTGTAGAGTTATCATCGGGGTCTTCATGATTGATTGGATCCTTAGCAATGTGACTCAGTGCATCTCCGGCTCCTTACCTCTCTTGGAGGTCAGGCTGGCCCGAAGTCAGCCCTCTAATCAAATAGTTGGTCTTTCTGGTGTCCAGCCAGAAATTATCCTGAATCTATCTAGGGCCCCACCTTGAGTCACCTCATTAGCATAAAGACACTCCTATCACTCAGGGAATTCCAAAGGAGCTCCTCTCCAGGAACTGGGATCAAAGACTACACATATTGACATTTACCCTGTAAAGAAAAAAAAAAGAGCTGGTCAAGCAATTTAAACATATACTTTATATACTTACTTGGTTTTAATAATTGCACTAAGTTAAAAATATATATGATGAGGACAACAATTTAGAAGCCTGTTTACCTTTTATAATTTGTTTAGTGAGTAAAAAACAAAATGCTATAAAAAAAATACTAAGATGCAATGGTCTTTATTTTGCTTTGAGGGATTTTGTCTGTTTCTCTGGGCAGGTGTTCTTGAGTGAATGGAAATAAATGTGATTTAGACAAACTTTCAAGAGCTCACTTGCTTATAAACATGTTTATTCAGATCTATGCAATTTGTTTGTTTTCCTGTTGGTGGTACAGTGAGAAGATGGTGATTGTCACCTCTGGCATTGATAGCCATGAGGGTGTCAGCCCAGTCATTTTACTCAAAGGCTGAGATGTACAATTGGTTTCTCCCAGTGTGACAGTCTCTAAGGTAGCCCTCCTGTTTACTTCTTTGGGTAATCCTCCCTTTGAGTGGGCAGGACTGTATAAGACTTTATCTTGTCAGCACACTCACTCTCACTGTCCTGTTGGCCTTAAAGAAGTAAACTCTTGTGAACTTGATATGAAGAGAGCCATGTGGTAGGGAGCTGTGAGTAGTCCCTAGCAGCTGA
Source organism: Nanger dama (assembly GCA_917880005.1). Taxonomy (NCBI): domain Eukaryota; kingdom Metazoa; phylum Chordata; class Mammalia; order Artiodactyla; family Bovidae; genus Nanger; species Nanger dama. The sequence continues at coordinate 30,426,564 of CAKJTW010000009.1, read as the reverse complement.
GGCTGGCCTCTGGTTGAGCAAAATAATGAAGCTGAAATGAATTTTGTTAACAATCTGAGTGAACTTAAAAGCAGTCTTCTCCCTTCAAGGTTCCAAATGATCATGCAGCCCAGCCAACAACCTTGATAAGAGTTACATGATAGCCTAAAGCAGAAACCCAAGTAGCCTGTGTTCTTGGAACTAATCCTCAAGACCGGGGAAGTGAGAAGATAGGGGGTGGGGCCAGAGGGAGGGGAGGGACCAACTTGATTCAAAAAGATTTGTTTCACAAATTCTTTTACTTAAAGGTTTTAGTGCAATATTCAAATATTTAAATTACACAGTAGTGTTTTTTGAAGAGAATAGTAAGAGCCTTGAGTTCTGTTCTAGCGTTAATAGAATTACTTACTAGGGTCAAATGAATTACTTCTGCTTACTGGAGAAAGTTGTTAAGAGGGAAATTGTCAGTTTACTTCCTCTGAAAAATTTTGAAGAGAAACTATCAAATCAAATCAACTCCAATTTCTAAAATGGTTTCATATTTTTATGGTAAAATACACATCACATAAAATTCACCAACATAGCCATTTTTAATTGTATGGTTCGGTGGTATTAGGTGCAACTGTCACCACCATCCATCTGTAGAATTCTCAATGTGCAAAATGAAACTGTACACTCATCACCCTCCTCCATTTCCCCTTCCCCTCAGCCCTTGATAACCACCACTCTGCTTTCCATGTATGAATCTGGCTGCTCTAGGTGTCTCATAAATGTAGCACCATATAGGATACCATTTGTTAGAATTTTACTCCTTTTTAAGGCTGAATAATGCGTCATTGTATGTATATTTCCAGCTTCCCTGGTAGCTCAGCTGGCAAAGAATTTGCCTGCAACTCAGGACACCCTCATTTGATTCCTGGGTCAGGAAGATCCCCTAGAGAAGGGATAGGCTACCCACTCCAGTATTTTGGGGTTTCCCTGCTCTCTCCATGATAAAGAATCTGCCTGCAATGTGGAAACCTGAGTTCAATCCCTGGGTTGGGAAGATCCCCTGGAGGAGGGCATGGCACCCACTTAAGTATTCTTGACTGGAGAATACCCGTGGAGAGAGGAGCCTGGTGAGCTACACTCCATGGGGTCACAAAGAATTGGACACAACTAAACAACTAAGCACAGCACATGTATATATACATACAATGTATACACGACATTTTGCCTTGCTTCCACTTTTTACAGCTACCAAATTTTAAATTTTAAGACAAAATATGGCTAATTAAAATTATTTTAGATAGAATACAAATTTTAGGTCTACCCTCTGACATAATGCCTGGAAGCTCAGTAAAGAATCTGCCTGCAATGTGGGAGACCTGGGTTTGATCCCAGAGTCAGGAATATCCCTGGGAGTAGGGAATAGCTACCCACTCCAGTATTCTTGCCTGGAGAATTCCATGGACAGAGGAGCCTGACAGGCTACATGGTGATGCTACAGTCCATACAACTGAGCAACTAACACTTTCAATTTTCTGACATAATGAATTCTCTTAAAATCAACATCTGTATTTTATTTATGCCATTTTAGTTTATCTTTGCATTTTTGACAGTGTTGTGATATTCATGGCATACCTATGGTTTATTTGATTTTCTAGCTCAGGGGTAAGCAGATTATGGCCTATGGGCCAACCTGCCAGTTTTTGTATGGTCTACAAGCTAAGAATAATTTTTGCAGATGTGTTAGTACTCAGTTTGATGATAGGTGTACCAACTGTGAACCCCTATTAAGCAAAATCCCAAGTGACCTCCGATAAGAAAAAAAGAATTTAACATTAAAAAAATTGAATTTTATATTTACTGCAGTGTTATAGGGAGTTCTCTTGGATATGGTGCAATGGGTTGGTTTGATTATATAAACATTTAAGAAAACGTGTAGAATGCATAAAAACTAATTTTTAAAATTAGTGGAATGGTAAAAGCTTTTTGCTATGAATCTGATAAGTAAAGATTTAAAATCCAAACTCTATAGAAAATTATTATAAATCTTTAAAGTCAACAGTCTCCGCTAGATAAATGTTAATAATAGCATGATGTATTTCCTGCTCATTTGAGATCCTATTCTTTGGACCCTTATTTCGGCAAGTCATACCTTTTCACATCTTCCCTTTGTGTTTGCATATCTTCTATTTGCCTGACTGATCTCCCTGAAGACTCAGTTAAAACTTTGATTTTTGTTTATAACCTTTCCTTCTCTTTTGTAACCGCTTTTAACTATAATCATCCATATAAAATATAGGTTGTTCATTTTATGATAATAAATCAATTATACTTAGGATTTCTACTTGTAAGCTAGACTTCAGTTTATTTAAAAAGTTACAGAAACAGCAACAACAAATTGTAGTGAACTCCTAATTGCTTGGCAAAGTCTCTAAGCTTTACCTTTCTACACCATCTCTGCACCCTCTGCAAATGTTCAAATCATGTTGCCTTTCATCATAGCTCTTTGCTAGTACATCACATCTGGTTATTCATACTTCATAGGACAATTCTTATCGTATGCAGACTTTGATTTCACTGCTGCTGCTGCTGCTGCTGCTGCTGCTGCTAAGTCGCTTCAGTCGTGTCCGACTCTGTGTGACCCCAGAGATGGCAGCCCACCAGGCTCCTCCGTCCCTGGGATTCTCCAGGCAAGGACACTGGAGTGGGTTGCCATTTCCTTCTCCATTGACTTTACTAGGCAACAGCAAAAGATTTTTCAGCAAACTATGTATTAATGTTAGAATACCACCTAGTTGTAAAACATGTAGAAATGGGTAATTGAGGAAAGCTTGAAAATAGTATATAATTTCATTCAGTTCAGGTCAGTCACTCAGTCATGTCTGACTGTTTGCGATCCCATGAATCACAGCACGCCAGGCCTCCCTGTCCATCACCATCTCCTGGAGTCCACCCAAATCCATGTCCATCGAGTCGGTGATGCCATCCAGCCATCTCATCCTCTGTCGTCCCCTTCTCCTCCTGCCCCCAATCCCTCCCAGCATCAGTGTCTTTTCCAATGAATCAACTCTTCGCATGAGGTGGCCAAAGTACTGGAGTTGCAGCTTTAGCATCAGTCCTTCCAATGATCACCAGGACTGATCTCCTTTAGGATGGACTGGTTGGATCTCCTTGCAGTCCAAGGGACTCTCAAGAGTCTTCTCCCAACACCACAGTTCAAAAGCATCTATTCTTCTGCACTCAGCTTTCTTCACAGTCCAACTCTCACATCCATACATGACCACTGGAAAAACCATAGCCTTGACTAGATGGACCTTAGTCGGCAAAGTAATGTCTCTGCTTTTGAATATGCTGTCTAGGTTGGTCATAACTTTCCTTCCAAGGAGTAAGCATCTTTTAATTTCATGACTAGAGTAACCATCTGCAGTGATTTTGGAGCCCCCAAAAATAAAGTCTGACACTGTTTCCACTGTTTCCCCATCTATTTCCCATGAAGTGATGGGACCAGATGACATGATCTTTGTTTTCTGAATGTTGAGCTTTAAGCCAACTTTTTCACTCTCCTCTTTCACTTTCATCAAGAGGCTTTTAGTTCCTCTTCACTTTCTGCCATAAGGGTGGTGTCATCTGCATATCTGAGGTTATTGATATTTCTCCTGGCAATCTTGATTCCAGCTTGTGCTTCTTCCAGCCCAGTGTTTCTCATGATGTACTCTGCATATAAGTTAAATAAGCAGGGTGACAATATACAGCCTTGACGTACTCCTTTTCCTATTTGGAACCAGTCTGTTGTTCCATGTTCAGTTTTACAAATCTTTAAAAATCCTTCAGACAGAAAATGTTAAGAGGTTGGTGCATTAAGGTAAGGAAATTCTTGGGGTTTTTTTTGTCAGCTGAAACTAAAGTTGTTAAGTTTAAGTAATAACACACAAAGGCTTTAGCCACTGCCACAAAAACTGGTAACAGGAGTTCCCCTCTCTGATTAATAATGCAAATCAGTTGAGTAGAAAAATTATTAACAGATAATGTCAACATTATTGACATTTCTCCCTTGTTAACATTAAATTTTGACTTTATTTAAAATATTGACTATACTTTTGTAAAGTGGTAAAAGAAAGCCAAAAATGTATTTTATCATCATCTGTAGGTATTCTAGGAAGCTTATGTCATTCAGTTCTGGATTAACTTTCAAAGTGACTATTGAAAATTCTTAGAATGTTTTAGAAAATGTTTAAAATATTTTTTTTCAGAGGAAGTGGCAAATAAATGACTACATAAGGATTCTTCAAATCGATTTTTGCTTTCATCCTCTTTAAATGGAATTGATTTTCTGCCTGTAAACTATCATAAATTATAGAAGTCCTATATGATTGGTATTTGACAGATTTGCTCCTTTAATACATTGATATACTAACAATGGACTAACAATAATATGATGATATCCTAGTACAATAATGGTGATAAAAGTTTTGTATGGAATTCTAGTGAAATTTCTTCACAATAATAAATATTTTTGCTGGTCCAGTCATAAAAATAATAAAGTGCTAGTCCAGTTGATGGTGGATTAGATTGTATACTTAATGCAAAGAAGAGCATTAAAATAAACTTGTTTGTTACAAATCAAAGAGTAAAAATATAAGACAAATGGTGGTTCCCCCAACATTTATAATAATAGATAGGTACTTGTGAAACCTCACTGATGGAACTTTTAATTTCCATCCATTTTTCTAAGTAGAATAAACCCTGAACCTGAATCAGGTTTTGCCTGCAAGTCAAAACTGCACCATTCGATTTGAAAAGACTGAGGCAGATATTTTTAAAAGCTTCAGAACTGTTTGGGAAAGACAGATAAGTGGTACAGTAGTTAGATCTTTAGTCATGCGTTAGTCTTAGGTCTGTTCCTCACTTGTTGTATGACCTTAATCACCTATCCTCTCCTTGTCTTGGGGTACTATATCCTTTCTTCATTAAAATGTTGGAAAGTTTAAACAAGAACTTACATGTCTGCATGTTTAGTTTTTAAATGGTGACCTGCAGAAAACAGTATTACATGTTAGCCACTCCTATTGTTATCAACAGATACTGAGTATTTACTGTCAGTCACTGTGCTGAGAATGGGAAGGTGCTCCTTAGAGAATTCAGTTTACTGATGCTCAGGGCTCTACTTCATCTTCTCTACTTTCATCCTAGTTCTTTTTCCTGTCTCTTGTATCTTATTCCCAAGAGAATTAATTCAAGGTTCTAGTTTAATCTCATTATTTCATTTTCCCCCAGTCTTACTGATATATAATGTCATATTAAAGTATACAACACAATGACTTGATATATGTATATATTGTCATGCATTTACCACAAGTTTAGATAACATCCATCAGTCTGTAACCAGAGTTACAATTTTTTTTTCCTATAAAATAAGTAAGTCACAGGAATGTAATGTACAGCATAGTAACTATTGTTAACAATACTGTGTTGTATATTGGAAAGTTGCTAAGAGAAGATCAATCTTTAATTTGTACCTAATATGTAAAGAGAGAGTTAGAAAATTGACCTGCTGAGTAAAATAAAATATTTCAAGGTCATTTAAATGTTTGTTTTATAGATGTTTGTTTGCTACTGATGGGTGTGAGCAAGTTAGATATTCTATACCGGAGACTACTCCTTACAAAACTTTTTATCAGAGGATGGGGAAGGCCAGAGGATCTCAAAAGGTAAGCAGTTTTCTCTGCATGCTTGCCAAGTTTGTTGTTTTAGTAAGCATTTAAAATTTCATTTCAGTTTTTAAAAAGGCTTTTTCTATAAAGTGATTGGTAAAGCATTAGCTATTAAATAAGAAATTGTTTTCTCTCTTTTATCTAATTATTGCTGTTAAGTTTTAACTCACATAATCATAAATTGAACTGTTTTTAAAGTAATTCAGACTTAAAAATAAAGAGCTCTCAGACATAGATTTTTAACTTTGATAATTATTGCTTAGAGTTTTCAAGGACTGAACTTTCTTGAATAACTTGAATTTGTGATGACTCTAAAACTGTGATATACTATATAGCTCATGGGGATTTGTACCTTTAATTTTGAGGCTTTCATATGTTAATTACTTTCAGAACAATGATATTTCTCATGTTTTTTCTGAAACAAAATTTCAGTCTTGAAAAAAACCCTAATTTTTTGTTTCATTATTAAAATTAAATTTTGATACAGTTTGTAAACTGGACTTGCTAATTTTTGGTTGCTTTTCATCAGTCTCAATATAATGGAAATAATGATATTTTTCCTTTTTCTCCTTTCCCATAATAGACTCTTTGAATTCAGAAAGATAATTGGAAATCGAGAAAGATGTCAGAATCTGGTTTCAAGTGATTATCCAGTGTACATCGATAAGGTATTAAAATGAAAGAAATGCAATTATAGAAATTCAGGTTTTATATACCTGTGTGGCAAGAGTGGGCTGAATGTTGGAGTATAATAACAGTAAATTCTAAAACATGAGTACAGTATAGATTTTTTTCATTTTATTTTTTTAAATGTTATTATTGTATATATTCTAATTGAATGCTTACAATAACTATCTGCATGTTTATATAGGAGCATATTTTTAACACTTAGATAAATACAAGAAAATATTTAGGGCTGGATGTTTTTGAACCTCATCTTTTATCTTTAGGCTCAAGAAAGTTAAAGTAAATTATTCAACATTTCAGAAGAATTGCAAACAATACAAGAAAGTACTCTAGTTAGAGAATCAGCACATGAAAAGGTGTTAGCAAAACAATTGTTATGTAACATCAGGGAATTCTTATGGGATACAGTTAATTGCTGAGAGAAGGGTAGAAAGTAAATGCTATAATAGTAGAGAATATGAGAAAATGTTTTTGAAATAGTTTTGTTTTTAAGCAACCATGTTTTCTTGTAAACTAGTTCTAGATTTATGTAATTGGATATTTAGTGTTGTTGGGGAGGAGCTGCAAGTGGTTAAACTTCACATCCCTCACTGCCATCAACCAAAATAACTCCACTTTCATCTCTTTCATAGATTGGATAAAAGACTTTCACTGCTAAACACAGGATCTTGTAAACTGGAAGTCCCTCCTCTATACCATATAGCAGTTCCTTGTATCTTCTGGATTTAGAACATTTCTCCCTCAAACTTGGCTAAATATTTCCATTTTCTCTATTTTCTTCTACTAAAGACTCATAGGCTTAAACAAATTTAAAACATACCACATAAAGATCAGAACTCTAACTCTGGCCACTTTTTACCCCCTATTTCCATTTTCCTCCCTGGGAGGAATTACTGTTAGGATTTTAGAATGCTTTCTTGCTGATATCCTTCCTCTCCCCCAACCTTATCTCACTCTCACTTTCAGTTTTCAAATATTGAGAAATAATTCAAATACAGAAAAATTACCCTTTTAAAATGTACAATTCAGTGTAGTTTTTTATTGTATTCCAAGATGTGCAGCTATCCCTGTCTAATTCCAGAACAGTTTATTGCCCCCAGAAGAAGCCCTATACCCGTTAGTTGTCACCTGCCACTTCCCTAGCCTCTCACCTGCTGCTAATCACTCATTTGTTGTCTCTATGGATTCACCTGTTCTGGACATTTCTTATAAATGGAATCATCCAATATGTGGCATTTTGTTTCTGGCTTAATTCACTTAGCAGATTTTAAGGTTCACCCATGTTGTACCAGGTACCAGTGCTTCATTCTTTTTTATGGCTAAATATTCCAGTGTAAATATGTACATTTTGCTTATTCATTTATTGAGGAGCATTTGAGTTGTTTCTACTTTTTAACTATTATGAATAATAATGCCATGAATATTCATGTACTAGTGTTTTTGGAGGAGAAGGCAATGGCACTCCACTCCAGTACTCTTGCCTGGAAAATCCCATGGATGGAGGAGCCTGGTAGGCTGCTAAGAGTTGGACACGACTGAGCGACTTCACTTTCACTTTTCACTTTCATGCACTGGAGAAGGAAATGGCCACCCACTCCAGTGTTTTTGCCTGGAGAATCCCAGGGACGGGGGAGCCTGGTGGGCTGCTGTCTGTGGGGTCACATAGAGTCAGACATGACTGAAGCGACTTTGCAGCAGCAGCAGTGGTTTGTGGATATACATTTTCAGTTCTCTTGGCTATACACCTAGAAGTGAAATTGCTCAGTCACATGGTAATTCTGTGCTTAAATTATTAACAAATTGTCAACTGTTTTCCAAAGTATACCACTTTAAAACTTTCCCACAAGCATTGTATAATGCTTTCAGTTTCTCCACATCCTTACTAATATTTCTACTTGCCCTAGCCTTCCTAATGGGTGTGAAGAATATTTTATTGTGATTTTGATATGCCTTTCCCTAATGACTATGATGTTGAGCATCTTTTCATATTCTTATTGGTCATTTTCATTTGAGAAATATCTGTGAAACCCTTGCCCATTTTTAATTGGGTTATTCATCTTTTTAGTGTTGAGTTGTAGCTTGCTTAATTTTTAAATCTATATTCTGTATAGCTCTGAGAGTGTTTTTTTCCTTATCAAATTGCCATTTATCCCAACACTATTTGTTGAATTATTATTCCCTTTCACATTAGCTTGTGCTGCCTCCTTTTTCAAATAATTAATTCTTCTAAAATAGATAAAAGTTTAAAACTGTAACAGGCACAAAGATGACTAAATGTAAAGATTTCTTAGATTAAAATTTCATATTACATATATTAAATCTCCTTACCTTTTTTTTTTTTTTAGAGAAAATGCAATGTAATCCCAATTAAAATATTCAGTTTAGTACTAAGGTCCATAAAAGGATCCTTAAATTATTTTGAGAAGGACTCAAATATATATTTGGGAAGTATAGTCAGATCAGGAATACCTGAAAAGGAAGAGTGGTAAGTAAAAACTAGTTCAGTCATGTATCAGTGGGTATTGTAAGGTACAGCATACTCAACACAGCCTAATACTGGTATAGAAATAAAATATATGCTAATAAGACTCAATATATGATTGGAAATAATTTGTCAAAATTTATAGAAGCTTACTTAATGCCCATCTCATCCTCTGTCGTCCTCTTCTCCTCCTGCATTCAATCTTTCCCAGCTTCAGGGTCTTTTCCAATGAGTCAGTCCTTCATATCAGGTGCCCAAAGTACTGGAATTTCAGCTTCAGCATCAGTCCTTCCAGTGAATATTCAGAACTGATTTCCTTGAGGATGGACTGGTTGGATCTCCTTGCTGTCCAAGGGACTCTCAAGAATCTGTCTCCAATACCACAGTTCAAAAGCATCAATTCATTGGTGCTCAGCCTTCTTTATAAGCCAACTTTCACATCCATACATGACAATTGGAAAAACCATAGCTTTCACTAGATGGACCTTTGTTAGCAAAGTAATGTCTCTTTTTAATATGCTGTCTAGGTTGGTCATACTCTCCTTCCAGGGAATAAGCATCTTTTAATTTCATGGCTGCAGTCACCATCTGCAGTGATTTTGGAGTCCAGAAAAATAAAGTCTCTCACTGCTTCCATTGTTTCCCCATCTATTTGCCATGAAGTGAAGGGACCAGATGTCATGATCTTCGTTTTCTGAATATTGAGTTTTAAGCCAGCTCTTTCACTCTCCTCTTTGACTTTCATCAAGAGGCTCTTTAGTTCTTCTCCACTTTCTGCCATAAGGGTGGTGTCATCTGCATATCTGAGGTTACTGATATTTCTCCCAGCAATCTTGATTCCAGCTTGTGCTTCATCTCCTGCCCAGCATTTCTCATGATGTACTCTGCATATAAGTTAAATAAGCAGGATGACAATATACAGCCTTGATGTACTCCTTTTCCAATTTGGAACCAGTCTGTTGTTTCATGTCCAGTTCTGACGTTCATAAAGATTTCTCAGGAGGCAGTTCAGGTGGTCTGGTATTCCCATCTCTTTAAGAACGTTCCATAGTTTGTTGTGATTCACACAGTCAAAGGCTTTGGCGTAGTCGATAAAGCAGAAGTATATGTTTTTCTGAAACTCTTGCTTTTTCGATGATCCAACGGATGTTGGCAATTTGATCTCTGGTTCTTCTGCCTTTTCTGAATCCAACTTGAACATCTGGAAGTTCATGGCCTGGAGAATTTTGAGTATTACTTTGCTAGCATGTGAGACGATTACTAGCCTGTGAGAACCCCATGAACAGTATGTGATGCTATACTGCTGATTTAATTTTGACTATTATCCTAATAAAGATTTTTTTAATTTAAAAAATAACTGTTTGAGGTGAAAAAAGTTAGGTGTTGAATATTAGCAAATGCCTTTGCTATATATGCAAGTATGACATTTGCTTACATGAATCTTACATCAATAGTTTGCCTGAAAATAAGCCATTCTGATATATATAATGTCAACCCTTATTTGACAGTAGTAAATTATAATTTGTAAGTTGTTTTTGTACTTATCTTTATATTGTTGAATTTTTATAGTGGATATTTTATTTTGTTATTGTACAAATTGTCCTTGTACAAATGAGCTTTTCTTATAGATTATTTTCCCAAATAGACTAAATTAAAGGAAATAAGGAGCCATGTCTCTAGAAAGCAGAATGGTGCAAAAGGATATATAGGAGTAGGAGTGTGTGTTTAGTCCTGTCCAATTCTTTGTGACTCTATGGACTTCTGAAGCCCACCAGGATACCCTGTCCATGGAATTCTCCAGGCAAGAACACTGGAGTGGGTTGCCATTTCTTTCTCCAAAATGATACATAGTCAGGAAGAAAAACAATGTTTTAATTACATAGAACTTTTAAATAGAAAAACATCTATGATAGACTGAGATATCGCCATCCTTGTGTATACAACTTGGTTTTGCTTTTTTTTAGATTGAAGAGCAGTCAGATTGTAAGATCCTAGATGGACACTTTGTTTCCCCCATGGCCCATTATGTGCCTGATATCATGCCAATTGAATCTGTTATTGCTAGGTAAGAATTTTTATTTAGAAAGTTACAGTAGTCAATTGTTTATGTTGATGTATGCAATTAATATCAATGTCATTATTTCAAATTACTTTTTAATTACAATAATTATTCAGTATTTTTCCATTAAAATATGGAGGGAGAGTAAAAGTTTAAAGTTTAGTATATATTTGAACTTAAACTGTTACCAGCGTAATCTTCAAAATATCAAGAAGTGGTACAGTGCTGGGAATACTAAAAGAAGCAGTCATTGGGCTTAGTCGCTTAGTCATGTCCAGCTCTTTTCAAACCCATGGACTGCAGCCCACCAGGCTCCTCTATCCATGGGGATTCTGCAGGCAAGAAAACTGGAGTGGGTTGCCATGTCCTCCTCCAGGGAATCTTCCCAACCCAGGGATCAAACCCAGATCTCTCATATTGAAGGCAGACTCTACCAACTGAGCCACCAGGGAAACCCAAAATGAAGCAGAGCTGTTAACATTGGTAGTTTTGACTATGAGATAGAAAATTAAGAGTTTGCATGAGCATAGAACAGAAATAATCACTAAACCATCCTAAATTTACATGTCTATATTCTATTTAACAATTTCTTTACAGTAGGTGGGACTTCCCTGATGACTCAGCAGTTAAAGAATCTGCCTGCAGTACAAAACACATAAGAAACTCAGGTTTGATCCCTAGGTCAGGAAGATCCCCTGGAGAAGGAAATGGCAACCCACTCTAGTATTCTTGCCTGAAAAATCCTGTGGACAGAGGACACAGTCCCAAGGGTCGCAAAGAGTCAGACATGACTGAGTGACTAAGCACATGCAAATAGTGGTGTTTTCCCTTGCCCAGGCAAAGTAAGCTCAGAATTCAGGTTTATGTTGCCCAAGACTGCAACCATCTGAGGTCAAACCTTGAGCTGACAGAATGCGGAATTCTACTATGATAATTATTCCAGAATGTCAACTGCTAAGACATCTGAAGAGAAAAATAAATCAGTTTGGGAAGATAAAATTCTGAAAATGGATAGTGGTAGGGGTTGCTCAACAATGTAAATGTACTTAATGTCACTGAACTGTACAATTAAAAATGGTAAATTTTATCTTATATATATCTTACTACAATGGTTAAAACAAAGTCATATAGGTTATAGAGGAAACCAAAATATTATAAGAAGAAGACGACAAATAGATATCTTCTGGGGGGCATGCTTTGCTTTTACCGTCAAACATAAAAGTTTTAATAAATCCTGTCATAACTCCAAGTTGAAAAAAAGATAACCATGAACTATTTTGTTGATACATCAATAGCTTGTATAGCCAAGCATTATTCCTGCAAGGAGAAAAAGTAGAGCTATCTCAAGAATTGTTTTTCTAGGACTCAATCATATTTGTTGATGTCTTTACAAAATAAAAAAATTCATTTCGCATATATAAAGTTGTGGTATTGAATAAGGTAAAAATGATTATGCTAAATTCTGTGCTTATAATTAAATATTTTAACACTGTAATACAAAGCAAATTTACAATTCTTTGTTGCCATTGGGCAAACAATAGCTTAATCAGTCACTTACAATTTAAATATCAAAATTCTAAATATTTTTCTCCCTCAAAAATTTAATTATGGAACTTTAAAGAATTCAAAGTTCGTATTTAAAGCCTTTTAGTTTCACAGATGTGTCATCTTATTTTAAATAGGTTCCAATTTATTGTGCCTAAAGAGTGGAACAGCAAATACAGACCTGTATGCATTCATCTGGCTGGAACAGGAGATCATGTAAGACTTTGTTATGACACCCACATACTCTCCTTAGTAGATATATTTATTATATTTTTAAATTTAATTTTTATTTTATATTTGAATATAGTTTATTTACAATGTGTGTTAGTTTCAGGTGTACAGCAAAGTGATTCAGTTATACATATACATATATCCATTCTTTTTCAGATTCTTTTCCCCTCTAGGTTATTACAAAAGATTTAGTAGAGTTCCCTGTGCTACTTGTCCTTGTTAATTGTCTATCTTATATACAGTTGTATATGTTAATCTCAAACTTCTAATTTACTTACTGTGTTCTTAGGTATGTCATCTTTTCTTTCCTTAGCATTACTGGAGACGACGAACACTAATGGCTCGTCCTATGATTAAAGAAGCCCGAATGGCCTCTTTGCTGTTAGAAAACCCTTATTATATCCTTTTATAATACCTTGAAATCTTTTATTTTATTTATTTATTTATAGATTTAGTTATCAAAAGGAATGATAGATACTCTCCAGCTTTTCTACAGTAGTGAAATTTGTCACTTCAGAAAATGCTTAAGAAGTAAGAAACAGGAATGAAAAGAAGTGAAAAATTGTTCATACCTTTTAAAAGGCAATTTATGTATTTTATTTCTATTGTATAATAAAGATAAACTGCCCTTCTGGTTCCTTTGAGTTTTATACAGGAAGTCAAGTGTTTCACTTACTAAGTAAGCTCATATTTTAAATGCATTTACATTTAAATATCAGTTGAGGTTTAGAAACAGTTCTTAACTTAAATTTCAAGATGACATCAGAACTATTCCCAGAAGAAGAAAGGAAACTGATGCACAGATATAAAGAAATGTTCAGCGTTGGTGGTAATAACAGAAATGTAAAGTTAAAGCAGCAATTACAAAAAATTTAAAAAAATAAAACACAGTAGTCATGAGGCTGTTGTGAAATGGCACTTTCATTACTGATGACTGTTCAACCTTTTGAAAGGATTTTTACTATATGCATTGTGAGCCTTTAAAAATCTCACATCCCTTGACAGAGTCATATTAATTCTGGGAAGTTTACTGTAAGGATAAAACCACTGGAAATAAATTAAATGTCCAACAGTAGAAAAATGGTTAATTAAATTGTGGTTTATAACATTGGAATGTTATATGATTGGTTATTTTATGTTTGTTACTTTTGCCATTTACTACCTGTATAACCTTGAACCTTTTAGTGCCTCAACTTTTCCTTCATAAATGAGAATAATCTCTTAGGTTATTTAAAATATTAAATGATTAATCCTTTCTAGAACAGTGCCTGGCAAATAACAGTCATTCAGTAGATTTTAGCAAGTTATTATTAAAAGTTTACAATAATGAATGAAAAGTATTTTTAATGCAAAAATAATGTATAAAACTATGATATGACATAGGTATAAAAAAACCTAGAACAGAAAGTTCATTAAAAAACTGTACAAAAAAAAAAAAATATGCAGAAGTGAAAATGTTGGAAAGAAGTATACCAAAGTATTAATTTGGCTGTCTGTAGATAAAATAGCTTTTCTTCAAACATGCTTTTCTGTATTTTCAAGATTTTCTATAGAAATGTATACATGAAGAAAGAAACCAATAAACTTCATTTTAAAATTAAGTTGACAATTACACTACCTTGTTGAATATACTAAAAACATTGAATTGTACACTTTAAATGGGTGAATTGTCTGGTTGTGACTATATTTCAATTAAGCTTTTTATTTTTTTAATTTTTTTAAAATTATTAAATTTATTTGTTTTTTTAATTACAATACTATATTTGTTTTGCCATACATTGACACAAATCAAAAAGACTTAAGTTGAAAAATTTGAGAACTTATAAATAGCCTATATGAGATAACTGGAAAATAGTTATTTCAGCATTAAATTGTCTTAAAATTTAACTGTTTTGCATAAGTTAATGTGTTTTGAGACACAGTATATTTAATTATTGTAAAACTTTCTCTTTGACCCACATCCTTAAATGGCTGCAGGAAACCCAAGGACCAAATGTAAGTATGTTTTACCTTCATTTTCTAGTCTTTATATGAAATTTTGAGCAATTCTGAAATTTTTGGTAGGCTAACCATTTTTAAGTTTAATATCCAAGTGTTATTGGGGAAGATTTTCTGTTACAAAACTGAAAATTTAATGCATATTATCTTAAATTGTTGTTTTGAGCTTTTGCAATGTCTAATAAAAAGATAAATAAGAAATTTTAATAGATTGACTAAAGATAAATTGTGTTTGTAAAACTGTAACCAAAGAAATTAAAAGACTTTCCCTTTTAAGGTACATTTAGTTTGTGAAATGAAGCACTAATCTTTTTATTCTTGCAATGTGTATTATAGGTAATCTGAAGATAAGCTTTTTTTTTCCTTATCTTTTAAAATGATGAACTTTTAAATCAGTTTTTATATGTTTCCATAATTTATTAATATATTGTGTTTGATTTTGGTTCATTCAATAGATATTTGACCCTAAGCACTGGTAAGATAGCAACAAAACTACAAGGTTCTTACTTTCATAGAGTTTATATTCTAGTATGGGAGCTATATAAAAATAAAAGATAATTTTAGGTGCTTATCAATGCCATGAAGAAAATGAAGCAGATAAATGGGAGAAAGAATTATAGGGGGTGAGTGCATGGTTGAAGCAGTATTAGATATGAGGACATGATATAATGAAAAGGAACTTCCGGCAGGGAAGCCTGGCGTGCTACAGTGCATGAGGTCACAAAGAGTCAGACATGAGTTAGGGACTAAACAACAACTGTGCTTTGAATTTTACTGTATGTGCATCGGGAAACCTCCGGAGAATTTCAAGCAAAGGAGCAATCTGATCTATGTTTTTAAAGGCCTGTCTGGCTTACTGGGGCAAGAGTACTAGTAAAGTAGCTTCACATAGGAGACTATTACAATTCAGTTCAGTTCAATTGCTCAGTCGTGTCTGACTCTTTGTGACCCCATGAACTGCAGCACGCCAGGCCTCCCTGTCCATCACCGACTCCGAGTTCACCCAAACCCATGTCCACTGAGTCGGTGATCCAATCCGACCTTCTCATCCTCTGACATCCCCTTCTCCTGCCTTCAGTCTTTCCCAGCATCAAGGTCTTTTCCAATGAGTCAGCTCTTCATATCAGGTTGCCAAAGTATTGGAGTTTCAGCTTCAACATCAGTCCTTCCAATGAATACCCAGGACTGATCTCCTTTAGAATGGACTATTTGGATCTCCTTGCAGTCCAAGGGATTCTCAAGAGTCTTCTCCAACACCACAGTTCAAAAGCATCAATTCTTATGCGCTTAGCTTTTTTATAGTCCCAACTTTCACATCCATACATGACCACTGGAAAAACCATAGCCTTGACTAGATGGACCTTAGTCGGCAAAGTAACGTCTCTGCTTTTGAATATGCTGTCTAGGTTGGTCATAACTTTCCTTCCAAGGAGTAAGCGTCTTTTAATTTCATGGCTGCAGTCACCATCTGCAGTGATTTTGGAGCCCCCAAAATAAAGTCAGCCACTGTTGCCACTGTTTCCCCATCTATTTCCCATGAAGAGATGGGACCAGATGCCATGATTTCATTTTCTGAATGTTGAGCTTTAAGCCAACGTTTTCACTCTCCTCTTTCACTTTCATCAAGAGGCTCTTTAGTTCTTCACTTTCTGCCATATGGGTGGTGTCATCTGCATATCTGAGGTTATTGATATTTCTCCCGGCAATCTTGATTCCAGCTTGTGCTTCCTCCAGCCCAGCGTTTCTCATGATGTACTCTGCATATAAGTTAATTTCAATAATGCAGGGGAAATTTTGACTAAAGTCAAGTGGTAGCAGAGGAAATGAAAAGAAGTACTAATGTACTTTAGATAAAACTTACAAGTTGAAATGGTAAGACTTGTTAAAAAATTGGATATTGTGGGTAAGAGATCAAAAGTTCTTCCTTGGACATGTTAAACTTGTAATGACTGTTAGACCTTCAAGTGAAGAAGTAGGAAGATGTAAAGTGCTGGGGAGAGAGAAGTCACGTGTTCAAAGTAGTTATAACAGGCTTCCCAGGTGTCTCAGTTGTAAAGAATCCTCCTGCCAAGCAGGAGACCTGGGTTCGATCCCTGGGCTGGGAAGATCCCCTGGAGAAGGAAATGGCAATTGACTCCAGTGTTCTTGCCTGAGAAGTCCTATGGAAGAAGAGCCTGGCAGACTACAGTACATGGGGTCACAAAGAGATGGACACAGTTTAGCAAGTAAACCACCACCACCATAGGTCTTTATAAAGTCGTGAGAACATGAAAGAGGTACAGACAAAAGCACAGTGCAGTGGAGGCCAGCCTATATTCTGTGAAGGATAGTTTAGAATTTCCTTTAGAAACCTTGTGAAAAGTTAAAATGCAAAACTAAATAGTTCAAGAATTCTTACTCAGGAGCTATGCCATAAATTCAGAACTAGGTGTGTCATATAAGTGGTTAAAAAGTGCAAGAGGTTATTGAGTTCTAAGAAGCAGCATAGGTTTAATAGGAAATCTGTGACTTTGGAGTCATAGACATATTTTGGAATCATAACTTACCATTTGCTAATTGTATGGCCTTGGTCTCTCCAAGTATCAGTTAACTCATTTATGATGTGGGAATACTAAATAATTTCTTCCATGAAGGATTGTTGAGAATTATGTTTATAAGTTATCCTATCAGATATTATATACCCAAGAAATATAATACTTTATTTTGTTTTTCTTGAACAATTCATCCTAAGTAAGAAATTGCTTATAATTTAAATTATAATAAAGTTCTCTCTCACTTTCATCTCTCTCTCTTTCTCTCTCTCTCAAAGCCATCTATGCCTGCTTTCATCAAAAATGGTTAAACCATTTGAGACTCAGTCCATTGTTAACAAAGAACCACTGTCCTAGAACCTACATTAGTAACTTCTATGTAAAAGAGCCAACTGAAGTGAAACTAAGAATTCAAACTTCCATACCAGGCTAAAATAAGTAATCAGGAGAACTATGATCATAAATAAAAAATTGGAAAAAGGATAGAAATCCAATGTAAGGATAAATAGACCTTTTATGATGATGAATATAATTTATTTTGGCAAAAGATAGGATAGTTTCTATAAAGAGAAAGCTGCTTTGTGTACTTAACTCTAAGAGGATGTGGTAGGACAGTGGAGATAAGGTCTTCAGGGAGCCAGAGTTCTGTTTTTCAAAGCTTTGCATTCCTATGGCACTTGGTTCTTTGCACATAATTATTCTATTAAGCACATAATAATTTGACATAATTATTCTACATATAATAACCATTGACAAAGTGGATTTTTATACATTCTGGCAATGTTTCCTATAGGAATATGTCTTTATGTGAATTAAATTTTGAAAATAGATTATAACTTGGTTATTTTAGTAATAAAGTCATATTTTTAATCATTATATAAGAATGGCTCTGGGTTCTAAAAATACGTAGTAAAATAATTCTTACAAGTAAATATTTGTATGTAAAATCAGTTTCTAAAACAGAAAGTTTCAGTTGAATTGGTGTGTTTAAATTCATCAAAACATATATTTTTATAAAAATTATTTTTCTAATAGTCAAGATTTCAGTAATTCAGGAGACTAGTATTAGGTTGAATTCTTTTACATTGCTATTTATTTTCCTTTTGTTATTGTTGCCTTGTTCCTTTTTTAATATTTTAATTTTATTGGAGTATAGTTGATTTACAGTGTTGTGTTTTAGGTGTGCACCAAAGTGATTCAGTTATACATCTCTTCATTCTTTTTGATTCTTTTATATAGGTTATCACAGAATATTGAGTAGTGTTCCCCGTGCTATACAGTATGTCTTTGTTGGTTTTCTATCTTATATAATGTAGTGTGGGCATGTTTATTCCAAACTCCTGATTTATCCCTTCCCTTCACATTTCCCCTTTGGCAGCTGTATGTTTATTTTCAATATCTCTAAGTCTGTTTCTGCTTTGTAAATAAGTTCATTTGTATCCTTTTAAAACTAGATTCCTCATATGAGTTTTAGCATATGATATGTCTTTCTTTGTCTAACTTAGTATGATAATCTTGAGGTCCATCCATGTTGCTACAAATGGCATTATTTCGTTCTTTTTTATGGTTGAGTAATAAATAGTCCATTGTATATATGTACCACAGCTTTATCATTCTTCTATCAGTGGGCATTTAGGTTGCTTCCATGTCTTGGCTATTGTAGATAGTGCTGCAGTGAACATTGGGATGAGTGTATCCTTTTGGATTTTGGTTTTCACCAGATATATACTGAGGAATGGGATGGATGGATCATATGGTAGTTATTTACATATATTTTTAATGGAACTTCCATACTGTTCTCCATAGTGGTTATACCAATTTACATTCCGACCAACAGTGTAGGAGGGTTTCCTATTCTCCTTATCCTCTCCAGCATTTACTGTTTGTGGACTTTTTGTTAATGGCCATTCTGACTGGTTTGAAGTGTTACTTCATTGTGGTTTTGATTTGTGTTTCTCTGATTAGTGATGTTGAGTATCTTTTCCATGTGCTTTTTGGTCATCTGCATGTCTTCTTTAGAGAAACATCTCTTTAGATCTTCTGCCTATTTTTTTGAGTGGGTGTTTTTGTTTTTGTTTTTGTTTTTTTACATAGAGCTGCGTAGGCTCTATGTCAGTCACTTTTTTACAAATATTTTCTCCCAGCCTGTGGGGTTGTCTTTTTCTTTTGTTTATGGTTTCCTTTGCTCTGCAAAAGGCTTTGAGTTTAATTAGGCCTTATTTGTATATTTTCATTACGCTGGGAGATGGGTCAAAAATGATATTGCTGGACTTCCCTGGCAGTCCAGTGGTTAAGACTCTGTGTTTCCAATGCTTGGGGGCACAGGTTCAATCCCTGGTCATGGAACGAAGATTCCACATGCTGTGTGGTGCAGCCAAAAAAAAAAAGATATTGCTGTGATTTATGTCAAAGAGTGTTCTGCTTATGTTTTGCTCTGAGAGGTTTTTGTGTTTTTTAATATTATGGACACACCACGCAGCATGTGGGACCTTATTTTCCCAACCAGGGATCAAACTTGTACCCCCTGCAATGGAAGTGCAGATTTTCAATGACTAGTACCAGGAAAGTCCACTAAGACTTCTTAGTATCTGGTCTTACATTTAGGTCTTTTATCCATTTTGAGTTTATTTTTGTGTATGGTGTTAGAGAGTTTTCAAATTTCATTCTTTTACATGTAGCTGTCCAGTTTCCCTAGCACCACTTATTGAAGAAACTGTCTTTTCTCCATTGTATATTCTTGCCTCTCTTGTCATAAATTAAATGACCATAGGTGCATGAATTTATTTCTGGGCTTTCTATTCTATTCCATTGATCTAGATTTCTGTTTTTGTGCCATTACCATATTGTCTTGATTACTGTAGCTTTGCCGTATAGTCTGAAATCAGAGAGTCTGACTCCTCCAGACTCCATTTTTCTTTCTTGAGATTGCCTTAGCTTTTCAGGGTCTTTTGTGTTTCCATACAAATTTAAGAATTTTTGCTCTGGTTCTACAAAAATTATCTAGTATTAGGTTTCAGTTCTTTTACATATATATTTTTTGTTTGTTTGTTTGTTTGTTTTCAATGTGAGCTTTAAGCTCTATTGTAATTTTTTTTTCCCTAAGAAGGGACAACTGTAAATTTGTTTTTCCTTTTATTGATGTGGTAATTTAACTAAAAATTGACAATATAGAAATATTATTTTCCCGTACATATTTTAACAGTTTTAAGTTCTATCAAATAAATAATATGTTCTCCTCTGGATTTCAAAATAGCTCAGTAGTTGAAATTCAATGAAGGTTGTATGTTGGAGAGCAGATACAACTTTTTAAGTTTTAGGTGATTAATATGTAGAACAATGTTAGCAGCAATTTAATTTTATCAATTTATACTATTGTTTTATTAATACTTAGCTATCTGGTCCTTTAAAAGAAAAGCATGGATTTTGGCTGCCTATTGTAAATTTGTGTGTATAAAAATGTAAAAACATAAATAATTTTCTCTTTTCTTTTGTGAGGCTAGAAGGTCCAGCTTAAAAAACGTGTCTGACCTTTTTGTGATGGGAGGAGCTCTTGTTTTAGAATCTGCAGCTCTCTTGCACTGGCTAGAGAGGGAGGGTTATGGACCTCTAGGAATGACCGGAATATCCATGGGAGGACACGTAAGCATTTTCATTTCAACTTATATTTAATTGTGGTTATGTTTATAAGATCTATGGAATGAAGCATGGTAATGGATTTATGGCTTGTCCTCTATGGGCATCTCACAGTAGACCCATGCCAGAGAAAACTGCAGCTTCAAACTATTGCTCTGTCTCCTTACCTGTGGGCTGTGAGCACTGAAGAGGGTTGTGAAGTGGGTGGAAGGTCTAGAGAATCTAATTATTTACAAATTCACTTTAGGGACTTCCCTAGAGGTCCTGTGGTTAAGATCCATGCTTCCAGTGCAGGGGTGTGGGTTTGATCCCTGGTCAGGGAACTAATGCTGCATGGTATGGCCAAAAGAAAAGAAATCACTTTAGGTATAGAATTAATTTTACTTTTGGTGAAAGCAGAAACCGATTTTTTTAATATTTCTTCTTATTTATTTATTTTATTTAGCTTCTCCAGGTCTTAATTGCAGCACACAGCATCTTTTAGTTGCAGCATATGGAATCTAGTTCCCTGAACAGGAATCCAACCTAGACTCCTGCATTGAGAGTGCAGAGTCCCAGTCACTGGACCACCAGGGAAATCCTGCAGGAACAGATTCTAAACTTTTATTCCAACTATTAAATAATGATTTTTTTGTGATTTATGGAGATACTGATTTTACTACTTACTTCACAGCTATATTTCAGGTATTAGATTTAATATTTTATTAAAAGTTGATAATAAAAATTAGCTTTTCAGATCTCAACTATAAATGCCTTATTTTGCTGTTAAATTCCTGAAGATAGCTCATTTGCAAAATACTTTTCGATTATCTGTTCCCTTCATCCCCATACAATCAACCTATTTTACCTTTGCTTTCTAGAGTGTACAGTCTCCTCATTGGTTTCTCCATTTAGTCTTTTCTCTCCTCAATCTTTTTCTTAAGAGCTTTTTCCCCACACTATAACTAGTGTGGTCTTCCTGAATCTGTTCTCTGCTCTCTCCTGCTTAAAACCTGCCAAAGGTTTTACTATGGAACTGGCACTAGCTGTATATCCCTCTAGTGCCCCCTCACTCCTTATCACCTAGCCAGGTAGCAGCTTGCCCTTCCGCTTCCAGGTTAGAGCATACTTCCTGTGGGAAGCTCTTCCTGATTCCCAGACCACACTTCATTTCTCAGTAACATGTACTTATTTCTTTGCATTGTGATTGCTTGTCTAGCAGTCCATTTTCTCTGTAAATCAGTTGATTCAGTGAGGGCCAGGAACATGACCCTCTGGCTCATTTCTTGGACATAACAATCATCCAATACGTTTATATCTATAGATACATATTTTTATAATTCATTTGAATTATAAGATTATGTTTAAAAACTTACTCAAATTCAAAGCAATCACCAAAGGCTGAAACTGATAAAATTAGCTTCAAAAACTCAAATTTGAAACAACTAAAGACACTGAAACTGAAAGGTGGGAAAAGATTCATTTTCCTGTCTAGTACGGTTTCCATTTTTATGACCTAAGTCAGAGTGTATAAGCTGGACTGCTACCTATTAACTGGTTTCCCTACCTCAAATCTCACCCTCTCTAATCAATCTTATAAAATACTGTTTAGCTTCATTGAATCAATTCTTTGACAATAACGCTACTTTGTTCCATCTCTTTGTTAATTCCCAATTATCTGTGGAACAAAGGAACCTCTGATCTGATCCTGATCAGGCGTTCTGGCCCTACCTGTCTCCCTGCTCCTCTGGATATATATGCCCTATTGACCAGCCTAACTGAAGTATATTGGCTGTTTCCCCACCAGACCGTGTATTTCTCACCATCTGCCTTTGATCATACCATCTTCTCTATATAGAAGACAAGACCCCATCTATCTCTTCCCCCAAAAGACAACCAAATTTCATGAAGCCTTTTTTAATTCCTCTAGCCAAAAGTAACATTTCACTTCTCATATTATATCATTTTATATCAGCTATATAATCTGCGTTGTAGTTCACCAAATTCTTGACATCTTTCAGTCAACCTCAAAAGTCTGAGATATTTAGTTATGGTCTTGCTCCACCTGAGCAGGTCACTTAAGTAACGAGTGTGTTAGCCTACCGCCCAGGATCTACATCCCAGCATGTTTGCTCTATATTTACCCAGCAGAAAGTAGGTTTCTGTGAAGGGTCTTAAAATTTAAAAATACTTAAAATTCTCTAATATACTTTATTGGTTTTTTAGGAGGCAATTATATGTCATTGTTGAGTTTATGATCTGGGGAATTTGGAGAGGTTGCTAGACATTCTCATGAGTGTTTAAGAGACTTTGTGTTTATGTCTCATCTCACCAACTACTATACAAAATATTTTTTTAATTGGGAGATAATTACTTTACAGTATTGTGATTGCTTCCACCATACATCTAACATGAATCAGCCATAGGTATATATTTGTCCCCTCTCTCTTAAACCTCCCTCCCACCTCCCCTTCCCATCCCACTCCCAAAGTACTTCTTAATATTAAATATTTTTCATTTAATGACTGTGAACTTTAAACTGAATCTCTCTGTGTTGTCTTACAGATGGCTTCCTTAGCAGTATCCAACTGGCCTAAGCCCATGCCATTGATTCCATGTCTGTCTTGGTCTACAGCATCTGGGGTCTTCACTACGGTAATTTAATTGCAGTTAATATTTAGATAGCTATATATAATTAAACATAATAGTTTTAAGGGTTCCCAAAATCACCCCCAGGTTTGGTGATTCACTGGAAGGAATCACAGGAATCAATATATACTCATATTCACAACTAAAACATATTGCAGCCAAAGGATTCACTATAAAATCAGCCAAGGAAAAAGGCACACAGGGTACAGTCCAGAAGAAACCAAGCATAAGCTTCCAAAGGAGTCTTTCAGAATGTGTTTAATTCCTTCAACAGTGAGTTATGACAATAGGTGCAAATTATTGTCCATCAATGAAACTCACCTTAGCCTTGAAGTCCAGGGTTTGTATCAGAGGTCAGAGTTCTTAGGTATTCTCAGCCTCACATACTAAAATTCCAGAAGGAAATCCAGTGTTTAGTAGAAACTGCATTGTTTGTATCAGCAGTTTAGGCCCAGTGACTCACATCATTTAGGAAGTTTTATATCAGGGTAAAGAACTATTGTTTATTAGTTAAGTTACCAGACTCTAGTTAAGGTCCAGCCTTACAAGTAGGCTTGTCCAGAGATAGGAAATCTCAAGCCTGCTTTGTTAATTTTTTTTCTGCACAGTAAGAATAATCAAACTGTTGGACAACATGCTTTACAGATGTGATCTGATCTTAATGTAGTTTGTTATTTCAGGGCGTGCTAAGTAAATCAATTAATTGGAGGGAACTAGAAAAGCAGTATTATACACAGACAGTTTATGAAGAAGAAATTATTCACATGCTTGAATACTGTGGAGTAAGTATTTTTAACTTTTGCATAACATGGAGGGGGGGCTGGATTTTGACCATGGTTAATGATTCAGATTTTTAAAAAGAATTGCAAATTATATATATATATATATATCTTTTTTCTTTTTTTTTTTTGACCTTGCTGCACAACTTGTGAGACTTTGGTTCCCTGATCAGGGATTGAACCCGGTCCTCGGCAGTGAGAGCACAGAGTCCTAACCACAATCATGCAAAGCTAATGTATAGCTTACTACGTTTATTAAATGGCTAATGCATTTGTAATAGGTCAAGAATAGAACTTGACCACCCAGCTCAGCACTTAGCACCCAACCCAAAAACCTCTTTCATGTGTCCTAATCAAAAGGCCCTCCTCCCTCTACTGTTCAGTTATCATCATCCTGATTTTTATAGTAATTACTTCCTTCTGTCTTTAAGATAATTTTATTGTCCAAATACGCATTCCTAGATACACATCTTTTATTTGATGTGTCTTTTAAGTATCTTTAATCTATAAATTCTTTTATATTATATCTATAATTCCATTCTTTTCATTGCAATTTATCTGTTGAAGAACATGGGCTATTTACCTGTAGAGTTTCTCACACCCGAGATTTTTGTTCGTATTCTCATGTATATTCCTCCATGTTCTTTGTTAAGAGTATGGAAAGCAGGTCATGTCTGGCTGCTCTTCCTGTGGTGTAAGCAGCCATTGATGCTTAATGCCTATCCTATGTCTAGTAAATTGAGAGTTGCAAGATGTTGATTTAATTCTGTCCTTTTTATTTCATTTATTAATTTAAATACTTTTATTTTAAAAAGTCACTTCCTTTGCTAATTATTTGGTTGTCTCGTAGTTCAATTCATATTGTTGTTATTTAGTCGCTAAGTCCCATCCGACTCTTTTGCACCCTCTGCCAGGCTTCTCTGTCCGTGAGCTTTCCCAAGCAAGAATACTGGAGTGGGTTGCTATTTCCCTTCTCTAAGGGATTTTCCTGACCCTGGGATGGAACCCAAGTCTTCTGCATTGGCACACAGATTATTTGCCTCTGAGCCGTGAGGGAAGCCCTCAATTCATATAGGGAAGGCTTAATTCTTTTTGCTTAATTTACCAATTTTCAGGTAAATGAATTGCTTCCTGATTACTCTCCTAAAGTAACCATTCTTTTCATGAATTTTAAAGTTGTGCACATTCAGCTTGTAAGTTACTGATAATCTGAGTGAGTTGGGAGACAGGAAGGCTGGTGGCACCCACTGCAGAGGTTTTGCCCCAATGTTAGCTGAGGCAGCCATGGTGCTTTGCAAGGAGAGGCAGGAACCACCCCTGATTCTCACACACCTCCACATGTAAGCCCCAGACAGAGGGGAGGGTCAGCTGAGTGTGGCCCCAGGGGCTGGATGCAGGTGCGATGGTGGTGGGGGCTGAGGAGGGGTCGGTGAGGAAGGGTGAGTGAGTGAAGGGGAAACACCAGTATGGAGGAAAAGTGCAGATGACTGCAGGTGCCATGCTGGTCTGGTCTGGAGATCAAACCCAGTCTCAGTCCCTCTTGGGAGGAAGAATATTCCTTAAAGAAATATTTATTCCTTCAAGCATGAGCTTGGAATCTGAAATTGAGGTACATGAGAACATAACAGAATTTAAGCCTTATCTCAGAAGTGTATGGTAGAGCTAAAGAAGACAACCAACCAAGGGTCACCTGAAAATGTGACTGGCTAAAAATCCCAGGACAAAATTAGAGACTACTCAAGTTTCCCTCCTAGCCCAGACAGTAAAGAATATGCCTGAAATGCGGGAGGCCCAGGTTCGATCGCTGGGTGGGAACAATCCCTTGGAGAAGGAAGTGGCAACCCACTCCAGTTATTTTTGCCTGGAGAATTCCATGGACAGAGGAGCCTGATGGACTACAGAGCATGGGCTTGCAAAGATTCAGACACAATTGAGTAACTAACACTTTCACTTTCACTCAAGCATAAGGCCTCTGCAAAGATGTTTGATGCACAGGCCTGGGCTGAGTATGTTGTGGTATAAGCTTGCAAAAGATCCACATGGCTTCCTTACAACAGTTATGTTAGTCCTTACTCCATTGTTTCTGGCAAGTGCTGCACTGGCTTAGCAACTGTGGCAAGACTGATTGAGGCCAAGGAAAAATGTCAAGAAAATATTTCAAAAGTTAAAGGACTGAAAAAGGATTGATGGATAGAAAGGGAGTTTGGGGGAGAATGGATACATATGCATGTATAGTTGAGTCCCTTCACTGTTCACCTCGAAGCTATTACAACATTGTTAATCGGCTATACCTAGGTGCAAAATTAAAAATTTAAAAAAAAAAAACTCTTCATGCAAAAAAGGGAAAAAGGAGTGAAGGAATGAACAAGCTCTGTAATCAGAGGAAAATTGTTTGGAAAATTATGTAGCTTTAGGAAGACCCATTAAAGTTTCTTTTCAGATCTTATGACAGTATTATTTAGTAAACAAAGTCTGAGAACATGGGAGAATCACGTTAGTTCTCACCTGTATGTATCAACTTTTAGGCTTCATGTAGAAGTTTGTTGACAGTTAATGTAAATTGATACTTATTATGCCATGGATTCTTTTTAACTGACTTAGTCATTTGCCATTTTGCAGCTTCTGTATTAAAATGAATACATCTTGTGGAGAAAAATGCCTTTAGATTGTGAACTCTGTTCAGATAATGGTTTAAAATGGGGTCCTGTTCTAGACAAAGGAGATTAAAAATGTCAAAATCAGAATTGTCCTGAGGTGAAATGCATGCTTAGGCTTAAAAGAGATTAATTACATCTTTTATCATTATTACTTATTTCTTGGAAGGGAATCACTTCTGGCTCCCTCAAAGCAAAATAATATTTATTCAGTGAGTACTTATTTTCTGTATTTTTCTCATCTTTAGCTTTTGAGATACTTGTAATTACCAGACATTCTGCATTCTTAAAATTTTTCAGGATGGGGAACACATGTACACCTATGGCTGATTCATTCAATGTATGGCAAAAACCACTACAATATTGTAAAGTCAGTTAGCTGTTTGTCATATAAGTTGCAAATATATTTTCCCAGGCTGTTGTTCTTTTCTTTGACTGCTTTTAGTATCTGACAAACTTTATTTTTACTTAAATTGTAAGTTCTTAAACTTAGTGTGTATTATACTTTGGGAATTTTAATAATTAATTAATATTTTTCTTGATAATTTTTTATTTTTCTTAGTTCAGCCTAAGAAAAGAATTTGGGGTGACAGAAGTATTACTGCTAGGATGCATTCCTAAGAATTTTAGAAGTTCTAAGGTTAAAACAAATCATGGATTTCAAAACTGTGACAATGCAAACATGACACAAGCAAGATTTCCCTGGCAGTCCAGTGGTTAGGGCTCTGCACTTGCACTGCTGGGGCCCAGATTCAGTCCTAGTCTGGGGAGCTGAGATCCTGCGAGCCTAGTGGTGCAGCCAAAACAAACAAAACAAAATGTGTCAAAGACTAAATGATAATCTTTACCATTTAGTAATAAAACATTTAGCAATAAAATAAAATTTGTCTTAGTCATCAGTTAAATTTGGATACCTTTTTTTTTTGTTTTTTTATTATGGTAAAATATATACCACATAAAATTTACCATTTTAACCATTTTTAAGTGTACAGTTCAGTAGTAGTAAGTACATTTACATTGTTGTGTTACCATCACCTCCATCCATCACCACCATTCATCTCCAGAACGTTTTCCTCTTCCTAAACTGAAACTCTGTACCCATTAAACTAAACTGTTCATCCCTCTTGCTAGCCTCAGGCAGCCACCATTCTACTTTCTGTCTCTATGAATATGACTACTCTAGATTCCTCATAAAAGTGCAGTCATACAATATGGTCCTTTTGTGTGTGGCTTATTCATTTAGCAGAATGTCTTCAGAGTTCATCTATGCCATAGCATGTCAGAATTTCATTCCCTTTTAACACTGAGTAATAATCTATTATATGTATATATTATATTTTATTTGTCCATTTATTCCTTGATGGATATATGTGTTTTCTCTTTGTTTTGACAAGGTTGTTACATAAAATCCTGTTTTATATTAAATGACATTTTCTTCTCTTTCATATGTTCAGACAGATTCTTTCAAAATGGGACAAGAGTTCGTGAAACGCTTCCCTAGCAGTGCAGACAAGTTAACTAACCTTAATCTGGTTTCTAGAACTTTAAATTTAGATATGACGGACCAAGTTGTGTCCCGAAAACCTGTTGAGTGCCATAAATCTAGTAAAACATCTATCAGTGCCACATCAGAAGGACTCTTGTTACAAGATACCTCTAAGATGGACTGTTTCAATCAAACACTTCCAACCAACAAAAGTAGTTATACAAGTTGTCGTCCTCAGTCATGCCACCTACTCAGTAAAGAACAAAGAAGAAACAATCTTCAGAAAGAATCTTTAATATTTATGAAAGGAGTTATGGATGAATGTACTCATGTAGCAAATTTCTCAGGTATTAATCTTTATATGAAATTGAGAATATATGCTGATGATAGGTAAAATGTGTGAAATATTTTTAAAGTATGCTATAATTTCATTTATCATTGGCTCCACAATGTGTTTTCTAAGATAAGTGAGTTATTTAAATGATGTTTAAATTTTATCCATGAAAATCCAAGACCATTTTATTAGTTTGTTAAAAACATTGGGGTTTGTATCTTCTTTAGAGTACTCATCTCATTGTATTAGAGATAATGTTATGGTTTAGTATAGTTGATTTTTTAATTTTATTTATTTATTTTTCACTGTGTTGGGTCTTCATTGCCATGTGGGCTTTTCTCTAGTTACAGGTGGTGGGGGCTACTCTCCTAGTTGCATGGGCTTCTCACTGCAGTGGCTTCTCATGCTCAACTCTGGGGTGCTCGGGCTTCGGTCGTTGCAGCTCCTGGGTTTTAGCGCACAGGCTCAGTAGTTGTGGCACACAGGCTTAGTTTGCTCCACAGCATGTGGGATCTTCTCGGACCAGGGGTAGAACCCATGTCTCCTGCACTGGCAGGTGGATTCTTTACCACTGAGCCACCAGGAAAATCCAGTATAGTTGATTTTTAACTTAAAGATCAAAAGTTTTAGTTTGGCAAGTATTTTTTGCATACTTACTGCATTGTATGGTGTCATTTTACTTTTCAATATGGTTACCAGTATTTATTTAGAGCTTCTTCAAAGTATATATGTTGCATCTTAAAAAATCCTGTACCTAGTTCCAGTTGACCCAAGCCTCATCATAGTGGTTCAAGCCAAAGAAGATGCCTATATTCCACGAACAGGAGTTCGAAGTCTACAAGAAATTTGGCCTGGTTGTGAAATCCGGTATCTAGAAGGGGGTCATATTAGTGCTTATCTTTTTAAACAAGGACTCTTCAGGTAAGATGATTGGTCTAACTGGTGTCTGTTACTTGTTGTTTGTTTGGGGGATTTTTTTCTCAATAAATATAAAAATATTGATATTTGTCTTATAGATTTTAGTCCTCTTATTTCCTTCCTGCTTCTCTCAATTCTCACCTTGTGATATTCTTTCATATCTTATTTTCTTTTCCTCCTAGAGAACGAGGAAATAGCATATGTTAGGTGTGTTTTATTGTGTGGTTTTACCCTCTTCAAATATTAATAGCCAGATATTTTAGAGTGCAGGGAGGAACACTAGGCTTTGTAAAACTTTGACTCATCGTGAATTTTTCACTCCACTCTGATGTTCTCTCAGAATGACCTGAGCATCCCGTGGAATAATCTAGCAGTGTATTCCAGCAGCCAGTAAATATTGAACCTTAAATGAGAAGTGAAATACTGATTTTATTATTAATAATCTTGTATGACTCCGTATTTGTTAAAACTTGTAAAAGCTTTCCTGCAATGCGGGAGACTTGGGTTCAATCCCTGGGTTGGGAAGATCCCCTGGAGAAGGGAAGGCTACCCGCTCCAGTATTCTGGCCTGGAGAATTCCATGGACTGTATAGTCCATGGGGTCGCAAAGAGTTGGACATGACTGAGCAACTTTCACTCACTCATTCATAAAAAATTTTATGCTATTATTCTAGATTTTGATATGCCAGTTTATTTCTACTTCTGTTCATTTGATTGTAGCAGTTATTATTAGAATATTTATCATTAATGGTTAAATCAGTTCACATCAAGGGGTTAGACCAGTGCCCTGTGCAGTGTTCCAAAACTGCCAACTGGACAGTCATATCATAGAAGAATTGTGTGTTGGTATGTTTGACATGTTTTTAGCTCTTTTTAATCTAAAAAATAATTATCTGTATGTTGTTGCTTATGTAGTTCGATGTAGAGATGTCACCTTCTTGAGGTACAGGTTAATTCTTCAAGTCTGTAATGTCCTCAAGAATGTAACACTTTCTTTTTATAGTATGATCTTTAAAAAAAAAAAAAAAAACACTCATTTGTAAAGCAGTGAGTTAGTGAGTGAGCAGACTATTTACCAAACACTCAAAGTGACCCTCTGGCACAGCAAAACTAAAACAAAAGCAAACAAAAATTGTGTGTAGGGAAGGTTGCTAGGGTTGCCCAAGAAGAGTCTAAAGTTCTGTTACATGTGAATGCAGGGAACCCACATGCTTGCTTTAGTAAATCGTTATCAAATTTATTTTATTACTCTTTTGTGTATCTATATGAGAGTATGGCTGAGAGGCATTAAGAAAAATAGATGTAATCAAAGTCAGCTATAAAAACTCCTCGGTGCTCACTTGAAGGCTTCATTTGAGAAAGAAAGAAATGTTAGCTATCAGAATGTGCCAGGTACTAGAGCGATTTCTTCTGATGTTACTTTTAATATCCCTCTTTTATAGAGAAATACAGGGAACAAAAAAGATTAAATAACTTGCTCAGGAGGAATAAATACTAAGCTATTTGACTTATACTCCCCACTAGTCATTTTAAAACCTAACGAAGTTTAGATGACACTGGAATAGCATAATTTTATGAATTCACCCTTATCACTCATCAGATTTAAAAGTAAAACAAGCCAATCCTTTGTGTGCTCTAAGAATTTGGGTTAAGTTGTTTGGATTGATAGTACAAGTGAGTAAGACACTATTCAAATGATTTAAAATGCATATGTATACCTTTACTAACCCTTCTCATACCATGTACAGTAGCCCAGATTGCAACCTCAGGCCTCATTTTATAAATTTTGAGCCACACAAAAATGATACAAAACTTTTTCTTTCCAACAAATTGGAAATCACGGTGCATAGCAGGTGTCAGTTTTAAAGTTAATCTTAGTATCTTTTTAAGGATGTGGGGAAATGCTTAGTCAAATAAGTACAATATAGGATTAATATTAATATGATCTCAATTATTATTTATTTAAAAAATTTTTAGTTCTTTGGCTATGCCAGGTCTTAGTTGTGGCATGTGGAATCTAGTTCCCTGACCAGGGATCAAACCCTGTCCCGCTTCATTGGGGGCATGGACACTTAACCACCAGATCACCAGGGAAGTTCCTCAGTAATTATTTAAACTGGGTAAAAATACAGACAAGAGCATTAAAAAAAAAAAAAAAGCCTGTAGGAAAAGATTAAACATAGATACCTTAGAGTAATGGGATTATGACTTTTTCTTTTTCTGAATTTTATACAATGAAAATGTATTTGACGATAGGAAAAAAGCCAAAATAAGCCTTACAAATAATATCTTATGAACTTGGGCCAGCTCAATGTGACTATTTCTTTCCAATTAAAATATTAAAAGTTAAGTTAATGTAGGGAACTAAGGCTTTTGAGTTCATTTGCTATATCATAATCTATGAAACAGATTGAATATGACATTTGAAAAGTTACAAAGCCAGTTAATTTTCAACAAGTAGAAAGAATAGAAAGAACCAGTTCCTTTTCATTTTATCTTCATATTTTATTCATATAAATTTTAAGGCACAAAAAAGTGCTTCTCAAGAAAAGATGGTTTTTATCAACCTTGAGTTTATAAACCATCAGTTTCTGAACCATCAGTTGGAAGCACATTTGAAGTTTTCCAGTAGTGGTGAATTACATGGATCCAGACACCCTCACGTACCTGCCTGTTTGGAGACAAGGTCAGGTTGCAAGCCACAGGGTATTTGGAAATAACTTATAGTAAAAGCATTGTCTGTCCCCCTTTTTTGCCAGTTACTTGTAGTTTTTCTTTCATGTTTAATTTTAGGCGAGCCATCTATGATGCATTTGAACGCTTCCTCCATAAATACGCTAACTAATGGGATCACTCTATGTAGCCAGTGGAGCCATCATGTTTCTCACAAAAGGAGCTTCATCATTTGATGATGTGAAGAACAAGCAGACAGCACTATATACTCTACCTGCTGTCAATTGAGCCTGGAATTCAGTATTACAAATCAGTCAACTATTATCTTTAAATACATTTGAATAATTGTAAACCAACATTTGGATGAAATAATGTTGAATATTTTGTTAGTTTTGTGAGAGTCCCATAAAAATCAATATCTAATCTGTTGTTATTTATGAAAACTTTACATTTTTATTATGAATAATTTATTAATTTAAAATAAAAGTATTCATAGAAACCCTTTTGGTTTTTAAAGAACTGCTAAATCAAACTTCGTTTGTAATATGTCAGCCTGTGTTGTATATATTCCCTTACATGGTATTTCTATTATTGACTTGGTTTGAGAAACATGTTTTGTCTATGGATCCATAGTGAATTTATAATCCTGTTTTCAATATTAATTTTCTGCCATGGATAATTCTGTGTAAAATCAGTGTTAATGTTAACTATGAATTCTAAGAAATCTTGATTGCTTTGTATTTAAGTACTTTTAATAATTGAACGTGAGAATGAAGATAAGATGCATAAGACTTTAAAACTTTGCCAAATATTAGGTTAGAAAAAAATTGCCAAACATATTTCCCCTACTTGAAAAGTTTCAATTCATGGAAAATGAAAATGAACACAGACCTATTGCATTAATTGATAACAATTTCTTAACATTTTCTTGTATACATACTCAGAGTTTGCTAAACATCTAACTTTAAGCCAGATACAGCTTTGACTTTTTAATTTCAGAAATTAATGGCCACTTATAAAATTTATTTGTCCCATATAAACTTTATTTTATAGAAAAGATAATAACTAGTAACTTTTTAACCTTTTTAAAAAGAAGTATTATATGGTGCTTTCTTTTTATGTTAAATTTCTGAAGCGAAGAGCTAAAATGTTTTTTAAAAGTAGAAAATATTTTGGATTTGGAATAAATGTATTTGAGTTGCATTTGTTTGAAGTATGTGTTGTCTGTGGGTTACTTTATTATAAGTAGTCCTACTCTAGTAAGGATATTTGAATTATAAGGTGCTTTTGCAGCCTTTTTAAAGGAGATTTTATTTGTCCTTATAATGCCTCCATCACCTTAATCTCTAAAAACAATTTTTAAATGATTAACGTGAAGTAACCAATGGCATACAATGTCGTAAATTCTGTAAAACTGCTTTGACATAACAAACAAATGTGATTTGAGCTGTAAAATTTTACATGTTTAGGTTAGAACCTTTTCACTGATAGTGTGAAATTCTAAAGTTCTCCAACAAAATACTCTTTAAAGATAAACTTGTTGGTTAACTGAAATACAAGTATTTTCTTATGTATTTAGTGAGGTGATTGAATGCTTTCTGAGCGATGGCTTGAGCAAACCCAGTACTTTATTTTTCACATAAATATTTCCTATAAGCAATAATGTACATAATAATATATGGTAACATTCTATTTGTAAAAGAATAAAATTCATTTTATTTTAATAAACTTAGGCATAACTAATTTCTCCCAAATAAATGTGAAAAAGGTATTTTTAAAAATTTCTTCTCTTAGATGTTTTAAGAATATATCCATACAACTACCTAAAGAAATGTTGTCTGATTTTTAAGACTGGGTACATAACTTGCTGGAAATTCATTTAGCCCACAGCTGCAAACTGACAGTCAATTCAGGCCAGCTTGGCCCACAGTTGTCTTATTCAGTGTGCATAATTCCAAAAGTTTTGAATTCAGAAAGTCTTTATATTGGGTATGCAGTCCACCATTTGCCATAGTCCACCAGATTCCAGGCTCTTACGTGACACTACTTCACTACTTTGTGTTTTCCACTTGGCCCAGAAGACATCTGAGCTTGAGACCTCGGTTTAGATCTGTAGTTTAAACAAGTTTCTGAATTTTATGATTTGATAAAACTGTAAGTACTGTTGAATCATTTTAGCATATGCATTTTTAGATTGTGTCTTATGAATGTAAATTTTAATGTGGTGCTTTCTTTTGTAAAGATCATTGAATTATTAACTCTGTAACTGAAATTTTAAAGTCATTTCTAAATATTTTATATTCACAATAAAAGTCTATTTAAAAAATTACTTATGTTCAAGAGGTATTATTCTAACTGTAGAAAACCCATGTCACATTTGATTAACATAGCCTAATTTGGGACTTCTCTGGCAGTCCAGTGGTTTAAGACTCTGCACTTCCACTGCAGGGGTCATAGGTCCCATCTCTCCCTGGGGAACTAAGATCCCACAAGCTGTGTGGCACAGCCAAAAAAAAAAGTATTTAAAGAACATTCACAATGTAAAAGTAAAAGGACAAGAATTGACAACCCCCCCCATAATTATTTTAGTTAAAAAATAGTATAAAAATAAAACTAGCTTAACTAAGGAAATGGCAGTCTACTCCAGTAGTCTTGCCTGGAGAATCCCCCATGGACAGAGGAGCCTGTTGGGGGTACAGTCCATGGGGTCGCAAAGAGTTGGACACGACTAAGTGACTAAGCATAGAAGAACTGATCAAAGAGTTAAGTTTGTTTAATGGAATCTGCTCCAAAAAATATTTTAGAACTGTTATGACTAGACCATGCATTGTCCTGTAGGTTAGGTTAAGGGTTTTGGTATTCATGCAAAGCTACAGAAAGCCACGAAGGGTTTTCTTCAGGTGGGGATGAAGTGGGGGAGACATGAAGTTGGTGGAGATTAAATATATGCTTTCATGTGTTTTAAGAAATTCACTCTGGCTGCACTGAAAAGAACTAGTTGTAGGGAGACCGGCAGTCCTTGCAGAGATAAGCTAGAAGGCTATTAAAGTGGCCCAGGTGAAGAATGATTATAGCTAAGATTATGATAGCAGTGGGTAGATCCAGAGAGAGCTGGATGGATTTCAGATGATGGATTGGTCATGAGTTGGAATGAGGTATAAGCGAGTGGTATACGGTATAAGCCTTTCAAAGAGAGAACCCTGGAAGAAGACCAGTGTCAGGGAAACCATCTAGAATCTAGTCTGCCATATACAGATTTTTGTTGTCTAAAAATAGACAGTAGGATATATAAATCAGAGACTCAGAGCAAAGAATTGGACAGAAGGGAAAAAAAAAAGACATGGAATCACCGGTGTTTATAGGGTAACTGAGAGGCTGGTGGGCTGCGGTCCATGGGTTCTCTAAGAGTCAGACACAACTGAGCGACTTCACTTTTACTTTTCACTTTCATGCACTGGAGAAGGAAATGGCAAACCCACTCCAGTGTTCTTGCCTGGAGAATCCCAAGGACGGGGGAGCCTGCTGGGCTGCCTTCTATGCGCTCGCACAGAGTCAGACAACTGAAGCCACTTAGCAGGATCAGGGAAGAAACAGGACAACGGTTCTCTTTTTCATCTTGCTGCTGCTGCTGCTAAGTCTCTTCAGTCATGTTCAACTCTATAGACAGCAGCCCACCGGGTTCCCCATCCCTGGGATTCTCCAGGCAAGAATACTGGAGTGGGTTGCCATTTCCTTTTCCAATGCATGAAAGTGAAAAGTGAAAGTGAAGTCACTCAATCGTGTCCCACTCCTAGTGACCCCATGGACTGCAGCCCACCAGTCTCCTCTGTCCATTGGAGTGTACAGGCAAGAGTACTGGGGTGGGGTGCCATTGCCTTCCCCACTTTTTCATCTTAGGAAACCTTTATACATTTAAGACATGAAGGCCCTAGGGAGTTTTCAGTTATGTGGATTACAGTTAACAATATTACCACTTTACAAATTGAAACTAAGAAATATTTTTAAATATTGATTAATTTTAAAATAAAGCAATAAATGTTGTATTAGATTTCTAGGGTCACTGTGAAAAATGTAACACAAATTGACTGGCCTTAACCAACAGAAGGAGAGGGCAATGACAACCCACTCCAGTACTCTTGCCTAGAAAATCCCATGGACAAAGGAGTCTGGTAGGCTGCAGTCCATGGGGTTGCGAAGAGTCTGATACCACTGAATCGACATAGCAGCAGCAGCAACAGCAACCAATAGCAATTCTCTCGCAGTTCTAGAGGTTAGAACGCCAAAGTCAAGGTGTCCATAGGTTCCTGCTCCCTCTGAAGTGTACAGTGAAAGATCTACATGCCCCGCCTCCTAGCTCCCGGTCAAGTGAAGTGAAGTCGCTCAGTCGTTTCCGACTCTTTGCGACCCTGTGGACTGCAGCCTACCAGGCTCCTCCATCCGTGGGATTCTCCAGGCAAGAATACTGGAATGGGTTGCCATTTCTTTCTCCAGGGGATCTTCCTGATCGAGGGATTGAACCCACGTCTCCCACATTGCAGGCAGATGCCTTAACCTCTGAGCCACCAGGGAAGCCCCTGGTGGTTGAGGACAATTTGTAGCATTCCTTGGCCTATAGATGCATGATTCCAATTTCTGCCTCTGTCCTCACATGGCATTCTCATTTCTGTGTCCAAATTACCCTCTTCTTATAAGGACATCAGCCATTGGATTAGGACCCACTCTAATACAATATGATCTGATTTTAACTTGATTACATCTGCAAAGATCTATTTTCTAAGATCATATTCAAGGTACTGGAGGTTAAGACTTGAACTTATCTTGAGACTTCCTTAGTGACCTCATGGTTAAGAATCTGCCTTGTAATGCAGAGGACACAATTTGATCCCTGGTCGGGGAAGTAAGATCCCACATATAACAGAGCAGCTGAACCTGTGTGTCACAAGTAGAGAGTCTGTGAAAGTGAAAGTCGCTCAGTTGTGTCACTTTAGATCCCATGGACTATATATATATACAGTCCACATAATTCTCTAGGCCAGAATACAAGAATGGGTTCAGTTCGGTTCAGTTCAGTCGCTCAGTCGTGTCCGACTCTTTGTGACCCCATGAATCACAGCACGTCAGGCCTCCCTGTCCATCACCAACTCCTGGAGTTCACTCAGATTCACGTTCATCGAGTCAATGATACCATCCAGCCATCTCATCCTCTGTCATCCCCTTCTCCTCCTGCCCCCAATCCCTCCCAGCATCAGTGTCTTTTCCAATGAGTCAACTCTTTGCATGAGGTGGCCAAAGTACTGGAGTTTCAGCTTTATCATCAGTCCTTCCAAAGAAATCCCAGGGCTGATCTTCAGAATGGACTGGTTGGATCTCCTTGCAGTCCAAGGGACTCTCAAGAGTCTTCTCCAACACCACAGTTCAAAAGCATCAACCTCTCACATCCATACATGACTACTGGAAAACTATAGCCTTGACTAGATGGACCTTTGTTGGCAAAGCAATGTCTCTGCTTTTGAATATGCTATCTAGGTTGGTCCTAACTTTTCTTCCAAGGAGTAAGCATCTTTGAATTTCATGGCTGCAGTTACCATCTGCAGTGATTTTGGAGCCCAAAAAATAAAGTCTGCCACTGTTTCCACTGTTTCCCCATCTATTTCCCATGAAGTGATGGGACCGGATGCCATGATCTTCGTTTTCTGAATGTTGAGCTTTAAGCCAACTTTTTCACTCTCCTCTTTCACTTTCATCAAGAGGCTTTTTAGTTCCTTTTCACTTTCTGCCATATGGGTGGTGTCATCTGCATATCTGAGGTTATTGATATTTCTCCCAGCAATGTTGATTCCAGCTTGTGTTTCTTCCAGTCCAGTGTTTCTCTGATGTACTCTGCATATAAGTTAAATAAACAGGGTGACAGTATACAGCTTTGACGTACTCCTTTTCCTATTTGGAACCAGTCTGTTGTTCCATGTCCAGTTCTAACTGTTGCTTCCTGACCTGCATGCAGATTTCTCAAGAGGCAGGTTAGGTGGTCTGGTATTCCCATCTCTTGAAGAATTTTCCACAGTTTATTGTGATCCACACAGTCAAAGGCTTTGGCATAGTCAATAAAGCAGAAATAGATGTTTTTCTGGAACTCTCTTGCTTTTTCCATGATCCAGCGGATGTTGGCAATTTGATCTCTGGTTCCTCAGCCTTTTCTAAAACCAGCTTGAACATCAGGAAGTTCACAGTTCACATATTGCTGAAGCCTGGCTTGGAGAATTTTGAGCATTACTTTACTAGCATGTGAGATGAGTGCAATTGTGCAGTAGTTTGAGCATTCTTTGGCATTGCCTTTCTTTGGGGTTGGAATGAAAACTGACCTTTTCCAGTCCTGTGGCCACTGCTGAGTTTTCCAAATTTGCTGGCATACTGAGTGCAGCACTTACACAGCATCAACATTTAGGATTTGAAATACCTCAACTGGCATTCCATCACCTCCACTAGCTTTGTTCGTAGTGATGCTTTCTAAGGCCCACTTGACTTCACATTCCAGGATCTCTGGCTCTGGATGAGTGAGCACACCATCGCGATTATCTGGGTCATGAAGATCTTTTTGTACAGTTCTTCTGTGTATTCTTGCCACCTCTTCTTAATATCTTCTGCTTCTGTTAGGTCCATACCATTTCTGTCCTTTATCGAGCCCATCTTTGCGTGAAATGTTCCCTTGGTATCTCTAGCTTTCTTGAAGAGATCTCTAGTCTTTCCCATTCTGTTCTTTTCCTCTATTTCTTTGCATTGATTGCTGAAGAAGGCTTTCTTATCTCGTCTTGCTGTTCTTTGGAACTCTGCATTCAGATGCTTATATCTTTCCTTTTCTCCTTTGCTTTTTGCTTCTCTTCTTTTCACAGCTATTTGTAAGGCCTCCCCAGACAGCCATTTTGCTTTTTTTATTTCTTTTCCATAGGGATGGTCTTGATCCCTGTCTCTCGTACAATGTCACGAACCTCTGTCCATAGTTCATCAGGCACTCTATCTATCAGATCTAGGCCCTTAAATCTATTTCTCACTTCCACTGTATAATCATAACGGATTTGATTTAGGTCATATCTGAATGGTCTAGCGGTTTTCCCTACTTTCTTCAATTTAAGTCTGAATTTGGTAATAAGGAGTTCATGATCTGAGCCACAGTCAGCTCCTGGTCTTGTTTTTGTTGACTGTATAGAGCTTCTCCTTCTTTGGCTGCAAAGAATATAATCAATCTGATTTCGGTGTTGACCATTAGTGATGTCCATGTGTAGAGTCTTCTCTTGTGTTGTTAGAAGAGGGTGTTTGCTATGACCAGTGCATTTTCTTGACAAAACTCTATTAATCTTTGCCCTGCTTTATTCTGCATTCCAAGGCCAAATTTGCCTGTTACTCCAGGTGTTTCTTGACTTCCTACTTTAGCATTCCAGTCCCCTATAATGAAAAGGACATCTTTTTTAGGTGTTAGTTCTAAAAGGTCATGTAGGTCTTCATAGAACCATTCAACTTCAGCTTCTCCAGCATTACTGGTTGGGGCATAGACTTGGATTACCGTGATACTGAAAGGTTTGCCTTGGAGATGAACAGAGATCATTCTGTTGTTTTTGAGACTGCATCCAAGTACTGCATTTCAGACTCTTTTTTGACCATGATGGCTACTCCATTTCTTCTGAGGGATTCCTGCCTGCAGTAGTAGATATGATGGGCATCTGAGTTAAATTCACCCATTCCAGTCCATTTTAGTTCACTGATTCCTAGAATGTCAACATTCACCCTTGCCATCTCTTGTTTGACCACTTCCAATTTGCCTTGATTCATGGACCAGACATTCTAGGTTCCTATGCAATATTGCTCTTTACAGCATTGGACCTTGCTTCTATCACCAGTTACATCCACAGCTGGGTATTGTTTTTGCTTTGGCTCCATCCCTTCATTCTTTCTAGAGTTATTTCTCCACTGATCTCCAGTAGCATATTGGGCACCTACTGACCTGGGGAGTTCCTCTTTCAGTATCCTATGATTTTGCCTTTTCATACTGTTCATGGGGTTCTCAAGGCAAGAATACCGAAGTGGTTTGCCATTCCCTCCTCAGTGGACCACATTCTGTCAGAAAGGCTAGAATGGATAGCCTTTCCCTTCTCCAGGGGATCTTTCCAACCCGGGATTGAACCGAGGTCTCCCACATTGCAGGCAGATTCTTTACTAGCTGAGCCACAAGGGAAGCTATGAGAGAGTCAGTGTACCCCAACAAAAGATCTCATATGACATAATGAAGAGCCCACAAGCTGCAACTAAGACCATATACAGTCAAATATTAATACTTTTAAAGACCAGAACACCCATGAATGTTAACATAACAGTTTTAATAAAAAGTAACTTGTTTTCCAATACCCCCAAAAAATATTTTTGGTGAGTAGTGTAGCATTATTTTAGTCTTGTGAAACTTTTAAATATCTAACTTTACAGAAGACAGCTTGACTGCCATATCTGCTTCTGCATTTGATCTGTTCTGAAAGGTTAAAAGGGTGTGAAGAAAATCTGGTTGGAAGAAGGAAAAGTGTTTTCCTTTTTAGATAATTGAGGATATTCCTCCTTGATACTACACCCAAATACCATAAGTGATAGTTTCTTAAACAATGCAATGTGGTTTCTCAAACCATATTAACTTTTAATTCTCTGATTCATTAAAAACCATTGTTTTCTAATCTGGGACAGAAAAAGGACATTAGTGGGAAACGTGCTGAAATCTGAATAAATAAAGCCTGTAATTTAGTTAATAGTGTTTCACCAGTGTTTCTCAGTTTTGACAAATGAACCATAGTTATGTTAAGATTTTAGGTGTAGCTCAATGAAATTCATTTGGGTAATCTTGCTACTTCCTTTCAGTTCAGTTCAGTTCAGTCACTCAGTTGTGTCAGGCTCTTTGCGACCCCATGGACTGCAGCAAACCAGGCTTCCCTGTCCCATGACCAACTCCCGAAGTTTACCCAAACTCATTTCCATTGAGTCGGTGATGCCATCCAACCATGTCATCCTCTGTCATCCCCTTGCCCTCCTGCCCTCAATCTTTTCCAGCATCAGGGTCTTTTCAAATGAGTCAGCTCTTCATATCAGGTGGCCAAAGTATTGGAGTTTCAGCTTCAACATCAGTCCTTTCAATGAACATTCAGGACTGATCTGCTTTAGGATGGACTGATTGGATCTCCTTGCAGTCCAAGGGACTCTCAAGAGTCTTCTCCAACACCACAGTTCAAAAGCATCAATTCTTTGGTGCTCAGCTTTCTTTATAGTCCAATTCTCACATCTATACATGACTACTGGAAAACCCATAGCCTTGACTAGATGGACCTTCGTTGGCAAAGCAATGTCTCTGCTTTTGAATATGCTATCTAGGTTGGTCATAACTTTCCATCCAAACAGTAATTGTCTTAATTTCATGGCTACAGTCACCATCTGCAGTGATTTTGGAGCCCCAAAAAGTAAAGTCAGCCACTGTTTCCCCATCTATTTCCCATGAAGAGATGGGACCGGATGCCATGATCTTCGTTTTCTGAATGTTGAGCTTCAAGCCAACTTTTTCACTCTCCTCTTTCACTTTCATCAAGAGGCTCTTTAGTTCTTCTTCACTTTCCGGTGTCATCTGCATATCTAAGGTTATTGATATTTCTCTCGGCAATCTTGATTCCAGCTTGTGCTTCTTCCAGCCCTGTGTTTCTCATGATGTATTCTGCATAGAAGTTAAATAAGCAGGATGACAGTATACAGCCTTGCCATACTACTTTTCCTATTTGGAACCAGTCTGTTGTTCCATGTCCAGTTCTAAGTGTTGCTTCCTGACCTGCATACAGATTTCTCAAGAGGCAGGTCAGGTGGTCTGGTATTCCCATCTCTTTCAGAATTTTCCACAGTTTGTGGTGATCCACACAATCAAAGGCTTTGATATAGCACTTCTATAAATTTCAAGTTGTTTTACACTAAAAAGTTTCTTTAAAATGGATGCTCATGTTAACACATTTATTAATGTTTTGCAATTGTAAGAATATTTTCACTTATCTTGCTATATCATAACAAATGAGTTGACAATAATGGCTAGAATTACTATGTCCACTTTAGTGTGTTAGTCTCTCAGTCATGTCTGACTCTTCGAGATTTCATGGACTGTAGCCCACCAGGCTCCTCTGTCCATGGGGATTCTCTAGGCAAGAATACAGGAGTGGGTTGCCATTTCCTTCTCCAGGGAATCTTCCTGATTGAGGAGACTCCATAGGCTCCCAAATAGTCTTACACAACTGAGCAACTGAACAATAAAGATTCTAATTTTTTCTTTCTGTAACCCCCCA
The DNA here is from genome assembly GCA_917880005.1 of Nanger dama. Lineage (NCBI taxonomy): Eukaryota > Metazoa > Chordata > Mammalia > Artiodactyla > Bovidae > Nanger > Nanger dama. Next base: position 30,383,905 of record CAKJTW010000009.1, on the reverse strand, counting down.
GAGCTTACTTTTATCTTACCCTTATCTCATTATATTTAAGTACTCAACTGTCTGTGCCCCACCCTCTCCAAACCCAGCCTGTAAAACAAGCAAGTCTGTTCATTTTTATGCAGGCAGTCCTTGGCATAGTTCAAGGACTACCAGCTGGTCCATTCCGAATGCAGTGCTCTTTTTCGTGTACCAGATTGTAATTTTAAACCACAGTTGACTCTTGAAACTCAGGGGTTAAGTTAGGAGCTTTGACCCTCTGCAAAGCAAGAAATCCTTCTATAATTTATAGCCAGCCTCACATTAGGTGTGCTGCTGCTGCTGCTAAGTCACTTCAGTTGTGTCCTACTCTGTACGACCCCATAGACGGCAGCCCACCAGGTTACTCTCTCCATGGGATTTTCCTGGCAAGAGTACTAGAGTGGGGTGCCATTGCCTTCTCTGCACATTAGGTGTAGTTGGTTCCAAAGTACTCCCTGCTCAGCATTCCTATATTCTACCAACACTGCTTTGGTCCTGCAGTGCTGTGGTGTTTATTACTTTTTAAAAGTCCAGGTATTTTTGGACCCAAGCAGTTCAACCATCTGTTGTTCAAGGATCAACTGTATATTATATTCATAAGCTGAGGAGAGAGGGGAAGTGATGGCCTTGGGGAAGATCCTGTTCTTTGGTGAGAACTGCCATCTTTTAGGGATACATTCCCAGGTTCGAGTTAGAAGTGAGACATCTAAGGATCACTCTAAAGATAAAGGAGCACCGAGGAGTAAAGTGAGAAGCATTGAGACAGGGGTAAAACAACAAACACAGTGCTTCCAAGGGTAGCAGCAGGTCTTCATCCTGCTTCACCTCCAGCTGCGACCCTAGCGGCTCAAGGACCAGGGAAAGTTCCAGCAAGTCAGTCTGTCTAGCACCTCCAGCTCCCAGCAGCTCCTGTGCCACTTAAGTCTCTTTCGACGCACATGTGCCAAAAGGTGGTGTTCCTGCTTCCCATGCAAACCACCTAAAAGAGATGAAAAAGGAAAAAAAGCAGAGAGCTTTCCTGATACCCTACAAAGTGCGTATTGGGAAGCTGATGAAGCATGTAATGAAGGATCTTGTCATGGAGATATTCTCCACCTGTGGGGAAATTTAAATGACTGACATGAAGAAAATGCCTGTATGAAGAAAGCATCTCAGTCTATCTGCAGGCCACATAGTAGAGTTTGAGAATCCCTTTGGAGGTAAGAAGGCCCTGAAGCACGCAGACAGAGGATACACTGGTGACCAGGGGATCACCGTCACTGCTGTGCTGGCCCCCCGAGCCAGGCTGCCCCCCACCTTCTCCATCCCAGGTGGTGGGGATGCCGCCACTGGCCCCTTGGTGGTTCAGTCCCCACTTCCCCCACCGCCACAGAAGCCTCCCTAGCTCCAATTCCTCTGGATTAAGTGGGGCCACCCAAGTTCTGCTTCCTGTGACTTATACCCCACACAACTGGTTTTGTCACTTTTCTAGTGAAGGAGGAGAGATTGGAATGAACTGCTCTCAGAGGCAGGCTTCTAAGGCAGCAGTTGAGACTTTTCCTGTGAAGCCTGAGTTCTGGCTGCAAGAGTGCTGGTGGTTTGGGGTTAGACCTCCAGTTTCCTGGCTAGAAAACTCACACCTTTGCAGATTCTGTGACACAGTCAGTTCAGTGGCAAAGCCAGTGGGGACAAACAGGACTCCAGATGACAGTGTGGCCCCTGCCTGTGTGTGTATGCTAAGTTGCCTCAGTTTTGTGTCTCTTTGCAACTCCATGGATTGTAGGCCGCCAGGCTCCTCTGTCCATGGGATTCTGGACAGATAATGGACAGATACTGGACAGATTCTGGACAGATTCTGGCAAGATACTGGAGTGGGTTACCACGCCCTCCTCCAGTTGCCATGCCATCTTCCAGTCTGGGGGCACACTTTTCCTTTCTATAGATGACCTGGAGCCAGACTGAAGGCCTGGTCATACTTTTGCTTGTTACCCTGAGAGATCCTTCAGGAAAAGGAGGGGAGCTTTAGTGCAGCTCCCTTTTCTGTTCGGCCTGGCCCCTGCTGCCCTAGGGTCAAACATCCAAAGAAGAGCCTCCCTCCCTCTGTTACACCATTAGTTGGTTCTGTTTTTGCCTGTATTCATGCAGTTATACACACATCTTATAATTCCCTTTCTCTCTCTGAAATTAGTGAACAGGTCACGAGCCAGCTCTGTAGAGTTCTTATGGACACCTCTGCAGCTGATATACACGGTGGGCCTGCCGGTTACCTTGGCAGCATGTAACCGGCTTTTATTGTACAGTCAGTACAATGGGAGAGAGGGACTGGAGGCTGAATTAATTACCAATGGCCAATGATTTAATCAACCATGGCTAAGTGATGAAACTTTCAGAAAAATCCGTAAGCGGTGGGATTTAGAGAGCTCTGAGTTGGTGAATACATCTAAGTGCTATGAAGAGGAGGGTGGGTGTGACATGCTGAGAGAGAGCAAGGAAACTCAGTCCCTCCTCCCCCATACTTTGCCCTGTGCATCTCTTTCATCTGGCTGTTCCAGAGTTGTATCTTTCATGATAAATTAACAAATGTAAACAAAGTGTTGCCCTGAGTTGTATGAGCCATTCGAATGAATTATCAAACCTAAAGAGGAGGATGTGGGAACCTCTGATTTATAATTGGCTGGGCAAAAGTGTTGGTGGCCCGAGTACCCTGTTTGTTGCTGATGCCTAAAGTGAGGGCAGGGGAGTTTGGGGGAGAATGAATACATGTATATGTATGGTTAAGTCTCTTTGCTGTCCACCTGAAACTATCACAATATTGTTAACTGACCATGCACCAATGCAAAATAAAAAGTTTAACTAAAAGAAAGAAAAAAAATGATAAAAACTAAAGTGAGGGCAGACTTATGAGTGTTTTAACTTCTGAAGTAGTTCATGTCAGAACTGAACTGAATTCTTGGACACCCAGGTGGTGTAGGAGAGTCAGGAAATAGAATTGATAGGTGGTGTCAGAAAACACTCCAGATCTACATCAAAATCTGTTCCAAACAGTCATCTGTAAATGCTGTTCCATAACGAGACTTTACATATTTCAACTTTAAAAGCAACTTTTCATTCATATATGTGCTGCCAAACAACTGATATCCATTAAAGGCAAATGCTTTTAATTAAACATATTCATCATCCTTTGGAAGCCATTTATAGCATTTGATTAGATTCTACTCTCTGGATATCTGCCTTTTAGCAATAGTACAAAGTGGTGAAAGCACCACATATGGTCTCTGTCACAAGTACTCAACTCTACCATTGTAATGCAAAGGCATCCACAGACAGTACATAAATGAATGAGCATGCTGCATCCCAATAAAACTTATTTATGGAACTAGAATTTAAATTTCATATAGTTTTTATGTACCACAAAAACGTCTTCCTTTTACCTTTTAATACTAAAAGATATACTAACAAGAGGAAAATTAAGACTCAGGCCTTTAGGCTGAAAGATCCGGTTAGAAAAGGTGTTGAGGCCAGAAGGAGCTAGATTTTTATTCTGAAAAGCTGCTCAAATATACAATTGACTTTATGGCTTTGGTTTTCTTGGAGGGGGAAACTCGACAAGATGTCTAAGGTCCAAAATTTTTAAAGCTTGCATCAAATATATTCTAGACTTCTAAATTTTGTGCAGTATGCTATTATTACATTGATGGAGGTCAAAATCAAAGCTAATAGCTATTGACCCCAGCCATTATAATATTTAAAAGTGAATTTATGGCTTCTCAGCCTTCTGGCTAAGATCAAGTGTAGCATCTGTTTTTATCAGTTTAATATCTGATACATCCTCTATCGGAGAACAATATATTAAATGGATTTTTGAAGAAGAGAGTTGGAATAGGAACTTGCTCTGTTCATGACCTGATACTGCAGTACTTCCAGGAACGGCGCACCCACCTTGGGGACAATTTTTGAAGTACCAAAAGGCAGAAACTGGCCCTTTCCTGTCCTGGAGTGGGGTTTTCATTGTAAGCTGTCTGCAAGTTAGCTCAGGAAGTTGATTTTCTCAGGTTTTCCTGCATTACTTGTAAGCGTTCCTGACAGTTGCAGGAAGACAAACAAATAACTGAGTCTGGTGGGGGTGGAGGGTGGGGTGGGGGAAGGGGAGTAAAATGAATAAGGAAAAGTAGTTTAAAAGTTAGGCTTATTAAGTCTCGAGATCTAATATACAACATGATGACTACAGTTCTTAATATTGTATCAAGGACTTCCCTGGTGATCCGGTGGCTAAGACTCGGCTCTCAAAGCAGGGGTCCCTGGTTCAATCCCTGGTCCCATACGCCACAACTAAGCGTTCCCATGCTGCAAATGAAATTCCTGCATGGACAGTCTTCGTGGAGAGTTGCCGAGGTTTCCTGCGCCAACGGTGCTTGAAGGGAACCCGGTAGCTCCTCCCACGCCTGCTCGTCCCATCCCCGGCCGGCCACTCAGAGCCAGCCCTCCTCACCATTGGACAGCGCCCTCCCACCGGCCCCAGGTCCCCGCCGCTGCTCCAGTGCCGCACAGCTGCCGCCACCACCGCCTCTTCCCAGCCGCCTGCGATGACGACCGCAGCCCCGCCGCAGGTGCGCCATAACTACCACCAGGACGCGGAGGCCGCCACCAACCGCCAGATCAACCTGGAGCTCTACGCCTATGTCTACCTGTCCGTGTCATACTACCTTGCCCGCGGTGATGTGGCTTTGAAGAACTTTGCCAAATACTTTCTTCACCAATCTCATGAAGATAGGGAATATGCTGAGAAACTGATGAAGCTGCAGAACCGACAAGGTGGCCAAATCTTCCTTCAGGATATCAAGAAACCAGACCGTGATGACTGGGAGAATGGGCTGAATGCAATGGAATGTGCACCGTGCTTGGAAATAAGTGTGAATCAGTCACTATTGGAACTGCACAAACTGGCCACTGAAAAAAATGACCCCCATCTGTGTGATTTCATTGAGACTCATTACCTGAAGGAGCAAGTGGAAGCCATCAAAGAACTGGGTGACCACAAAACCAATCTGTGCAAGATCTGGGCCCCTGGATCTGACATGGCAGAGTACCTCTTTGACAAACACACCCTGGGACACAGTGAGAGCTAAGCCTCAGGCTGGCTTCCCGTAGCCGCAGGGGTGACTTCCCTGGTCACCAAGGCAGTACATGCATATTTGGGTTATATTCATCTTTTCTATAAGTTGTACCAAAACATCTACTTAAGTTCTTTCTTTAATACTATTCCTTCAAATAAACTAACTTGGTACCAAAACAAACAAACAAAATATCCTGCTTGCCACAACTAAGACCTAGCACAGCCACAAAAAAAAAATGGATATTAAAAAAAAAAAAAAATACTATCAAATACTGAAATTTGCTAAAAGCATAAATTTTAAGTGCTATCATCATAAAAAATATATGGTAACTATGTGAGGAAAAACTATATTAATTAGCTTGACTGAGGTGTCATTTTGCTGTGCTTATGTATATCAAACCATCATACTATATACATTAAATATGTACAATTTTATCTTAAAAAAAAATCCAAAGATCCAAAAAAGGAACAAAAAGGAGGGAAAAATGCAAAAGCCAGTCAGTATTCTGTAATAACCCACATAGGAAAAGAATCTAAGAATAGTGTAACTGAATCACTTTGCTGTATACCTGAAACTAACACAACACTGTAAATCAACTATATTCCAGTATAAAATTAAAAAATCAAATTAAAATTTTAAAATGTAAAACTACTCTTATATTGCACCTGTAATAAAATAAGTGGTGGACAGGATTTGATCCAGAGGTTACAGTTAGCCAAGTCCTGATCAAGATAATCCTTAAATTCCTTCTGTATAGGCAAATCTTTTTTAAAAAAAATATTATTTATATATCTATTTATTTTTGGTTTGCACTGAGTCTTCTTTGCTTTGTGCGGGCTTTCTCTAGTTACAGCATGGGCTTCTCACTTAGGCGGCTTCTCTTGTTACAGAGCACAGATTCTAGACACATGGGCTTTAGTAGTCACAGCATGCAGGCTCAGTAGCTGTGGGAACACAGGCTTAGTTGCTCCAAAGCATGTGGAATCTTCCCCAACTAGGAATTGAACCCACGTCTCCTGCATTGGCAGGTGGATTCTTATCCACTGTACTACCAGGGAAGTCCTCAATAGGCAAATTTTGATGGAAAGGCAGGTTTGGTCATCATAGACTCAAGAGCAATGGAGAGTAAGAGTTAGGAGGTATCTTCATGCCTGTGTACTTTATGATGGACACATATGTTCACAACTTTGAGATGTTCAAATTCAAAAATACTCTCATTGCAAGAAATACTAGTAGGAATTCCCTGGTTGGTGGTTAGGACTCTGGACTGCCACTGCAGAAGACACAGGTTCTATCCCCTACCTGCCCCAAGGCATACCCCTCCCCTGCACCCCCACCCCCAACAAAAACCAAACTAATGCTGTTATGAATATTTGGTTCATGTCTTTTGGTGCACCAGTTACTGTTGGGTATATACATAGGAGTAAAATGCCTGGGTCAGAGATATGTTCATGTTCAACCATACTACGTACTGGCAAACAGATTTCTAAAATGGTTGTGCTAATTTATATTACTACTGTATAAAAGTTCTCATTAATCCCCATCTTCATCAATAATTTTGAAAGTGTCAGACCTTTTTGTAGCCACACTGATGGGTTATAGTGGTTTTAACTTGTATTTTCCTGACTTCTTTCTTTTTCTGCCATGCCACAAAGCTCTTGAGGAGATCTTAGTTTCCCAACCAGGGATCAACCAGTGACCCCTGCAGTGGAAATCTGGAGTCCTAGCCACTAAGTTGCCTGGGAATTCCCATGCTTTCCCCTAATTTCTAATGAGGTTGAACCTGATTTTCATGTTTATTTCTCACATTTTGATTTTCTCTGATTTTACTCTTGGTCAATTCTTAAAATTTTCTCTGACTTAATTACATGCTAAGGATACTAAGAAGATGAGGCAAAGTGTCTATACCCACATTCCTATCTCAACCCCTATCAGTTATTCTAGGGAGAAATTCAGAACTTGATTTTTTTCTTTATCCCTCTTTGAACAGCTATTAGATCAGCAAGTCCTATTTCCAAGATGAATCTTAAGTCACTCTACTGCCATATGTACTGCCATAACTTGAATCCAGACCAACGTTTCATTCCTGGACTGCCACAATTACTTCTTTGGCTTTTGCCACGCCCATCTCCCTTTATTTTCCATATTGTAGCAATTGTTTTCAATGATAGAAACCTTGTGGTGGCTTCCTATTACTCTGAGAATAAAATTCAAGCCCTACCACTTATAGCTTCCCCGGTGGTTCAGATGGAAAAAAATCTGCCTGCAATGCAGGAGACTTACGTTCAATCCCTGGGTCAGGAAGAGCCCCTGGAAAAGGGAATGGCAATTCATTCTAGTATTCTTGCCTGGAGAATTCCATGGACAGAGAAGCCTCGAATGCTACAGTCCATGGGGTCACAAAGAATCAGACCTGACTGAACAACTAACACTTTCACTTTCAACACCTCTGGAAGCTGCAGGTTTGCTTTAGGCTTTCTCTCCAATCTCTCCAACCCATTCTTTGTTTATTGTGTCCTAGCTACAGTCCTCTTACCAGGCCTCAGTAAAAACACACCCTCTTCAGTCATATTCTTTCAGTCCTTAACACCAGACTTCTTTCATTATAACAAAATACTTGTCAAAGAGCCTGTTTCTTCTCATCCTTTAATTCTTAGTTAAATTTTACCTTATTTGTTTCCTTCATAACATTTATCAATAATCTGCAATTACTGAGTTTGTTTGCTCTTTGTTAGTTTCCTCTAATAATAATTATTATAATAGTAATAAAACAGAAGGGAAGGAGGGCAGGGCATAACATTTAAAAGAATGATATAGCCCAAGGACGTGACATAAACTGATTAGAACGAAATAGGTTCAAGAAGGCAGATGAGTCATCTTCCACTAAACCTTGAACTGCAGTATAGGTTCATTGTTACACATAGCAAGCTAAATGAAACATCCACAGGCACTATGACAGTTTAAGGTGGACCATAAATGAAACAGGAGGGAAGGGGGCAGAGCACAACTTTTGAAAAAATGATGCAGCCTGAGAACACAACATAAACCAATTAAAATTAAATGATGCTGAAGCTGAAGCTCCAATAATTTGGCCACCTAATGTAAAGAAGTAACTCACTGGAAAAGACCCTGGTGCTGGGAAAGATTGAAGGTAGGTGGAGAAGGGGATGACAGAGGATGAGATGGCTGGATGGCATCACCAACTCGATGGACAGAAGTTTGAGCAAGCTCCGGGAGATGGTGAAGGACAGGGGCGCCTGGTATGCATGGGGTTGCAAAGAGTCAAACACAACTGAGTGACTGAACAACAACAACTGTTAGGAAGTGGCAGAGCTGCTATTTGAACCCAGATGACTGAACAACAACAATCTAGTTATGGGCTTCCCAGGGGTACTAGTTATAAAGAAACCGCCTGCCAATACAGGAGTTGGAGGAGACACAGGTTCAATCCCTGGGTTGAGAAGATCCCCTGGAAGAGGGCATGGTAAGCCACTGAAGTATTCTTGCCTGGAGAAGCCCATGGACAGAGGAGCCTGGATGGGTTCATGGGGTCACAAATAGTCAGACATGACTGAAATGACTGAGCAGGCAGTCTAGTTTCATTTTAACCAGTGCCACTGTCATTTTTTTTTTTTTAACTGTAGGTTACAATCTGTATGTACCTATGTCAAGAAATTTAGGGCTTCTTGAAAAAAATTAAAATGGAATAGAATAAATCCTTACTCATTTAGTAAGGATAAGTACTGGTTTTGAAGCTTTTGACTGAGTTATATATATATGTGTATATATAGTCGCAAGGTGTGAAAGCTACTGTCCTGTGCATTCTGCCTTTCTGTATAAGTTTCAGAACTGACCAGTGACCAGGTTCACCAGTGTATTCCCAGGGTCTAGCCAAGCCACTGGATCACAGTAAACACCCAGTATATATTTATAACTTACCAATAATAAACTATGATAAATATTAAAAAGGTGATTAAAAACTTTTCCTTAATTTCTCTACAAAGTTTACTTTTTCTCATGTCAACCACTGATTTGAACTTGAATTTGTGCCAGTTTTCCAAAAGCTATACTAATATTAATTCTAACTGACATGAAGAATTCAGAAGGGTTATTAATTTGTTATATACCCTATTATTTGAAAATCTGTTCTTTGAAAACTGGAACAGAAAAAGGTATGCTTCCTTGAGCTTATACTTTTAAAACATTTTTAAAAGATTAAATATTACTTAACTATTATTTGTATTATTTCACGTTATTGTAAAAGCACAAAGAGTAAATAGTGTGGCAGGAAAGGCAGACAGTTGTTGAATGTCAACTCTAGGCATAACTGGCTGAGAGTTTTCAAGCAAGACACTTAAACTTCTGAAAGTTCCCATTTTCGGTTCAGTTCAGTTGCTCAGTCATGTTTGACTCTTTGCAACTCCATGGACTGTAGCACACCAGGCTTCTCTGTCCATCACTAACTCCAGAGCTTGCTCAAACTCATGTCCATTGAGTTGGTGATGCCATCCAACTATCTCATCCTCTGTCGTCACCTTCTCCTCCTGCCTTCAATCTTTCCCAGCTTCAAGATCTTTTACAGTGAGTCAGTTCTTCACATCAGGTGGCCAAAGTATTGGAGTTTCAGGTTCAGCATCAGTCCTTCTAATGAATATTTAGGACTGATTTTCTTTAGGATTGACTGGTTTGATCTCCAAGGGACTCTTAAGAAGTCTTCTCTAACACTATAGTTCAAAAGCATCAATTTTTCAGTGCTCAGCTTTCTTCACAGTCCAACTCTCACATCCATACACGACTACTGGAAAAACCATAGCTTTGATTAGACGGGCCTTTGTCAGCAAAGTAATGTCTCTGCTTTTAATATGCTGTCTAGGTTTGTCATAGTTTTCCTTCCCAGGAGCAAGCATCTCTTAATTTCACGGCTGTAGTCACCATCTGCAGTGATTTTGAAGCCCAAGAAAATAAAGTCTGTCACTGTTTACAGTGTTTCCCCACCTATTTGCCATGAAGTGATGCGGCTGAATGCCATTATCTTCATTTTTTGAATGTTGAGTTTTAAACCAGTTTTTCACTCTCCTCTTTCACTTTCATAAAACTGGTGTATTAAAACCTAAATAAAAATAGAGAGATCTACTTTCTTAGGAATGGCAATCTGGCTGAAAGGTAGCCTAGTTTTGTTTTGAAGCTATGATAAGCACAGTGTTTTTACCTATTTGTCTATTTGTATGATACAGATAAGGTTAAAAAAAAAGAGCAATTTTTTTCTAAACGTGCTTTTATTTTCACTTTATGTAACATTGAATACCTCAGTTGTATTAAGTGAAAGCAAGGAGCAAAGCACATTATCATTGACCCTACATTGAAGGTTAGAGATAAGTGGAAACATTTACTACTTACCTTAGAATTAGCTCTTATTAAAGCAATTATTACAATAAACAGAGTCTAAGGCTCCAATAGGAGGTAATAATGGCTCAATATAACTAGTTTAAGAATCTTTTTAAAAATGTTTTTTTATAGGTAGTTAAAAAAAAAACAAACTCGGGACTTCCTAGTGGCCCAGCAGTTAAGAATCTGCCTGCCAGTGCAGGGGACATGGGTTAGATTCCTTGTCTGGGAAGATCCCACATACAGAGGGGCAACTAAGCCTGTGCACCACAACTACTAAAATCCACCTGTCTTAAATCCTCTGCTCCGCAACGAGACAAGCCAACACAATGAGAAGCCGGTGCACCACAACGAGAGAGTAGCTCCCACTCGCCACCGCTAGAGAAAGTCTGCACATAGCAATGAAGACTTAGCACAGCCAAAAAAAAATCTCTAGGGGACTTCCCTGGTGATCCAGTGGTTAAGAATACCCCTGCCAACACAGGAGACAGTTTCTATTCCTGGTCCGAGAAGATACCACATGCCATGGAGCAACTAAGCCAGCACCACAGCTACTGGTCTGTGTGGTTAGAGCCTGTGCTCCACAAGAGAAGCAGCCAATCTCTGCAACTAGAGAAAGCCCTCTTGCATTAATGAAGACCCAGCACAACCAAAAAAAAAGAAGTCTAAAAAAAATCTCTGGGCTCAGTTTTATCTTCTCCTTGAAATTTAGGACTTTGGAAAGTCCCTTGAAGATATATATTAACATATTCTAAACAGGAAAAACAAGATTCACCTCTTAGAGGTTCATTTGAACACGTGATCATCAAGTTTGTATAATTACTTTAGATATTCTATTACTTCTGAGCCTTAGAGACCCATTCTTTCTTTTTGAAAAGATAATCCTATACCTCTGTTCTAGATTCCAGTTTCCCATTAAAAAAAAAAAAAAGATCAGACTTCTAATCTTGGTAACTCAATAAAATTAATGCTTGGTTAAGCATATGCATTTAAAAGCATAAAAATAGGTAGTATTATTGAGCTAAGCTCTTGGTAAGCATTTTACACATCTTATCTTATGTAATCTTCACAGTAATTATATTAAATAAGTCTGGTGGAGGCAGAGAGGCTGGCCAGTTAAAAGGTTGTAACAATATTGTTGTTCAGTCATTAAGTCATGTCCCACTCTTTGCGACTCAAGGGACTGCAGCACATCAGGCTTCCCTGTCCTTCACTGTCAGAGTTCTCTCAAACTCATGTCCATCGAGACTGTGATGCCATCTAACCATCTCATCTTCTGCAGTTCCCTTCTCTTTTTGCCTTCAATCTTTCCTAGCATCAGGGTCTTTTCCAATGAGTGGATACTTAGTATCAGGTGGCCAAAGTATTGGAGCTTCAGCATTAGTCTTTTCAATTTAACAGTATTACAGAAGCATAAAGGCAGTTAGAGTAGGGTGGTGGCAGTGGAGAAAGTAAGACTTTGTGATAGACACTTAGGAGGTACTGGTCTTGGTGAGTGTCTAGAACACTGCTTGGCAGACGCTTGAGAGATATCTGTAAATTAACAGATTATGGAGAGTGAGGGTTGAGGGAGTGAAAGGTTCACTCCTAGGTTATATGGTGGTACACTCACTAAGATAGGGAAAACGGAAGGAAACCTGGTTAAAGGACGGACCTCTCTCACATTCCTACTGGTAGCTGGTTTTCCCATCCCCATTGCCTTGATGGCAGTATTTTGAACCAAATAACTTGTTTCTCCAGGGCAGATAGGGAGCCTACCCAAGAGCAAATAATTCATGGGATGGCTAATGATCTGTGTCATCAGGGTACAAAACATAAATTAAATCGAATCTTTTTTCATTTATTTTGAACTAAGAAGCAGAGGTAGAATCTGGCAGAGGACAGGCCAAATGACTTAACCTAACAGAGGTTCAGCAGTGGCAAATGAGGTCAGTTAGGTTCCCATCAGATATCAGGTGGAAACGACAAACTGAATAATTTGAAGAGAATTACTAAATTATTTGAGGGCTTCCCAACAAATGGCTCAGTGGTAAAGAATCTGTCTGCCAATGCAGGAGCCCCAGGAGGCTCAATCTCTGGGTCGCAAAGCTCCCCTGGAAGAGGAAATGGCAAGTTGCTCTATTATTCTTGCCTGGAGAATCCCAGGGACAGACGGAGCCTGGTGGGTTACAGTCCACAGCGTCCCAAATAGTCAGACACGACTGAGCACACACATACATTAAATTACTTACAGAGGTGCAGGTAAGAGTCAGGGAAAACCAACAAGGGATGGTGCACCACCTCAAGGGCTAGCGGTTATTATTATACTTAGGCCTCTAGGGGCAAAGGGAATGCTTAGAGTTGGCAGTCAACCCTTGGTGATCCATCTTAGGGAATAAGGACTATGACCCCACTATCTTTGGCCTTGAATCTCCAGCAGATATTTCCCACTACCTGAATCCACAGAGATACCAAGTAGGACAAGGGATTATCACAGGTGTAACCCAGGCAAAGTCAGGTCTTGCTGACACAAGAGCAGGGAAGGGTGGAGAATAGATATGGAGGAGCAAATAGGAGATAGGTGAGGTTGTTTCCAACAATCAGTTACTTGAAGCAAAAGTTAGTAACATGTGTTTGAGAGAGGACAACAAATAGCCAGTTCCCTTCACTGACATTAGTGGTAATACACTAGAGTGAAGATACCCTATCATCTTGAGTTCTTTGCAGACCTTTTGAATACACACTAACCCTCCAGTTCTCTCCTTGCAAGTACAACTTATTGCCAAGAAAGTCCTTTGTGTTTCTTCAATAAAGCATTATGATTTTTCACTTCAGAAACAACAACAAAACCGCAAACAAACCAAACCACCAACCATGGTTAAGTAGTCCATATGAATCTAACTTCAGGAACCACTCCACATACACTTCTTTTCAACTGAATCTACATCTTTAATCCACTCTATTTAAATAAACTGTAAATCAGCTGAGAAAAGAGATGCTAAAGGCAAAGGAGAAAAGCAAAGATATACCCATCTGAATGCAGAGTTCCAAAGAACAGCAAGGAGAGAGAAGAAAGCCTTTCTCAGTAATCAATGCAAAGAAATAGAGGAAAACAATAGAATGTCAGACTAGAGATCTCTTTAAGAAAATTAAAGATACCAAGGGAAAATTTCATGTAAGATGGGCACAATAAAGAACAGAAACGGTATGGACCTAACAGAAGCAGAAGATATTAAGAAGAGGTGGTAAGAATACACAGAAGAACTATACAAAAAAGATCTTAATGACCCAGATCACTCACCTAGAGCCAGACATTTTGGAATATGAAGTCAAACAGACCTTAAGAAGCATCACCATGAACAAAGCTAGTGGAGGTGATGGAATTTCAGTTGAGCTGTTTTATATCCAAAAAGATGATGCTGTGAAAGTGCTGCACTTAATGTGCCAGCAAATTTGGAAAACTCAACAGTGGCCAGAGGACTGGAAAAGGTCCATTTTCATTCCAATCCCAAAGAAAGGCAATGCCAAAGAATGTTTAAACTACTGCACAATTGCACTCATCTCACACACTAGTAAAGTAATGCTCAAAATTATCTTTAATATAATGTGAAGCAAGAAATTGCAGATGTTCAAGGTGGATTTAGAAAGGCAGAGGAACCAGAGATCAAATTGCCAACATCCGTTGGATCATCGAAAAAGCAAGAGAGTTCCAGAAAGACATCTACTTCTGCTTTATTAACTACACCAAAGCCTTTCACTCTGTGGATCACAAAAAGCTGTGGAAAATTCTTAAAGAGATGGGAATACCAGACTACCTTACCTGCCTCATGAGAAATCTGTACGCAGGTTACTACTACTACTACTACTAAGTCGCTTCAGTTGTGTCCGACTTTGTGCGACCCCATAGATGGCAGCCCACCAGGCTCTGCCGTCCCTGGATTCTCCAGGCAAGAATACTGGAGTAGGTTGCCATTTCCTTCTCCAATGCATGAAAGTTAAAAGTCAAAGTGAAGTCGTTAGGAAGCAACAATTAGAACTGGACATGGAACAACACACTGGTTCCAAACTGGGAAAGGAGTATGTCAAGGCTGTATATTGTCACCCTGTTTATTTAACTTATATGTAGAGTATATCATGAAAATGCTGGGCTGGATGAAGCACAAGCTAGAATCAAGATAGCTGGGAGAAATATCAATAACCTCAGAAATGCAGATGATACCAGCCTTATGGCAGAAAAGAACTAAAGAGTCTCTTGATGAAAGTGAAAGAGGAGAGTGAGGAAGTTGGCTTAAAACTCAACATTCAAAAAACAAAGATCATGGCATCTGGCCCCATCACTTCATGGCAAATAGATGGTGAAACAATGGAAACTGCGATAGACTTTATTTTCTTGGGCTTCAAAATCACAGCAGATGGTGACTGCAGCCATAAAATTAAAAGATGCTTGCTCCTGGAAAGAAAAACTATGACAAATCTAGACAACATATTAAAAAGCAGAGACATTACTTTGCTGACAAAAGTCTGTCTAGTCAAAGCTATGGTTTTTCCAGTAGTCATGTATGGATGTGAGAGTTTGAACATAAAGAAGGGTGAGCACCAAAGAACTGATGCTTTCAAACTGTGGTTGGAGAAGACTTGAGAGTCCCTTGGACTGCAAGGAGATCAAACTGGTCAATCCTAAAGGAAATCAGTCCCGAATATTCATTAGAAGGACTGATGCTGAATCTGAAGCTCCAATACTTTGGCCACTTGATGTGAAGAGCTGATTCATTGGAAAAGACCTTGATGCTGGGAAAGAATGAAGGCAGGAGGAGAAGGGATGACAGAGGATGAGATGGTTGGATGGCATCGACTCAATGGTCATGAGTTTGAGCAAACTCTGGGAGCTGGTGAAGGCCAGGAAGCCTGGTTTGCGGCAGTCCATGGGGCTGCAAAGAGTTGGATCTGACTGAATGACTGAACTGAGAACAGATACCATTTTAACAGACTTTTGTAAAAGAGACTGAAGAAGTACCTGGGGAAATTCTAAAAGGCTGATTATAACAGGAAGATCACCTAGTTGATAGGTAAAAGCATAAGGCTTCACCAATAAGAGTAAGTGAAGATGGTGCGTGCTAAGTCGCTTCAGTCCTGTCCAACAATTTGTGACCCTATGGAGTGTAGCCTGCCAGGCTCCTCTGTCCATGGGAGTCTCCAGACAAGATTACTGAAGTGGGTAGCTATTTCCTCCTCCAGGGGATCCTCCTGACCCAGGAATCCAACCTATATCTCTCTCTTATATCTCCCGCATTGGCAAGCAGGTTCTTTACTGCTAGTACCACATGGGAAGCCCAGTAAAGATGGTGCCTCTCTGGAAACACACTTTAAGGTGGATGTACAATGACTTATTTAATTGGAAACGGGCCTTCCCTGATAGCTCAAAGGTAAAGAATCTGCCCGCCATGCAAGAGATGTGGGTTCGATCCTGGGGTCAGGAAGAGTCCCTGCAGAAGGAAATGGTAACCCACTCCAGTATTCTTGCCTAGGAAATCCCATACACAGAAAAGCATGGCTGGCTACAGTCCATGGGGTCACGAAAGAGTCAAACACAACTTAGCAACTAAAGAACAATGACTGGAAAAAAGGTTTATAAGGTTGCTTCCGCTCAGTTCAGTTCAATCGCTCAGTCATGTCCAACTCTTTGTGACCCCATGAATTGCAGAACGCCAGGCCTCCCTGTCCATCACCAATTCCCGGACTTCACCCAAACTCATGTCCATCCAATCGGTGATGCCATCCAGCCATCTCATCCTCTGTCATCCCCTTCTCCTCCTGCCCCCAATCCCTCCCAGCATCAGAGTCTTTACAATGAGTCAACTCTTTACATGAGGTGGCCAAAGTATTGGAGTTTCAGCTTTAGCATCAGTCCTTCCAAAGAACACCCAGGACTGATAGAATGGACTGGTTGGATCTCTTTGCAGTCCAAGGAGACTCACTGGAAAAGACTCTGATGCTGGGAGGGATTTGGGACAGGAGGAGAAGGGGACGACAGAGGATGAGACGGCTGGATGGCATCGCCGACTCGATGGACATGAGTTTGAGTAAACTCCGGGGAGTTGGTGGACAGGGAGTCACAAAGAGTCGGACACTACTGAGCGACTGAACTGAACATATATCCATTCCATGAAAAAGTATTTGGACTACCGGTTAATTTGTAAACAACGGTTCTCTACAAAGCAAAACAAAACAAAACCTTGTATAAAAAACAAACAGTGTTTGGTGGCTCACTGGTAAAGAATCCGCCAGTCAAAGCAGGTAACACGTGTTAGATCCCTGGTCAGGGAAGATGCCACAAATGCCCAGCAACTAAACCCATGGTCCACAACTATTGAGTCTGTGCCTTAGTGTCGCAGCCGCAACTACTGACGCCCTGGAGCCTGTGCTCCTGCAACAAGAGAAGCCATGAAGTGAGAAACCTGACCTTCGGAACTAGAAAAGTAGTACCCCTCGCAGCAAGAAAGACCTAACACAACCCCAAATAAACAAACAAGACCCTAACATATAGCACAGGGAACTATATTCCATATCTTGTAGCAAGCTATAATGGAAAATCATTTGAAAAATAATATATATAACTGAACCCCTCTGCTATACACCTGAAACACTTCAAAAAATTTTTTTGAAGACACAGATAAAACCTGTAACTTTTTTTCTTTTTTTTAAGCCGGCTTAGTATTATCTGTTTTACTCCTAAGCACTTACAAAATTTCGGATTGTGGGTGGGAATAAGGGCGGGGAATGAACTAATTCTGGTCCCGGGGCAAAGGTTTCTTAAAGTTACCTATAGATTACACTGTTTTTTATTTTTGATGTGACTCAAGATCACAGGTGACCACAGTGCCCGAAATCGCCAGGGGAAATCTTTTCACCGGGCGAAGCGACGGACGCGGGGAGCAAACTGTCCCGGTGGTGGAGGTGGTGGAGGAGGGACACTAAGGCCCATTCGGAAGCCTCCCGGGGTCGACTGCCCAGATTACCCACTTCGCCCCGAGGGAACTGGTCTTCAGGGCCCGGGGCAAAGCGACCCCAGTGGCCGGCTGCCCAGAGCCACGTGCGTCGGGCGCCCCGCCCCTCCCTCATAGCCAGCCCAGCGAGGCGCAAGCCCGTGGCAAGTCACAGAGGCCTGGTGTGCGCCCCGCCCCTGTGCCCGTAGCAAGGGCCGCCGTGGCCCGGGAGCCGGGGAGTCGCCCTGTTCGCCCTCCTTTCCCCTCGGCTGGCCGCTGGGGCGGGGCCGGCCCTCAAGCAGGGCGGCACCCAGGCGGGCTCGTCAGTCACCCACCGCGGGCGGCGGCCTGGCGAGGTCCGGAGCCGGTGAGTAGCCACGTCACGCTCCTCCGGTAGGCCCCGCCCCCGCTCCGTCCTCTCGGACCGCCCCCTTTCCCGGCCCCGCCTCCACCCCCGCGAGCAGTTACCGGCTGAGGTAGCGCGCGCCTCTCCGATTCTGCTAGAGGTCCTCAAGCCTAGACTTGCGGTGCTTTTGCCTCAGCCCGTGCCGGGTGAGGGCACGCGGCTGCGGCTGCGACGCCCGGCGCGTGTTGGCAGGCTCGGGGCTAGCGCCGCTGAGGCAGGCTGGGCCGACGGGCGGTTAGCGCCCCGTTCGACGCGGGGAGGGGCGGCACGCCGAGAGCTGCACGGCCTCCTCACCCGACGCGGGCGGCCGTGGCGACGGCGTCCGGGTTCTCGGGTTCTCTTCCTCAGGCCGGAGCCAGTCGGTGTCCCGGCGGAGCGACGGGCAGCCGGGCTCCCCTTGCCCCGGGCCCCCTGGCTGGGGCAGCTGGGGCAAGGGGACCATGTCTGCTCGCGTTCCAGTGCCCGCCGCTCACCCTCGGGAGGAGCCTCCCGCGGCAGCAGCTGAGAGGGAGTCGCTGGCGGCCGCGGGGAGCCGGCAGGCCGAGCAGCTACCCCCGCTCGAACGGGAGGGCAATCAGGCGGCGAGGAAGGAGAGGGCCGCGACCGCCACCAGCGCGGGGGCGCGGGGTGAGCCGTCGCCGGCGCCCGTGCTGGGACACAGCGTGCCCCAGGCAGCCGTGCCTGTGAAGCCCCTGGCGCTGCACCTGGCGCACAAGGCGCGCGGGCCAGGGGGCCCTTTGGCGGGGAGCCGCCGCGACCGCTGCCGCGGGACTCGCCAGCCGAGAACGCCCGGGAGGAGGAGGCAGCAGCGGCCAGCTCTGAAGGGAGGCTGCAGCCGCCGCCGCCGCCGCCGCCACCACCGCCGAAGGAGAATCCCTGGACCAGAAAGCCTCCCCAGCCCCTGTCTCCCGCCGGGACGGGCCTCTGCCGTTGCCCCCACTGGAAACCTTGGAGGCAGGTCTGTGGCTCCTCTGCGGTGGGCACCGGGAGGGTGTGTGCAGGGGCGACTCGTGGCGACCAAGGCTCCGCGGGGCTGGGGGAGGGGCAGGGGCAGGGCTCCTTGCCCTGTCAGTCGGAGGTGTTTCGTTCCAAGGTGTCATTCATTCTGCCTATTTACATAAATGGACATCTGGGAAGGGAGCGACAGGAAGAGGTGGGACCTCGGGTTCTCCTTGACTAGTGGGGGCACGCGGGAGCGATGGAGCTGAGCCACTCCGCTGGCACTGCCTCAGTTTTGTCTTGCCCCACGTGGTAATGACTTGGGAAAGCTGACTTGAGGTAGATGTTCAGTTCATCCTATAGAAGTTTCTGTAGACTTTTTGAGAAGAGGTGAAGCAGGTCGGACGGGGGATTTATTTATAAATGGAAGCGCGGTTGTGAATTTTTTATTATGAAATAATTGATAAGCTGAAAATTGTCAGGGTTTTCAAAACGGTGCTAAGTCATATTTAAAATGGGACACTATACTGCAGTTGTTAGTAAAAAGTTTTGAGTTCATAATTGCGGTGGAGAATTGTTGATATAGGGTAGTTGACCAGAGAGTGAATTGCTCATTAGGTGAATAATAATCATAGTAGTCTTGTGGTTCAACGGTAGAGAATCCTTTTGCCAATGTAAGGTATGCCTGTTGGATCCCTGGGCCGGAGAGATCCCCTGGAGAAGGAAATGACAACCCACTCCAGTATTCTTGCCTGGGAAATCTCATGGACAGAGGAGCCTGATTGGCTGCAGTCCATGGGTCGCAAAGAGTCGGATACAACTTAGCGACTATATAACAACATTCAGTTACCTCTCCTTCCTAGAGGAGGTAAGATTGTGCCACTGAATTTGATGCTGACCAATGCCCTATGTTCCCTAGAGATTTATTTTGGTTATAACAACTTAAGGTTTTGTTTTTTTTTTTTTTAAGTTAAATAGATATCCTAAATAAAACGAAGACAAACTAGTTTTGCTGTCTAAGTTGTAGTAAGTTAAACTTTTCATATAGAAATTACAGCTGTTTACTTACAAGTGTTTGCTTTCCTTAAAGGTTAACAGTGAAACAGGGACAGTTCAAGCATGTTTGCAGGGTTGTGAGGATCAAAAGAGACTAAGGAATGGTCAAATATAAGGTGATAGTTATAGACACATATTGCAGCTATAGTAACATTTCTTCTAAGGAACTCCAATAGAGGGAGATAAGTGTTAGTTGGTTTGCACAGTAGTAATCATTTTTTAATGCTGCAGAACTTTAAACAAATAGTTTAAAGTATAACTTTAAACAAACAGTTATTTTACATCAGAGGTTTGATGGTCTTTAAATTATCATTTGATAAACCTTAACGCAAAAATCTACTCAAAATTTTTCTCTAAATTTAAACTTGCCACCATTCTCTCCTAGCTGCAAAGCTCTATTTGTTTACCACTGTTACTAAGAGAACAAAAGTCTTAAATCGAAAACTTTAGTGAATCTTAATGTCTGTCTCACCTCTCTACTTTGAGACTTACACATATTATACATTATAGTCAGTGATCTACCAAAAAAACCCAAAAACCTCTTGATTGTACAATTTGACAGGTTTTAAGACTCAAATTTTAATTGGAGATTACCTTGCTAAAATATTTAACAGTTTAATATAATTAGCCTGCAGGTGCCTTCATTAGGGACCTTAATCTTTGTTGCAGATTAAGCATCTGCTGATGAACCAGGTGTGGTTCATAGGGACTTCAGTTTTGCTAATGTTTCTCTGTAGGCAACATTTCTGTTCTTGGAATCTATTCAGTACCTGCAGGAATACTGTTCTTTATACTTAGAGTGCTGTAGTAACTTCATGGTCTTATCCTCAGCACTGACTCTGTACTTCTATGCAACTTCTATTCGAAATTGAAAAACTCTGTCTAGGTAACTTAGATAAGAGTTCGTGGAGTAGAAATGCACAACTTTGCGTTCTAGACCAGACTAGCTACTATCTAGCTAGTTGACTTTCAGCAAGATTTCTGGGCCTTGTAAATGAAAGAAGTGGATATATTTTCTTTCATTTCTTAATACCAAAGGGCCTTCTGTAACCTAGATCTGCCAGCTTTCTATCTTCCTAAGTAAATTTGCAACCTCAAGAATAATGATATAGGAGAAGACAGACGCCCTTTATGGTTCAGAGTCCAGAATAGGTGCAAACTTAGGGGAGTGTTAAATTAGTACAGTAATCTTTTTCTTTGGAAGCCTATGTGATTTATCCTATAAACCAAGAGATTCATGAGAGGGAAAGAAGATATTAATTATGCTATAATATCAGAATTAAACTTACGTTTTCCTAGCCAAACCAGGATTTATTGTCACTCACTTAATGAAGTACCAGAGTTCCATCCATAAATTTTTTTTCCAGAAAGTTTACTACCAGAGATAGAAACATAGGAAATGTAGCAAAGTATTTTTGGACTTGTAGTCATGAATTTTTGTTAGAACCTGGAGTTCTAACTGAATTGCAAGTGAGGAATTCTTCAGCCCTGTGACACACTTTCCTCCACTTTGGGGATGGTTCTGGTTTGTGTATTGGTGTTTCTGGTAATCCAGATAAGAACCTCTTTTCAGCCAAAGCCTGGCCCACAAGAGAGCCTAGAATAGTATCACTGTGGTCTTAAATTCTGGTCAGGAGACTAGAAAGAATTGTTCCCCGATCCATGTTTAAAGTATTTTACTTATTTTGAAGGTCTTTTCTAAAGTCACAGTATGGGATTTATGAGTCACTTACCTTGTACCCATGGTTACATTTTGCATATTAAAAAACAGCTTTCTAAATTTAGTTTTTACTCACAAAAATATTGATTTGGGAACTTGCCTGGTGACCTAGTGGTTAGGATTTGGCTCTTTCACTGCAGAGGGCCTGGTTCAATCCCTGGTTGGGGAACTATCCTTCATGCTGAGAGGCTGGGTCACAATACAAAAAATTATTTTTTTCTTTTTCATCTTTAGTCTTCTTGACCCCATCAACCTTTTCTCCAAGTGTGTTTCCCAGAAACCTCAAATAAGCTTACTGTAAATCTATTAACGGTTTACTTAAGTTATATAAATTATACATAAATATGTTTTTATAAACACAGAAATTTGCTGTTCCCTTCAAAAAGAAAAATAGTCATGTTACCAGTTTATTGAATATCCTTTCAGACCTTTCTGTGAAATTATTTCCAAATACAGTGTTTTGTATGTGCATTTAGACTATTCTCAATTTAAAATTTTACCTGATCCTTTTATTTTTCTTTACAGTGAGTTTTAAAATTATATTAACACCAGTTTCAGGTGTGTGATTCAGATTTGCATATACATATTGCGGACTTCCCTGGTGGCTTAGTGGTAAAGAATCCACCTGCCAATGCAGGGGATGCGGGTTCGATCCCTAGGTCAAGAAAATCAAGATGGTGCTAGTGGTAAAGAACCTGCCTCCAGTGCAGGAGACTTCAGAGGCAAAGGTTCGATCCCTGGGTAGGGAAGATACCCTGGAGAAGGAAATGGCAACCCACTGCAGTATTCTTGCCTGGAGAATCTCATGGACAGAGGAGCCTGGTATGCTACAGTCCATGGGGTCCC
Organism: Nanger dama; assembly: GCA_917880005.1. Lineage (NCBI taxonomy): Eukaryota > Metazoa > Chordata > Mammalia > Artiodactyla > Bovidae > Nanger > Nanger dama. Next base: position 30,361,489 of record CAKJTW010000009.1, on the reverse strand, counting down.
ACAGAGTTGGACACAACTGAAGCGACTTAGCATGCCTGCAGAGAAGGAAAAGGCAACCCATTCCAGTATTCTTGCCTGGAAAATCCCATGGACAAAGCTGCCTGTCAGGCTACAGTCCATGGGGTTGCAAAAGAGTTGGACACAAATTAGCAACTATACAACACTGCAAAATGATCATCATATATTTAGTTAACTACCATCTACATACTTTTATAAAATTTTTTTCTTGTGATAAAGTTGATGCTTTTTAGTCTAAACTTTAAAAATTGCAGAAAAGTGGTCTATAAATATAACTGATGTAGTCAGTTTAGCCATTTACCCATTAGTCAACATCCTGGTTGTTTCAAACATCTTTATGCATTTCTCTTATATACTGTCTGATTTACTCTAGGATAGTTATGTGGAATTGTTAGGTCACAGTGTATTTGTTGACAGATTATTCTCTAAAGTGATCATGTTGAATTTTTTTGTTCTCACTATCCAGGCTTTTCAAATGAATTGTTTTCTTATCAGGAATTGTTTCCTTATAGATTAAGATATTACAATAATACTCAAAGTTGTATTTTGGCTCACCAGTGATTGAAAAATGGATATATGAAGATCACGTACTTGTTTATGTATATATACATATATACTTGGAGACATGTATGTATATGTGTAACACACATATACATACATGTCTCCAAGTATATACATATATATATGTATATACATATATACGTGTGTGTGTATATATATATACACAGTGTATGTATATACATATATACATATGTGTGTGTGTGTGTATATATATATATATACACACAGTGTATGTATATATATATTGGAGCTTAAATTTCTTAGGCTTCATCTGTCTGAAAATTTTTAATTAAAGTTTCTATATTTCTAAATTTTTAGGTTGGCTTTCTTTTTCAGTCTTAGATTTTTATCTAATGACATACTGGAAGAACAGTTTCCTCCATTTTGTTTGGAACATGGGAATATGAAAATATTTTCTTGGTCTTATTTTACATGTTCTATATGTGTGTATAAAATTATATGTAGAGTCTGGTGTATTAATACATACAGATTTGTCTTATTTCTTAAGTTTTGCATTATTTTTTATAAATGTACCAATAATATAACTACTATATTGTTGAATATAGTAGTTATATATTTATTTTTTGGCTATGTCACACAGTTTGTGAGATCTCTGGAATAGTTTTCTAGAGCAATGACGGCAGAGAAAGCCATAAATCCATAGGCTACCAGGGACCTCCCTAGAGGTTATTTATTTAAATACAGTTATCTAGGGAACTTCCTAGAGGTTATTTGTTGTAATGAAGTCCAGTGGATCTTCCAACCCATGGATCAAACCCATATTTCCTGTGTCTCCTGCATTGGTGGCCAGATTCTTTACCACTGAGCCACCTAGGAAGCCCTTTATCTGCTACAATGAACATAATTTTTTGGCTGTGCTGCTCGGTAAGCAGGATCTTAGTTTCCAGACCAGTTGAACCCATGTCCCCTGCAGTGAAAGCATGGAGTCTTAACCACTAGCCCACCAGAAATCCCTACAATGAAAATTTTATACAGACATCTTTGTATCTTGTCTTGATTCTCAGATAATTTCCAAGAAATGGAATTTTTTCATTAAAATGTGTATGCCTTTTATTAATTTTCAAAAACTTGGATTCCAGTTGATTTACAATGTTGTGTTAGTTTCAGGTGTACCTCAAACTGATTCAGAATGTATATTCTTTCTTTTTCAGATTATTTTTTCATATAGGTTATTATAGAACATCGAGTACAGTTCCCAGTGCTATACAGTAGGTCCTTGTTGGTTATCTTTTAAAACGATATATATATATATATCCTATAGTATATATTATATATATATATATCTCCTATATTATATATTATATATATATATTATATTACTATATATATATATATTAGTAGTAGTATTACTATTTTGCCATGTGGCTTGGGGGTTTTATTTAGTTCCCCCACCAGAGGTTGAACCCAGGCCCTTGGTAGTGAGAGCAGAGTCCTAACCACTGGATTGGCAGGACATTCCAAAAATAGTATATACATTTTAAATGACAGATTATCCTTGAAAGATTCTACTCCTTTATATTCATTCCAACAGCATGAGAGAAATGTCCATTTATACAGGCTTCCCAACGCTTGGCATTTTCTTTTTGTCATAGGTGAAAATTGTTTTCACTTAAATTTCTTAGTGCCATTTCATGTTTGGCCACTGCTATTTCGTTTTTGAATTGTGTTTATCTTTTATTCAGATTTGTTTTTTTAAAGCTCATGTCATTCTTTTAACTAAAAGAAAGAGTGGGTTGATGAGGTGGTCTAAGAGAGCAGCACAAAGGACTTCCTTATGTTGAATTTGGAATTAGACAAATGTATTAAATGTATTCACAGTTGGCATTGCACAACTTCATGTTCCCTTTCTGCCTCTGTTGGGTAGTCTACCCTGTGTGGTTGATAGCATGAAGGAACAGACCAGAATGCTTACTTTTTGTGGACAGCTAGCTCCCAAAGGAAAGAGGGGAAAGGTGCTGGCTTTGCAAGTCAGTTCTTTTCCTAAACTCATTAATCAGGAAACACTGTTTCTGTGGAAACAATTGGGACTTGGGAACAGGAATGTTCGAGGACAGTCTTCCTTTTAAAAAAGTAAATTAACTATAAGTGCCACTTGGTAACCAGTATTAAGAAATCCCTCTTTCCTATCCGAGAGTATCCAACCACAGTGGCCAGCATAATTTGTCAAATATCTTTTGATGAAAATAAATTACCATATTGGTAAAGTATATATCCAAATTACAGGGTGTACTTAAAGATACTCTTGTCAATAAAATGTCAGAATTATAGAGGGCACAGAGTTAAATGTGATCTATTTTCCCATATATTACCTGAGGAAGAGTTAAAGTTGAGAGATTAAAATATAAACAAAATAATTGGTTGAAGTAAAACATCTCTCTTCCTTTTATTTTAAAATGTGTGAAGAAATAAAGATCAAGATTCTTCCTTCCTGGCTGCCCTGCATGGCTTGCGGAATCTTTTGTTCCCAAATCATGGTTTGAACTCAGGCCTCTGGCAGTTAGAGAACTGTTTGCTAACCACTGAATCGCCAGGGAGTTACCTCCAACTTTTTTTTTTTAAATTGAAGTATAGTTGATTTACAGTATTGGATTACCTTCCCAACTTTTTTTAGCCAGAGGTTATAATCAGTGTTTGTGTAGGGTATGGCGCCATGATGATTTTTAAATCAAAATGATTATTAACTTACGTTCAAATATTTTTGTTTGTAAGTAACTTACTTGTCATTTAATACTGAAGTTTAAAAGTTTATGGGGTCAGAATAATTTTTTAATTTCTGACCTTAATTTTCTGATTATTAATGTCTTCTTGATTTGTAATAAAACTCACTTTTGTGGCCTATCCCTAACTACTTCCCATTACATCAAATAGTTTGTGTAAGGCTGTGTTTTGTAACAACCAGGCAATAATTTACTTAACTTAGCAATATTTTAGGATGTGTTTTTACTTGGCTGAGGGAAAAGTCTTTCAAATGTTTGATACTGTGTAACATTCATAAAATACATGTACTATTTATAGAATATACCTTAGTCAAATTCCGGATAATATTTGGACAAATACTGTTTTTGTTAGATTTTTTTCCTGCCTCCCTTTTTGTCCTACCGGTCCATCATATTTTTTTTTTGCATCTCATTTTTCTTAATGAAGTATTTATCCCTATGCATATTTACATGCATGTATACATTTCCTGTAGTAGTTTCTGTAGACTTTAAGAAGAGGTGAAGCAAGTTAGAGAAGGGGGATTTATTTATAAATGAAAGCGCAATTGTGAATTTTTTGTTATGAAGTAATAAGCTGAAAATTGCCAGGGATTTCAAAACAGTGCTAAGTAGTCATATTAAAAATGAAACTGTACTGTGGTTGCTACTGAAAATTTTTGAGTTCATAATTGTAGTGGAAAATTGTTGAAATAGGATAGTTGGACCTGAGAGTGAATTGCTCATTAGGTTAATAATAGTCTTGTGGTTCAACGGTTAAGAATCCTCCTGCCAGTGTAGGGTATGCTGGTTGGATCCTTGGGTTGGGAAGCTCCCCAATGACAACACACTCCAGTATTCTTGCCTGGGAAAATCCCACGAACAGAGGAGCCTGATTGGCTGCAGTCCATGGGTCGCAAACAGTCTAACACAATTTAGTGACTACACAATATGCTTCCCTGGTGGCTCAGATGGTAAAGAGTCTGCCTGCAGTGTAGGGGACTCAGGTTTGATCCCTGGGTTGGGAAGATTCCCTGGAGGAGGGAATGGCTATCCTTGCTTGGAGAATTCCATCGACAGAGGAGCCTGGCGAGCTACAGCCTATGGGGTTACAGAGATGGAGCGACTGACATTTACTTACACATTTACTTGTGTCCCTAAAGTATAAGGAAGTGTAGAGCAAATAGCCATGTACTCACTATCTGCTTTAGAAATATAATTTCTACAATATTAACACTCCTTGTGTGCCCATCCCTGGGGATGTCGTCATCCTTCATCCAGCTTCCTTTCATAATATCTTATTTGAATTTTTCTGATTTTTAACTCAAAAATCATTTTATGTTACTCTGAATTGGTCATTGCTATGATTTATGGGATTCATTGTTTACTACATTATTGTGTTTTCTGTTTATTCGACTTTAATATTTACTTTAGGGCATGTTTAATCATCGTGCTAGATAAAAGACATTTTAAAGCTTCATTTGAAGACTATTATTATCCATCATTGTGTTCTTATTCAAGATAGGGACAGGTGATGATACTGTGATAGCCTTACACATGCTTTTACAGACATCTGTTTTATTTTTTATGGCTTGATTCTAGAGATAAGCTATTTTGGTTTTTCCAAAGACAAATTGAAGTCTTCTGACTTATTTTCTGGATGCTTCTTGATGTATGTGAATATATTTATATATACAAATATATGTATTATATATATAACATGGCTTCCCTGGTGCTTCAGTGGTAAAGAATCCACCTGCCAATGCAGGAGGTATGGGTTTGATCCCTTGGTTGGGAAGATCCCCTGAAGAAGGAAATGGTAACCCATTCCATTTTTCTTGCCTGGGAAACGACATGGACAGAGGAGCCTGGAGGGCTACAGCCCATGGGGTTGCAAAGAGTCAGATACTACTTAGCAATTAAACAGCAACAACATATATAATGTATATAGAAAAATATATCCCATTGGGAATTGATTCACCAACTTTACAAAATGTGTTATATTTCTAATTTTTCCATGTTACACTTGTTAGTGAAAGGACTGGTCTGTCAGTTCAGTAAGCCATTAATATTTTCTTCTTCTTTATTTGAACACTGAAGACCACTTTTAGTCCATGTTTGAAATGTAGTTCATTTCTTGTTAGGAACTTGAGTCTTAGAACTTTGCATTTTGTTGAAAATAATGACTACATTGACTTACTGAAATTGGTTTAATTGTTATTTTGTCAAATATTTTGAGTGATACGGTTATAAAAAATAGTTCTTTGTTTCTTTCTTATTTTTTTTTTAGAGCTCAGTTCCCCCAAATTATAAAAGCAGGAAAACTCAAGACAAAGAAATCCAATAAGGTATACTTGACAATAAATAATTTTTGACTATTCTGAAAGGAACTCCTCAGATTACTGTGTATTTTTCTCTTCTGTCATTGATGTTTTATATTAATATACTAGAGAATTGTAGCCTTTTCCAAATCTCCATATGCATATGTTATCCTGCATCTATCAGTTTAGTCAAAGTTGTTAATCGTGCCACAAGTTGGGTTATAAGACCAAAGCATTCTTTCTGGGTTCTGTTGTTGGGAGAAAGTTTTGGATTAATTTGGCAAATGCCTACATATCAGTGAATGTAGATGATTTTAAAAGTTACATTTACTTTTAGATAAATCTTTTTCTATTTAAAAATTCCTAATTTGTATAACACTTTTTTTATTACTTCTTAGGCTAGTGATTTCAGCGATATGGCAAACTGGCCAACACCAAGTGAATTAGTGAACACTGAAGTGAGTATTCTTTTAAAACCTTTTTTTAAATAAAGGGAAAGTATTCTCATTTTACATGCAAACTTTATTTTACTTCAAATTTAGAGAATCACATTGATAAAGTACCCATTTTTCAAATACTTTGATTTCTTTCATCCCATTGCCTTCTTCTGGTTGTATTCTCAGGACCATATATTTGGAAAGGTTGGGGTATACTGTGATGTCAACTTCATGTTATACCTACAAATAGATTATTTTTTAATGTAATGTCTAATTGAAGCCCATTTTGTACTTCAAAATTTATTTTATATATGTTTGAGTAAAATTTTTCCAATGTGTTGAAGTCTTAAGTCTTTATATACACACACATATATATATGTATAACATATCAAAAGATGTTCAGTATATGGATTTTGTAAAACAGTTTTAGATTTCTATGTTTGCTTTATTTATTTATGACTGTGCTGGATCTTTATGCTGCTCTTGGGCTTTCACTAGTTATGGTGAGCAGGGGTAGAGCATAGGCACAGCAGTTGTGGTGCACAGGCTTAGTTGACCCCAGGCCTGAGGAATCTTCCCAGACCAGGAATTAAACCCATGCCCTCTGCATTGGCCAGTGATTCTTAACCACTGGACCACCAGGGAAGTCTTAGTAAATGGATTTCTAATTTAACTATGAAAGAAGTTCTAAAAAGATAATTCTGAAATAGTCTGTCAAAAAGCTTTTTAGTTCCTTCCCTAGCTGTCCAGGTGTTAAGACCATGCTTCCACTGGCAGGGGCATGGGTTCAATCCCTGGTTGGGGAACTAAGATCCCACAAGTTGGAGCCATAGCCAAATTAAAAAAATAATAAGAAAAAGGATTTTCTTTTTAAAGAAGTAGTGTATATAGTCATCTGGTTCCATGGTTTCATTTGACACTGTACATTTTGTTATTTGTATTTTGTGCAGTAATATCAGAGTATAGTTTAGTATATATGAAACAATTTAATTGATGAATAAACAACATAATAAACTGTATATGAAGGGTACAGTCTGATATCGTTTGACCTGTGAAACTTTCTCTACAAATGGGATAATGAACTTGATTTGTAATTCTTCCCTGTTACGTCCCTCTCCACACCATTATCCCAACCACTGATAAGCTGTACTTAGTCAATTTGCCCTTTCTCCAGTTTAAAAAAATTTTTGTATTGGAATATAGTTGATATACAGTGTATTTACTACAGTTTTGTATAAGTGGAGTTACACAGCATGTACTTTTTTTTTGCCCCTGGCTTTCGTTTAGCTTAATTATTTGGAGATTTATTTGTGTTATATATATGAGTCAGTTCAGTTCAGTCGCTAATTCGTGTCCAACTCTTTGCGACCCCGTGAATCGCAGCACGCCAGGCCTCTCTGTCCATCACCAACTCCCAGAGTTCACTCAGACTCATGTTCATCGAGTCAGTGATGCCATCCAGCCATCTCATCCTCAGTTGTCCCCTTCTCCTCCTGCTCCCAATCCTTCCCAGCATCAGAGTCTTTCCATGAGTCAGCTCTTCGCATGAGGTGGCCAAAGTACTGGAGTTTCAGCTTTAGCATCATTCCTTCCAAAGAAATCCCAGGACTAATCTTCTTTAGAATGGACTGGTTGGATCTCCTTACAGTCCAAGGGACTCTCAAGAGTCTTCTCCAACACCACAGTTCAAAAGCATCAATTCTTTGGCGCTCAGCCTTCTTCACAGTCCAACTCTCACATCCATACATGACCACAGGAAAAACCATAGCCTTGACTAGACGGACCTTAGTCGGCAAAGTAATGTCTCTGCTTTTGAATATGCTATCTAGGTTGGTCATAACTTTTCTTCCAAGGACTAAACGTCTTTTAATTTCACAGCTGCAGTCACCATCTGCAGTGATTTTGGAGCCCCAAAAAATAAAGTCTGACACTGTTTCCACTGTTTCCTCATCTATTTCCCATGACGTGATGGGACCGGATGCCATGATCTTCGTTTTCTGAATGTTGAGCTTTAAGCCAACTTTTTCTGTTTCCTCTTTCACTTTCATCAAGAGGCTCTTTAGTTCCTCTTCACTCTCTGCCATAAGGGTCGTATCATCTGCATATGTGAGGTTATTGATATTTCTCCCGGCAATCTTGATTCCAGCTTGTGTTTCTTCTAGTCCAGCATTTCTCATGATGTACTCTGCATAACAGGGTGACAGTATACAGCTTTGACGTACTCCTTTTCCTATTTGGAACCAGTCTGTTGTTCCATGTCCAGTTCTAACTGTTGCTTCCTGACCTGCATACAGATTTCTCAAGAGGCAGGTTAGGTGGTCTGGTATTCCCATCTCTTGAAGAATTTTCCACAGTTTATTGTGATCCACACAGTCAAAGGCTTTGGCATAGTCAATAAAGCAGAAATAGATGTTTTTCTGGAACTCTCTTGATTTTTCCATGATCCAGTGGATGAGTAGTTTGTTCTTATTTACTGAGTAGTAGTCAATTGATGGATATAATGCTGTCCATTCACCTACTGGTGAACATTTGTGTTGATTCCAGTTTTCTGACTGTTAAGAATAAAGCTACTATATAAACATTTGTGTACAAAATTTGCAAGGATATATGCTTTTATTTTTCTTGCGAGTAGAATAGGTCGATTTTATGGTAGCTATTTAAAATTTTAAATTACCAAACTTTTTGTTCCACCAGTGGTGTATGAGTATTCTAATTGCTCTATATTCTGCCTAATACTTGACGTAGTCAGTCTTAATTTTAATCAGTTTAGTAGGTGTGTGATGGTATCATATTGTAGTTTTGCTTTGCACTTTTCTATTGATCTCAAGTACATGTTCATGTACATTTGCCATCAGTATATCTTTTTGATGAAATGTCTATTTAACCCTTGCCCACTTTTTGATTGTTTCCTTGTTGCTGCATTTTAGAGTTCATTATATATCTTGGATACAAGTCCTTTTATCAGATACTTAGTAACTATTTTCTCCTTGTCTTTCACTTGACTTTTCTCTTAACAGTGTCTTTTGTAGTTTTTTATTTTTGATAAAAGTTGTTTGTTTTACGATATGTAGGTAAGGTATTACCACAAATTTGGGAGTATGTTAGAGACAATGTTCATGAAAATTTAACTCTGTAAAACCTTTCACAGTATCAGAGTGTCATCAATCAAGGAAATAAGAAGCCACAAAATAGAAAAGAAAGAGAAGACAAGGTTGAAAAGAGAAGTGTTAACAATGAAAGCAAAGAAAACCGGGAAACAAAATTAGATGGTCTTGGTGAAAATGTCAGTGAGGATGAGGCTCACTTAAGTAATCAACGAAAAAGAGGTTAGTTTGTTTATACCTTCATTTTGATTTTAAGTATTTAAAGAGAGTTGTAGTAATGAAGAATCGTATTTAATCAGTTGATTGCTGGTAGTCACCAGTAAGTAGTTTGGATTTCTTCACAATTGAGTGACTGAGCGCACAAACACACACAGAGCACACGTTTATCTTTAAAACAAGGAGTTTGTTGTTGTTAGTCACTAAGTTGTGTCTGACTCTTTTGTGACCCCTTGGAATGTAGCCTGCCAGGCTCCTCTGTCCATGAGATTTCTCAGGCAAGAATACTAGAGTGGGTTGCCATTTCCTTCTCAACCCAGGTAATGTTCCCCAACCCAAGTATCAAACCTCCATCTCTTGTGTCTCCTACACTGACAAGTGGATTCTTTATCACCAGGGAAGCCTGAAACAAGAGCTTATTTATCCTCAAAGAATCTTATTGATACTCATTAGAATTTAGAGTATAGATTTTAGAGAACTTTTAGATTCTTTCGTATTCCCTTTTCCTTATCTGTCCATAGTTTGCCATATGTGTAGGAAATTAATACACTAATATTTTCTTAATTAATTGGTAGTTTTTCCTTTGCCCATGAATCTTTTTGTTTTAGTCGAAAATTGTACTGGGCAGAAATCTGAACATTTTGAAACCTTAACTGTGCAATCCATGAATAGGTAAAGATTTCACTGTACTATAGCTATTAATTACACTATCATTTAATCAACAAGAAATGTCAAATTGCTTATATCTCTGAAGAAGTTAGGAAAATACAAAGATTTATCAACTACAGTTAGATTTGCAGTTAAACTTCATTTTGAAAAAGCTCGTTAGTAATGCTGGATAAACTAAAATTTGAGGCAGTTATTTTAAACTAAAAGTGCTTTGAATCAATATTCAAACAATTTTCAGGTGTACCCTGTTCTAAAGCCTAAGTATCAAGTATTAGATGAAAGTAGTGTGTGTACTTAATATTTTTTTATAACTTCTTTGTCAGAATTAAATGGAGAGTGTGCATTTCACTTAAAAGCAAAGAATTCCAGTTATATTCTATCATTGTCTTTTAACTTGAGCTTTAGAAACTTTGCAGTTTGCATTTATTTAATTAAAATTTAGAGTCGTTTCACAATTGCAAAGCTTTAATGAAAATTGTACGTTGTCCTTAAATGATTTTATTTTGTTTTCTTCAAGCTAATAAGCACAGATGGGTACCACTCCACTTAGAAGATGTAAGACCAGAGAGTCAAGAAAGACCAGGGTCCCGGAATAGCTCAAGATGTCAACCTGAAGCAAATAAATCATCACATAACAATAGGAGAAATGACACACAAAGTAAGTAACATTTTAAGAGAAAATGACTAATTTAGCCTTAATGCTCATTGTTGTAATAACCATGTATACAATATAAAGTATTTGAGAGTAAGTTGCAGATATTGTGCCCCTTATTCAGAGTTAAAAGAGTATATATCATAAGAACAGTAACACAGTCTGTCTGTCCACAGATAGAATTTCTCAGTAATGCCCTTTGCAGTTTTTCTATCTTTTCCAGAATCTAACCTGTGATCACACATTGCTTTTACTTGTCTTCTCTTTCATCTCTGTTAGTTTGAGATAGTTCTTCTACTTTTGTCTTTTCATGATGATCTTTTTCTGAAGGACATAGGACAGTCATGTGTCTATGCTGTACCTCACTTTGGGTTTTCTGGTGTTTCCTTATGATGGGGTTATGAGTTTTTGGCAAGAATACTTCAAAGGTTAAATGATTTTCTTTCAAGTGTGTAATAACTTGAAAATACATATAATATTGGTGTATCTTATTATTGGTGATACTAACTTTGAGCACTTGGTTAAGATGAGGTACTCCAGGTTTCTTTATGATAAAGATAGTTTTTTTTCCCTTGGTGATTAATATGTAATTTGTGGTCAGAGACTTTGAGAATGTGAGAATACCCATTTTTTTCATACTTCCCTGGTGGCTCAGAAGGTAAAGCGTCTTGCTTACAATGCAGGAGACCTGGGTTCAATCCCTGGGTCGGGAGAAGGAAATGGCAACCCACTCCAGTACTCTTGCCTGGAAAATCCCATGGACAGAGGAGCATGGTGTGCTAGAGTCCACAGGGTTGCAGAGTCGGACACGACTGAGCGACTTTACTTTCACTTTAGTTTCCACTGATGATTTTTATTCTTATATGCTGAGGTATTAACCGTGATGGCTACAAATGCTAATTTAGCTATTGCAGCATATCTTATTGGCATTCCACTGTAATAAACACCTCCCTGTTATTATTGGTGTGGACTAAAGTCGTCTTATATTTTCAGCGGTTGAAATCATTACCATGATTGTTTAATTTAATGCTCAAATTGTCCCAGAGTTGGCTCTAGGGAGCCTCTTATGTTTGTTTCTGGATCCTTTAAAAAGTCACCTTTCTGAACTGATAATCGAAGAAACTACACTGAAATTACTGTCAAGTCCCTAACCACAAGTTTACTTTCTATCAGATTTCATTTACCTTTTCAGAATAAATATAACTATACAATATAAATTATATCCTCTTGTATTTTTTTTTTGTTCAGCGTAATGATTTTCACATTCATCAGTATTGTTCCATTTATCAGTAATTTCTACCTCTTTATTGCATAACAGTTTTCTGTTGAATGGATATACTCCTTTATCCATTCATCTGTTCATGGCTATTTGGCATGTTTCTAGTTTTGGCTGTTATAGACTAATGCTGCCATCAACATTTGTATACAAGCTTTTCTGTGGGCACATGCCTTTGTTTCCCGTAAACATCTAGGAGGGGATTGCAGGGTGGTGTGGTAAATGTGTGTATGTATATTCACACACACACACATATATATACACTTAAACAGATAACACACACACATACATATATACATATGTTTGGTGCACCACACAACATGGTCTTAGTTCACTGACCAGAGATTGAACCTATGCCCTTGGCAGTGAAAGTGCAGAGGCCTAACTACTGGACCATCAGGGAATTCCCTGAGCATTTGGTTTTATAGTTTCTACTGAAATCTTTTTATTTTGTTTTTTATTTTTAAAATATTTTATTTAGTTTTGACTGTGCTGAATCTTGGTTGCGTGAGTTTACTTTAGTTGTGGTGGGGGAAGCTCTCTATAGTTGTGGCACATGGGCTTCTCATTGCAATGACTTCTCTTGATGTGGATCATGGGCTCTAGAGCGCAGGCTCAGTAGTGGTGGTACATAGGCTTAGCTGCTCCACAGCATGCAGAAACTTAACCGAACTGGGGGTCAAACCTGTGTCCCCTGCATTGGCCAGTGCATTTTTCCTGATCCACCAGGGAAGCCCCTTCTACTGAGTCTAATAATTTTTAAGGCATGTTGTCCTATGAAAGCATTATACAGTGAATACCTGTCTAATCACCATCTAGATTTAGTAATTTGGCTATCTTTAATTCATCTGCTGAATCATCTGAAAGTAACTTGCAGATACTGTGACACTGAGCCCTGATGTCCCAAGAAAATGCAGCATCCAAGAAAATCAACACTAATTCCCTTATATCATCTAAAGTCTAGTTAATAGTTATATTTACTCAATTGTCCACAAAATATGACTTATATAAAATTATAAATCTTGCTACTGGTATTTAGTGAGTAGAAACTAAGAATAACACGAAGACATCCTACAGTACCCAGGACAGCCCCGACACTAGAAAGTTAATAATGCCATGGGTGAGAAACCCTGGTCTCTAGGGTATACAAACCTTTACATTTCTTTCATTGTTTCAGTTTTTCAAAATTGAAATGTATTTGTTTTTACTCTGGCATTATACAAAAGTTCTATCTTCTCTATCTTGGTCAATGTTTGATATTATAGGACCTTAAAATATTTTTCACACTGGTACAGATTAGAAAATACTCTTTGATTGTCTTAACTTGCATTTCTCAAGGCCAGTGACACTGAGCATCTTTTTTATTGTCTCTTTACATTTCCTTGTTTGCCCTTCCAATCTTTTAATGATTTTTTTCCATCTAAGTCACTGCATGTGTGAGAATGTGCATGTGCATGAGATACATTTGTGAGTTCTGTATATATGCTGGATATAATTTGTGTATTGTGCTTCTGATATCTTCTCTCAGTTTTTCTGTTTTCATTTTCTTTTTTCTTAAGAAAAAAGTCTTTTACTTAAATAGAAATATCATTTCCTTCAAAATTCATATTTCTCAAAATAAGTTGTTAGGGTGAAAACAAGTTGTCTTTTTTTACTTTTGGAGTTTTGTATTGTATAAAACTCAGTTACCTTGGAACTTCCTGAATTTTTAACAGTACAGTTTTAGGAAAGTGAAAGTGAAGTTGCTCAGTAGTGTCCGACTCTTTGCGACCCCATGGACTGTAGCCTAACCAGGCTTCTCTGTCCATAGGATTTTCCAGGCAAGAATACTGGAGTGGGTTACCATTTCCTTCTCCAGAGGATCTTCCCGACCTAGGGATCGAACCCGGGTCTCCCAAATTGGAGGCAGGCGCTTTAACCTCTGAGCCACCAGGGAAGCTGTCATTATCTTTGTAGTATGTTATTTTACTTATTAGAATATCTTCTAATAAGATTATTATTATTATATCAGAGGATGAGATGGTTGGATGGCATCACTGACTCAATGGACATGAGTTTGAGGAAACTCATGGAGATAGTGATGGAAGCCTGATGTTCTGCAGTTCATAGGGTTGGAAAGAGTCAGACATGACTCAGTGACTGAACAACAACAACATAAGATGTCTTTTATGGCAGAGATTTTGACAAACTCCTGTGTAATCTCTTCAGTTTCTATCTTTCTGAAGAATGACCAGTTACTAATAACTGGTTACAAAGTGGGGTGGGGTGGTTACCACATTTTTATAAGATAAGATGTTAATCATAGTTGCAAATTGGAATATATAAAAATATTTTTATTTTAAAAAAGGTTGGAGGCGTGAAAGAGAAAAGAGAGATGATCAAGATGAAGTTTCCAGTGTGAGAAGTGAGGGTGGTAATATCCGAGGCTCCTTTAGAGGACGAGGCCGAGGACGAGGAAGAGGCCGGGGCAGAGGAAATCCTCGATGTAAGACATGAGTTTTGTTTTATTAACTTAGATGAACGTTGAAAAATGTACAGATCCTCTGTTTTTCCCACTATACCATATAGTGTTTCAACTGATTTTTGTCTGATAATAAAGATAGTTTTGTATTTGTTAACCCTTAAGAAACTTCACTTTGGATTTTTCTTTATAGTAACTGTTCTTTGTTTTTTTTTTTTTTCAATCTGTGATCATTTTTCTTTCTTTGCTACTTCAAGTGAACTTTGATTATTCATATGGTTATCGAGAACATGATGAAAGGACCGATCAACCATTTCAAACAGAGCTTAATGCCAGTATGATGTATTACTATGATGACGGTACAGGCGTGCAGGTGTATCCTGTGGAAGAAGCAGTGCTCAAAGAGTATATTAAGCGCCAAATGTAAGTCATCAGAGACTGAATAGATGGGGTAGGAAAATCTGTTATAATGCCAAACTTTAACATCATTGATAATGAATATAACACATTTTTCTAAGCCGTTTATTAGTAAAATTAGAGGGTTTTAATAGTCTTTTATATTTCATTTCTAGGAAATGTTAGTAAAGTATATAAAGTATTTTAGAAAATTTATATTGGTTCATGTTGTTGTTTATATGACTCCTGCTTTCTCCACTGAGGTATTTCTCTGCTTACAAGGATATTAGTGAAAAAAGCATAATGTGAATGATTAAATATAAGAATTTAAAAAGTGAAAGTGTTAGTTGCTCAGTTGTGTCTGACTCTTTGTGATTCCATGGACTATTGTCTGCCAGGCTCCTCTGTCCATGGGCTTCTCCAGGCAAGAATACTGGAGTGGGTTGCTGTTACTTTCTCCAGGGGATCGTCTAACCCAGGGATCGAACCTGGGTCTCCTGCATTGCAGACAGATTCTCAACCATCTGAGCCAGTGAGGAAACAAGTGTATATATTTAAAATTGAACAAGTGAAATTTAGCTAATTTGCAAATAAATGTTTATATTAAAATTTGCAGATGAACATAAATGGCAAAAAATGGTTGCTGTCTTCTGACTTTCTTCACAATTGATTTCAGAATTCTGATTGTTTTTTAACTTTTAAGTTCTCTGTGACACATATTAAAAGGAGACTATCTAATCTTTTTGAGTTCAAACTTTTTGTAATAGTTGCTTTCTGAATATTGAAGTTGATGTTAGGAGAATATTGTTTGTTCTATTATCTTTAAGCAAGAAAAAAAAAACCTGTGTATTAGTATTGTGTAGGATGTTTTGCATGTTTATATAGTGATTTGCATATGCATATCTAATTTGCTAAAATTTCAACTTAAAAAAATTCTTATAAAGGGAAGGTAAAGGCTATTTTTGAAAGGACATAGCAGTTTTAAAATATCTACCTTTATTTTTAAAAAGAAAATGAACCTTGGCCCATTATCAGAAAATAATTTTTTCATCAGCATCAACCAGCTATCTTCCTTGGATGCCATCATGATGGATTTGATTGGCTTACAATATGAAGCAACTTGTTCATATTTTTCTTGATTCTTTTGTTACAGTTGATGAAAACACTGAAGAAAAGGGCCTTTTTATGGGCAGAAAGTGCCTGGCATATGGCTATCAACTTCAAATTATTATTCCTTTTTGTTTTTTCGTTTGTTTGTTTTGGTAACTCTTGCTACCAGGTCCCTTCTGAGACCTGACAGTGGACAGGCAATTCCATGTCAGAGTAACTGGCCTTCCAATGTGCTCATACAGGTGAGGGAGGAGAACAGCTACTTCAGTGTTGACAAAATTTCTGACCATGCAGTGTAGAATCCAGAGCTTAAGATAGGACATAATAATGTCCCCTAGGACAGTGGACAAAATGTTAGACACAGCACCGGGCATGGCTTCTTTTCTTGTCATTGTTTAGCAGCAGAGTTTTTGGCAGGTACTAGAGCGCCAAGTTTAGAATGGCTATTTACTGTTGTCATTCTCTGATTAGTGCACATTTAGATTTGAGGAGTCATGCTTTTTGATTTTGTATCTTTAAGGTTTCTCATACATATACAGGCTTATTCATTCATTAGTGTTTAGATTTTTCTCTTTGAGAAGTTCCTGAAAAGCTTCTTGTACTTGTGTAATATTATGCTAAATATTTTTGAAGAGGCTTAACTGTATCATAGATGTTTGAGTTCTTAAAATAATTTTAACTGAAAGTGTACATTAATTATTAAGAGATAGCCTCTTGGCATTCAGATATAAGTATGTTTGCAGCCCATTAAAAGTTTTAAAAGTATATACTGTAAGTAATAGTGATTTATGAGTTTATTTAGTTACTGTGTTTTTCAGAATACTAGATTAAAAAAATTAATGGTTCAGAGAAGTTTTAAATCTAAGAACATTTTTAACTCACAGTTAAATCAGATGTCTTAATGTCTGAAAATTTTCAAATTTAAACATATGTATTATGTGCCTACCACATGCCAGGCACTGTGAAAAGGGCTTTTGAGGTGTAACAAAAATCAGAATGTTCATTTCTTCAAGACTTAGATTTTTAAAAAAATTTTCTTCAGTGTTTAAGGAAAGTAAATGATTTACCTAGTATTGCTGAGATGTTAGTTGTATTTCACTAATCTAAGGGAGCTTTACACTTTGATAGCTGCAAAATATCAGAGTGAAAAAACAACTTGGGTATTTACATTTCTAAAATGAGATTTTTTTCCCATGCAGTGAAAGGTAGCTCAAAGCCAGCTTTCATTTATAGGTAATTATTTCTTCAAAATAAAGAATTTGACCTAAATACTTCAAGGGTATCTTTAGTCACCCAGTTGCCACCCTTTGAAAACTTGCTTTGTGATTTGGATATAGTGTAGGATTGTTAAACTGTAAGCCATATCATTTGATGTCATGTATTTCTTTTGTATTATTCTTTTCTACATTTCTCCTCATTTATCCTCTTGTTTTCTTTCTCTAGAATCTTGTTCTCATTTTTTAAAATATGCAAGCTGTAATCTAAACAAGTGTTTCTGAAATGCCATTATTTTATGTATTGTTCATATTATCTTCATATGTTGGAACTTGTTGATCCCATAGCTTGTTCATTTATATCTCCCTCTCTACTTTCCTAGAGAGACAATTAAGGTGTGAAAGTTTGCTTCTATAGTTTTTCGCCTATGTTTATACTTCATGGTGTTATAGATGTTCTTTATTTAGCTATATTCTGTTCACTTTTAAGGTCTTTTATAGTTTTCCCTCTCAAAGGGGAGGTTGAGGATCTTGAATCATTCAAATATAAAATTGGGTGTGTGCATCTGTGTCCATGTATTCACTCAGCTGTTACTAAACATTGTGCTGTATGCTAGAGTTTGGACGTATCAAACAGTGTCATTACCCTACCAGCTTAGAAAACACAGCAAACTAATCTACTCTGTAAACTTGATAAAAATTGCTTCTAATATACCATTATTCTCAGTGATGGGAAAAAGTTGGAAGGCAGTCTGTTGACATGTTTAACTTTGTTATTTAGTGTTTAAATGAAGCAAGTTAATGTGAGTTTTTTTAATTTATTTTTTATTGAAGGATAATTGCTTTACAGAGTTGTGTTGTTTTCTGTCAAACCTCAACATGAATCAGCCATAGGTATACATATAACCCCTCCCTTTTGCACCTGTCTCCTGCCCCATCTCACCCCTCTGGATTGATACAGAGCCCGAATTTGAGTTCCCTGAGCCATAGAGCAAATTCCCGTTGGCTGTCTATTTTAGATATGGTTAATATGGCTTTGAAATGAAATTTCCACTTAATTGACTCATTAAAAAGTTATTGAACTGTTTTAAAGAATAACACTCTTGAATTGTTTATGCTTAGGTAAAGCTGATCTAAGTAGAAGTTAGTTTTTGAGAAGATAGTATTCTAAATTTTTTCTATTTGTGTAAGAGAATTTACTAACAGTAGGGTTTTACAGCTACTTATATTTACCCTATGTTACAGTAAATGTGTATAATGTTACAATAAAAATAGTTTTATATCAGTTGATATCGTAAGCAATAGACATTTTAATTTCCAATTGAATAAATTAATGAAATTTATATTTACTTCTTTTTCTTTTCAGTGAGTATTACTTCAGTATAGAAAACTTGGAACGGGATTTCTTTCTTAGAAGAAAGATGGACGAGCAAGGTTTCTTGCCTATTTCCCTGATTGCTGGTTTCCACCGTGTTCAGGCTCTCACTACAAACCTTAATCTCATTTTAGAGGTAATTATTCATATACAGAACAGTCTGTACTTTCAGTTATGCTATGAATCTAAAGCTGCTCTAAAAAAATAAATCTATTAAATAATTTTAAGAAAAAAGCAAAAACATTCTTCCCTGGTAACAGAGCTGGTAAAGAATTGGTCTGCAATGCTGGAAACCCCGGTTCAATTCCTGGATTTGGAAGATCCCCTGGAGAAGGGGTAAGCTATCCACTCCAGTATTCTTGGGCTTCTCTGGTTGCTCAGATGGTAAGCAATCCGCCTGGAATGCGGGAGACCTAGGTTTGATCCCTGGATTAGGAAGATCCCCTGGAGGAGGGCATGGCAACCCACTCCAGTATTCTTGCTTGGAGAATCCCCATGGACAGAGGAGCTATAGCCTATAGGATTGCAGAGGTGGACACAACTGAGTGACTAAGCACAGCACAGTAACCTAAGACTCTTACTGTATCTCAAGGCTTCTTTGCCATTTTATAAAATCCAAATAAATGTCTAACCTTGGAAACCCCTCAAAGGATTACTGATGTTTCCACCTGTTTTTAATTTGATCCTTCTTGGTTGGGTTGAACCCTCAAACAAACTTAAACATTCTTGGGTATTCTTGGTCCTTTAGTATTTAGGTTGCTATAAAAGAGATTGTATTCTCATCATTAAAATTTTGAGAAATTTTCCTGTATACCAAGGGCTAATTTAAAATAGTTATTCTAGTTGTGTTCTTAAAGCTTTTATTAAATCTCTTGTCTGTTTTGTTGTAGAAATGGTTTCAGCGTTTTTGGTTTTCCGTTCCCTACATATATACATAATCTTGGCCCTTTTTGCTATATAGTTTTTTGAATTTTGGCAGTCTTACACACTTGTGCCACCTGTGTAGCCAATCTCTTTCCTCATACATAGGCCCTTGGGACACGGATCTGATTTTTTTTTTTTGTCCCTCTAGTTTTGCCTTTTCTAGACGATCATGTAAATAAATTATACATCACTAGTTTGTAGCCTTTTGTTTCTGATTTCTTTGACTTAGCATAGTGCTCTTGAGATTCATTCTTGTTGTTTCATGTATCAATAGTTTTTCTTATTGTTGACTGGTATTTCATAGTAAGGATACACTGCATACAGTTCACTTGTTGATAGACATATAGATTGTTTCTGGTTTTGGAGATTATGAATAAAGCATAGATCTAAATATTGAGGATTGTGATTGCTGGAATCTGTGGTAAGTGTATGTTTAACTATAGGAAGTTGCCAACCTATTGTCCAAAATGGATTTAACCATTTTGCATGCCACCATTTTGTATGAGAATTACATTTGCTTCTCATCAGCACATGGTATTCTCAGTTTTTTGAATAATGGTCACAGAGTCAGATGCGACTGAGCGTACTCAGATCTCTAAGCAAGCTCAAGCTCCACTATTATTTTCAACGAAATTATCAATTTCCTCTGGTCTCCCTATCTCTGTAACAATCTGGTTGTAATTCATTGCATCCTTTTTGGTCTGTTCATATTCCCATTAAGTCCTTAATTTTTATATCACTGATTGTCTACTTCTATTATTTACAGCAGTGGGGAAGGGATATTTTTAAAAGAACTTTTGCATTACTGTTATGGTTAGCATTATTAGTATGTAGTGGCTGATTTATAGTGAGAAAACTGTTGTGAAACAGAAACATGTAAGCATAGTGATTTAGAACAGCATAGGTCTGTATTCATTTAACATTCATTATGTACCTACCACTTATTACAGTAGGAAAGATGTCTTTTTTTTTTTCCTCTAGGAAGGTAGGGCTTCATTAGGCTTTGCAGTGTAAACATACTGATTTAAAGCATGGACTTGAGGACCTGCATACATATCCTCATAGCTCTGAACTTCAAGCACTTCAGGCAGTGTTCTGAGGTTTCTGTAAAGTGGAAATTGTTACAATACATACTTCATGGGATTGTTATGGGTATGAAATCTATAATGACAGTATCTGGCATACACCTTAAGCTCTAAATAAAAATTCACTGTTATTTTTATATCCTTCTATTTATTACTCCTTTTAATCAGCTTTTTCCAATATGTATTTGAATATGCTCAAGTGTTAACTTTCTTGAAAAAGCTATCAAACGAAGCAAAATATACTTTAGCTATTTACCATATTTACCTTGGTTGAGAATGTCTACATAGCCACACTTACTGAATCTGTTTCCTCCTTTCCCATTCATTTTCACCATACTGAGTTCTTTTACTTTCTCTCTTTTTTTATTATTTGCATATGTATATTGTATTTTGATTGCTCTTGTAGCATTGCCACTTAACAGTTATAGTACAATATTGTCTATAGTCATTGTACTGTGCATTATATTGGTCTCTTATTTACTACTACGTATAAGTAAGTAGTAGTAAACAACATTAATCTTATCCCTTCATCCATTTCCTGGTAAGCATTTTCTTCTTTTTTAAAAAAAAACAGGTTTCATTTTTTTAGATTCCACATATAAGTGATATCATATAATACTTGCATTTGTCTTTCTCTGCCTTTTTTATCTCACCATAATGTGTTTAAAATTAATCCATGTTGTCAGAAACAGCAGGATATCCTCCTTTCTCATGATTGAGTAGTATTCTATTGTGTATATATACCACATGGTTTTTATCCATTCATTTTTTAGAGGTCATTTACGTTGTCTCCATATCATGGCTACCGTGAATAATGCTGCAATACATTTGGGAGTGCATGTATCTCTGAATATTTATTTTCTTTGGATATATACCTAGAAGTGAGTGGAATTGCTGGATCATGTGATTGATCCAGCTTATTGCATTCTTGATAGTTGCTCCAAAACTGAGCTATTTGTGTCTTCCTTTTTGTTAGATTTAATTGATTCTGGCTCTGCATTTAGTCAGTTGTATTCAAGTTATTTAATGTCTTACATGCTAAAGTTTTCTTATTGTTAAAATACAACAAATAAGTGCTTAAGCTATCATAGAGTATATGGACTTAGAGGAGTCATTAATATAATAATCATAAAGTCCTTAGACCTGTGCTTGCTACTCTCATCTCAAACCTTGTAGCCCAAATTGGCTGACCTTGCAGTTCCACAAAATGTGTGCTGCTCTTTTCTTACTTTGGTGTCTTTGCACAGGCTAGTCTTTCTCTTAATACCAGTCATAGGACCTGGACCTAGGAATATAACATCTATATGTTCCAGCATTGCTGGTTGCTCATAATAATAGGACCAAGTACAGAAAAAAGGACCAAATACAGAAAAAACCTCAGAGACTCAGAAATAACTGACTCATTGTTTCAAAGCTCAAGATAATGAGATTTGGTTTCAGTAAAAATATGTCTTAACATTTGTTTTGTCTAGATCTTTTCCTTAATTTGTGTATGCTATGAGTCTTTTAAGGCCTGAACCACAATTTTTCTCCTTTCTGTTTTCTTTATTTTCTCGAATCCTGCCCCCCCCCCCCCCCACCCCAGGGGAGAATCCCCTGTGATTCAAGATTCAATGGGTATATAGTGAAAAATTTCCTTCTCATCTTTCACCAACAGTGAACTAGTTAAACCTTCCTTGGTGTGGCAAGTAGTGTTACACCTTTTTATGTATTTTTCCTGAGATTGTGCATGTTTTACTGCATAATACTGTTTCACTCCTTTAATAATAGCAGCATATATTGGAATATCATTCCATATAAAGAACTTTAAATTTTTTCTTTAAATTTTTTCCTAAATTGTGACATAGTTTAAACACTGTAAATAAGAAATTATAAGATTAAGGATGATTTCTTTTCCCCTATGTATGTACTCATGTTAATTATTAAGTTTAAGGAAGCTTGGCTTCCCTGATAGCTCAGTTGGTAAAAATCCACCTGCAATGCAGAAGACCCTGGTTTGATTCCTAGGTTGGGAAGATCTGCTGGAGAAGGGATAGGCTACCTACTCCAGTATTCTTAGGCTTCCTTTGTGGCTCAAGTGGTAAAGAATCTGCCTGCAATGCAGGAGGCCTGCATTCGATCCCTGGGTTGGGAAGATCCCTTGGAGGAGGGAAAGGCTACCTACTCCAGTATTGTGGCCTGTAGAGTTTCACAGACTGTGTTATCCACAGGGTCACAAAGAATTGGACACGACTGAGTGACTTTCTCTTTCTTTTCTTTTCCCCTGTATATGTACTCCTGTTAAGTATTAAGATTAAGGTATAAGATTTTCACATTCCCAGAGAGTGCACTTGTACCCCGCCCTAGTCAGAATCATTGCTTTCCTCAAATATAGCTGCTTTTCAGAGAGTTCCCTCACCAGTTTAAAATATTACATAAAGTATTTGAATTTTTTTTATACCCGACTTTTGCTTATTTCTGTAAGGCTTATTCTTACATGTGGCAGTTGTTTATTTTCCATTCTGCAGTAATATTTAATTGTATCATTATGAATATACTATTTTTTCATGCTCCTATTAATAGACATTTGGGTTCTTTACAGTATGAATATGTGACTGTTGTGAATGTTATTGTACATACTTTTGGATGGATATACATATTTGTTGTCCTGTGAAATTGATAGGTAACAGGATATATATATATGTGTGTGTGTGTATACAAATATATATATATAGTATATGAGCGTAGCTTTTGTAGATACTGCTAAACTGTTTTTCCAAAGTATTGAGCCAATTGAAACTATTGCCATTCAAGTGTTTGTCTTCACATCCCAGTGAACAACATTGGTAGTCTTTTATTCAAAGTATTTTGAAAAACTAAACTCATAGGGAAGTTTTAAGGAGATGTTTCTCTTTCTTTTTAAATTCAGGTAAAATAAGTAACATGCTCTAAAATGCAGGACTCTTTACGTGTTCAGTTTGAGTTTTGAAAATTGTATAAGCCTGCTCCAAACAAGATATATCAATAGTTCATTACTCTAAAAACTTCCGCAGTGGCCCTTTCCAGTCAGTTCCCCATCCTCTTGTCCTTTGCCCTGCCTAACCAAACCACTTTTGTGATTTCTGTTAACATAGATTTGTCTGTTATTTATGTTTGTATAGATGGAAGTTTTCTGTCTCCTGGCTCTTTTCATTTGTAGTTTTTTTTTTTTAATGTAATGTTATTTGAAATATAGTTGATTACAGTGTATTTCTCCTGTACAGCAAAGTGATTCAGTTATACATATATATATTTTTTTTTTCATGTTCTTTTCCATTATGGTTTATGACAGGATATTGAGCATAGTTCCTCATTATACAATAGGACTTTGTTGTTTATCCATACATCTCTATATAATAGTTTGTATCTGCTGATCTGAAACTCCTAGTTCATCCCTCCTCCAACCCGGTGGGCAACCACAAGTCTGTTCTCTGTGAAGACAAGGGTTATTTTATGAAACTTTTGTTACATATGTACATACAAAGTTGCATATGGATGTGTATCTCTGTGAGGTTCCAATGTAAGATGTATTTCTAAAGGTAAAATCAAATTTTGATACACTGGTGATCACTTCAGGAGGTGAAACACTAGGATTTGAAAGGGAAGATCTCAAAGGGGAGGCTGAGTATCAGGCAGAGTAGAACATTGCCCTCTGGTGGATGGAAAAAGGCAGCACCAGACATCAGAACTAAGATCATGGCATCTGGTCCCATCACTTCATGGCAAATAGTTGGGGAGACAATGGAAACAGTGACAGACTTTATTTTAGGGGGCTCCAAAATCACTGCAGATGGTGACTGTAGCCATGAAATTAAAAAGCGCTTGCTCCTTGGAAGAAAAGTTAGGACCAACCTAGATAGCATATTAAAAAGCAGAGATATTACTTTGGCAACAATGGTCTGTCTAGTCAAAGCTATGGTTTTTCCAATAGTCATGTATGGATGTGAGAGTTGGACTGTGAAGAAAGCTGAGTGCCAAAGAATTTATGCATTTGAACTGTGGTGTTGGAGAAGACTCTTGAGAGTCCTTTGGACTGCGAGGAGATCCATCCAGCCCATCCTAAAGGAAATCAGTTCTGAATATTCATTGGAAGGACTGATGCTGAAGCTGAAACTCCAATACTTTAGCCACCTGATGGGAACTGAACTGAAAACTTCTGGCATCAACAGGATCTGGGGTAAAGTTGTTTAGTCACTAAGTCATATGTGATTCTTTATGTGACCCCATGGGCTATAGCCTGACCAGGCTCCTTTGTCCATGAGATTTCCCAGGCAGGAGTACTGGAGTAGGTTGTCATTTTCTTCTCCATCATTTATAGTTTTTAAAATTCATCTATGTTGTTGCAAGATCTGGATGCTGGGGTCCACTGCTTTACTACCAGGATGTCATTGCTTCCAGATGGTTCAGTGGACAAAACTAGGAAAATATATTAAAAACAAAACAAAACAAAACAAAACACCATACATGTATCACTAATTCAAAACCCTTTTTGGGACTTCCTGGCAGTCCAGTAGTTAAGACTGTGTGCTCCTAATACAGGGGGCTTGAGTTCGATACCTGGTCAGGAACTAAGATCCCATATCCTGCAAGCTGCCTGGTACAGCCAAAGATTAATAGTGACAAGATAAAATACAAGGATGAGTACGAAAAAGAAATAAAAAGATTCTTCTTTATTTCCTTCATTCTATATTTCAGGCTGTCTTCTCTTTCAGTGATTATCTTGATTCTCATCAAGAGTTTGTTTTTGAAAATTTCAATACTAACTTTATTAATGTCCAATTATAGAAAATATAACTTGAGAAGTAAGCATGATGCTAATATTAAGCTATACAAGTGTAAGATACTTAAAGTAATAAATATAATGTGTTCTCCAACTAAAATATAGTGAGTTTTAAATCTTTATGTTAACACTTTGTATGTTGAGTTTTTATACTTGTCTTTTTTCCTTGTCTCTAAAGGTGAGTCCCCTTGAATTTCAGTTAAGATTCAAATTAGTAAGACTCTAATTTTTAAAGAAATTTTCTTATAGTTTTATTTTGCCCTTAAATTTTGCCATGTTTATTTATTTATTTATTTTTGAAGTTTGTTTTTGAGAGCCAGCATATCCTAGGGGCTAAGAGTTTCATGTTTAGTTCAGTTCAGTTCATTCGTTCAGTTATGTCCGACTCTTTGCGATCCCAGCATCAGGGTCTTTTCAAATGAGTTATTTTCACATCAGGTAGACAAAGTATTGAAGTTTCAGCTTCAAAATCAGTCCTTCCAATGAACACCCAGGACTGATCTCCTTTAGGATGGTCTGGTTGGATCTCCTTGCAGCCTAAGGGACTCTCCAGAGTCTTTTCCAACACCACAGTTCAAAAACATCAATTCTTTGGTGCTCAGCTTTTTTATAGTCCAACTCTCACATCCATACATGATGGTTTTTCCAGCGGATGACCACTGGAAAAACCATAGCCTTGACTAAACGGACTTTGGTGACAAAGTAATGTGTCTGCTTTCTAATATGCTGTGTAGGTTGGTCATAACTTTCCTTTCAAGGAATAAGCATCTTTTAATTTCATGGCTGCAGTCACCATCTGCAGTGATTTTGGAGCCCAGAAAAATAAAGTCAGCCACTGTTTCCACATCTATTTACCATGAAGTGATGGGACTGGATGCCATGATCTTAGTTTTCTGAATGTTGAGCTTTAAGCCAACTTGTTCACTCTCTTCTTTCACTTTCATCAAGAGGCTTTTTAGTTCTTCTTCACTATCTATGTGGATTACAATAAACTGTGGAAATTCTGAAAGAGATGGGAATACCAGACCACCTGACCTGCCTCTTGAGAAACCTGTATGCAGGTCAGGAAGCAACAGTTCCAACTGGACATGGAACAACAGACTGGTTTCAAATAGGAAAAGGAGTACGTCAAGTCTGTATATTGTCACCGTGCTTATTTAACTTATATGCAGAGTCCATCATGAGAAACGCTGGGCTGGAGGAAGCACAAGCTGGAATCAAGATTGCTGGGAGAAATATCAATGACCTCAGATATGCAGATGGGGGACAGATAATAGTTTGACTTGGTATTACCTCATACTAAATCTGTGACCTTTATCAAGTTATCCTACTTTATTTCTTTGAGCCTCAATTTCTTATGTATGAATCCCACCTTAAATTTACAAAGTGTTACAAGGAATCTCTGCATATGTGTTTTTATTATAAAATAATGGTGGGATTTATTACAGTAATTAGATATATTGCCTAAATTTTACTTGGTGATATATTAATGAAAACAAAAGGAAATATTAATAGGGAAGGAAAAAATTGACAATAAAATTATAGTTGAACTTTATTGAAAATACTTAATTGAAACTTTTTCACAATTAGAATAATCTGCTACATGCTAAATCAGGATATTTCATACTTTGCAGGGGCAAATGATTTTAAAAGTTTTTCTGTTCATGGATATTTTTAAAAACATGATACTATATGCTGATTTCAGACTTAGAAATACAGGATGTACAATTAAATTTTTGAATGAAATTGCTTTATAATTTAAAATACCTATTTATAGGCACTGAAAGATAGCACAGAAGTGGAAATTGTGGATGAGAAAATGAGAAAAAGACAGAACCAGAAAAATGGCCGATTCCAGGCCCCCTCCACGGAGTGTGCCACAGACAGACTTCTCTCAACTGATTGATTGCCCAGAATTCGTACCAGGGCAAGCCTTTGGTTCACATACAGGTAACAACTTTTCTTTTAGAGCAAACAGCATTATCAGTGGGGTATTTACTCCAGTTTACCTATCTTTGTAAAAGTTTATTTAGACTCAGTAGAAAATTAAAGATAATTTAAAATGTTTGGATGCTTTATATTTTATTCATAATATCTCCCACAGAAAGCTATGAATTAAATAGGGATTTAGGAATTATGGGAAGCAGCACTCTGCTCTATTTATTCTTATTTGTATACTTTGCCATGTTTGGAGTTTTTTCCTATCTTAATTTTACTAAATGGTTATAGATATATTCTGCCTGTTTTCCCTTTGTAAGATTGAAATAGTCTAAAAGTCTTACACTTAAGAGAGGGGGTAGCCTTCCTTTATTTTTTTTTCCAATGTACTTCAACTTTGTCTTGAAATCATAAGATGACCTATATTCTAAAGCAGAATTGGGGCTCTCTTATGAAGTTATTATAATTATATGTTAAAGAATTGGTGGTATTTAGAATTTCCCAAAATTGGTTTAATGTTAAGAATTTTTTCCTGGATCATTTTTAAGACATTCCCTCTTGGGAAAAAAATATGTGTGCTTAAACTTTTTCAGTCAGGGTGATGATCTACTGATGCTCTTGGATGTCATTTCATCGGAATATGCAGAGGAATAGGTGACTCAATGAAATATCATTATAAATATTGGAACAAATCGTGCTGCAGAAATGAAAGCGACCAGACTTCTCTGCAAGACTGTCTACTTCCACTCCTTGTGGAGGAGGTTGGGCCAACACTTCAATGGAGATAACACCTTTGTGATGATGATGAAAGACAGACCTGAGAACTGCTGTTGTTTTTAATAGGAGCTGCCCATTTGTTTGTAATTAGCCTGAGCTACATGTGCAATTTATTCACGGTGGGAAAGTTAATTATCATTCTGGAAATATTGCAAGATTCTGTCTTTTCCTTCCAGACTTCTGTATTTGTGTCCAGATCAATAAAGCAGAAATAGGCTTGAGTGGAATTTCCCGGTTTGTTAGATCCTTTGCTGTTTTCAGTATAGTGTACATTGTGTAACTCACCTATTGTCATAATATTTCACATGGACTATGAGATTTATTAATGTGGACTATTAAGGATAAGAAACCTTAAGAAATGAACAAGTGTTTTTGTTTTTTTTTTTACTCTTTGAAATCTATTTTTGATATACCATTATAGAGACCTGCCATCAATAAAGCACTGATGGACAGTCTCACAGATATTTTTATTGAGCATTTCTTTGATTGTTAGCCCTCTGTGCCTCTCTGCCTAGAAAGCAATTTGGGCCGGTGTTTTAAAAGTTTGAGAACTTCAAGTGACTTTTTTAGGTTTTTAAAAAAATATGATGTCTGATTGTATAAGTTAGATTAACTTATTGTATAAATTTGGGGTCCAAGATGATATATTTAACCTTATGAACAGGCATTAGGTCAGTTGTAAAATAGAAACAGGGTAGGTAAGATAGTCAAATTGATTATGCCTGTCCATTAATCATTTATGCATTATTAATAAAATTACAAGAATAAAATCAGTGTTTGTACATTTTTGTGTTTCTTTAAATATATACTCATTTACATGCATGCACATATTGTCTGAATCAAGTCAATCTGTATAGTTACCCAAAGCTATGATTCAAGGTGGATAAAGATGTCATGAAATAGAGATCATGAAATATGTATGGTAATTTATCTCTGAAAAGTCATGTTGTCAATTTTCAACTAGGAAAAAAATCTTTTTTCTAGGTTCTTGCAAATTAGAACCTATTAAGTGTTTCAAAGTATGTGTCTAATTTTTGTCCACGACTAAATGGTATTAATTTGGGGCCACATCCCATTGGTTTTTTGAGTTCCCTAACCAGGAATTGAATCTGTGAATGAAAGTGCAGAGTCCTAACCACTGCACAGCCAATGAGTTCCCACAAACAAATTTAGTGTCAAATAATCCAAGTCTTACTCAAACTCATTTGATCTTGGAAGATTAGGGTTTTACTATTACTATTAAAGCATGGCAGTCCACTCCAGTATTTTTGCCTGGAGAATCCCATAGATAGAGGAGTCTGGGCTACAGTCCATAGGGTCACACAGAGTCAGACACAACTGAAGCGACTTAGCCCACACACATTATTATTAAAATTTACACACACATAGTTTGAAGTCTTTTCTTTGTAAAAGATATAGAAAATCATATAGAACATATGTTTAGTTTATATAGTGAACACCCTTTAAAAACTATCAAAGACTCTTAAGTTTTCTTAACCAAATTCTTTGATATTTTAATGTCATTTAACTTATAAGCACATGTGTTGTGAATATCATGAGACATATAACTTCATAGCAAAAACATTAATCAAGCTTAAAGAGCATTTAGGATGATTAAATCATAAACTTAGGTTTACGGGTTTTCTTTAATTTCTGTGCTAAAAATAGTAGATAACTAATTTCTCTGCCTTGTGCCAGATACTGTTGTAATATATACATGAACTCTGCATACTAGTTTAGTTAATTCTCCCAGTTACTAGAGTGCTGGTTCTTAATTCACTGCATGAATAGAAACAATTCATGGCACCAGTAATAGAGTTCTCTGAAGTTAATGTTCTTCCCAATTTGTACCACTTTTAATGTTAATACTAACAGTCCAAATCTTTTCACTCATACTAATTTTTTGGATCAATTATTTTGTACCATTAAGTTGTAGAGCAGCAGTGTCCAGTAGAAATAGTTTGCTACACATGTAATCCTAATAATTTAAATAGTATTAAAAGCTGTAAAACATGAAATTAATATATCCAAATGTTAGAACATTAAAAATTATGAACCAATGTTATTTTTGTGCCAAGTCTTTGAAATCTGGTGCATATTTTATAGTTATATCCTGAGCACATTTCAGGAGTAGCCACATTCCTAGTGCTCCGTACCTCCATATGGCTAGTGGCTATTGTGTTGAACAGTGCAGTTTTAGAGCCTTTGTTGTTATGAAATAATATGCTTTTTAAAGCAATATAGTAACTTGGTGGTTGAATCTTGGATGTAACCATGTCCATGGAAATGATAATAAATCCATCTAATTGTAGGATGTAGTAGATGAACGTAAAATCTTGAAATACTCTTCTCAAATTCCTGGCATGTGCCCTTGCATTTTCATTTAGTAAGTTTAAAGGATTGTTGGTATTCATTTATTCGACTTTCTCTTTGTAATATTCTGCTTTGCAGTATTTTCAAGGAATTGGCTTTGAGGAGTAAATAATGCT
Source organism: Nanger dama (assembly GCA_917880005.1). NCBI lineage: Eukaryota > Metazoa > Chordata > Mammalia > Artiodactyla > Bovidae > Nanger > Nanger dama. The sequence continues at coordinate 30,330,954 of CAKJTW010000009.1, read as the reverse complement.
TAGAAGTTTACAGTATAAATTTGTTTCTGAAACATGTTTTGTCCAAAGCAAGTGCATAATGCATGATAACTTAATATTCTTTCACTTTTGAAAAAAATTTTATAAAGGAAATTATGCTTTGTATTTTATAAAGTATATAATTTCATTAAATGGTGGAGAAAGGCATTTTAAATTCCAGCAGAACTGTAAAATATTCTAACTAAATATTATTGCCAGTGCAGTACACTTTAATGATGTGACACATTATGCTTTTTACAGTATTGAGTTTACTGGATTTAAATAAACCTTATTAGGAAACGGAGAAAAGGTTGCCTTAGTGTAGATTCTGCTGCTGCTGCTGCTGCTGCTGCGTCGCTTCAGTTGTGTCCGACTCTGTGCGACCCCATAGACGAGAGCCCACCAGGCTCCGCCATCCCTGGGATTCTCCAGGCAAGAACACTGGAGTGGGTTGCCATTTCCTTCTCCAATGCATGAAAGTGAAAAGTGAAAGTGAAGTTGCTCAGTTGTGTCTGACTCTTTGCGGACCCCATGAACTGCAGCCTACCAGGCTCCTCTGTCCATGGGATTTGCCAGGCAAGAATACTGGAGTGGGGTGCCATTGCCTTCTCCAAGTGTAGATTCTAGTAGAACCAATGACATTTTATTTGCTTAGTAGCATTTTTTAAGATTCTTTAATTTCATTGCAGTTTATGAACCTAAGATTTCACAGAGAATTGACTGAAATAAGTGTGTTGTCATAATTAGTAAATGACTGGCGTTGATGTTCTTGACAGGTTGGAATGAATGTGTCTCTGTAGGGGTCGATAACATTGCTGCTGTTATTCATTGGCTTCATTCTACATCTTACAGAGCCCTTTGCGTTTGAATATCATTGAAAGGTTATAATTGAGATTGATTTATCATGTTTTTGTGAAGAAAAAAAATATCAAGCCCAAGTAAAGAAAAAATGTGCTTTATAAGTAAGTAAGCCATTATTTTAACTTTAGAACTAACTTAAAATTTTAGAGTCTGCCCCAAATTCTCCAAGAATTGGAAGTCCACTGACCCTAAAGAAAAACGCAGAAACAAGTAATCTTCAAGGAATGTCTAGAGGTTTATCTACCAGTTTGCCCAACTTGGATTCAGAACCTTGGATAGAAGTAAAAAGAGACATCATCCATCCCCAGTGAAACTGAAGGTAAGTTGTTATTACTCAAGTGAAGTTTGTATTCTATATCCTGAGTGGCTTGTAAGGCCACTGCTTCTCAGGTACATATATAAAATGTGGTAAACTTTAAAACAGTGGTAAAATTTGGGACCATTGCTCTTCAGTAAGAACTTACAGGTTACTCAGTAGTTGAAAATAATTATATCAATTTTAAAAAATTATCTTATTTCTGAGTATGATTTTAAAATATTCTGCTTTAATCTTTTTACTTGAAATTTGAATACATTTCAGTTTTTTAAAGATGGCAACATTTTTCTAAATTTTGAGTTTATAACTGCCACATTATATGTAACCTTAATTGTAGAATTATTTTACATATAATTATTGGTAAAGAATACATGTCTGGTTTATGTTTTGGTGATTTTACAGTAAGAAAGAAAAATAATAAACTTCTTGGGGGCACACAAGGAAGTGAGATGATGGTAGTTAGGGAACAATACGAGAGTTTCTTGCAATAGAACTGCTGTATTTTTGGCTGATGGTTGGATATGTGAACTTGAAATGTGATTTTAAAAAATGGCTCTAATGTAAGCTACAAACACAAATGAGTACAAGTAAAATGGAAATCCTAGTAAGGTTGATAGGTAACATCAATGTTTATCTTGTGGTAGTCTGCTATAGTTTTACAGTATGTTAACTTTGAGAGAAAGTGGGTAAAAAGTGCACGAGATTTCTGTTTTCTTTCTTCTTTTTGGCTGCACTGTGTGGCATGTGGAATCTTAGTTCCTCAACCGTGGATCAAACTCACAACCCATGCATTGGAAGTGCTGGAATACCAGGGAAGTCCTCAAAATTTCTATTTCTTATAATTATATGTGAATGTACAATGAACTCAAAGTAAAAAAGCTTACTGAAAATAAACTTGGTAATAGTGCCATTAAAATAATTCAAATATTCAAAGTAAGCTCTAAAAGGAAGAGGTCACAAAAAATAACAGACCCAAATGTAGGAAGACTGAAGAAGGGCTATCATTAATATTAAAGATTACTATGGTAGGGCTCTTTATTCTTAAGATTAAACTGTGAAGAAAGAAAGCATGAAGGACTTAAGGGTGTTTCTTCATTGGAGGAATGGAAAGGATGTTGATATTTCACCTCAGCATAGGATGTTTTGCAATGTCTGGAGACAGTTTTTGGTTGTTAAAACAAAGTGCTACTGTGTCTTGTGAGTGTGAATGCCAGGGATGCTATTCAGTGTTCAGTGTTCTGTAGTGCATAGGACACCTCCACCTCCACCACACATCCTAAAGAATTATCAAGCCCAACATGTCATTAATGCTGAGTTTGAAGCCCTGATCCAAGATAACTTTGTACTTTCTTATTTGCCATTTTTGAAACAAATTGGAATACATTTAATTTACAATGTTGTGTTAGCTTCAAGAGTACAGCAGAGTGGTTCAGTTTTGTGTATATATATCCTTTTTCAGATTTTTTTCCCACTATAGGTTATTATAAGATACTGAATATAGTTTCCTGTGCTGTGCAGTAGGACCTTGTTGTTTATCTATTTTATACGTGTGTGTACAAGTGCTTGCTTAGTCCCATGGAATTTTACAGGCAAAAATGAAGTAGGTTCCCATTTCCTCCTCCATGGAGGAGATCTTTCCAACCCAGGGATTGAGCCTTTGTTTCTTGTTCCTCCTGCACTGGCAGGTGAATTCTTCACCACTGTGCCCCATATAGTATTGTGTATATTGATTCCCAAATTCTAATTTATCCCACTGTCCCCTGTGGTAGCCATAAATTTTTTATGTCTGTTAGTCTTTTCTGTCTTGAAAAGATAGCTTTTGAATTAGCAATGGTGGTTACACTCAGCATACTTAAGGTTTTCTTCCTTGGGTTATTTTAAAAGCCTAAGGCAGCTTCTCAAAATAAGATTTTTTTAATTTATTTATTTTAATTGAAGGCTAATTACTTTACAACATTGTGGTGGTTTTAGCCACACATTGACATGAATCAGCCATGGGTGTGCATGTGTCCCCCCCATCCCAAACCCCCTTCCAGCCTCCCTCCACATCCCATCCCTTTGGGTCATCCCAGTGCACTGGCTTTCAGTGCCCTGTTCCATGCATCGAACTTGGACTGGTCATCTATTTCACATATGGCAATATACGTGTTTTAGTGCTGTTCTCTCAAATCATCCCACCCTCAGCTTCTCCCACAGAGTCCAAGTCTGCTCTTTATATCTGTGTCTCTTTTGCTGTTTTGCACATAGGGTTGTTGGTACCATCTTTCTAAATTCAATATACATCCGTTAATATACTGGTGTTTAATATATTGGTGTTTTTCTTTCTGACTTCACTCTGTATTATAGGCTACAGTTTCATCTACCTCATTAGAACTGATTCAAATGTGTTCTTTTTAATAACTGAGTAATATTCCAGTGTGTATATGTACCACAACTTTCTTTTCCATTCGTTTGCCAGTGGACATCTAGGTTCCTTCCATGTCCTAGCTGTTATAAACAGTGCTGCAATGAACATTGGGGTACACATGTCTCTTTGAATTCTCTTTTGTGTGGATGCCCAGCAGTGGGATTGCTGGGTCATAAGGCAGATCTATTTGTAATTTTTTAAGGAATCTCCACACTGTTTTCCATAGTGTCTATACTAGTTTGCATTCCCACCAACAGTGTAAGAGGGTTCCCTTTTCTCCACGCCTTCTCCAGCATTTATTGTTGGTAGACTTTTGATAGCAGCCATTCTGACTAGTGTGAGGTGGTACCTCATTGTGGTTTTGATTTGCATTTCTCAGATAATCAGTGATGTTGAGCATCTTCTTATATGTTAGCAATCTGTATGTCTTCTTTGGACAAGTGTCTGTTTAGTTCTTTGGCCCACTTTTTGATTGGGTCATTTATTTTTCTGGTATTGAGCTGCATGAGCTGCTTGTATATTTTTGAGATTAATTCTTTGTCAGTTTTGTTTGCTGTTATTTTCTCCCATTCTGAAGGCTGTCTTTTTACCTTGCTTATAGTTTCCTTTGTTATGCAAAAGCTTTTAAGCTTAATTAGGTCCCATTTGTTTATTTTTTTTTAATTTCTATTACTCTGGGAAGTGGGTCATAGAGGATCTTGCTGTGATTTATGTCTGTGAGTGTTCTGCCTTTTTTCCTCTAGGAGTTTTATAGTTTCTGGTCTTACATTTAGATCTTTTAATTCATTTTGAGTTTATTTTTGTGTATGGTGTTAGAAAGTGTAGGTTCATTCTTTTACAGATGGTTGACCAGTTTTCCTAGCACCACTTGTTAAAGAGATTGTCTTTTCTCCATTGTATATCAAAAAGAGATTTTCTGAAGATCCTGATTAATTTCTGTATTTGTCATGGAGAACCTGGATAACTTGGGATCATATATTGGACTCATTGACAAAAATTTGTACCATATTTCATTTATTCCAAGATCTACATTTTTTCCTCCACATTAAAAAAACTCTTTAATCCCTACTTTTTTGGTCTCTTCCTCATAAATTATAAAAAATTATATATAAAATATAAATTTATATATAACTGATATCAAATAACAAAAGACTCTCCTTGCTTTATCATTATTAACAGTTTGGTGTTTTTCTAAGACTTTTTTTCATGTTTTTGCAAACAAACTAGTATATGTAGTTTTGTTTTTAACTATATTCACAGAGTGTTAAAGCTTACTTTTTTAAAAACGTAAAAACTTCTATTTACTAGAATGTTAGTTCCATCAGGGCAGAATTACTGTCATATTTATTGTTATAATCTCCTACCTAGAATAGTACCCAGGTCACGTGAGGACCCAGATAATTATTGACCAAATGAATGAATATAGATTCACATGAATAGGAATTCTGGAGAGAGCAATTGTCTTATTCTAGGGATAGGTGGGTTAACATTTACTGAAGGATAAAGATTGATCAGAAAATGGCATTGGAAGATGAGAACATTGAAAAATCTATTTCTTTGTGTTGAGAGTTTGAAAATCTAGATTAAGTTAGACTTTAGGATCTAGAATCTACAAATTTGGACTTTATATATGTCATCCAACAGTAAGCTATTTTACATTTTTCACGAGGGTGGAAATTCAATAATTCGGCGAGTGATAGTGAATTTAACATGAAATTTTGAAGTAAAAAGATTGAGAATAGGGAGAATCATTGAATCTGGAAGTCCAAAGACCTTATTTTTTTCTGGGAATACTTCTGAAGTCCAATGGTTAGGGCTCTGCGCTTTCATTGCTGGGGGCTTGGGTTTGAACCCTGGTCTGGCAACGAGGATCCCACATGATGTGCTACAAGATGACTTTGGTTGTCTAGTTCATAGTTCATACTCCTAAACTAATTTTGAGATTGTGGACCAACAATGTCACATTTATAGGCCTTTTCTTCCCTCACCTGTAAAATAAGTTGGTGTGCTGTAATAAATGTGCTAAGGATCATGCTAATTTTGGAGGAGTTTTTAATATAATCTTTCTTTTATTCCATTTTGTGGGGTTTTTAGTCTTTAACTTAGTATTTATCAATTGCTTACTATTTATTGGGCCAGAATAATACTGGCATGATTTTCCTTTTGCATTTGACAGTTAATCCAGTTATTAAACAGTCTTGATATTACTTACATTAACATTGTTACACAACATATATTATAAAAGTGATGATAATGTTTTTATATAAAATACCAATTCCTTCCTCTAGGAACCACCATCTCTTCCTAAAGAGGCATCAAATCAAGTATATCTTCCAGATGAACAAGAACAAGAAGAACTTGATTTTTTCTTTGATGAAGAGATGGAACAAATAGAAGGTCAAAAAAACACATTTACTGATTGCTCTGATAATGATTCGGATTATGAAATTGATGATCAAGATTTAAATAAGATTTTGATTGTAACTCAGACACCTCCTTACATGAGAAAACATCCTGGAGGAGATCGAACAGGCTACCACATGTCTCAAGCAAAAATTACATCTGAACTTGCTAAAGTTATCAACGATGGTTTATATTATTATGAGCAGGATCTGTGGATGGAAGAATATGAAAACAAACACACAGCCATAAAGGTAATTGTTTATGGCCAACATCTTTCTATTGATAACTTTGTTTTGATTGCATGTTGCTGCTTAGGTTTTCCTAAACTTGAGTCCTTATTTTATGAAATTTTGAGTATAAATAAATTATATTTAATTTGAAAAATTTCTCAAAATATATGATATTTATAACCTGAAAAAGTTATTTTATTAAAATGACAGTGAAAAACAAAAACAACAAAAATGACAGTGAATAAATGCTTTCATTACCAAAAATATTAGCACTCCCTGATTAAAAAAATCCTACCTTTTTTTCCAGTAAAAGTAATAAGAAGGCCTTTCCTCATTAGAAGAAATAAAAACTAAAGTTATGGACTGGCTTAGTTTATATGCTCTTTACATATGTGGCTATAATCACTTCAGCTGTGTGAGCAGGGCTTCAGAAAGTAGGTACTTTAGTTGCCCTTTGTGTGCTTCTTACCTTAGTCTATGGTGCATGTTCTGTGACAGTGGAACTTGTTGACAAGTAGACAAGATTACACTGACTGTCTTTCCTTGTTGATCATTATTTTGTTGCAGGACCTGTTTGAAAGTTTGCTCCAGTTTTTCATCTTGAATTTTACCCAACCTCCTGGTACCTCCCCCAGTTACTAAGATAAAATATGAGAGTCTAGAGTAGTCTACTGGCTGTCTGCGTTCCTTTTATATGACTTTTAGTGGTATAGATAGGGATTTAAAAGGATCTTTTTCTGCCATTAAATTGATTAGAAAATTCCCCAAAATTAAATATTTGTTTTGAGGTTAGAATAATGAGGAAAATTTGCATAATATGCCAAATAGGAAAGAGATTTTAGAAATAGTGTTTTAGAAAAGCCAGCCAACTCATGGTTTTACAGAACTGGCTGTATGTGAAGCTTCATATCATCAAGAAGTGTGCTTTCCTTCTCAGTTCTTCTTCCTGGAATTTCCATCACTGCTTTTATCCTCTTGTCTTGCCATTTTGAAGATCCTGCCTCAGGATATGGTAGCTTGTCAGTAAATTGGAGCCTGAGCAATTCTCACAGTCCTACTACTTTGGGAAAGGAAGTATGTTTTTATAAAGTTTCTTGGATGAAATCTTAACTTGTGTAAGAATTGTTACATTATTTGTGATACTTAGGTTCTATAAATAATATCTAACTTAAATCCTTTTGGGAACAGAAAGAGATAGAAAACAAATTTACAATAGGTTAAGACTGCCCTACCTCCATTCCCTGTTCCTCTATCCTGCATCGTTCTTCACCATCTGCAGTTCTGTGTATGGCACTTTTGATCATGTAAATGTCAGATCTGTGAGGAAGGGATTTTGTATAGCCATGTCTCCAGTTGTAGCAGAGTTGTTACAGTTCCTAATGCAAAGTAGTACTCAATTCATATTTGTTAAAATGGATAATGAATTATAGATTAAACATTATGAACTCACCAGAAGAACCGAACCTCTGTGTATAATATTGGTTTTAAGAGAAGATATTTTCAGAGGTCCAGATAATGAAATTTCAAGTCACCTTGAAACAAATGCTCTTGGTAGGTGACTATTTGCTTGAAAGTGTAGATAGCAGTAATTAAATTTGACTACCTCATCTGTTGCCTTAGCCAAAAAATATTGGTCCAGGGAAAAAAGTCTTGGCTATATGGTTCTTAAGCATTATGGGTCTGTTCATAATTATGTCTTACCTAATCCCTATTGTTAAACGTATTCGTCTTTTCTCTAATTCTGTGGTCAGCATATACTTTCTCATTAGAATTGTACTTCTGTGGGTCTGTATAGAGGGAGAGAAAACAATTATTTAATTATTTATTACTCCCACTGTGTGTATGTGACACCATGTTAGGTACTGGGCATGAAGTGGGAAGATAACAGGATTTCTACATGCCTATTCTTAACATATACTTGGGACAGTAGACATTAAAAACCACAGTAGACAAACCACAGTAAGTACCTGAGGTGCTGTTGAACTAGACTATAAGGGAATGCCTGTGAGAAAGTCACAGTTGTAGTGAGATAGAAAGATAGGTAAGAATGAACCATGCAAATAACAGATAAACCATATTCTAGGAAAGGGGAATAATGAGTATCAAGGATATGAGATGGGAAAGAATTTGTTATATTTGAGGGACTAAAAAAAGTGTTTATAATATTTATACAAGGGAACAGTTATAGATATATAGGCATGTATCTGATCATAGAAGGTAACATGTGGGCCTTGTTAAGTAATTTTGAACTTACCTAAAATTCAAATGGAGTACCTTGAAGAATTTTATACAGGCAACAGCATGTGATCTAATTTTTATTTTAGAAATACCAATTTGGTTACTAAGGCAGAGAATGGATTAGATGGGGACAAGAGTGGCAGGTGAAATTCAGCTGGGAGTCTATTAAAGTAGTCCAGGAGGTGTATGTTGGTAATTTAAGATAAATTGGTGGCAAAGGAAGTGCAGAAATTAGACGACCCAGGTCTGAATCTTGAGGAAGGACCATTTAGGAGTTTCATAGGAAACTGGTGTTGTGGAAGCTGAACACTGTCTTCATGAGGAGAGAATAATCAGATATGTTGGAAGCTGGACAGATTGAGTTTAGGTATGAATGAAAAGAATGCCAAATTGGTAGGGTTGTTTGGTGATCATTTCTGACTTTGTGAAGGGAGTTTTGGTGAATCCATAAGCTATGTTGAATTGTATGTACCAAAGACTAGGTATAGGCCTTCTGTTTCTGACATGTCCTTATTGCTAAAGACAGTTAAAATGGCCTGCTAATAAATGAGAAAGTATGAACTTAAAATCCTTGCAAATCTGAAAGATAAGTTATCAGAATAAAACCACAGAGAAATAGAGGATTAAAACCAGTTTTGCCCAGGAGAGCATTTTGAAATTTGGATAGTTTGCAAAGTTCAGCTTTTCAAAAGCCACCCAAAATATAGAGTAAAAGATAAACCTGTGGCCTAGTCAGAGTCAGGGGTTCTAAAGGAGTCCCTTCCCCTATTGAATTGGTACCTGAAAACTATACCCTAGTGAAAGGATATAACTGCTTTCTCATCTGCTTCTCTAGAAGACTACAAAGCATATTTTCTTAGTTGTGCTGTGCAAGGTATCACATGTGAGAATGAACAGAAGTAGCAAACAATAAGCCCATACCATGAAAAAAATTTAGGTAGTAGAATTATTAAGCATAGTATAGAGTAACTATGCTTACTATGTTTAAAGAATATCTGCAAGGAAAAAGAAATTCTAAAGAATAACCTTTGTAGAACTTCTGGAAGTAAAAACAGTTAAAGGCTGAAATTAAAAACTCAGTTAATTAAAGGGATTAACAACAGATTAGATACAATTAAAAAATCAGTGAACTGGAAGATAGGTTACAAGAAAGTATTCAGAAATCAACAGACAAAGAGATAAAATATATGAAAGAGGGTATAGAATGGTATTCCAGAAAGTCATTGCTATTATTTGGTATATTTCAAATCTAGTTCTGTAAGTTAATATTTAATGGATTTTATTATAAATCTTTTTTATTTTTGAGAAAAGTAAAAAGTAAGTGGAATATAGAGTGAAAAACGTGGTCTAAGATAGATATTTATTCAGAGTTTCAGAAGGAAAGAGAGTAAATGGGAAAGAGTCAGTGTTTTAATAGGTAACACCTAGGACATTTTCCGAGCTGCAGAGAAGCACCAGAGTAGAGTAGCCAGGGAGAGTGGTTACTTTAAAGAAGAGCAGCTGGACAGTTAACTGACAGCTAACTTCTCACCAGTAACATTTGAATACAACAGACCATGGAATGATGATGTTAATATAGCAAGGGAAAATAACTACCAACACCTAATTGTATGCCTTGCAAAAATATCTTTCAAGTAAGAGAGTGCAATATAAGAGAAATTGCAAACAACAGAACCTCATCAAAGGAATTTCCAAAATTGAAATAAAAGTGATTCTAGATGCTAAAGGTACAGAAAGGAGTATAGAGCAAAGCAAGTGATAAATATGTAAATAAACCTAAATAAATATTAACTGTATAAGATAATAACTGTGTCTTACAGATTAACATTAACACAAACTGAGAGAAAGTACTTAAAGATACTGTTGTGTCTGAAAAGATAATTGATTATTTTTCAGTTTTAAAAGTTATTATTTTTCAAGTTTGGAGGATACCCATTTAAAAATAAATGTCTTAATGGGCTACTGGTTAGAATGTAATATGGTTCAACTATTTTGGAAAGCAGTTTGGCAGTTCTCAAAATGTTAAACAGAGTTATTATATGACCCAGGAATTCTGTTCCTAGGAATACACATGAGAGAAATGACAATATATGTCCACACAAAAACTTGTACACACATCTTCAATACAGCATTATGAAAGTGTAAACAACTCAAATATTCTTTGTTTGATGAATGAATAAATAAAGGTGATATAGCCATACAATGGAACATTATTTGCCAGTAGAAAAAAAAGGTGAATTTACTGATAATGCTACTTGAAAACATCATGCTAAATAAAAGAAGCCCGTCACAAAGTAGAACATATTATATGATTCTCTTCATCTGAAACCCAAAACAGAGAGAAATTAAATTGGTGGCTGCCTAGGGTGGATTTTGGGGTGGGTAAAGAAAATAGTGACTGCTAGTGGATATTAGGTTTATTTTTGGAGTGATAAAAATGTTGAAATATTGATTATGATGGTGGTTGCAAAATTGTATACGAAAAACAATTATACACTGGGATAGATTGTAGCATATTTGGATTTTATCTTAATAAAATTATTTTTAAACAAGTAAATGGAAAGGCATCCTGTGTATATGGATTGGAAGTCAGTAGTACCTAAGGTGATCTACAGATTCAGTGTGATCCCTGAATGACAATTTTTGCAAGAATAGGATAACAGATAATGAAATTTATATGGAATCTCATGGGACCCTGAAGAACCAAAGACAATCTTTACAAAGAAGAAATAAAGTTGAAAATCTCCTGCTGTTGATTTCAAAATACATTTCAAAACTACAGTAATCAAAACAGTGTCACTGGCATAAAGATAGACATAGACAAATGGAATTATAGAGCCCAGAAACAAACCCTTGAGTTGACTCTGGTGTAATGATTTTGAACTTGAATGCCAAGACCACCGAATGGGGAAAGGACAACCTCTTCAACAAATGGTGTTGGGGAAACTGAATATTCACATGCAAAAGAATGAAGATGGACCCTTACCATATCACCATAATACCTAAAAATTTTAATAACAGATTAAAGACTAAAACCTAAAACCCAAAGTCTTTAGAAGAAAACATAGGAGTGAAGCCTTGGGACATTTGATCTGACAGTGATTTCTTGGATATAACACCAAAAGCACATGTGAAAAAAACAAAAATGGATAAGTTAGAATTCGTGAAAATCAAAAACTTATGTGTATTAACAGATATAAAACAGGATGAAAGGATAGTCTGCAAAACAACAAAATATTTGCTTATCATAACTGATGATGTTAATACTATTGAATGTATAAAGAAACCCAACAACTCAACAAAATAACTCAGTTTAGAAAAAGTACTCAATGGACGTTTTCCAAAAATAATATACAGATGGCCAATAAGTACATGAAAGTATGCTGAGCATCATTACTCAACAAGGGAAATACAAATCACAATCAAATGAGTTAGCACCTCACACTAATTAAGATGGCTACTTTCAAAATAAAAGGCAAAACAGAAAATTTGTTGGAGAGGGTGTGGAGAAATTGAAACCTTGCATTGGTGGTGGAAACATAAAATAGTATAGCTCCTATGGGAAACAGTATGGCAGTTACAAAACTAAAGAGCAGCAGTATTCACAATAGCTAAAAAGTGGAAACAACCCAAAATGTCCATTATCCAATGAATGGATAAACAAAGTGATGGTGTATATGTGCAATGGGATATTACTCAACTTTCAAAAGGAAGAAGGACATCTGTCACATGCTACTACATCGATAGTCAAGATATGCTAAAACAAATGAGTCACTGAGACATATGGTATGATTCCAGTTGTATGAAGTACTAAAGTAGTGAAGTTCATAGAAACAAGAGTAGAGTGGTGGTTATGGGGTGAGGGGAAATGAGCTATTAAATGGAATAGAATTTCAATTTTGCTTAATAAAAATAGTTTGGTATCTGTTCCACAACATGGTGAATATACTTAACACTACAGAACTATACACTTAAGATGGTTAAGATGGTAAATTTTGTTATTTCCTTTTTTTTAAACCCCAATTAAAGGTGAAAATTAGAAACCCAGCCACTTATTGAATAAAAGTAAAGAAAACTTTTGTACATATATTAATATCAGACAGAATAAGGTTACAAAGTAGACTTGAAGACAAAAAGAATTACTAGTGGTAGAGAGTGTCTTTTTAAATAATGATTAAAAGTGAAGAAATTCATCAGAAAAGGGTAACTTAAAATTTGATGTATTTAATGCAGAATATTCAAGTATGTGAAGCAAAAAGTTAATAGAACAAATCTAGTCATAGTGACTTAATTTACCTCCTAAGTAAATAAGGAATGTTCAAGTAATTTCAAAAGAATAATTTGATAAACAGCTCTGTACCTAGCAACTGCAGAGTATAGCAAATTTTAAAGCATAATACATAAAACATAATAATGCATAAAACACATTAAAATTAAAATAATTTAGTATTTAATAATAGAAATAAAACCCTTTTTGTTTTGTAACAAAGCTATATTTTATAAATAACTCACCAAGGAAGAAATCATAGTGAAAATTAGAATATCTAAGTGGAATGTTAGCAAAATTTTGAAGATGCACCTAGAGAGAAAAGACTCTCTCTTCAGTTCAGTTCAGTCCCTCAGTCCTGTCCGACACTTTACGACCCCATGAATCGCAGCACACCAGGCCTCCCTGTCCATCACCAACCCCTGGAGTTCACTCAGACTCACGTCCATCGAGTCAGTGATGCCATCCAGCCATCTCATCCTCTGTCATCCCCTTCTCCTCCTGCCCCCAATCCCTCCCAGCATCAGAGTCTTTTCCAATGAGTCAGCTCTTTGCATGAGGTGGCCAAAGTACTGGAGTTTCAGCTTTAGCATCATTCCCTCCAAAGAAATCCCAGGGCTGATCTCCTTCAGAATGGACTGGTTGGATCTCCTTGCAATCCAAGGGACTCTCAAGAGTCTTCTCCAAGACCACAGTTCAAAATCATCAACTCTCTCTTAGGTAAAGGCAAATATTAGGTAAAATGCTTGAAATCAATAAACCAATCACTGTTATTATCTTTTCTGTATAAAAATTCCCCCAAGTCTCAAAGCCTTAAAAATTTCTCACACTGCTTGATAGTGGCTGCTGCAAGTGTGTGTGTGGGGGGTGGGGGCAGGGGGATTCTGTTTGATTGGTGTTCATTCTGAAAGAGGAGCCCTTATACAGCATTTACTCATTCACTTATACAGCGAGCAGATGGGGTGAACAGGAGGATGAGCTAAAGTGTACTATTGTGTTCAAATTGCTGCTTTTGTGGGTTTTATGTATATTTACTTACATTCCACCGGCTAAGGCAAATCACATGGCTGAGTGTATGGGCTGGAGTTTTATATGCTCAAGTGAGATGGAAGACAATTACATGATCTTTTAATCTAGGAAATTCGGGCTATGAACAATAATATTAATAGAATCTACTTTAGCTTTTATAAAGCTAGAGGTAGAAATTTCTCATGAAGTTACAAAAGTTAGCAAAATAAACTTCCATAAGTTCAGTTCGGTTCAGTTACTCAGTCGTGTCCAACTCTGCGACCCATGGACTGTAGCACGCCAGGCCTCCCTGTCCACCAACTCCTGGAGTTTATTCAAACATGTCCATTGAGTCAGTGATGCCATCCAACCATCTCATCCTCTGTCATCCCCTTCTTCTTCCACCTTCAGTCTTTTCCAGCATCAGGGTCTTTTCAAATGAGTCAGCTCTTCAAATCAGGTGGCCAAAGTATTGGATTTTCAGTTTCAACATCAGTCCTTCCAATGAACACTCGGGACTGATCTCCTTCAGAATGGACTTAATGGATCTCCTTGCAGTCCAAGGGACTCTCAAGAGTCTTCTCCAACACCACAGTTCAAAAGCATCAATTCTTTGGCGCTCAGCTTTCTTTATAGTCCAACTCTCACATCCATACATGACTACTGGAAAAACCATAGCTTTGACTAGACAGGCCTTTGTTGGCAAGGTAATGTCTCAGCTTTTAATATGCTGTCTAGGCTGATCATAACTTTCCTGCCAAGGAGTAAGTGTCTTTTAATTTCATGGCTGCAGTCACCATCAGCAGTGGTTTTAGAGCCCCCAAAATAAAGTCTGCCACTGTTTCCACTGTTTCTCCATCTATTTACCACGAAGCGATGGGACCGGATGACATTATCTTCGTTTTCTGAATGGTGAGCTTTAAGCCAACTTTTTCACTCTCCTCTTTCACTTTCATCAAGAGGCTCCTTAGTTCTTCTACACTTTCTGCCATAACAGTGGTGTTATCTGCATGTCTGAGGTTATTGATATTTCTCCTGGCAATCTTGATTCCAGCTTGTGCTTCCTCCAGCCCAGCGTTTCTCATGATATACTCTGCATATAAGTTAAATAAGCGGGGTGACAATATACAGCCTTGACGTACTCTTTTTCCTATTTGGAACCTATTTGGAGAAGGCAATGGCAACCCACTCCAGTACTCTTGCCTGGCAAATCCCATGGACAGAGGAGCCTGGTAGGCTGCAGTCCATGGGGTCACGAAGAGTCAGATACGACTGAGCGACTTCACTTTCACTTTTCACTTACATGCTTTGGAGAAGGAAATGGCAACCCACTCCAGTGTTCTTGCTGGAGAATCCCAGGGATGGGGGAGCCTGGTGGGCTGCCATCTATGGAGTCGCACAGAGCCGGACACGACTGAAGCAACTTAGCAGCAATAGCAGCAAGCAGGGTGACAATATACAGCCTTGACGTATGCTTTTTCCTATTTGGAACCAGTCTGTTGTTCCATGTCCAGTTCTAACTTGCTTTCTGACCTTCATACAGATTTCTCAAGAGGTAGGTCAGGTGGTCTGGTATTCCCATCTCTCACAGAATTTTCCACAGTTTATTGTGATCCACACAGTCAAAGGCTTTGGCATAGTCAATAAAGCAGAAATAGATGTTTTTCTGGAACTCTCTTGCTTTTCCAATGATGTAGCGGATGTTGCCAATTTGACCTTTGGTTCCTCTGCCTTTTCTAAAACCAGCTTGAACATCTGGAAGTTCATGTTTTGTTGAAGCCTGGCTTGGAGAATTTTGAGCATTACTAGTGTGAAACTTCCATAAAAGTATATGGAAAGAAAGAATTAGATCTAAAAGAGGTTTTAATCATACAATTATTTGAGAAAACTAAGATTACACTTAGGAAGACAAAATAGAGGAAAAGTACATTTTTAGCTGCAGTGAAAGTGGGGGTGTACTTACTTGTTATGGAGAAATTTTTATTTTTAAAAGTACTTCAGACCTATAATTTGAACATTTAAATTCAAACAAGGGAAATTTTGTAGAAAAATATGTAAATTACCAAAACTGACTAGAAAAGAATATAAGTTGCTAAAGACCATTTTAAATAATCTTCAAACTCTGATTTAACTTAGGTTTATTAGCAAGTTATTCTAAAATTGAAATAATTTCAGCCATACACAGTTTCCAGTGACTAATAGTAAATATTCAAATATTTGTTGAATAGCTGAGGTGAAAAGAGGAAATATTTGATTCATTTTATGTAAAGAACATAACCTTGATACTAACACCTGAAGAGAATATGAATGAGAAATTAATGAAAATACAAATGATGGTCTTTTAAGATTTTATTTTATGATATGAAACAACCATGAAAGAATCTATATATTTTCTATGGCAGCCATGACACATTACTATGAATTTGGGAGCTATAAAACAACATGAGTTTATCATTTAATTTTATAGATCAGAAGTCTGTGCTCAGCCAGTTTCTCTACTCTGAGCCTACAAGAAAAATCCTGGGCTCTTATCTGTACTTTTATGTGAAAAATTACTTCCAAGTTCATTCAGATTGTTTGCAGAATTCAGTTCTTTGTGACTCCATGTAGAGTTGAGGGCCTTCATTTCCATTTTGGCAGACTGGTGCCTTTCAACTTCCTTCACCACCTGTGTTCTTGGTCGAATTTGCCTGTAGTTGGAGAAAGTTTTCTGCATAATAAGAACACTCAGAAAATCTCAGTTACATCTGCAAAGTCCTTTTTGCCATGTATGCAATGTAATTACATGTTGTGGAGATTGGGATCTGTACATCTATGAGAGACGCTTCTGCCTAGTATAAGGTAGATCTTTAGAAGGATGCATCACACTTTTAAGGAGAGCATTATAATACTTTTAAAGTTTTTAGTGAAGACACAAATGAGAGAAATACCACAGTTCATGTTTAAAAAATCATTGTGATGAAGGTGGTTTTCCCCAGGTGGATTGAAAGGTCAGTTACATTCCAGTAAATATTTCAACAGTGTTTTTTTTTTTAAGGAATTTTAGAAACTGATTCTAAAATTTATATGGAAATGTAAGGGACAGGAAACTCATCACACTCCTAAAAGCGAGGCAACTTGTTTTTATTAAATTAAAGGTATGATTTATTAAAGATATGAGACAGACTAGGAATGGAATAGGAAGTACAGAAACAATTGGATTCATCTGTGCACACTTGGCAAATGACATGATTATGTATCAAAGAGATCTGATTTTTAATAAATAGTGCTGGAAAAGTTGTTGGTGAAAAAGTGAAATTACAGACTAATGGCTTACAGTGTCATTCATATCTATTTCAGTGAAGGGCAAAAACATTATTAGTGGATAACAGTAAAATGTCTTAATGCACTCAGAGTAGGGAAAAGTTTCTTGAATGGACACAAAAATCACAATCTTAAATGACAAGACTGGTAAATTTAAAATCGGGATTTTTCATCAAAGAGAGGGCATACATAATCCACAAAGTGAAGAAGAGATGGTTCTCATTCATGATTTGATAGGTATAAAACAAATATATAGAGAAGTTAAAAAAAACACAACACTGAAAGAGTCAGTAAAAACTAGTTAGGAGACATGAACAAATGTTTCACAAAAGAGGAAGTCCAAGTAATTGAAATCATGAAAAGGTCTTCAAAGTTATTAATAAAGAAGATGTAAATTAAAATTTCATTGTAAAAGCACATTAGCAAAGTTAAAACATTAGGCAGAAGTGTTTGGAAGTATTTAGAAGGAGAACTTCATTAATCCGTCTGTGGTAATGCCAAAGGTAGAACTGTACCCTATGCTTACCATCTCAATATGCTCTTGGGTTGCATTGTTCAAATGTCATAGCTGTTATAACCACATGTGGTTATTGAGTCCTCAAAATGTGGATAGTCTAAAATGAGATATGCTTTAAATGTATAGTTTAAAGACTTAGTAAGAAAAAAGAATGTAAAAATCTCAATTTTTAAAATAATCACATTGAAATGATAATATATTTGGTTAAGTAAAATAGTAAAATATTTGCTCTTTTAAAAAAACTGTTTTAAAAACTTTATTTAAGCTGTAGCACGCAGCATACTAGATCTTAGTTCCCCAACCAGGGATTGAACCTGTGTCCCCTGCGTTGGATGTATGGAGTCTTAACCACTGGACAGCCAGGGAAGTCCCTAAAAGCCTTTTAATGTAGCTACTGGGAAATTTTAAATTGTGATTTTTGGTATGTATGTATTGAACAGTACTTCTCTAGCAGAACCCAAGAAATGTTCATCAGGGACAATATATAACAGTATAGCAAAATTATTCATTGTATTCACAAACTGGAAATAACCAAAATGTCCAGCAGCAATTGACTGGAAATGTTGTGGTACAGTAAACAATGTGATACTATATCATAGTCTGTAAGCACATCTTTGTTAATCTAGAAAACAATGCTGACTACAAGAAGTTAAGTACAGTTGCTTACAGACTATGATTCCATAAAGCTCTTGAGAACAAGTCAATTCAAAGATGCATTTTTAGAAATATGTACAAGCATACATATAATATAAAGAAAAAGTCTGGAATAATTATCATGTAAGTCAGAATTTGAGTTGTTTCTGTGGAGAATAAAATACACAGATTTTCCAGTGTACTAACAGTGTTATGTTTCTAGTGGCTTTTACATACTAGTTTTCTAAACAAGTTGCACATGTACATATAACACATTTTCTTCTGTGGCATATTTTATGACAATGCAAAGAACAGGCTGGCAGGAATGGGAATGTGTGGGACAAGAAGAGGTAAGCCAAGGGTGAATTATTTACTTCTTGGAGCTGCAAGGTTGTGCAAGGTTAGGTTGGCCCTCCCCTGCCCCTTTTTTAAACTTAATTTTTTTTGAAGTATAGTTGATTTACAATGTTGTGTTATTTTCAGGTGTAATGTTGAACCTGTTCTCGTTTTTTGTTTACAGCTATTTGTATTCCTGTTTAGCAGTCTCCTTTGGGTAGTGGTGTAAAGCAATATGATGTTGAAGGCTTTATTAACAGAGGACTTAAAGATAGGGCTTTCTTTGAAGAGACAGGCTACTGGGCTTCTGCATCTTGTCACTCATATTGCTGGCTGGCTTCTGGGCTTGTGAGGGTCAAGAGTTGTCCAGTCTACTATCTGTCATGATACCGCTCCCTAATGAGAAATCTTGAGTTTGAAACTGCAGAACAAAGGAGAAAAACCATCACAACCCGTTCTTCAGTCATTATACCCTCTGTCCAAATTGCTTGTGTGGAAACCTAAATATGCTCATGCCTTTTTTTCTAGCATTTCAGGAAGAATCTTCATATTAGAAGCTTTTGAATTACATTGGTCAGTCAGTCAGTCTTATCTTTAGGCTTACAACATGTGCTCTTGTGCACTATGTCAGTTTTGCCTAGTACTTCTTCAAGGATTATGTGAAGTTAACACAGGTCTATGTGTCAGTTTCCAGAGTTCTCCTTGGCTTTCCTGCCTTTGTATTGTATGACAGAACATACTCAGTTTTGCTGGATGACTGAGACCATCAGCAGGCTCATTGCTGAGAGGGTAGACTGGACATAGGCTCTCTTCTGCTTTGACCTATTCTGAATGTGTGGAGCCTAAAGCCTTGGGAGACCTGATGGCTGTTACTCTGTAGAGTACTTTGCTGTCTTCTGTTGCATTTCCCTTACAAATACAGGCAGTTCTTTGTATTTGTTGCATATGGTGAGAGGAACTTCAGTTGTGGTGAAGTCTTTGGTATATAGCTGGAAGTGGTGTACAAATTCACCAGGATATGCCACATCATCACTTGGCAGACAGAAACATGACATCATCTTGACTAGGCAAGCCAAGGGTCACCACCACCATTCGAGCTGTTCCTCTTCTCACTAGAGAAGGACACCAACTTGGGAACTTCTCTGGCAAAAGCTGGGGACTGTTCTTGACCAGGAATCAACCTGTGTGCAAGTTTCACTGTGTGCAATTCTGGACCAAAAATTAACTTATTTTCTTTTTTTTTTTTCCCCCAGATGAGGATCATTCTCGTTGTCTTTACCTCAGTGGGTTTTAAAGACTTAAAAGAATATATTTTGTTTATTTATTTGGCTGTATCACGTCTTAGTTGAGGCAGGTGAACTCTTAAGTTGCATCATGTGGGAACTAGTTCTCTGACCTGGGACCCTTGAATTGGGACTGCAGAATCTTAGCACCTGGACCACCAGGGAAATTGCTCTTAAGACTTTTGAAAGCTGAAAGATTGAGCATGTGTGACAAAGAACAAAGGCCATATGGTTATGTGGAGGAATAATGATACAAATGGAGGTGAGATCAGGAATTTAAAGACAATGCCGAAACTTTAGGCATTACATAGAAATTGTGACATCAAAGTGCAGTCTGTAGAGGTCTTCCCCTCTATAGGCACTGTGAATGTGAAAGTGTTAGTCACTCAGCCATGTCTGACTCTTAGCAAGTCCATGGACTATAGCCCTCCAGACTCCTCTGTCCATGGAGTTTTCCAGGCAAGAATACTGGAGTGGGTTGCCAATTCCTTCTCCAGGGGATCTACTTGACCCAGGGTAGATTGGGTAGATAGGGTCTCCTGCATCGCAGACAGATTCTGAGCCACCAGGGAAGTACTATAGGGTCTGATAGTTTCATAATTAGTCCTTTTGTGTTGTGTATTTTAAAATGCAAAACTCTTTCAATTCTTCCTCCTTAATATCTTTCTCTGAAAGACTTCCTCAAATTTCCTTTCAACATGAGGCCTCATATCAACTATAGTCATTCTCTCTTTAGAAATGGTTTTGATTTGACTTCTCCCTGCTGAAGAGACAAATAAATTAAACGTAATTTTAGCTCATTGTTTAATTCCAGCCAAAGCCCCTGCACAAGTCAGATCCTTATTTTAATACACATATTTCGAATATGGTTTGGGTTCGAGTTCAGTCACTCAATCGTGTCTGACTCTTTGCGACCCCGTGGACTGGAGCGTGCCAGGCCTCCTTGTCCATCACCAACTCCCAGAATTTACTCAAACTCATGTCCATTGAGTCAGTGATGCCATCCAACCATCTCATCTTCTGTTGTCCCCTTCTGCCTTCAGTCTTTCCCAGCATCACAGTCTTTTCCATCAAGTCAGTTCTTCACATCAGGTGGCCAAAGTATTGGAGTTTCAGCTTCAACATCAGTCCTTACAATGAATATTCAGGACTGATTTCCTTTAGGAATGAACTGGTTGGATCTCCTTGCAGTCCAAGGGACTTTCAAGAGTCTTCTCCAACACCACAGTTCAAAAACATCAATTCTTCAGCACTCAGCCTTCTTTACAGTCCAACTCTCACATCCATACATGACTACTGGAAAAACCATAGCTTTGACTAGATAGACTTTGTTGGCAAAGGAATGTTTCTGCTTTTAATATGCTGTGTAGGTTGGTCATAACTTTTCTTCCCAGGAGCAAGCATCTTTTAATTTCATGGCTGCAGTCACCATCAGCAGTGATTTTGGAGCCCCCAAAATAAAGTCTGACACTGTTTCCATTGTTTCCTCATCTATTTACCAAGAAGTGATGGGACAAGATGCCATGAACTCAGTTTTCTGAATGTTGAGCCTTAAGCCAACTTTCTCACTCTCCTCTTTCACTTTCATCAAGAGGCTCTTTAGTTCTTCTTCACTTTCTACCATAACAGTGGTGTCATCTGCATATCTGAGGTTATTGATATTTATCCCGGCAATCTTGATTCCAGCTTGTGCTTCATCCTGTCCAGCATTTCTCATGATGTATTCTGCATATAAGTTAAATAAGCAAAGTGAAAATATACAGCCTTGGTGCAGTATGGTAGCTTTGTTTTAAGTTAACTCTTTGTCAGGAATTCATTCATTAACATATGTTTGAGTGCCTGCTGTGTGTTGGGGGCTAGGAATGTGGTATTTCAGGATGGTGACATTGGTGAAAGTGCAGATGGAGATAATTGATCCAGAAAATCTAGATAATAGATAACTGCCATGATTGACCACTGAATTTAGTTATGAGCTGCTTCATAAACAGGAAATAAGAAACTTGCTGAGTTATCGCAGTGGAACAGTTAAGGGAAAAGCCTGAATGAAGAAATGACAAGTGGAAGAATGTAATACATTCAGATATATGTAAGTATTGAATATTAGAAATATAATATGAATATTGAAGCTTGGTAATATATTGGAGAAATGGCAGTTCCTAAAAGTTGCTGAGTCCAAGCTTGCTCAGCTCGCCCCACAACAGGCCAATAAATCCCTGAGGCATGTTGAGGCAAGGAATACTATTTGGAAAGTAAGCTGACAGAGAGAATGACAGACTAATGTCTCAAAGTAAGCATCTTGTTACTGGATCTGGATGCCAGGTTCTTTTGTAGAGTCAGAAAGAGAAGCAATGAGGAACTAAAGTCAAAAGGCAGAATAGGGAGGGAGAGGCAGTGAGGAAGTAAAGAGTCTTCAGTCTTGCAAAACATCTCCTGGAAGGGTCAGCCTTTGGAAGGAATGTGTTAATTTCTCTTTTTTTTTTTAATTGTAGCTCTTCACAGGTGGGCAGGGGGACTATCTCTCTATGAGCTGAACAAAGGCTGAACAGCCAGGCAGTGGGACAGGGTCCTCTGAGGCAGGCCATTTTATGTATGATTGTAGTAACAAAAGAAACAAAAAGCAAGTCAAAGAAGCAGAATTGGTTTTTCCCCTGCAACAAAGGGAGATACAGAGTCAAAGTTGTGTGTGTGTGTGTGTGTATTTGTGTATTAATATATTTTTAAAGATTGGAAAGCACTGGAACATTTTATATAGTTATGGGAATGGTCCAGTGGAATGGGAGAGTTGAGGATATAAAAGGAAATAGAAAATGGAGTTAAATTCTTGAAGTTGTGAAACTGGATAAGATTCAGAGCATATGGATCAGAATTTGTCAGCCTTGGCCCTGTTGACATTTGGAACAAGACAATTCTTTCATGGAAGCTGTCCTGTGCAACAAAGAATGGTTAGCATCATCCCTGGCCTTTACCCACTAGATACCAGGAATACCTCACCTCCATGACAATTTTTTAAAAATGTACCTTGAAGAGAGTTATGTGCACAAAATCACCTCTAGTTGAGAATAATTGATACAGCAGTATTGGTCTTTTAAAGAAAGGCTTTGGGTTCTTTACCTGGAGGGAGGAAATAGAACATGAGCGTGTAGATGGGTTTGTAGATTAGTTGGTAATAAAAGTAATTTTCTTCTCATGATTTTACCCTTCTCAATGAAATGAGTCAGGGTTATGTGGTTGGTCAAAGGGTCGAGAGTGACAAAGTCATTTTTGTAGAACGGGAGAAAAAGGTTCTTAGAAAAATCAAGGATTAATGGTGAGCAGTGGGAAGGCTACAGACTATTTCTTTGCAGAAATTTTACTAGAGAGGCTTTAGACCAAAGAGACCAGACAGGAAAATGGGGGACAGTACCAAGATACTTCTTGATTTAATTCTAAAAATGGCAGATAAGATCCTGTCTTGATCTTACTTGGTCACGAGCATTTAAAGCTATTAACTTCTTGAAACTTTTTTACTTTGCCATTACACCACATTTTCTTGCTTTTCCTTCTACTTCTGTAGCCATTCTTTTTCAGTCAGATTTACAATTAGCTTCCGTCTGTTCCTTAATTTTCAGCATTTTCTAGGTTTATGACTTAAGCCCTCTATATTCTTACTGTTAACTGCTCTCCCTAAGCATTCTTCCTACTCAGGACTCTCTTACTACTGTTTTTTAAAATCCCAACTCTTTTATATCTAAATTAGATTTTGACCCTGATTTTCAGATACAATGGATCTAGCTGTTTCCTGGGACATTTTCATCATATTTATTATATTATGCTGCTGCTGCTGCTGCTAAGTCGCTTCAGTCGTATCCGACTCTGTGCGACCCCATAGACGAGAGCCCACCAGGCTCCATCGTCCCTAGGATTCTCCAGGCAAGAACACTGGAGTGGGTTGCCATTTCCTTCTCCAATGCATGAAAGTGAAAAGTGAAAGTGAAGTTGCTCAGTTGTGTCAGACTCTTGGTGACCCCATGGACTGCAGCCCACCAGGCTCCTCTGTTCATGGGATTTTCAAAGGCAAGAGTACTGGAGGGTGCCATTGCCTTCTCCATATTTATCGTATAGTTCTTTAAAAAACAACATGCCCCAAACCAAGTTTCTCCATTCAGAACCTGCTTCTTTGTTCCTTTTCCTCCTCCAACTTAACAGAAATCCCCAGTTGATTTATAATTCCCATCTTGGTGACTGGGTCTGCAGCCCCTGAATATTGACTGGCATGCGTATATCCCTGTTGCCTCACATTAGTCAGTAGTCTTGTTTATATTACTCTCACATGTCATGAATTCTTCCATATCTCCATATTTCCGGCTTCATCTCACTGCTCTTTTCTCTGTACACTGAAGTACTTGAAGTTTCCCAAAGATACTTTTCTCATCTTTAAGATTTTACATGTGTTTCTGCAAACCCTTGACATGCTTTTGCCTCCATCATCTTTGCTACACAAACTCCTAGTCATGTTTCAGACTTGGTTAGACAAAAAAATAAGGATATGCTCATTTCACAGATTGAAAATGAGATCCCAGAGAAAAGAAACTGAGCTCAGAAATGAGCATATACTCAGAGGGCATGTAGTAAATCAGATGAACTCAGTTTTAAAATTCACATCCTCATCAGCATGAGACTGTAGAGAAACCCTAAGATTCACCCAAGTTAGGAAGTAAAATAGGAGACTGGGGTACATCTTAAATGTACCACTCAACTGAGGAGTAAAGAGAAGAAACTATAAGAAAAATTGCATGTTTTTGTCCTGATTCTGAATGGAGGCAGGTAGGAAGTAACCACTTGATGGTCAGACATTGTAGATTTACAGCTCAAATTCATAATATAGTTCTGTGAAAAACTAGAGCTAAGAATATAAAGTAGTTCTAGACTGTTATAATCATCACAGGTGTCTGGCATAAGCATGCCTATATCCTCTCTGGAGGAACTTATTTCAGAGGTTGGCAAACTCTTCTGTACTGGGCTGGGTAGTAAATATTTTCTGCCTTTCAGGCTACTTAGGATTTCGGTTCTCTGTAGCATGTACTTTGCTTCATGTTTTTTGTTTTGTTTTTAAATGTAGCCATTTATTGTAAAAATTGTTTTTAGCTAGAGGGCTCTACATAAAACGGACTACAGGCCAAATTTGGCCCATTGATGTACAACGACTTCATTCTAATATTATTAGAATGTAATATTCCTCCAAATATTCCCATAAGTATTTTCTAGGAAAATTAAGTGATCAGAGGAAAAAAAATGACTAAGCAGGCAAGGAAACAAGTTAGCAAGTGTATTATTGTAGCCAAAATGACAGCAGAAAGAGACCTATAGGTCCTTTGAATGCTGCAATTATCAAAGCACAGAAGAGTCACAGAATATAAATGTTTACATGGTTTAATTAATGAATGATGAGGTTCAAAATATGTGAAGAGGAAAATTAAAAGTTCAGATTTGAAAAAAAGGAACAAAGCTTCTGTAAGAAGTGAAAGTTTATTTGAAGTTAAGAATTCAATGGTTGGATTTAATAGCAGGTGAGACAAAGTTGATGAGACACTGAGGATTTGTAAATTGAAAGAGAGGTCAGAAGAAATCACCCAGGATAAAGCACAGAGTGAAAGGGAATGTATGAAAGAGGTTCAGGAAATGGGGATAGAACGTACAGATGTAATTAGAGTTCCAGAAAAATCAGGGAAAGAAGGGGCAGAGGCAATACACGAAGAGAGATCAGTACAATTCAGTCACTCAGTTGTGACCGACTCTTTGAGACTCCATGAACTGCAGCACGCCAGGCCTCCCTGTCCATCACCAATTCCCGGAGTCCACCCAAACCCATGTCCTTCGAATCAGAGATGCCACCGAACCATATCATCTGTCGTCTCCTTTTCCTCCTGCCCTCAATCTTTCCCAGCATCAGGGTCTTCTCCAATGAGTCAGTTCTTCACATCAGGGGGTCAAAGTATTGGAGTTTCAGCTTCAGCAGCATTCCCTCCAAAGAAATCCCAGGGCTGATCTCCTTCAGAATGGACTGGTTGGATCTTCTTGCAGTCCAAGGGACTTTCAAGAGTCTTCTCCAACACCACAGTTCAAAAGCATCAATTCTTCAGCGCTCATCTTTCTTTTCTTTATTTTTTTTTTTTGTGCCAGTACCATTCTGTTTTGATTATTATATTTTTGTAGTACAGTTTCAAGTCTGGGAGTGTGGTGCCTCCAACTTTGTTCTTTTTTTTAAAATTTTATTTTTACTTTATTCTACTTTACAATACTGTATTGGTTTTGCCATACATTGACATGAATCAGCCACAAGTGTACACGAGCTCCCAATCCTGAAACCCCCCCCCACCTCTCACCCCATATCATCTCTCTGGATCATCCTCGTGCACCAGCCCCAAGCATCCTGTATCCTGTATCGAACATAAACTGGCGCTTTATTTCTTACATGATAGTATACATGTTTCAATGCCATTCTCCCAAATCATCCCACCCTCTCCCTCTCCCACAGAGTCCAAAAGACCGTTCTATACATCTGTGTCTCTTTTGTTGTCTGACATACAGGGTCATCATTACTATCTTTCTAAATTCCATATATGTGTGTCAGTATACTGTATTGGTGTTTTTCTTTCTGGCTTACTTCACTCTGTATAATTGGCTCCAGTTTCATCCATCTCATTAGAACTGATTCAAATTTATTCTTTTTAAGGGCTGAGTAATACGCCATTGCATATATGTACCACAGCTCTCTTAGCCATTCATCTGCTGATGGACATCTAGGTTGTTTCCATGTCCTGGCTATTATAAACAATGCTGCAATGAACATTGGGGTACATGTGTCTCTTTCAGTTCTGGTTTCCTCAGTGTGTATGCCCAGCAGTGGTATTGCTGGGTCATAAGGCAGATCTATTTGTAATTTTTTAAGGACTCTCCACACTGTTTTCCATAGTGGCTGTACTAGTTTGCATTCCCACCAACAGTGTAAGAGGGTTCCCTTTTCTCCACATCCTCTCCAGCATTTATTGCTTGTAGACTTTTGGATCGCAGCCATTCTGACTGGTGTGAAATGATACCTCATTGTGATCTTGATTTGCATTTCTCTGATAATGAGTGATGTTGAGCATCTTTTCACGTGTTTGTTAGCCATCCGTATGTCTTCTTTGGAGAAATGCCTATTTAGTTCTTTGGCCCATTTTTTGATTGGATCGTTTATTTTTCTAGAGTTGAGCTGCATAAGTTGCTTGTATATTTTGAGATTGGTTGTTTGTCAGTTGCTTCATTTGCTATTGTTTTCTCCCATTCAGAAGGCTGTCTTTTCACCTTACTTATAGTTTCCTTTGTTGTGCAGAAGCTTTTAATTTTAATTAGATCCCATTTGTTTATTTTTGCTTTTATTTCCAGTATTCTGGGAGGTGGATCATAGAGGATCCTGCTGTGATTTATGTCGGAGAGTGTTTTGCTTATGTTCTCCTCTAGGAGTTTTATAGTTTCTGGTCTTATGTTTAGATCTTTAGTCCATTTTGAGTTTATTTTTGTGTGTGGTGTTAGAAAGTGATCTAGTTTCATTCTTCTACAAGTGGTTGACCGGTTTTCCCAGCACCACTTGTTAAAGAGATTGTCTTTACTCCATTGGATATTCTTGCCTCCTTTGTCAAAAATAAGGTGTCCATTTATGATAAAAACTCTCCAGAAAGCAGGAATAGAAGGAACGTACCTCAACATAATAAAAGCTATATATGACAAACCCACAGCAAACATTATCCTCAATGGTGAAAAATTGAAAGCATTTCCCCTAAAGTCAGGAACAAGACAAGGGTGCCCACTTTCACCACTACTATTCAATATAGTTCTGGAAGTTTTGGCCACAGCAATCAGAGCAGAAAAAGAAGTAAAAGGAATCCAAATTGGAAAAGAAGTAAAACTCTCACTGTTTACAGATGACATGATCCTTTACATAGAAAATCCTAAAGACTCCACCGGAAAACTACTAGAGCTAATCAATGAATATAGTAAAGTTGCAGGATATAAAATCAACACTCAGAAATCCCTTGCATTCCTATACACTAATAATGAGAAAGTAGAAAAAGAAGTTAAGGAAACAATTCCATTCACCATTGCAACGAAAAGAATAAAATACTTAGGAATATACCTACCTAAAGAAACTAAAGACCTATATATTGAAAACTATAAAACACTGATGAAAGAAATCAAAGAGGACACTAATAGATGGAGAAATATACCATGTTCATGGGTTGGAAGAGTCAATATAGTGAAAATGAGTATACTACCCAAAGCAATCTACAGATTCAATGCAATTCCTATCAAGCTACCAGCAGTATTTTTCACAGAACTAGATCAAATAATCTCAGGATTTGTATGGAGATACAAAAAACCTCGAATAGCAAAAGCAATCTTGAGAAAGAAGAATGGAACTGGAGGAATCAACTTGCCTGACTTCAGGCTCTACTACAAAGCCACAGTCATTAAGACAGTATGGTACTGGCACAAAGACAGAAATATAGATCAATGGAACAAAACAGAAAGCCCAGAGATAAATCCACACACCTATGGACACCTTATCATCTTTCTTTATAGTCCAACTCTCACATCTACACATGACCGCTGGAAAAACCATAGCATTGTTGAGACAGACCTTTGATGATAAAGTAATGTCTCTGCTTTATAATATGCTGTGTAGATTGGTCATAACTTTCCTTCCAAGAAGTAAGCATCTTTTAGTTTCATGGCTGCAGTCACCATCTGCAGTGATTTTGGAGCCCCCCAAAATAAAGTCTCTCACTGTTTCCATTGTTTCCCCAGCTATATGCCATGAAGTGATGGGACCAGATGCCATGATCTTAGTTTTCTGAATGTTGAGCTTTAAGCCAACTTTTTCACTCTCCTTTTTACTTTCATCAAGAGGGTCTTTAGATATTCTTCACTTTCTGCCATAACAGTGGTGTCATCTGCATATCTGAGGTTATTGATATTTCTCCCGGCAATCTTGATTCCAGCTTGTGCTTCATTCAGCCCAATGTTTCTCATGATGTACTCTGCATAGAAGTTAAGTAAGCAGGGTGACAATATACAGTCTTGACGTACTCCTTTCCTGATTTGGAACCAGTCTGTTGTTCCATGTCCAGTTCTAACTGTTGCTTCCTGACCTACATATAGATTTCTCAGGAGGCAGGTCAGGTGGTCTGGTATTCCCATCTCTTGAAGAATGTTCCACAGTTTGTTGTGATTCACACAGTCAAAGGCTTTGGTGTAGTCAATAAAGCAGAAGTAGATGTTTTTCTGGAACTCTCTTGCTTTTTCTGTGATCCAACGGATGTTGGTAATTTGATCTCTGGTTACTGTGCCTTTTCTAAAACCAGCTTGAACATCTGAAAGTTCACATTTCACGTGAACTTTGAACTGTGGAAGTCTGGCTTGGAGAATTTTTAGCATTACTTTATTAGCATATGAGATGAGTGCAATTGTGCGGTAGTTTGAACATTTTTGGCATTGCCTTTCTTTGGGACTGGAATGAAAGCTGACCTTTTCCAGTCCTGTGGCCACTGCTGAGTTTTCCAAATTTGCTGGCATATTGAGTGCAGCACTTTCACAGTATCATCTTTTAGGATTTGAAATAGCTCAACTGGAATTCCATCACCTCCACTAGCTTTGTTCATAGTGATACTTCCTAAGGCCCACTTGACTTCGCATTCTAGGATGTCTGGCTCTAGGTGAGTGATCATACCATCGTGATCATCTGGGTCATGAAGATCTTTTTGTATAGTTCTTCTGTCTATCCTTGCCACCTCTTCTTAATGTCTTCTGCTTCTGTTAGGTCCATACCATTTCTGTCCTTTATTGTGCCCATCTTTGCATGAAATGTTACCTTTGTATCTATAATTTTCCTGAAGAGCTCTTTAGTCTTTTCCATTCTATTGTTTTCCTCTGTTTCTTTGCATTGATCACTGAGAAAGGCTTTCTTATCTTTCCTTGCTGTTCTTTGGAACTCTGCTTTTGGGTGGGTATAGCTTTCCTTTTCTCCTTTGCCTTTTCACTTCTCTTCTATTTGCAGCTATTTGTAAGGCTTCCTCAGACAAACATTTTGCCTTTTTGCATTTCTTTGCCTTGTGGATGGTCTTGATCCCTCTCTCCTGTACAGTGTTGTGAACCTCTGTCCATAGCTCTTCAGGTACTCTGTCTAACAGATCTAATCACTTGAATCTATTTGTTGCTTCCACTGCATAATTGTAAGGGATTTGATTTAGGTCATACCCGAATTGCCTAGTGGTTTTCCCTACTTTCTTCAATTTAAGTCTGAATTTGGCAATAAGGAGTTCATGGTCTGTGCCACAGTCAGCTTCCAGTTCTTGTTTTTGCTGACTGTATAAAGCTTCTCCATCTTCTGCTGCAAAGAATATAATC
The DNA here is from genome assembly GCA_917880005.1 of Nanger dama. Taxonomy (NCBI): domain Eukaryota; kingdom Metazoa; phylum Chordata; class Mammalia; order Artiodactyla; family Bovidae; genus Nanger; species Nanger dama. Next base: position 30,300,733 of record CAKJTW010000009.1, on the reverse strand, counting down.
AGTCTGATTTTGGTATTGACCATGTGGTGATGTCCATGTGTAGAGTCTTCTCTTGTGTTGTTGGAAGAGGGTATTTGCTATGACCAGTGTGTTCTATTTGCCTTTGCCTTGCTTCATTTTTGTTGTAGTCTTACTTTTTTTAGGTGCAATTCCCTGTCTAGTCACTCATTAAGATCATCTTTTCCTTTAGTGCCTCAAACATAACTCTGTAATAGTTATTTTTAAGTCCCTATTGTAAAAATCCGACATTTGAAACATCTGGAAGATAATTTCTATTGACTGTTATTTTCTTGACTGTGTGTTAAAATTGTCTTTTTTTTTTTACATTTTAAATATTAAATGAGAAATGTCTATAATGTCTTTTGACTAGACATTATAGATATTATCTGTTTATACTGTAGAGATTATAGATTGTTATCTTCCTCTGAGGAATGTTGATTCTTTTTTTTTTTTTTCTTATTGGTTGCCCAACTTAAAGTTTTTTGGCTTTATTATACTCTTTGTTGGGTCAGATCTTTGAAAAACCTCTAACTTGATAGAATTTAACCTGTAAACTCTGTGCCCCCTCAAAATCTTGTCAAGTATTGGGTTACACCTCTGCTAGAGAATCTAGAGTAAGTCTTACTCTATAGCATGGCCTAATTTTAAAATTTATCTCAACTGGATCCCTTGCTTGTTGATGAGTAGTTAACAAGGGGTCTCCATTCTCAACTGGTTTTATATGTCATCATCTTCTAACACTCAGTTCAGTTCAGTCGCTCAGTCATGTCCAACTCTTTGCGACTCCATGAATCTTAGCACGCCAGGCCTCCCTGTCCATCACCAACTCCCAGAGTTTATTCAAATTCATGTCCATTGAGTCTGTGATGCCATCCAGCCATTTCCAATGAGTCAACTCTTCACATGAGGTTGCCAAAGTACTGGAGTTTCAGCTTCAGCAGCATTCCTTGCATAGAACATCCAGGGCTGATCTCCTTTTCCAACACTATTGGCCTTTAATATATGTCTTTAGCTCAGTTTCACTGCAGCCACTTTTGGCTCTGTCTTCAGTTCAGTTCAGTCGCTCAGTCGTGTCCGACTCTTTGCGACCCCATGAATCGCAGCAGGCCAGGCCTCCCTGTCCATCACCAACTCCCGGAGTTCACTCAGACTCACATCCATTGAGTCAGTGATGCCATCCAGCCATCTCATCCTCTGTCGTCCCCTTCTTCTCCTGACCCCAATCCCTCCCAGCATCAAAGTCTTTTCCAATGAGGCAACTCTTCACATGAGGTGGCTATGTCTTAGGGAGTCTTATATTGGTTTTCAGTTATTTTCATTGGGAGAAATAGGCTTGTATCAGCTCCTCTGTCTGAAGAAGCAGAAGATCATAACTCTTGCATCATAAAGTTAGTCTGACAGAATTCAGTCTTTGTAAAGAATAGTGCAATAGGAACTCAGATACTATAGTTAGTGCTAGATTAAATTGTTACAACCATCTTTTTTCCCCCTCTTTGGCCTGGTTTTGAACTTTATCTGAATGTTACCATACAGTACACATTTTTTAAAACTTTGTATTGGAGTATAGTTAATTAACAATATTGTGATAGTTTCAGGTGGACAGGAAAAGGACTCTGCCATACATATGCATGTATCCTTTCTTCCCCAAGTTCCCCTCTCACGAAAGTTGCCACAGAGCCTTGAGCACAGATCCTTGTGCTATGCAGTAGGTCCTTGTTTGTTATCCATTTAAAATAGAGCAGTGCATAGATGCCCATCCCAAGCTCCCTAATTATCCCTTCCTCCGTCCTCTACCCTGGCAACTCTAAGTTTATTCCCTAAGTCTGTGGAACACATTCTTCTTACTTCAGTTTCTGTCTTCTCATTCGATCATCCATTCATTTGTTCATTCATTACAGATATATGAGTGCCTGTGAGGTGTCAAGTATACTGGTAGGCATTTGTATACAGTGTTGAATTAAATAAAAAGTCCCTGCTGTCATGGCATTTACAGGCCCAAGGTCCTTTATGTTTCCCCTGTTTGTTGAACTTGGACTAGGAACCTCTTTTTGTATGTTCAATTTTAGGTGTAGACTAGTCAGCCCTACAACTGACTCATATCTTGCCTTTTCCTGGGAATCTGCTTGATTTCCTTTAAAGGTTTCTGTGGCAGAGAAATGATTTTTCAACTGCTAAAACAGTGGTTGAAAAGTTTTGCCCCCTTATAACTTCTATCAAAGTTTTCATCCCTTGATGCAGGCAAGAGCTCAGTCTTGGTTTTTAGTCAGTATTTGGAAATGTACAAAATCAGAATAGGTAGTCCAGCTAGCAAAGGTAGCCAGTTGACTTGAAGCAGGAAAATGGAGAAAAGAGAGGTGAGGACAAAAAGTAGCCACTAGTGCTGGAAATGGGTGAACTATCTCTTAAGAAAATGTTAAAACCTTGTAATTATTGCTAAGAACAATGATGATGAAAATCTTGTGTTTTAAAAAAGTGGATTGAAGAATGACCAAGAACACTAAAATAATATATGTCAATAAATGAAAAGCAAATCAGTTTCTAAAGTATCTCCTTCAAAGATAATGTTAAAGCCAGCTACAATGAAATATGTAGTTTATGAAATTCTACATAAAAATTCTGACCTATTCCTTCTTTTATGGAATTCCAGTGATGTGTAACACAGATGTACTTTTTAATATCTTGATAAAAGATAATTTATGAAAAATATACACATGTATACCCATGGCAGATTCATGTTGATGTATGGAAAAACCAATACAATATTGTAAAGTAATTAGTCTCAAATTAAAATAAATACATTTATATTAAAAATAAATTAAATGGGAGATTAAAAAAAGAAAAATATAGTTTGTAATTTTTAAATGACTTTCTTGAGTAAAGAAAAGAAAAGTTGCTCAACCTTTTGATTTGTTGGTCTAAGAAGACAAAACTGTGTCTTCTCTAATGCAGTGAAGTCAAAAATTATTTGGGAATTGGTTCTAGAGTCTTTTTAAGTTGAAAATTGAGTATGGCCAAAATACTCTTAAAATTCCCTTTAACCAGTTATAAAGTATGTATATGGTTTTAAGCACAACCTTACATCATAATATGCATATGTAAAGTTATTATGTGTACGATACTGTATCAGGATCATATTTATAAAATACTCAAGTGTTTCACTGTTGGAAGCACTGGAGCAAATTTATGAAGATTCTAACTTGGTGGCTCTTTCTGTTCATGGTCATCTTTTTCCTAAGAGCTGATTTTTAGATTTAGTTAGTGTTTTTGTATGGTTCTCAACTTTTTTAAAAAACATGGTGATGGTGCTCAGTGAAACTATAGTTGTTTGGATGGACACTTTACCTTTTAATCCTTTTTTGGCCACACTGCATGGCTTAAAGTATTTTCCCAACCAAGGATCCAATCAGGGCTCCCAGCAGTGGAAGTGCAGAATTCTAACCACTGAACCACCAGGGGATTCCCTGAACACTTTATCTTTTCATGGTCAAGACATTATTAAAATGTGTATAACCTTTTGTTGTGTTTTTCTTTCTAGGAGGTAACATTTTAGGGCTTAAGTTCTCCAGTGCATGCATATGTTCTTTGGGTAGAATGGTTGTTGCATTAAAAAATAATAACTTGAAAAAAGTTTTGTTGTTGAACAAGTAAAATCAAATTTCTATAAGTTAAATATCAATATTGTTTTAATGTACTGAAGCTAAAGATTGTTTGGGTAGATGGGATGGGAGCAGATTGTGAAGTGTCTTAAAAGCTATGTAGAAATTTAGAATAAGGAGTGATTGTACTTCTTATAAAGAAAAGTAGTATGATCAAAATATGGTTTAATAAGGTTTTAATCTCACAGAGGCATTAGTTTAGGTCAGAGTAGGGGAGGGCAGAGGATGAGTTACAATTCATTAATTGTAATCCAGGGATGAAATGAAGTGCTGAACCAAAGAGATAGCATTTATTAATTTTTTCAACAAATATTTATTAATAGCCAGTTATGTTCCAGGCTTTGTGAGAATTGAAGATTAAGATACTATTTCCATGATCTTTTGGTACAGAAAGATTTACTAACCAGGATATAACACAATGATGCTAATGATTGATAAAATGTACTACATTTAACTTTTTGTCTCTTACAAAAGAAACCATAAGAGAGTGAAAAAGGCAAGGTTCAGAGTAGGGAAAAACCATTTACAACATCTTGTAAAGAACTCTTAAAAGTCAGTGAGAAGGACAACTGTATAGGAAAATGAGCAGTAGAACTTAAATAGTCCTACCACACACACAAAAAGCTATCCAAATAACTTGTAAAAAGGTTTTCACCATTATTAGTCATCAGAGAAATACAAATTAAAACCACAGTCAGATAACATATCTACCAGAGTGGCTAAATATTTAAATTTTTAAGTTTTGGGGGATAATTATAGATTCATAAGAAGTTGGAAAAATAGTTCAGAGAGGTCCACTGTACGCTTCATCCAGATCACCTTGAAAGGTTATCATCTTAGATAATTAAATCTAATATCTTAGATAAACCATAATTAAAGCACAGTATTAAACCAGGAAATTGATGTTCATTATCACAATGATAATATGTATGTATAGTTCTGTGTCATTTTATCACATGTTGATTCACATAACTACCCTCAAAGTCAAGGCACTGAATTGTTTTTTCAGCACAAAGATCTCCCTTGTGTTCAAAAAAAAAGATCTCCCTTCTGCTATTAAACTTATACTCGTCTGCCTCCCTTCTGCTTTTCCTAATCCTTGGTAGCCACTAATCTGTTCTCTATCTCTGCAGTGTTGTCATTTTGAGAATGTTACATACATGGAATTGTATAGAATGTTACCCTTTGAGACTGACATTTTTTTCAATCATAATGCCGTTGAGGTCCATTCAGAATGTTATAAAAACAAAAATAAACAAATGGAATCTAATTAAACTTAAAAATTTTTCCACAGCAAAGGAAATCATCAATAAAAGGGAATGACAGCCTACTTGACTGAGAGAGATAATTTGCAAATTATATGACCAGTAAAGAGTTAATATCCAACATGTATAAACAGCTCATACAACTCAATATTGAAAACAAAAACAAAAAAGATTGAAAAATTGGTCAAAGAACTGAATAGACATTTTCCCCAAAGGACAGGTGGCCAACAGGCACATGAAAAGATGCTCAGCATGATTAATCATCAGGGAAAAGCAAATCAAAACCACAATGGGATATCACCTCACATCTGTCAAAATGACTCTCATCCAAAAGAACACAAATAACAAATGTTGGTGAGGGTATGGAGAAAAGGGAACCCTCCTACGCTGTTGGTTGGAATGTAGATTGGTGTAGCCACTGTGCAAAGCAGTATGGGGATTTCTCAAAAATCTAAAAATAGAACCACCATGTGACCTGACAGTTCCAGTCCTGGGTGTATATCTGAGAAAACAACAAAAACACTTAACAAGATACACACACCCCAGTGTTCATAGCAGCAATATTTACAATTGCCAAAATATAGAAGCATCCAAAATGTGCATCAGCAGATGAGTGGATAAAGATGTGGTGTATGTATTTCTATGTGCTTATATGCACACACAGACACAATGGAAACTATTCAGCCACAAAAGAACAAAATTTTGCAATTTGTGGCAATGTGGATGGACTTAGCATTATGCTAAATGAAGTAAGTCAGAGGAAGTATGATCTCATTTATATGTGGAATCTAAAAAACACAGCAAACTAGAGAATATCACAGAAACATTCTCATGGATATAGAGAATAAACCAGTGGTTACCAGCATGAGAGGAAAGGAGGGATGGGCAATATAGAGAGGGGTTAGTAAGAAGTACAAACTATTGGGTATAGGAAAAGCTACCTTATTCTTGGTAGCTTGTACATATCCTTGGTAGCTTGTACATATTCTTTGTATGTTGTACATATCCAAGGAATATAACCAATGTTTTATAATAACTATAAATGGAATATAACCTTTAAAAATTGTGCACTACTGTGTTGTACCCCTATCACAGAGAATTTTCCTTGCTGTTGTTTAGTTGCTCAGCTGTGTCCAACTCTTTGTGGCGCTATGGACTCTAGCCCACTAGGCCCCTTTGTCCATGGGGTTCTCCATGCAAGTATACTGGAGTGGGTTGCCATTTCCTACTCCAAGGGATCTTCCCGACCCAGGAATGGAACTGGCGTATCCTGCAAGTCTCTTGCATTGCAGGCAGATTCTTTACTGTTGAGCTCCTGGGGATAGCCCTTATAATACAGAATATTATATAACAATTATTGTTGTTCAGTCGCCCAGTTGTGTCCGACTCCTTGCAACCCCATGGACTGTAGCATGCCAGACCTCCCTATCCTGCACCATCTTCCAAAGTTTGCCCAAGTTCATGTCCATTGCATCATTGATGACATCAAGCCATCTCATCCTCTGATGCCCTCTTCTCTTTCTGGCCTCAGTCATTCCCAGCATCAGGGACTTTTCCAATGAGTCAGTCGTTTGGATCAGGTGACCAAAATACTGGAGCTTCAGTTTTAGCATCAGTCCTTCTAATGAGTATTTGGGTTAGATTTCCTTTAAGATTGACTGGTTTGATCTCCTTGCAGCCCAGGGGACTCTCAGGAGTCTTCTCTAGCACCACAGTTCGAAGGCATCAGTTCTTTGTTGCTCTGCCTTCTTTATGGTCCAGCTTTCACAATTACAAAATAAATGTCAATTGTACTTCAGTTTAAAAGAAAAAGAAAGAAAGGGACTAAGCTGATGGTCCAGTGGTTAAGACTCCACACTTCTGCTGCAGAAGGCATGGATTTGAACCCTGATCTGGGAACTAAGATCCCGCATGCCATGTTATGCAGCCAAAAAGAAGAGAGAAAAGAAAGAAACCTATATTTTAAGAGTCTCAGATATAGAAAACAAACATGGTTACCAGGGGATAGAGCAGAGGGAGAGATAAACTGGGAGATTGGGACTGACATATATAGACTACTATATACAGATAACTAATAATAACCTGCTGTATAGCATAGGAAACTCTACTCAATACTCTATAATGACCTAAATGGGAAAAAAAAATTTAAAAAGTGAATATATGTATAAGTGATTCACTTACTGTACACCTGAAAGTAATACAACATTGTAAATCAACTATATGCCTATAAGAATTTTTTAAAAAGAGGGAAAAATATGTTGACCAAAGTAAGTGTTCTGTAAAAGCATAGTTATGGTAACATTTTTATAATGACTATAGTCTGAAAAGGACCTGAATGCTCATCAACAGTAGAATGGATTTTTTTAAAAACCATGGTTTGATCATTGCAGGGATGGACAAGCTTTTTCTGTAAAGAGCTATGTAGTAAATATTTTAGGCTTGGTGTGTCATACATTGACTATGGCAACTACTTAACCAACCCTGCAATTGGAGCACTGGAGCCAGCCATATGCAGTTTATGAACAAATGGGGTGGCTGTGTTCCAATAAAACTACTTAACAAAAACAAACTTGGCTTTTAGGGGCTGTAGTTTGCTGATCTCTAGTGTAGAGTCACAAACTATAAATGAATCTTGTAAAGATATTTTTGTGTAAAAGAAACCATGTTATGATTACTTTTTATAAAATTAAAAGACAGGCAAATGAATCTATAGAATTAAAGTCAGAGTGTTGTCTATCTTTAGGAAGAAAGTGGGTAGTAATAGGAAGGTGCATGAAGGGTACTTCTAGGGTGCTTAGTTATCAGTTCAGTTCAGTCGCTCAGTTGTCCAACTCTTTGTGACCCCATGAATCGGAGCACACCAGGCCTCCCTGTCCATCACCAACTCCCGGAGTTCACTCAGACTCACATCCATCGAGTCAGTGATGCCATCCAGCCATCTCATCCTCTATCATCCCCTTCTCCTCCTGCCCCCAATCCCTCCCAGCATCAAAGTCTTTTCCAATGAGTCAACACTTCACTTGAGGTGTCCAAAGTACTGGAGTTTCAGCTTCAGCAGCATTCCCTCCAAAGAAATCCCAGGGCTGATCTCCTTCAGAATGGACTGGTTGGATCTCCTTGCAGTCCAAGGGACTCTCAAGAGTCTTCTCCAACACCACAGTTCAAAAGCATCAATTCTTTGGCACTCAGCTTTCTTCACAGTCCAACTCTCAAATCCATACATGACCACTGGAAAAACCATAGCCTTGACTAGATGGACCTTTGTTGGCAAAGTAATGTCTCTGCTTTTGAATATGCTGTCTAGGTTGGTCATAACTTTTCTTCCAAGGAGGAAGCGTCTTTTAATTTCATGGCTGCAGTCACCATCTGCAGTGCTTAGTTATATCTTTACCCAAATGGTGGTCCCACAGGTTCATTCACTTTTGACCCCTCATTGAGATGTAAACTTAAGATTTATGTCCTCAATAATGTGTATATGTATATATAAATTTGGCTGTGTTATACTTTAGTTAATTTTAAAAATTAGAAACAAAACAGAAACATATAATTTGTGTTCCTGTCAGAATAGAACTGTGTTTATTCATTTTTGGCATGTGAGAAGCATACAATAAATGTTCACTGAAGTGAGAATTGCTAATGGCAAGCTCTATAGCAAGATAAGGGCCAGTGAAGAGTAATGATTCTGAATTAGCTTGAAGAGTTTATTGAAGACTTTTGGGAAAGTAATTTTGGTATGTAATTTTGGGAAGTAATCATGTAAGACATTTTCATGGAAAAAAGATCCTATTTTGAAAGGCTAATTGGATCTCATAAATGGTGTGAACTGGCAAATAGCTATTCATATTTGAAGACAGAAGGAAAAGGTTGTTTGGTTAGCTATTAAGAGCAAGATGTCACAACTATTTTGGAATGATGTTGTTTAATTTGATTCATCAGACAAATAATTTTGTCTTTTACCTGTGTCCATTCTTTTTAGATGTTATGCTGTAAAATGTTATGGACATATTAGCACTGAGTGATGTAGACATGATATAGGGTTTATTGGGGAAAATAACCAGATGTAATACAATGTAAGCAGCCCCTCAAACTCTTCTCCCTGGCCCCCTGGCTTCGGCCAGGCTTGGATAGTCTTCAGGCACTATGGCCAAATGACCTTCCAGTAGAGAATGGCCTTTACCTTTGTCATGTTTTGCATATTTGTAGTTCAGGGCAAGAAAAATCTAAGTAATTATGTAACAGAAATTAGAAGGGGCCTAGGGACGTGGATGGGCCCATTCTTCCTTAGAGCTAATAACGTAGACCTACTCGGCATCCTTGCTGCTAAGTTTATAAAAGGGGTTTGGAAATGAGTCTTCAGATCCATCTAGATTCATCTTCCATCATACGGTTCCCTTATTAGAAAATGAGGTAGAAACTTCTTGGACTAGTATTAAACGTCTACTGCTGCTGCTGCTGTCGCTTCAGTCATGTCTGACTCTGTGCGACCCCATAGATGACAGCCCACCAGCTTCCCCCGTCCCTGGGATTCTCAAGGCAAGAACACTGGAGCATGTTGCCATTTCCTTCTCCAGTGCATGAAAGTGAAAAGTGAAAGTGAAGTCGCTCAGTCATGTCTGACTCTTAGCGACCCCATGGACTGCAGCCTATCAGCTCCTCCGTCCATGGAATTTTCCAGGCAAGAGTACTGGAGTGGGTTGCCGTTTCTCCAATTTCCTTATCAGGGCTTTTTGCCACTAGTTCTAAATAAATTCTCTCATTTATTGAATTATCTTCTAATAAATGACTGTTTATTCCAAGCTTCTCATATGTGCTCATAGGACCTAATTTAGGATTCTTTTCCCTTTCTCTAAATTCTCATATAAGGAGCTTCTTTTGTCTCATCTCCTCTGTGATGCCTCCCTTATGATCTCAATTCTTATACCAAATATTACACTTTTCAGATACTATCTAATATTATTTTTATTTGTACATTTCTTTCTCTCCATCTAACTGGTAAATTCCTTAAGGATAGGAAAAGTGTATTAGATTACTTTGTAACCTCTGTAATACCTTAATGGTCTTGTGTCTCAATGCTCGATAAGTAATTAATGATAAGAATGTATGTTCTTATGTTTTAATTATAAAATGTTCATAACATTTTAGGGTTCTTGATGCCACCTTTAGACTCTGAATATTAATTATTTTTAAGTATAATGCTGGATTCCTTATTGGAACATCTGTTTTTATTCTGTTGCAATCAATTCGGTTTTTAAAACTCATTTTTTTGAGATTGGTATCAATTATTGTCTGTTGGTTACTCTCTTAGCCAGTTTAGTAATTAGATTCCTCCATTCTACTTTAGCAAGAAGTTGAGAACTTTAAGAAGCTAAATCTCATTAGTAAAGAGCAGTTTGAAAACCTAACACCTGAGCTTCCTTTTGAGCCAAACCAAGAAGTTCCTGTAGCAGCTTCACAGTCCAGGCAAGGTATGTAAGTCTGCTTTTCTGTAAGAGTCTAAATAATATTAAAGCAGTTCTAAATTGTTTTAAAGTTTGCTGCTTTGTTATTTGTGGAAGATGTTTAGATGTCTGATAAAAGGCTAGAATTTTAAAACTCAGCTTTTATTATCCTTTGATAAACTTCAAACCATTTAAAGCCTTAAAAAATACAGATTGTAAATTTGGTAAGACAGCCATGTAGTAAGTGGACTTAGTTGAAATCCCATCTTACTCTTGGTAAACAGGCAGGTAATCAATGACACAGGTGAACCAGGAGTTGTCTATTATATTACTAGATCATGCTCAAACCCAAATGCTTGCTTAAAAAGTAAGCTGAATTGGTTGGTTCTTTATGTGTCTGTCTTGATTTTCAGTTTGCTAGGAATCCTTCTCTTTGCGAAATAAGGAAAAATTTTCACTGACTTGCTGATTTCTTAAAATATACCATCAGTATAATTCTTTTGCTTTAAAGCCTTAGCTTTGTGTGAAAGAGGAAATACATTTGGGAGATTCATAAATTGAATCTGACATTTTCAGACAACTGTAACTGATTTTATTATAGTTTTTCTGGAGGAAAACTTTTAATTTGGAAAACTTCAGACATATACAAAAATAGAGCAAATTGTATAATGAAACACCAGGTACCCATTATCTACCTATGCCTTAGCTACTTAATCATCTTGTAGCCAATTTTATTTCATCTTGACTCCACTCATTCTCTTTACCTCCCATTGAATTATTTTGAAGCAAACTCCTAATCATATTATTCATATTTTTTATTTGTAAATATTTTTATATATGTTATTAAAAAGGACATCTATTTTAACACATAAATAACCGAGTACCATTATCATACTAAAATTGTTAGTAAAATTCCTTAATATGAAATATCTAGTTGGTGTTCAAATTTTCTCATTCCTCACTTAAAAAAAAATCAAGATCCTTAAAAGTTCCAAACATTGCAATATGTTGATATGTCCCTTTTAGTACATAGGTTCATGCTGTTTTTTTTCCCTGCCTTGAACTTTATTGTTGTAGAAACTAGATTGTTTGCCTTGTGTAGTATCCCACATTCTGGATTTTGCTGATTGCATCCCCATGGTCATTCAGCCATTTTCTGGTCCTGAATTTTTTTATTTGTGATTTTGATACAAAGGCTTGAACAGACTGAGGCTCACATTTCTGTAAGAATATGTCATCTATTGTTTTGAAAACACCAGGAGGCACATAACGCTTGATTCTTTCTTTGTGTTGGTGTTAGCTATTGACAGTCATTGCTTGTAGCTTTTGGTTCACACGGGGCTTCAAGATAGTGATAACTCTGTTTTCATAATTCTTTCTTAATTTGGTAAATTACGTCTGTAAAGAGAATTTCTGTTAACTGACTGTTTATCCTGAGATAGAGTCCTAACAGGAAAAGGAATAAATGCTTAATTCTTTGTTTTTTGTTTACTGTTTCCAAAGTAATGAGCTGGTTGTCTACATCCTTCTTTGGTGAGCAATGAGGAGTCTTTTTGGTTGTGATTGAAAAATTTTAAATTTAATAATAATTTTAAAATTATCACTAAGATCAAAACTATTTATTCATTCATCAATACATTTGATAGAGTTGCAGGATACAAAATTAATATATATAGATATCAGTTGCATACTATCAAGAAACTATCAGAAAGAGAAATTAAGGAAACCATCCTATTTATAATTACATTAAAAATAATAAAATACCTGTGAATAAACCTGCCTACAGAGGTGAAAGACCTGTACTTGTAAAACTATCAGAAATTGATGAAAGAAATTGAAGATGACAGAGACAGATGGAGAAATATACCATGTTCTTGGATTGGAAGAATTAATATTGTTAAAGTGAACATAGTATCCAAGACAATGAACAGATTCAGTGAAGTCCCAATGACAAACTTCCATGGTATTCCAGTGGTAAAGAATCTGCCTGCCAATGCAGGGGACACAGGTTTTGATCCCTGGTCCAGGAAGATCCCACATGCTGTGGGGCAACTAAGCCACTGTGCCACAACTAATGAGCCTGATCTCTGGAATCTACAAGCTGAAACTTCTGAGCCCATGAGCCACAGCTCCCGAAGCCCTCGCACCTTAGAGCCAGTGCTCTACAACAAAAGAAGCCACCACAATGTCACACCCACACACCACAACTGGAGAGTATTAGCCCCCACTCTTCGCAACTAGAGAAAGCCCATGCACAGCAATGAAGACCAAGTGCAAGCCCCCCGCAACAAAAAAAATGCCAATGACATTTGTCACAGAACTAGAATAAATTGGAAGCACTGAAAGGTACAAACTGATTATTTTTCAAGACTCAAAGAAATCTTGAGAAAGAATTAACAGTTGGAAAAATCAGAATCCCTAATTAAGACTATACTACAAATCTATAGCAACCTAAGTGTCCATCAACAGATGAATAAATAAAGAAGGTATGGTACATATAGAGATATACTCAGTTCAGTTCAGTTTAGTCACTCAGTCCTGTCTGACTCTTTGCGACCCCATGAACCTCAGCACATCAGGCCTCCCTCCCTGTCCATCACCAACTCCCGGAGTTCACCCACACCCATGTCCATCGAGTCGATGATGTCATCCAACCATCTCATCCTCTGTCGTCCCTTCTCCTCCTGCCCTCAGTCTTTTCCAGCATCAGGGTCTTTTCCAATGAGTCAGCTCTTCGCATCAGGTGGCCAAAGTATTGGAGTTTCAGCCTCGAGCATCAGTCCTTTCAAAGAACACCCAGGACTGCTCTCCTTTTAGGATGACCATAAAAAAGAGCAGAGTTTTGTGATTTGCAGCAAGATGGATAGACCTGGAGGGCATTATACTACAAGAAATAAATCAAATACTCTATTATATTTCTTATATGTGAAATCTAAAAATACAACAAACTAGTGAATTATAACAAAACAAGAAACAGACTCAGATACAGACTAGTGGTTTCCAGTGGGGAGAAGGAATGGAGGAGATTATGAGGTTAGGGGATTAAGAGATACAAACTATTATGTGTGATATAGGCTACAAGGGTATAGTGTATAATATGGGGAATATAGCCAATATTATTTATATTTATAAATGGAGTATATCTTTATAAAAATTGTGAATCACTATATTGTACATATCCAACTTATATAATATGCATCAGCTATACTTTGATTAAAATATCACTAAGAACTGTACAAAAAAGATCTTCACAAACCAGATAATCATGATGGTGTGATCACTCATCTAGAGCCAGACATCCTGGAATGTGAGAGTCAAGTGGGCCTTAGAAAGCATCACTATGAACAAAGCTAGTGGAGGTGATGGAATTCCAGTTGAGCTATTTCAAATCCTGAAAGATGATGCTGTGAAAGTGCTGCACTCAGTATGCCAGCAAATTTGGAATACTCAGCAGTGGCCACAGGACTGGAAAAGATCAGTTTTCATTGCAATCCCAAAGAAAGGCAATGCCAAAGAATGCTCAAACTACTGCACAATTGCTCTCATCTCACATGCTAGTAAAGTAATGCTCAAAATCCTCCAAGCCAGGCTTCAGCAATACATGAACCATGAACTTCCTGATGTTCAAGCTGGTTTTAGAAAAGGCGGAGGAACCAGAGATCAAATTGCCAACATCCGCTGGATCATGGAAAAAGCAAGAGAGTTCCAGAAAAACATCTCTTTCTGCTTTATTGACTATGCCAAAGCCTTTGACTGTGTGGATCACAATAAACTGTGGAAAAATTCTGAGATGGGAATACCAGACCACCTGACCTGCCTCTTGAGAAATCTGTATGCAGCTCAGGAAGCAACAGTTAGAACTGGACATGGAACAACAGACTGGTTCCAAATAGGAAAAGGAGTACGTCAAGATTGTATATTGTCACCCTGCTTATTTAACTTCTATGCAGAGTACATCATGAGAAACGCTGACTGGAAGAAACACAAGCTGGAATCAAAATTGCCAGGAGAAATCTCAGTAACCTCAGATATGCAGATGAAACCACCCTTATGCCAGAAAGTGAAGAGGAGCTAAAAGCCTCTTGATGAAAGTGAAAGTAGAGAGTGAAAAAGTTGGCTTAAAGCTCAACATTCAGAAAACGAAGATCATGGCATCTGGTCCCATCACTTCATGGCAAATAGACGGGGAAACAGTGAAAACAGTGTCAGACTTTATTTTGGGGGCTCCAAAATCACTGCAGATGGTGATTGCAGCCATGAAATTAAAAGACACTTACTCCTTGGAAGAAAAGTTATGACCAACCTGCATAGCGTATTCAAAAGCAGAAACATTACTTTGCCGACTAAGGTCTGTCTGGTCAAGGCTATGGTTTTTCCTGTGGTCATGTATGGATTTGAGAGTTGTACTGTGAAGAAAGCTGAGTGCCAAAGAATTGATGCTTTTGAACTGTGGTGTTGGAGAAGACTCTTGAGAGTCCCTTGGACTGCAAGGAGATCCAACCAGTCCATTCTGAAGGAGATCAGCCCTGGGATTTCTTTGGAGAGAATGATGCTAAAGCTGAAACTCCAGTACTTTGGCCACCTCATGCAAAGAGTTGACTCATTGGAAAAGACTCTGATGCTGGAAGGGATTGGGGGCAGGAGGAGAAGGGGATGACAGAGGATGAGATGGCTGGATGGCATCACTGACTCGATGGATGTTGAGTCTGAGTGAACTCCGGGAGTTGGTGATGGACAGGGAGGCCTGGCGTGCTGCGATTCATGGGGTCGCAAAGAGTCGGACACAGCTGAGCGACTGAACTGATAATCTCTTAAATGTATTAGATAAATTATACTCTCATCTTGTTGATACTTGTACCGTTTATCAGTTTATTGACTTTACCTTTCATTGCTTTGTTTTGTGATAATGGAGTTGGATTCTTAACTGTCTTATTTCCCAGCTGGCCTGATGTTAATTAAGCTTTGTCAGTATTCCAGTTGCTACTGAGTTGATTATTGTTTCTAGGCCTTTTCCACTGAAAGAGCTTGGGAATTTTTTTAAGGAAAATTACATTATGATTTTATGTTAATAATTTTTGTTCACATTTAAGATTAAAGGTTTTAATTTATTAGATTTTATATTTGTACCACTTTTACTTACATAAAAAATAGTCCTATTCACAGTAACAGAATTATTCTATAATAATTTAAGAATAACAGTAATATTACTGTAAATACTAAAAGAAGCTTACTTATTTTAAAGTTCTTTAAACATTTAAAATTTGAACTGTTTAAAACTTTATACTTTTAAACTTTAAAAATGTTCTTAGAGTATTCCTCTAGGGATCTTCAGAGTAATTATAAGATTTTTCATGCTGTTTAATTTGAATACCTTAAAATTAACAACTTATGCTCCTCCCTACATCATAGAATTAAAGTCCCATGAGGTATATTTTATTTTATTTATTTATTTAAATTCCTGGGATCCACTTTTAACTTTTTAATAAATTATGCTATGCTGTACGATGCAGTTTTAAAATTCAGTGACTCAAAGTCATTTAAAGTGATTGTTGATGCCAGAGTTAGCATGTTTATTTTTTTCATGGTTAAAGAGTGACCATGTTTTCATTTTATTTTTAATTGCATAATAATTACTTTACAATATTGTGATAGTTTCTGCCATATGTCAACATGAATTAGCCATAGGTATACATATGTCTCCTCCCTCCCACCTTTTTCCCCATCCCACCCCCTCTAAGGTTGTCACAGCGCACTGACTTTGGGTTCTCTGCATTATGCAGCAAATTCCCACTGGCTGTCTATTGTTACATATGGTAATGCATGTGTTTCAGTGCTACTCTCTCAAATCATCCCACCCTCTCTTTCCCCCACTGTCACCAAAAGTCTGTACTTTATGTCTGCATCTCCTTTGCTTCTCTGCAGTAGAATCATCAGTACCATCTTTCTAGATTCCATATGCATGCATCAATATACCATATTCGTCTTTCTCTTTCACTTCATTCTGTATAAAAAGGCTCTAGGTTCATCCACTTCATTAGAACTGACTCAAATGCGTTCCTTTTATAGCTGAATAAGATTCCAGTATACACTTACGTGTATGTGTACCACAACTTCTTTATTCATTCATCTGTCAATGGCCATCTAGGTTGCTTCCATGTCCTTAGCTATTGTAAATAGTGCTGCAGTCAATATTGGGGTACATGTGTCTTTTTCAAGCATAGTTTCCTCAGGGTATATGCCCAGGAGTGGGATTGCTGGGTCTTATGGTTGTTTTATTCGTCATTAAGGAATTTCTGTACTGTTCTCCATAGTGCCTGTATCAATTTACATTCCCACCAACAGTACAGGAGGGTTCCCTTTTCTCCACACCCTCTCCAACATTTATTGTCTGTAGACTTTTTGATGGTGGCCATTCTGACTGGTGTGAGACAATAGCTCATTGTAGTTTTGATTTGCATTTCTTTAATGTTAAGCAATGTTGAGCAGCTTTTCATGTGTTTATTAGTCGTATATATGTCTTCTTTAGAGAAATTTCTGTTTAGAAATGACCACATTTTAAATAAACAAAGATTTCATGTTAGCATCTTTGTTTGGTTTGGCACCTTGGACTATATCCTCTGAGAACTATTAAAGAAATATGTAAAGTCTTGGAATAAACTCTAGATTACACTCTGATCCCCTAATAATATCAGTAATTTTTATTGTTAACTGGGCAAATGTATTGCTCTGTGCAAAGGGAAAAAATATAGCACTCTACTTTCAAAAGGAGAGAGAGAAGCCTAGAGGATATGGTTCACAGCTACAAAAATACATGTGATTCATTTGAAAATGGAGCCCTCTTAAAGACAGTGATCTGGTCAACCATCAGTATCTTCTATTGCCAAAAAGTAAATATTCTCCCATATGCAGTTTGAATTGCATCATATCTGCCACTCTTCATGTTATTCATTTTACTTAATACCATACCGTGGGCACATTCCTAAATTGTTATGTCCCAAAGAGATAAATTTTACAGTGCATAAAAGTAACAAAGAATTAGAGGGAAGGAGTGGGGTAAGGGAGATAGGGGTATGAGATTAGGAGAAACACGTGTGTGTGTGTGTGTGTGTGTGTGTGTGTGTGTTAAGTTGCTTGCTTGTGTCCAACTCTTTGTGACCCCCAAAGACGTAGCCCACCAGCCTCCTCTGTCTGTGGAATTCTACAGGAAAGAATCCTAGAATGGGTTGCCATTTCCTTCTCCAGGGGATCTTCCTGACCCAGGGATTAAACCCAGGTCTCTTGCATTGCAGGCAAATCTCTTACCATCTGAGCCATAGGGAAATCCATAGGGAAAACATACTGCTATGTATAAAATTGATAAGCTACATTATACATTATAATGTACAGCACGTAGGAATATAGCCACTGTTTTGTAATAACTTTAAATGGAACAAAATCCATAAATATGTTGAGTCACTATGCTGTATGCCTGGCAATCTAGATTCCAGCTTGTGCTTCATCCACAATATATATATATAGTGTTTAATATATATATACAGTGTTTCATTCCTGAGAAACAGACGGAATTCTGTCTGGAGTGTCTGCAAATGGTTTGCCTACGTCTGAAATTTATGTTTTGGCCTTGGTGGGTTTGTGGGTACCAACCTGGTACCCACATAAAATGATTATGCTGTTTAAGTAAAGTCTTAGATATTTACCAAAATATATATATATTTAATACAGTGTTTTTGGAAAGCTTGAATTTTTTCCATACTTAGTTTCTTGTTCTCATTTTCATTTCTAAGTCAACTGTATTTTAAAGTGTGTGTGTGTTTGTGTGTGTGTAAACCTTCATGTGCTATAATCTCCAATTTTTAAAAATATGAACAAAAATAAAATTAAGCACAAATTAAGACAGAAATCAATCCAATATATTGCTAAGAAATATTGAATAGATTAGCATTCAGTTAGAAAAACAGTTATGGATTGGATTTAAAGGATATTCAGCTCTATGCTGTTTGTGTGTCAGAAGTATACACAAAGATTGAAAGGTGAAAGGATAGGAAATGCTGTAAAACAGTGATAGTAATAAAAAAGAATTGCTGTTGCTTTAAAAATAGAATTTGTGGTGAAAGAAAAAGTATTTTGTTTTCACTGTCGTTAATATCTATCTCCTGTTTATCCCCTAGACCTGATTCAAACACACTTCCGCCCCTCACACCTCAAATCAGCTTTAGCTAGTGCCTCTAGAAATCTTTGTGTTTAAGACGGTCAAGTCAGTCATCATCTTCCCTGACAGCAATGGATCAATCATTTTTTGTCTTGAAACATTCTTTTTCCTAGACACTGTTTGCTTAGTTCTCATTCAACTTCATGGAGTCTTTTATTTGCTGCTTCTTTCGCATTTCCCCAGGCTTTGGATGCTTTAGCAGTTAATCTTCAAATTTCTTCTGATTCTCAGTAACTCTGCAGGTAATAGTATTTAGTTTCATGTTTTTAAATGGCATCCTTATACTAATGAGTATCAAATTTATATGTACAGACTCTATCCTGTATTCTGAATAAATAACTGTATCAGCAATTTCACTTGGATATTTTATAAACATGTCAAACTTCATATGGTGAAAACTGAAAGTCTGAATTCCCACCCCTTTCCAAGGAATTCTCCCAGACTTCCACATCTCTATGTATGATATGTTAACTGTATCTTTTTAGTTGTACGGGGAAAAAAAATCTTGATGTTATTTTTGATCTCTTTTTCAACCTCTTATTTCTTATTCTTTGGCAGATTATTTCCATTATCCTTTAAAATATATCCAGAACCTAACCACTTCTCATCTTCACTACTTCTATCACTCTCACAAAGCTACCATCATTTTACGTTGGTTAATTATAATAACTCCTAATCTGTCTCCTTCCTTTCATTCCACTTTACAGGGATCCAGAATTTTTTTTTCTTTTTTTAAAAGATAAGATATCATTTATACTCAGTAAATTTCACTTTTTGCATGTACAGATTTGGGAATTTTGATAAATACATGGTCTTGCAATTACCACCTATTCAAATTATAGCACAGTTCTATTACTCTGCTCAAATTCTCCTATGTCTCTTTGTAGCCAAACCTATGCCTAGCCTTTGGCAGCCTGTTTTCTGTTCTCTACTATAATTTTGCCTTTACCAGAATATCATATAAATGGAATTATATAGAGTGTAACCCTTTGTGTCTGGCTTCTTTTTGTTTACTGTAATACATTTGAGATTCACCATATTTTATGTGTCCTTTTAATTGGTAATTCCATCACATGCATGTAAGCAATTTACCATTAGTTGAAGAACGTGTGGGTTGTTTTTAATTTTTGGTGATTGTGAATAAAGATGCTATAAATATTTGCTTAATACATTTTGGTAAGACAGTAAGTTTTCATGTCAGTTGGGTAAATACTTGGAGTGGGATTGCTGGGTCTTGTGGTAAGTGTTTTTAACTTTATAAGAAACTGTCTAATTGTTTTCCAAAGTGGCTATGTCATTTTGCATCCCCACCAGTAATGTATGAGGGTTCCCATTGCTCCATGTCTTCACCAGCACTTGGTATTACAAAGTTTTAAAATATGTTTGCCTTTTTTAGGTATGTAGTAGTGTCTCATTATGACTAACAGTGCTGAGATTTTTTTTTTTTTTTTTTTGCTATTGATATATCTTTGGTGAAGTGATTGCTCAAGTATCTTGAGATTTGTTTTTTTCTTTTTAGTTGTTTCCTTGTTGAGCTTTCAGAGTTCTTTATTCTAATCCAAGTCTATTACTTATGTAATTTGCACGTATCTTCCCCCAATCTAAAGATTATCTTTTCATTTCTTAAGAATGCCTATTGGGAGTTCCTTGGTGGTCTAGTGGTTAAGATCCAGGACTTTCTGTTGTGGCCTGGTTTAATCTCTGGTTGGAGAACTGTGGTCCTGTAAAAACTGCGTGGTGTGGCCAAAAAAGAGCACCTTTTGAAGAGCAGAACTTCTTTTTTGGTTGTATTGGGTCTTTGTTGCAGTGCAAGGGGTTTTTCTGGTTGCAGTGCACAGAACTCTATAGTTTCAGTGCATTGATTTAGTTGCTCTGTGGCATGTGGGATCTTAATTCCTTGACCAGGGATTGAACCCACATTCCCTACATAGGAAAATAAATTCTTAACCATTGCACCACCAGGGAAGTCCTTATAACTGTAATCTTAAAAATCAATATGTGCTGTCTACCTTTTTCTCTTTTTATTTCCAAAATATTTTGACTAGTTTCCTTGCATTTTCACATAAATTATGAAAGTAGCTTATCTATTAAGCTATTTTTATTAAAAAAATAGCTTATCTATGTCTATAAAAACTCCAAATAGTAGTTTGATTGGAATTGCATTGAATCTACAGTTTAGGAAGAATTATAAAATTTTAACACTATTGAATCTTCCAGTCTATGAATATGATATGCTTCTCCTTTTAAGTATTTGTTTGTTCTTCAGTGTTTTTAGTTTTTGTTGTATTTTGTGTACATTTTGTTGCCCATGTCCCTAAGTATGACTTTGGTATCGCTATAAATGGTGCTTTAAAATTTTTATTATCCATTGTTTATTGCTATTATATAGAAATAGGATAGATATTTTTCATATTATTCTTTGTGATGTTAATTTTAAGTGTCAGCTTAACTGAATCAGAGGATACCCAGATGTCTGGTTAGACATTGCTTCCGGGTGTCTCTGTGATGTTTTTCCACATGAGATAAGTATCTGAATTGTTGGGCATGGTAGATTGCCATCCTCAGTATCAGTGGACATCATTGAACCCATTGAAGGTCTGAACAAAAATGTGGAGGAAGGAGGAATTTGCTCCTTTTTGCTGTCTCATTGAGCTGCTGCTGCTGCTAGGTCACTTCAGTCGTGTCTGACTCTGTGCGACCCTGTAGACGATCGTCTCATCTCATCTCAGACTGGTATTTATATCATTGACTTCCCTAGGTCTCAGGCCTTTGGACTCAGAGCTGAATTACACCACTGGCTTTTCTAAGTTTCCAGTTTATAGATGACAGATTGTGGGATTTCTCATCCTCTATAATCTTGTAAACCAGTTCCTCATATTAAATCTTCTTTTCTATCCTATTGGTTTCTTTACTCTGGAAAATCTTGACTAATAACAGTTTTGTATCCTGTGATATTGATAAACTTACCAGTAATAGTTCTAGTAGCTTTTTCTGTAGATTCTTTGATATATTTTACATTGATCGATTTCTGCATAGATAGTCATGTTGTCTGTGAATAGCTGCAGTTCATTTCTTATTTTTATATATTTTCATTTATTGTCTTATTACATTGATTGGGAACTCCACCATGATGTGGAATAGAAGTTATAAGACATCCTTGCATTGTTTCTGATTTTAGGAGGAAAGCATTCAGTCTTTCACCATTAAGTATGATGTTAATTGTAGATTTTATTTCCAGCGTATGGAGAGTTTTTTTTTAAATTTTATTTAATTGGAGGCTAATTACTTTACAATATTGTGGTGATTTTTACCATACATTGACATGAATCAGCTATGGGTGTACATGTGTCCCCCATCCTGAACCGCCCCCCGCCAGCTCTTCCCCATCCCATTCCTTTGGATTGTCCCAGTGCACTGGCTTTGAGTGCCCTGTTTCATGCATCAAACTTGGACTGGTGATCTGTTTCACATATGGTAATATACATTTCAATGCTATTCTCCTGAGAGTTTTTAATTATGAATGGGTGCTGATTTTGGGTGGAGGGGTATTTTTTCTGGGTCTTTTGAAATGATTACATGTTTTGTCTTAATTAGCTTATTTATATTGTGAATTGCATTGAATTATTGTCAAATAATGAGCCCAGGATAAACCTTATTTGACTGTGACATATTACCCTTTTTATACACTGTTAGATTCCATTTGCTTTTTTTTTTAGAGGAATGAAGAATATTGGTTTTTCTTGGATTATCTTTGCTTGATTTTGGTGTCAGGGAATACTGCCTTATAAATGAGTTAGTAAACATTCCCTCCTCTTCTGTATTTTGGAAGAGTTTGTATATAATTGTTATTGTTGATTCCTTATAAGAGTGCTAGAATTTGCCAGTGAAGTCATCTGGGTCTGAAATTGTTGGAATGTTTTTAACTACTAATTGATTTTTAAAGGGTCATGGGCCTATTTAGGTAATCTAGGTTTTCTTGAGTGAACTTTTGTAGTTTATATATTAAAGAGTTTGTCTATTTTGGGGGTGTTTTAGTAATATTCCTTTTTTATTCTTTCAGTGTTTGTAGGGTCTTGAGATACAGGCATACCAAAGAGATATTATGGATTTGGTTCCAGACCACTGTAATAAATACCACAGTGAAGCAAGTCACAAGAATTTTTGTTTTTACAGTCTGTATACACTATACTGTGGTCTATTAAGTGTGTAATAGCATTATGTCTAAAAAATGAGCATATCTTAGTTTAAAAGTATTTTATTGCTTAAAAAATGATAACCATCATCAGAGTCTTCAGTAAGTTATAAGAATCCTTTTCCTGGTGGAGGGCCTCGCCTCAGTGTTGATGGCTGTTGACTGATCAGGGTTGTAGCTGCTGAAAGTTGGGATGGCTGTGGCAGTTTCTTAAAATAAGAGCACTATCAAGTCCACTGAATTGGTTGACTCTTCCTTTCATGAACAATTTCTCTGTGACATTTAATGCTGTTTGATAGCGTTTTACCCACAGTAGATCTTCTTTCAAAATTGGGAGTCAGTCTTTTCAAACTCTGCCACTACTGTATCAACTAAGTTTATACAGTATTCTAAAATCTTTGTTGTCATTTCAACATTCTTCACAGCATCTCCATTAGGAATAAGTAGATCTCATCTTAAGAAACCACTTTCTTATGAGATTATAGCAATTTAGTCACATCTTCAGTCTCCACTTCTAGTTCTCTTCCTATTCCCACTGGTTGGGACTACACTTTGAAAATTAGTACTTTAGCCCAATACTTGAAATATCAGTCTTCTCTGATAAACTTTTAGCAGAAACTGTATGGTAGATGATCACAATTGATGTTCCCAAAGAGTAGATGGCCTGGTCTTCTGTGTTTTAAAGCTTTTTTGAGGTATAATTTACACAAAATTAACTCACTTTAAGTGTATAGTGTGATTAACGTAAGTAAATTTGTATATTTGTACACCAGTGCCATAATTTAGTAATTTTGTTTCTGTTTTTAAAAATTTATTTGACTGTGCTGGGTCTTAGTTGCAGCACGTGGGATCTAGTTCCCTGACCAGGTATCAAACCCAGGCCCCGCATTAGGAATATGAAATCTTAGCCACCATATTCCCTGGGGTCGGAAGTCCCCCATAATTATTTTTAAATTGCATCATGCTAAAAGTTACCTCACAATCATTTGCAGTCAGTGTCAGCACTCAATTTCAGTTTGATATGACCAATGATCTGCTTTCTGTCTTTGTATTTTTGCATTTCCTAGAAATTTCATATAAATGGGATATATGATTTGTAGTCAATGTGTCTGGCTTCTTTCAATTAATATAATATTTTTGACATTAATCCATGTTGTTGCTTATATTAGTACTTCTCTCCTTTTTGTAAGGTGTAGTGTTCTGTAGTATGGACATATTTCATTTTGTTTATCCATTAAATAGATGTATATTTGGGGTTTTTTTCCACTTTTGGCTATTATGAAAAATGCTATTTTGAACATTCACATATAAGAGATGGCCCATGATTTTAATTAAAAAGAAGTTATAATATCTAAATGATATTTGTATGTCATCTTTGTATTTTATAAAAAATACTTTTTAATATATTCTTATTTCCTAACTAGTTATATTTCTAGTAATGTAATTTTTATACTGAATATATTTTATATGCTTGCAATTTTCTTAACTATTTTTGATAATTTTTTTGTCAAAATATTATAAATTGGTAAATGATACACTATACAAATTTTGTAAAATGTGTCTTTTGAGGTAATAAAAAGTACTCTATAGATCTTAATCTTCATAAAATTGGTATATCTGCTCTTGGTGATGGGTCAAATTAAGACCAAATTCAACCTGGAATAAAATAAATGTAAAAGTGAAATAAAACTTTAACTTTTTAATATGAAAATGTTCAGATAAAAATAAAAGCAGAGAGAACTGTTAATGAACTCCCATGTACTTATCTTGGGCTTCCCCTTGTGGCTCAGCCACGAAAAATCAGCCTATAATGCAGGAGACACAGGAGACTAAGGTTCAATCCCCTGGATCGGGAAGATCCCCTGGAGAAGGAAATGACAACCTACTTCAGTATTCTTGCCGGGAGAATCCCATGGACAGAGGAGCCTGGAGGGCTATAGTCCATGATATTTGGATTCTCTCTTTGAGAGAGTTGGACAGGACTGAAGCACCTGAGCATGTTTACTGATGTTATCACTGAGTTTAGATGTTATCAGCCTGATCTATTCATCATAAAGTTTCCCTTAATTTTTTTTTCCCCGAGGCTTTGTTGCTAGAGCACTTTTAGGCTGATGGCAAAATTTAGAGGAGGGTACAGAGATTTCACATTTACACCCTGACCCTAGCTTACTAGCTATTACCCATCTGGTAAAAGAGGTTGCCTCCTTAGAGCAACAGCCCACATCAGAGTACATTTGTTACTATTGATGAGCCTACATTCATACATCATAATCAGCAGAAGCCCATAGTTACATTAGCATTTACTTTTTTTTTTTTTAGTTTCTGTTTTTCTTATTCTTTTAAAAAAGTTTTAAATTTATTTTTGGCTGTTCTGGCTCTTTGTTGCTGTGTGTGAACTTTCTGTATTTGCAGTGAGTGGGGCCTACTCTAGTTGTTGTGTGAGGGCTTCTCATTACGGTGGCTTCTCGTTGCAGAGCATGGACCCTAGGCTTCAGTAGTTGCAGCATGTGGGCTCAGTAGTTGCAGCTCCTGGACTTAGTTGCTCTGTGACATGTGGAATCTTCCCAGACCAGATATCAAACCTGTGTCCCCTGCATTGGTATGAGGATTCTTAACCACTGGACCATCAGGGAAGTCCCAGCATTTACTCTTGGTGTTGTATATTCTGTTGATTTGGATAAATGTATAATGAAATGTAGTCATCATTATAGTGTCATATACAGCATTTTCACAGCCCTAAAATTTGGCTCTGTGTTCTACCTATTCATCTCTGCTACCAGCCTCTAGAAACAACTGGTTTTTTTTTTTTTTTCATCTCCATAGTTTTCCTTCTCCAGAAGGTCAAACAGTTGGAATTTTGCAGTGTGTGTAGCCTTTTCAGATTGAATCCCCTCACTTGGTAATATGCATTTAAGGTTCCTTTGTGTCTTTTCATAGTTTGATAGCCCATTTCACTGAATAACTATCCATTGTCTGGGTACATGACAGTTTATTTATCCATTTACCTACTGAAGGACATGTGGTTGCTTCCAAGTTAGGGCAGTTATAAATAATACTGCTTTAAATATCCATGTGCAGATTTTTGTGTGGACGTAAGTTTTCAGCTCCTGTGGGTAAGTACCAAGGAGGGTGACTGCTTGATGGTATGTAAGAGTATGTTTAGTTTTGTAAGAAACTTCTAAACTGTCTTCCAAAGTGGCTGTACCATTTTTCATTTCTACAATACCACCGTGAATGAGAGTTTCTGTTACTTCATATTCTCATCAGCATTTGTTAGTGCTGTCGGTGTTTTGGATTTTGGCCAATCTAATAGATGTGTTGCAGAATCTCATTGCTGTCTTACTTTGCAGTTCCGTGATGATATCTGATGTGGAGTATCTCCGTGTGCTTTTTGCCATCTATATATCTTCTTTGGTAAGGCGTCTGTTAGGTCTTTGGTCCATTTTCTAATCAGGTTTTTGTTGTTATTGTTGAATTTTGACAGTCCTTTGTATATCTTGGATAATAGTCCTTTATCATATGTGTGTTTTACAAATACTGTTTGACATTCTGTGGCTTTTTATTCTCTTCAAAGTGTTGTTCTCAAAGCCGAAGTTTTTCCTTTTACAGAAGTTAGTATAACAATTCTTTCTTTCATGGGTCGTTAAATCTCTCCTCAGCATTTTGCCAATGATTTTAGCAGACATTGATGAATATTTTCCTGATCCTCTATTTCACTAGAGTTGCAATATAGTCATCTTCTAATTTTGTTATTCCTTTTGTTTCTTAACCTAGAAGTCTGTAAGGAAGAATTTTTTCTTTTAATTAACTCTTTATTTACTCTGAAATTCAATTTACAAAAAAGTTAAATTCTTTTTTCTTTTCTTGTATTCTGTTGATCATTTTCAGAATAATGAGTTGGTGCCATAGCAGCCTAGAAATTTGATTAAGTTTTAAAGTAACCATTATGAACTCATGGTGTCTGTTTATTTGATGTTCTTAGGCCAATTCAGTCATTGTTTTGACTAGCAGTGTCTCCTAAAGTTTGCTGCTGTGTCTTCATGAACCATGCTAATATTTTCATTTTTAACTTTATTACTTTCTGGCTCAAGATTTCCTAGGCTTTTATAATATTATGTGCTTCTGACTTTTTTTTTTTTAAGGAGACTGATCAGTGGGAAGTGGAATTTAGAAGCCATAGTCAATATGCTAGGAAGCTTACTATTTCTGGGTTGTTACTGCTCCTAGA
The DNA here is from genome assembly GCA_917880005.1 of Nanger dama. Taxonomy (NCBI): domain Eukaryota; kingdom Metazoa; phylum Chordata; class Mammalia; order Artiodactyla; family Bovidae; genus Nanger; species Nanger dama. The sequence continues at coordinate 30,273,745 of CAKJTW010000009.1, read as the reverse complement.
TCTTTGAATATTTCTTTTACAAGGGCACTGGATTTACCATATTTTTCAGTGTATGCTCCTACTTTTAACCCCTGAGATTATGTATCATCTTACCATACAGAAAAATACCATTAACACAATTCAGTTAAGTTTTTCAGTCATTGGATGGGGATATACTTTTTCCTAGGCACAATTGTAGATCCCGGTGTACATATATAGATTGTGGCCCTTGCTTTCAGAGAAGCACTGAGATTCACTGCTAGCATTTAATGGAAGATGTGTAAGAAAATAAATTTCAATTTAACAAATCTAAAAATAAATGGATAAAAATGCAGAGGTGGCACAAAGTACTCAGCAGAGAAGTACTCAGCATTTGTGCTGGATTCCCAGAGAAAGTACTCAGCAATTGTGCTGGATTTTAAAGGAATGATATGAGTCTAGTTGGGTGTAAAAAGATGAGGGAAAGGAACTTTTAGATACAGGAAAAAGCATATGAAAAGATATGATGCAAGAAAATAAGAGCAACAGAAAATAGGAATAACAAGTAGGTTGCTATTTGGGGCACCAAGACTGAAATGAAGAATGAAAATAGAAGCAAAACTGAAGCAAAATAAGAGAGTATTTTATGCCATGATAAAGAGCCTATGCCACTCCTAGAGGCAATGGGGAAAACCTGAAAATTTTTAAGTAGAAATATGAAATGACTTAATATGCTTCTCAGAATAATTATTCTGGCAACAGTAAAGATAATGGACTAGGAAGGAAAATACCAAGATAGTGAGACTAGGTAACAGAGTGGATTAGTTCCCTTTTGAGTTTACAAACTTGTGTCTAAATAGTACTTGGAATGTATTAGGTACTCAGTAATATTTGTTGAGTGAACAAAAGTTTATTGTATGAATCAAAAGAAGTTGGTAAGTCTGAATAAAAACCACGTAGAAATAGAGCCTGCAGTTTTGACACTTTAACTTGATTTGTTTGCTTGCTTACTTAGTGTTTTACCTTAAGATTATCACAAACTAACTAATAAAAACAACCCAACAGAAAAATAAACAAAAGGATATGAATGGCAAGCTTACACAAGGGAAATCTGAGTGCTGACTATATAAACATATGCTCACCTTCACTAGTAGCCAAAGAAACGCAAATACCTTTTAAATACCCTGAGATGGAAAAATATTTAAAAGTCTAAGCAAAACCTAGCCTTGACCAGGATAACTGCTAGTCAAAGTATGAATTGGTGAAACCACTATAGAAAGCAGGTTGGCAAACAGTATTTAGTAAACCAGAAGATGCACGTTGCATTTGACTCAGTATTTCCATTTCAGATATAAACCTTAGAGAAATACTCATACTTGTACAAAGAGACATGTTTAGCAATGTTCACTGCAGCACTGTTGATTATACCAAAAATGTAAAAACACTGTCTTCAGGAGAATGAATAAATTTTAATATTTTGTATACAACATGATATTCTGCAGTGTAAATGAATAAACCAAAGCTGTATGAATAGAACTTGAATAATGGTCACAAACAAAATATTGACTGAAAAAGCCTGCAAAATGATATTATACTGTGATGCCATTTATATCAAGTTAATTATGCAAAATAATATTACTACATATATAGAGTAATAGATAAAAATATGAAATATAAGAGCCTGGTTATCTCTGAGGAGGAAAAACAAAATGGGATTAGGAAAGGTTATTCAGCGTATTTTTCTTTAAAAAAAGTTTGGAACAAAATTAAAATTTAGTTATCTAGATGATGTGTAGACAAGTGTTTTTTTCTTTTTAAATTCTTTCTTGTATATTTTAAATGTCTCTAATGAAAAAAGCACTCTGAGAACAGAGAATTTCAGAATTATCCTTGTTCTCAGTAATAAAATAATTTTTCTAGCATTGAAATACTGTTAACAGGGTTTTTTGTTGTTGTTGTTGTTTGTTTTTTGCAGATTTGACTGAATTAGCTCAGAAGCTGTTTGATGTTTCACAAGAATCTTCAGCAACAATGGCCCGTTCATTGCCCACAGCAGTTCCAGAATCTCCCAGAATTTACCCTGCAAGGACACCTAAGACACTGCGAACACCTCGATTACAAGATCCAAACAAAACACCAAGATTTTATCCTGTTAAAGAACCCAAAGCTATTGATGTAAAGGTACACAGAACACCAAAAATATAAACCCTACAGTTTGTATACTTCACCATTACGAAATGAGACTTTTTAGTTTCTATCACAATAAAAAAATTGTATTTTAAGTTGCAGGAATTCGTTAAAAAAATGATATTTTACCACAGTGATGTCTTCTCAGGTTAAGGAATAACTTCTTTACAATTGATAGGGTTAATTAAAGATGATCAGAAGGTATAATAAAGAATCATTTTAAGCTGTGTTTTCTTTAATCCTTGTTTTGAAACTTTAGCCATGCTAAGTTTTGTAACTTGTATGTGAGATGTTTGAGTTTTGTGACTTCATATGATTTCATAATGTGTCATCCACAGTCTGAAAATGTTTGAGTTGGTTTATAGTCAGAGGGTTTTAATTTACTTGTGAGGGTCACACTACTGAAAGTAATTGCAATGTTTGACTTCTTTTTCCTTAGAGTCCAAGAAAGAGAAAAACAAGACATAGTACAAATCCCCCTGTAGAGTGTCATGTTGGTTGGGTAATGGACTCCAGAGATCACGGGCCGAGAACATCCTCTGTCAGGTACTGTATCTGTCAAACATTGCTTTGTTCTTGATTTTAAGTTCACTGGAAACAGTTACTAATTAGATATTTGGGAACATTTAAAAATGGATATGTTAGCAAGTTATACAACAATGAAAATAGTAAAAAGAAGCCAAAGAAGAGGAAATAAGTGGGACAGTTTTACAATAAGTATGTTAAGGCATAATTCAGTAGGATAGTTTTTTTTTTCCCCTTTTGAAGTAATTTCCACAAATGTGTACTCTTAAATTAAAAATATTTAGGTCTATTAAAGTTATTATCTTTGGAAAGATTCCAGATATTTTGTGGCATAGTAGGTTCTTAGTGAGTTAATGTGCTAAACAATCTGTTCAAACTATGTAAAGGGTATGGAAATAAAACACATTAATATTTTAGAGTTTTTCCTTAGGGGGAAAATAATTTATATTAGCTGGTTATTTTTCTTTTAGCTTTAATTTTACAAAAGACTGTTATTTATCTGAAAAGAGATGACAGAGTAAACTTTTACTATGCCAGTTAAATACATTATAAAAATATGGTTAAGCTATGTCCTGTACAGTGATTGCAGAGGTGAGTTACTATTGCTTTGTGTTTCTTGAAAACCTGCCTTGCATTTGTATAGATATTTTCAGAATAATTATCTAAACAACTTTCTAATTGGAAAATGAGTTTTAGGAAAACAAATCTTTGACTGTTACTATAAGGTAAGAATTAGTTTTATTCAAAGAAAAACTAGAGAGTTTATCATCATCTGAAGATCTCCAAGTATTTCTTTTCAGGGATATTCATGTGGTACTTTTCATTTTGTTCTCATTAGATATATTTTCCTTAAAAGATAAAATGTCTATATGCTCTTCTTGCACATCTATTGTCTACTTACAGTTATTTTGTATTCTAAGTCATTTTCAGAGTTTGTTTCTTTAATTATTATTTTTTTATTGGAGGAGTGTGTTTAGAGATAAGTAGATAATGATGAAAAATGTTGCACTGATACATATAGCAGAGAAGACGATATATATAGTCCCTGCCTTTACAGACCTTAATTCGGAGATGGCAGACAAGAATGTAATTACAATAATGAGGGATGGATTTTTTTAATTGACTTACCTTGTAGAGTTTTAGTTACAAACAAAATTGAGTGGAAGGTACAGAGTTCCCTTATACCTTTGCATCGCCTGCCTCCCTCACCATAACCTTCCCCACTATAAACATTCATATCTTTTTTAAAATTTTATTTTTAATTGAAGGATTATTTAATTGCTTTAACATATCTTTGGACCAGTTACATTAATGTAAGTATTTATTGGATTTAAATCTGTCATCTTATATTCTATTTGTCTTATCTATTCTTTGTTCTTTTTCCTACTTTATTTTGGATCAGCTTGGTTTTTGTAATGATTCGTTTTATCTCTACTATTTGCTTGTTGTATCTCTCTCTCTTTTTTTTTAAACTAGTCTTCTAGGTGTCACAAAGAGTCGGACACAATTGAGCGACTGAACTGAACTGAGGGTTTATAGTGTACATTATAACATATAATCTCCTTTCAAATGATACATCATTATATGTATAGGATAAGAACCTTACTATAGTGAAGTTCCATCTCTTCCCATCCTTTGTTATTATTATTTTTTAGACAATTAGGTTTTAAAACAATTAACAGGAAAAAGGAAGTTTTAAAAATATTCTCAATTTTACCATTTACAATGTTCTTCATTTCTTAAATATTTCTTGTGCTGGTCTATTGGCAATGAATTTTGTTAGTTTTTATTTAACAAGAAATGTTTAGTAAAAAATTAAATTGAATTTAAAAGTAAAGCTGAAAGAAAATTAAATGTTTATTCATTTAATATAACAATGATAAATATTCTATATTAACATAAATAAACATTTTAATGAGGTATAGTTCTCAAAACAAAAAATTCCTGAATAGAGTGGTATTTGTCTTAAAGTTTTACATATTTATTTAATGTTTTGTTTTATATGAGATAACTGGATTCTCATATGTTTCTATATTCAGTCTTTTCATTTGTGAGTTTTTTGTTGTTGTTGAAATAGAATAATAAAATCCGGGGAAGGGAGACATGTTTTAATAGCCTTTTCAGATAATTGAAATTTATTCTTGGATATTATCCAAAGTAGGTATTCTTTGATTTTATCCAAAGTTGAACAAGTGGTAGTTTTGAAAATATTAGTTGCAATATGGAATCTGAAACCATATGTTAATGACTTTCTTACACTCAGTGAAGTTTTCATACTCTGTTACATTAAAAGCCACTGGACTCCTTCCACTTTGAATGGCTCTTTTGTCATGCATGCTTTTGTAACATCATGAATCATTGGTCACCTGGAAAACTTGATTAACTTAGTTATGCAGACTTCTAAATGATGACATATCTCCAAATAAAATTTCAAAGTAATCACATTTTTTAAAGTCACCCCTGAGGAGGAGAAGAAGGAAAAGAGGAGGGGGAAGAGGAAGCAAGAGAAAAGAGAGGAGAAGAAAGAGAGAAGGAAACATCATGAATGTCCAACAATAGGGCATCAGTTACACATATTGCTTTCCAAAGATACAAAGAAGAACTCCGCAACCATTAAAAAGTTATTGCTGGCTAGCTTACAGTATTTTCTTAAGAGGACCCCTAGAGAAAGTACAACCAACACAAAATGAATGAGTGTATCACACATGCCTGACACACAGTGTTAAATATGTGATGAAGAGAGGAAGGCCAGCTGGTGGGCAGGCACTGAGGAGTACACACAGTTCTGGATGTTTATTGAAACAAGGCTTCAAAACTCCAAGTGCAGAAGGAAGATTCTCAAATCTCATGATAGAGACCTCGTGAGGGCAGCAGCATCTATCAAAGGTGATGTTGAAACTCTCACCAGGTGGAAGAAGTTAACTGTGTGCTGCCCATAAGCATAGATACCCCATACCCATTGGAACCAAAATTAACTCCTGATTCCTCCCCACCAACCAGTCAGCAGAATGAGAATGAGCTGATCATGTACTCCACAATCCCCCACCCTCACCCTGTCTATTTTGTTGTTATTGTTGAAGTATAGTCAGTCTACAGTATCTCGGCAATCTCTGCTGTACGGCAAAGTGACTCAGTTACACATTTATATAAATGCTGCTGCGCTGCGCACAGTTGTCGTGTGCTACTCTTTGCGATCCTGTGGTCTGTAGCCTGTCAGGCTCCTCTGTCCCTGGAATTTCCCAGGCAAGAACACTGGAGTGGGTTGCCATTTCCTTCTCCAGGGGATCTTCCTGACCCAAGGATTGCGTCTCCTGCATTGTCAGGGAGATTCTTTACCACTGAGTCACCTGGGAAGCCTGTTATACATTCTTCTTCTTTTTTTTTTTTTTCATATTTTCCATTATGGTTTATCCCAAGCAATTGGATATAGTTCCCTGTGCTATACAGTAGGACCTTGTTGTTTATCCATTTTAAGTGTAATAGTGTGCGTATACCAACCCCAAACTCCCAGACCATCCCTCTCGCTCCCTCCTTCTACCTTGGTAACCACATATCTGATCTTGGTCTACCTCACTCTGTCTTTAAAAACCTTTCCCTGAAAGCCATCGGGAGTTTGGGTCTTTGAGGCATTAACTTCCTGGATGCCTTGCTTGGTGCCTTAAAGTAAACACACTAAGGAGAGTAATGTCAGGCAGATAACAGATTGGGAAGGAATAGGTAGGTATCTGTCTCACCACTTAAACAACAATTATATGTTCAGAAATTGTCTGTATTGACAGTTTTGGAACTCTACAGTCTTTTTAAACACTTAAAGCTTCTAGAGGAAAGCATGTTGGATAAATTGTCAATATTGATTGATGTCAGCCTTTTGTGTAGTACCAGCTGTCTATCTTCCACCACCCTCAGCCCTGTAACTGGCATTTGGGAAGATGGCAACCTGGCTTGCTGGATCCAAAATAGGCAATGAGGACTCCAAATATTGGAGTTTGTATTCCGACTGCTAACTGCCTCTGATCAACAAAGTTCAGACAGAGTCTGGTGGCCATTGTTTCATCCACACTGGCTGAATGTCTTTTTTGTTTTTGTTTTGACATTCAAAAGCAACCACTGTTGCTGTTGCTGCTGTTAAGTCACTTCAGTTGTGTCCGACTCTGTGCGACCCCCGTAGACGGCAGCCCACCAGGCTCCTCCATCCCTGGGATTCTCCAGGCAAGAACACTGGAATGGGTCACCATTTCCTTCTCCAATAGAGGGAAATTTAGAAAATGATCACCTATGCCCAAGATGTAAGCTCAGAAAAAGATCTAAGAGACTTTAAGCTTTCACCTCAGATTTAGCACAGAATTACCCTACAACAGTTGAGAAAAACAAAAAACAAAAAAACAAAAACAGCAAACCCTAGGCAAGAGGGAGAATTTGATTTCCGGAGTTACCACGGTATGATTCAAATTTTCATTGTTAAACAACAAAAAAATCACAAGGCTTACAAAGAAATAAAGTATGGTCCGTTTGAAGGAATAAAATTAATTGATGAAAAATGTACCTAATGAAGCTCTGATTCCCATTTTTTCTTAATCAGAGTCTTTAAAACTGCTGTTTTAAGGATACTCAAAGAGTTAAATAGATACAGACAAAGATAGCAAAGCAATGTATGAAGAAAACAAGATTACCAAGAGAGAGAAATTATATAAAGGAACCAGAAAGGAATTCTGCAGCTGAAAATACAGTAACTAAAATGAAAAATACACAAGGGGGTTCAAAAATAGCTTTCATCAAGCAGAGAGAAAAGAATAAGCAGACTTAAAGATGGAACAGTTTAAATTATCAAATCTGAGGAACAGAAAGAATGAAGAAAAGTGAAGCAGTATCTAAGGGATCTGTCAGATACATGAACTAGACCAGTACACACACTGTGGGAATCTCAGAAGGAAAAGAGAAAGAGGGCAAGGAGAATATTTGAAAGAATACTGGCTCCCAACTTGATGGAATACATGAATCTACAGATCTGATGAGCTTAGTGAACTTGAAGTAGGATAAATCAGAAGAGACTAACTTCAAGACACTTTATAATGACACTATTGAAAACCAAAACAAAGAGAAAATCCTGAAAGCAGCACAAGAGAAGATACTCATCATATACAAGGGATCCTTAGTAAATGTATCAGCCAGTTTCTCAGCAGAATCCTTGTAAGCCAAAAGCCAGTAAACTGATATATTCAAAGTGCAGGGGGAAAAACCTGTCAACTAAGAATTCCTTATCTGGCAAAACTGCCCTTCAAATTTGAAAGACAGTCAGAGATAAAGCCTGAAGGGGAAAAAAGAAACAAAAGATACATTGATTTGGAAAAAGGGATAGAACTGTCTTTGCTCACAGATGACATGATTGTTTATGTAGAAAGTCATAAATGATCAATATACTCCTGGAACTAATAAGCAATTGCATTAACATTACAGGTTACATGGTTAATATACAAATGTGAATCACTTCCCTATATACTGGCAATGAACTGGTAGAATTTGAAATTAAGGGCAAAATACTATTTGCATTATCACCCTGCCCAAAATATGTACAAGATCTATATGAAGAAAAGTATAAAACTCTGATGAAAGGAATAAAAAAACTAAATAAATGGAGTTATATTCCATGTTCATAGATAGAAAGAGTACTGTCAAGATGTCAGTTCTTCCCAACTAGATCTACATATTCAAAATAATTCCAATAAAAAAATCCCAGGAAGTTATTTTGTGGATGTTAACAAACTGAGTCTTAAATTTTTGTGGAGAAGCAAAAGACCCAGAATAGCCAACATGATATTTAAGAAGAACAAAGTTAGAAAATTGATATTACCTGGCTTTAAGACTTACTGTAAAACTACAGTGATCAAAACAGTGTGATACTGGTGAAAAATTTGATAAATATATGAATGGAACAAACTAGAGAGCCCAGAAATAGATCCACATAAATAAGTCAAATGTCTTTGACAAAGGAGCAAAGGCAATACAGTGGAGTAAAAATAATCTTTTTAACTAATGGTGCTTAGCACAATTGAACATTCATATGTAAACAAGTCTAAACATAGATCTTATATGCTTCTCAGAAACTAACTCAAAGTAGATCAGAGACCTCACAAAACTATAAAACTCCTTGAAGATAACAGGAGAAAATCTACGATCCTGGGTTGGATGTTGACTTTTTAGATATGATGCCAAAAGTGAAATTTGTGAAGGAAGAAATCAAGAAGCTGAACTTGATAAATGTGGAAAACTTTCGCTCTGTGAGTGACACTGCCAAGAGAATGAAAAGACATGCACAAAGTGGCAGGAAGTATTTATAAAAGACACATCTGAGAAAGGACTATTGTCCATGATATACAATAAACTCAACAATAAAGCTCTTAGGTGAGGTGAGGTGAAGTCGCTCAGTCATGTCTGACTCTTTGCGACCCCATGGACTGTAACCTCCTAGGCTTCTCTGTCCATGGGATCCTCCAGGCAAGAATACTGGAGAGGGTTGCCATTTCCTTCTCCAGGGGATCTTCCCGACCCAGGGATCGAACCCAGGTCTCCCGCATTGGAGGCAGACACTTTAACCTCTGAGTCACCAGGGAAGCTCTTAACTCTTAAAACTCAACAGTAAAACAAACAAACAAAATTAAAAAGCACCTGTTAGAAAGTGGGCCAAAGACCTAACACGTATCTCACCAAATAAGATATACAAATGGCAAACAAGCACATGAAGATATTCCATCCACATCATATATTATCAGGGAATTGGAAAAGTGAGACAGCAATGAGATAGTACAACACACCTGTTAGAATGGCCAAATCCAGAACACTGACAACACTAATAAATGTTGGTGAGAATATGGATTAACAGGAACTCCCATTCACTGGCAATATTTTGGGATCTAAAATGGTACAGCCATTTGGAAAATAGTTTGGACGTTTCTTACAAAACTAAACATACTCTTACATACCATCTAGCAGTCACCCTCCATGGTACTTACCCAAAGGAGCTGAAAACTTATGTCCACATAAAAATCTGTGCATGGATATTTAAAGCAACTTTATTTATAACTGCCCAAATTTGGAAGCAGCCAGGATGTCTTTCAAGTGGATAAACTGTGATATATCCAGACAATGAAATAGTATTTGGTAGTAAAAAGAAATGAGCTATGAAACCATGAAAAGACATGGAAGAACCTTAAATGAATATTACTAAGTGAAAGGATTCAATCTGAAAAGGCTACACACTGTAAAATTCCAACTATTTGACATTCTGGAAAAGGAAAACTATGGATAGAAAGACTGGTTTTCTAGGGGTTGAGGTGAAGGAGAGATGAATAGTTGGAATTTAGGGGATTTTTAGGCTGTGAAAATACTATGTATGACACTGTAATGATAGCTACTTCTTGTTATAAAGTATAGAATGCACAGCACCAAGAGTAAAGGCTAATGTAACTGTGAACTTTGGGTGATTATAATGTTGTCAGTGTGGATTGGTCATTTGTAACAAATGTTACTACTCTGGTGGTAGATGTGCTAGATGTTGATAGTGGAGGAGGCCATGTTCTGGGGAGCAAAGAGTATAGATGGTATAAGGGAAATCTCTATGCCTTCCATTCAATTTGCCATAATGCTAATGTTTCTTTAAAAGATAAAGTATTCATTAAAAAAAAAAAAGCTGAAGCAGTTTGTTACCACTAGATTTACCCAGTAAGAAATGCTAAAGGTAGTCCTCAGTTTGAAATGAATGGACACTTGACAGTAACGTGAAGACATATGAAGAAAGAAGCAATTTTGGTAAGAGTTCTACTGTAATTTAACTTATAACTCCACTTTTTACTTTCTATGTTATTTAAAAGACAAATAACTTTAAAAATTACTGCTTTGTTATATAGTATATAAAGATTTAATTTAATCAGTAACAGAAAGTAGGGAACAGATATGTATGAGTAGAGTTTTTATTAATTATAATCTTTATGACTACTACAAAGAAAATATATATAGATCATACATAAGAGGAAATGATAAGAGAGTCAAAATATTTTATTCAGAAGGAAAAGAAATAACACAAAAGTTAGACAGTAAGAAGAAGTGAGGGACAGCAAACCTATAAGGCATATAGAAAACTAATAACAAAATGGCAGGTCCCTCCTTACCAGCAGTTACTTTAAATATGAATAGACTTCATTTTCCAATCAGAAGATAGCGATTGGTAGAATGGTAAAAAGCATGATCCAGCTATATACATCTACTAGAGACTCATATTAAATTCAAAGACACAAATAGATTGAAAGTGAAAGGATGGTCAAAGATGCACATTTTAGAGAGCTGGGGTAGCTGTTTTAATATCAGACAAACTATACTTTAAATCTAAGAAAAATACAAGAGATAAGGACATTATATATTAATAGAAAGTTCAATATAGAAGACATAGCATTTATGTAACTAATAACAGCCCCTCAGGAGATATATGAAACAAAAATGGACAGAATTAAGAGGAGAAATAAACATTCTGTAAGCATAATTGGAGATTTCAATACCCTGCTTGCAATAATGCATAGATCAGCCAACCCAACATAAAATGATTAACAAAATAGAGTACATGAACACATTATAAGGCAATTAGACCTAACATATTTAAGAATTTTTCACCTAACAATAGTGTGTGAATAGTGTGAAAAGTCGCTCAGCTGTGTCCGACTCTTTGTGACCCCATGGACTACAGTCCATGGACTTCTCCAGGCCAGAATACTAGAGTGGCTAGCCTTTCCCTTCTCTAGGGGATCTTCCCAACCCAGGGATTGAACCCAGGCCTCCTGCATTGCAGGCGAATTCCTTACCAGCTGAGCCACAAGAGAAGCCCAAGAATACTGGAGTGGGTAGCCTATCCCTTCTCCAGCAGATCTTCCCAATCCAGGAATGGAACCAGGGTCTCCTGCATTGCAGGTGGATTCTTTACCAACTGATCTATCAGAGAAGGCCATATCACCTAACAGTTGAAGAATACAAATTCTTAAGATCACATGGGGCATTCACAATAGACTATATGTTTGACCATAACAGAATTTCTAATAAATTTTAAAAAGAGGGATCACACAAAGTATCTTCTCTGACAACAAAGAGATGTTAGAAATCCTAACAGAAGGAAAATGAAAATTCACACATACGTAGAAATTAAATAGCACATTCTTAAGTACCCCCATGGGTTAAAGAAGAAATTACAGTGGAAATTAGAAAATACATTTGACCCTCCATATCCATGGATTTCTCATCTACCGGGGTCCAGCCCGGTGGATCCAGGGTGATTCGAAGGTGGGGACGGAGTCAGCGTCCTAGAAAAAAGCTATTTAATTACAGATATAGAGAAAGATTAGAAACGGATAGCATAGTAGGAATATTAGTGGAGAAAAAGAGGCTGAATAACTTGGTTTACATGGAATAGCATCCATGCTTCAGATGGGAATTCAGCCAGAAAAACGGGAGCAAGAAAGGAACGACATGGGGAGTCGGTCTTTCCAGGAACTGATCCCATTTCTTTATTTTTAGGTTTGCTTATATACCTTTTGTTACACATAAGAATGAATACAGAGTCATGTGGGGCGTCAGCAGTCCTGATCTTTATCAAAATCAGGTGCTTCATATTAAAAAAAAGGTCTTAGGGGTTTTACATCATCTTCAAGCCATTTCTGCCTGCTGACATTTACAGCCTTTTCTTTCTGATAACCAAAAACTTATTTTTTTCCAAGGGTGTTTTTCTTAAACCAGGCACCACCCACCAAATAAAGTTGCATTCCTATAGGGTGAGGGTGTAGTGAGTTACAATCAAGAAAGGAATTTATTTAACCCAAGGTTAACATGATCAATCTTAAAGGTTAATACTTACTTCTCCTATATGCTAGTTATATTTATTATAAAGGCAGGGAATATGGAGATTTAGCAGCAAACATCAGCCCAACAAATGAAAATCCTTTCACCAATGCTCCCCTTAAGATCTATTTAGTCTTAAGTTAATGATAAAGTTACATTTTTACATAGCAAGGACACAGTGATTTATAACAAAGTACAATGATCTATAACAGAAGAGAAAATTCATTAACTCAAAAGTCTAGTATTGCTAACATCAAAAACTACTATATTTCCTTTTCTATATTCCAAATACATTGATTAATATATTCCCAGGTGCCTAAGGACATGGAGGCCTGGCGGCAGTCATTGACTCAACAATGAAAAAAGCCCTATGTTAATACTCCAAGCTCTCTGTGCTGTTTATGGTTGAGAGGTTGTCACACAAGCTAATCTGTCAGCAGAGAGGTTTGACCTGAGACACCCTTGTCCCACCCAGGGCAGGGAATTAGCAGTAATTATTGGCAAAATGAAAAACCCTTTACCAATATAATCCCTAACCAACCCACTATACTAATAATTTATAACTTCCCAAAAGAATTTGCCTTTAGTAAGTCCAAAACATCTCGTGCCTCTCACAGTTGGGGAATTGTAAACAATCACATGTGGCCAGATGAACCTATACAGGCAGGCTAGATAACCTTCAGAGGAGTCCCATAAGTTGCAACACTCCAGTCACACCCAGGAATTTTTACTGCCTTAGAGCTGCATGTTTACTCCTTCTCTGAGAGAAACGGTTATGGGTGAGAGCCTCCCGTAAAGTCAGAGGTGTAGGTAAGAGCAAAAAACAGACTCTGGTTTTGGGGTAGATGCTCAGGAACAGGGGGTTTCCTGAGGCTTGATCACGCCTTTGCGTATGCCAAGCTTCCTTTCTCATGACCTTTGCCATGGGTGGAGTTCCTCACGCTGGCCCCCGGCACTCATCCATGAAGGAAAAAAAAGAAGATGCAAGAAACTCAAATCAGAAATGAAAATGGAGGCATTATCACTGACATTACAGAAATAAAAGGGATTCCAAGAGAATACTATGAGCAAGTTGTTATATATAAACAAATTACATAACCTAGAATAAATTCCTTGAAACACATAAATTAATTACCTAAACTAATTTAATAAAAAATTCAACCCACCTATAAGAAATAAAGAGATTGAATCAGTAATCAGAAACCTCTAACAAAATTCTGAATCAAATGGTTTCACTAGTGAGTTCTGCCAAATATTTGAAGAAGAGTTAGCACTAACTCTCCTCAGACTCTTTCAAAAAACTGAAGAGAAGGGAATAGTTATTCTGTTGAGGCCTGCATTACCCTATTACCAACGACAGATAAAGGCATCATGAGAAAATAGTTACATACCAGTATCCCTTATGAATATAAATGCATATGTCCTCAGAAAATATTAGCAAATTAAATCTAACAGTGTATTAAGAGGATTATATTCACCTTGACAAGTGGGGTTTATCCCAGTAGTATAAATGATTCAATATAATATAAGGAAACCAATACAAGGCATCATGTTAATAGAACCAAGGGGAAAAAACTATGTAATCATTTCAACTGACATAGAAAAGTTATTTGATACAATCCAATGTCCTTTCATGATTAAAAGCTCTTAGAATGCAAGAATTAGAGGGAAAATTCTCCGACATGATAAAAGGTATTTATGAGAAACCATGGTGGGCCTTATACTCTGATGAAAGACTAAAAGCTGTCATCCTAAAATCAGGAACAAGACAGGGATACATGCTTTTGTCACTGGTATTCACTGTTGTGCTGGAATTCCTGTGTACAAAATACATATGAATTAGTTGTCTTTCTATATGCAGCAATGAACAATTTGAAAAAAAAAATTCAGAAAGCAATTCTATTTACATTAGCATCTTAAAAAAATAAATACTTAGGAATAATCTAACCAAGGAAACAAAAGACACACAATGAAAACTAAAAAAATTTAGTAGACCTACATAAATGGAAAGACAGCCCATTTTCATGGATAGGAAGACTTAACATTGTTAAGACATTATTACAGTTCTAAGTGATCTATATATATTTGACACAGTCCCTACAAAAATGGAAAAAGCTTATCCTCAATTTTTTATACAATTGCAGGGAACCCTGGAAAGCCAAATGACCTTTAAAAAAATAAAATAGAAGGACCAACACTTGCCAACTTTGAAAGTTACTACAAAACAGTAATTAAAACAGTTTGGTCTTGGCTTAAGGACAGACATGTGGACTAATGGAATTGAAAAAAGAATCTAGAAATAAACACTGTCATATATGGTCAGTTTATTTTCTACAATGGTGCTGTTCAATGAAGGAGAGGATCATCTTTTTAACAAATGGTGCTGGGAAACTGGATATCCAATGTGTGAAAGGATGAGATCCATACTTTACACCAGATACAAAAAAATTAATTGGAATGGATTGAAGACATAAACCTAAGAGCTAAAACTATAAAACTCTTAGAAGAAAACACAAGGGAACATCTTTATGATGCTAGATTTGACAGTGGTTTCTTGAGCATGACACTAAAGCACAGGCAATAAAAGAGAAAAATAGATAAATTTTACTTCATCATAATTATGTACTTTTGTATACAAAAGAATACTATCAAAGTGGAAAGACAGCCTACTGAATGTGCTGTGCTTAGTCACTCAGTTGTGTCCAATTCTTTGTAACCTTATGGACTGTAGCCTGCCAGGCTCCTCTGTTCATGGGGATTCTCCAGGCAAGAATACTAGAGTGGGTTGCCATGCCCTCCTCCAGGGGATCTTCCCCACCCAGGGATCAAACCCAGGTCTCCCACATTACCAATGGATTCTTTACCATCTGAGCCACCATATATCTGATAAGGGGGTTAATAGTCTGAAAAATTTTCAACAACTTCAACAGTAACCAAAAAAAACCCAATTCAAAAATAGGGAAAGGATTGGAATAGATATTTCTCCAGAGATGTACAAATGGCCAATAAACCTGTGAAAAGGAGTGTAATATCATTAATCATTTGAGAAATGCAAATCAAAAACCAAAATTAGATATCCTTTCACACCCATTATGGTGGTGTTATGGACTGAATTGTCTTTCCAGAATTATATGGTGAAACCCTAACCCTGCCGTGTGATTGTATTTGAGATATGACCTCTAAGGAAATTAAGCTTACATGAAGTTGTAAGAATGGGGCTCTAATAAGATAGGAGGACTAGTGACCTTAATAAGAAGAGGAAGAAACACCAGAGATCTCTCTCTTTCTGCATGTAGACAGAGAGAGGAAAGGCCTGTGAGGACACCTTGAGAAGGTGGCTCTCTGTAAGCCAGATAGAGAGACCTCCCAAGAAAGCAAAACTTCTGGCACTATGATCTTGGACTTCAAGCCTCTAGGACTGTGAGAACAGAAATTTCTATTGTTTAAGCCACCCAGTCTGCAGTATCTTGTTATGGCAGTTGAGCTGACTAATGCAGATGTGTATAATTTTAAAAATTGAAAGTAAATGTTTGTGTGGATGTGGAGAAATTAGACCTTGTGCTTTGCTCTTGGAAATATAAAATGCTGCAGCCATTGTGGAAAAAAGTTTGGCATTTTCTCAAAATGGTAAAACATAGAATTACCATATAACCTAACTATTTCACTCCCAAATCTATATCCAAAAGAAATGAAAAGTGTCAGTTGAACAGATATTTTTATGCCCATGTTTATAGAAGCAGTATTCATAATAGCCAGAGGGTGAAAACAATACATAGTCCATCAACATATGACTAGGTAACACAATAGGTATATACATACAAGGGAATGTGGTTCAACCATAAAGAATAATGAAATTTTGATTTAAGCTTTGACATGGATGGACCTTGAGAACAAACATGCTTAGTGATATAAGGCAGACTCAGAAGGATGAACTTAGTATGCTTCCACTTATATGAGCTACCTAGAATAGTCAAATTTCAAAGACAAAGTAGAGTAGAATTTATTGGGGGCTACAGGGAGAGGGAAAGTATTATTATTTAATGAATAGAGTTTTTGTTGGGGATGATGAAGTTTTTGAGATAGTAGTGATATAATGTGAATATTTAATGCTGATGAGCCACTACAAATTAAAAATTACAAATATCATATATATTTTACATCACACACAAAGTTTTTAAAAAAACCTGCCACTGATTTCATTAGGTAAATGTTTAGGTATGAATGGAAACCACTAGGCTTATGGTAACAAAAAGTTTCCAAAATCCTTATTTTTGTGTGAAATTTGGATTTTTCCTCAACATTTTGTTGAGGAAACAAACAGAATCATGTGTTCATTTTCAAGGAAATGACTGAGCCAAAACGAAGTCTGAATAACTATATTGTTGGTTAATCTTCTAATTAAAAATGGTATTCCATGAAAAACATCAGCTAGTCCAGGTCACAACTTTTTTTCATGAGTGCTTTGACTTAGTACAACTATCATAGTACTGCTGTAACAAATACGCCATAGACTGAGGAGTTTAAATAGCAAGTGTTTATTTCTCACAGATCTGAGATTAAGGTGTCCACAGATCCTGTGTCTGGTGAGGGCCTGCTTCCTAGTTTGCTCATGACCATCTTGTTGTATCCTCACATAGCAGAGAGCCAAGAGAATGGGAAGTACTCTTATATCTCCTCTCGTAAGGGCAGTAATTCCACTTATGAAGGCTCTGCCATCATGACATATTTACTCCTAAAACCATCACATTGGGGGTTAGGAGGTCAATAAACAGTCTATAACAATAGCCATCATACTTTGATATGTTTCAAAAGTGCTTTTCTCCTCCTGATTGTTATAATAAACACATAGAATGAATTTACCATCTCAGCCATTTTGAAGAATACAGTTCAGCAGTGTTAAGTATATTCACATTGTTGTGAAACATCTCCAGAACATTCTCATTTGCAAAACTAAAGCTTCTGTTTCATTTTGTCACACGCAGTAAGATGTACTCAAGTGCTGAGATTTCATAAAGTTAATTTTGTTTGCTTCATCAAGGATCTCTTAAGATAAAACTGGCAAAAGAAAAAAATTCAAGTATTACATAGCAATGAAGAATACAACCAGTAGTAAGTAAAGTTTGGTGCCAGTGCTTCAGTGTACACCAGCAGTTTTATACACCATTGCTTTAGTCCCATCAGTACAAATGTGAACACAACGAAGAGGGCAAATAATGTCTAAAATTTTGAAAATAGTTTTGACCTTGCAGGCTTTCTGAAAGGTTCTTGGGAACCCCTCTAAGTATCTGCAGACCACATATTGAGAACCAGTGATTTAAATCAGTTTTAGGAAGATCACTTTGGTGACAGCATAGAGGAAGGAGGTTGGAAAACCCAGACACCATTAGTTGAAGTGAAAGGAGGAAAGCCTCAATTTGAATAATAGAGTGAAGATGAAAAGGAAAAGATGAATAAAGGTGAAATTTCAGAGGTGAAATTGATTTACAGAGATGTAGGTATGTCTTGGGAGGAAGGCAATAGCACCCCCACTCCAGTACTCTTGCCTGGAAAATCCCATGGACAGAGGAGCCTGGTAGGCTGCAGTCCATGGGGTCATGATGAGTCAGACACGACTGAGCGCCTTCACTTTCACTTTTCACTTTCATGCACTGGAGAAGGATATGGCAACCCCCACCAGTGTTCTTGCCTGGAGAATCCCAGGGACGGGGGAAGCCTGGTGGGCTGCCATCTATGGGGGCAGCACAGAGTCGGACACGACTGAAGTGACTTAGCAGCTGCAGCAGCAGCAGGTATATCTTTAGGATAATGAAAATATTGTCTGTATGCCAGATTTTACTCCTCATTTCTACTTATTCAATTTATATTATTAACCTAATTACTCATAAAAATTGAAAATTTCTCCAGTACCATAAGAAAAAAAATGTGTAAACTAAATTAACAGCTCTGGAAAAGAGGAGTAAGCTAGCTGGAGCGATATCTGCTTCTATTTACTGTTTCAGTTTGAGGATTTATGACCTTTATGTCCTTTATCAACTTCTGAATTAAACCATGTGTTGAACATGAATAGCTGTATATCATTAGTTTAGGAGAGTTTTAGGGGCTAATACCTTCACTGTTCAGACTCTCAGTAACAAACAGTACAAATTGTTTTAAACACTTGGTTCTCGATATTTCAGTTTGAAGGTTTTTTTCCCCTCCTCAAACAGCAGTTCAAATGCTTCGCCTTCAGAAGGTGCACCACTGATAGGAAGTTATGGATGTACTCCTCATTCATTCCCAAAGTTCCAGCACCCTTCCCATGAACTTTTAAAGGAAAATGGCTTTACCCAACAAGTGTACCACAAGTATCGTAGAAGATGCCTAAGTGGTAAGATGCTTTCCTTTATATAGTCAGCTTTAAGATTAAAACATAATTGTAGCAAATTCAAGTTGTAACATTTAATATCAGGTTAAATATTCTTTTATTTTGTTTTGTTTTAATTACCTTAAATGTTTTTATATATTCTTTATTCATGTATTTTATAGTTTAGATACATTAGGGAATAAAGTTTACTATATTCTCTTTACCACTGACAAATGCTTAAACTTGAGCAATGAGTCACAAAAATGATTATTCTTGTTTAGAAGAAATCCAAATATGTTTTTGGGGACTCATGTATTTCAGCTTTCTTTATTTTTATGCTATGTAAAATGTCTGCCATTTTGACTTTTTCCAGAGAGAAGACGTTTGGGAATTGGCCAGTCCCACGAAATGAATACCCTCTTTCGTTTCTGGTCCTTTTTCCTCAGAGACCACTTCAATAAAAAAATGTATGAGGAATTTAGACAACTTGCTTGGGAAGATGCAAAGAAAATTACAGGTCAAATATTTTCTCATATTTTTACCCTTGGAGGGAATTTTTATTCTTTTAAGTTGATTTATTTTTGGCTGCACTGGGTCTTCATTGCTATGCATGGGCTTTCTCTAGTTGCACCAAGTGCATGGGCTTCTCACCGTAGTAGCTTCTCTCTTTTCGGTGCACAGGCTCTGGTTCAAGTGGGCTCAGTAGTTGTGGCTCACGGACTTAGTTGCCCTGTGGCATGTGGGATCTTCCTGACCCAGGGATAGAACCTATGTTCCCTGCTTTAGCCAGCAGATTCTTAACCACTGGACCATCAGGGAAGTCCCTGAAGTAGTCTGATTTTGGACTGTGAAAATATCATGTGATAGTTAAGGAAAAGACTGTATTAGTTTTCTGTTGCTGCATAGCTGAATACCCCAGAAATTAAAAGCTTAAAATAACAAACATTTATTAGGTAATAGTTTCTAACGGTCAAGGCTCCAGGAACAACCGAGTATCTCTGGCTCAGTTCCCCTGTAGGATTGCCATCAAGGTATTGAATAGGGCTGCCGTCTCTGAAGAGGATAGAGGATCTTCTTCAAGCTCATTCACTTGGATATTGGCAAGAGGCTTAAGTACCTCACCACCTGGGTCTCCCCATAGGCATTTCACCATATGACTTCACTCAGAGTGAATGATCTAAGAAAAAGGAGAATTTCCAAGATGGATGCATCAATGTCTTACATACCCTACACCTGAAAGTAACATCACTTCTGCCATATTATTGTGTTCACACAAACCAACCCTGGTATAATATAGGAGGGAGCTACACAGGTTTGTGTATATCAGGAGGTGAGACTGTTTGGAACTGTCTTAGTGGCTGGTACAAAAGCCAAATGAAATTTGAGAGACATTTTTCTCTTGCCCTCACCATTACAGATTTCCCTTGGATGTGCATATATACATCCCCAAATTGATACATGCTTAGAGCCAAACCAATTGTTAAGATTCCTTGAGACAAGAAGAAATAAGGCCTTTCATGATACCTCCTGACTCACCTGCTCAATGTCATTTTTCCTACTACAGGTGACCCTTCAACAATACCGACTTGTACCTGAATGGGTCCACTTATCTGCATGTTTTTGCAATAGTAAATATTACAGTACTCTATAATCTATGTGTGATTGGATCTGTGTATTTCTCTTATAAAGCTCAAATAAGAATCCATTGTTAATCAATTTGTGATCTTCAAGAGAAATACAAGATGCTGCAAAAACTTTTATCTGAAAAAAATTTTTTTAGTACTTGCTCTGACTTGTGTAAGAATAAAGCCCGTTTAGTTTTCATCTAGAATCTTGATCAGGAATGATAGATAAATGGCATGTATATCTCATTACTGACATCTCTAATCAATCCCAGCATTATTTAATATTGTTCTCGAATTCAGATTTATAGTCTTTCTTCTCACACCTTTAATGGCTACTGCCAGTTTATCTGAGTTAGCACAAAAGGCAAAATTTGCGATTTCTTTAAAAAAGTTTTTTTAATTTTATATTGGGCTATAGTTGATTTATAGTGTTGTGTTTCAAGTGTACAGCAGAGTGATTCATTTATATATATATCCTTTTTTTTTTTTTTCAGATTCTTTGCCCAGATAGGTTGAGTGGTTTCCTACTCAGGAAGGTCCTTGCTAATTATCTGTTTTATATACAGTAGTGTGTATATGTTAATCCCAACCTCCTAATTGATCCCTACCCCCACCTTTCCCCTTTGATAACCATAAGTTTGTTTTCAAGATCTGTGAGTCTGTTTCTATCTTATAAATAAATTCGTTTGTATCATCTTTTTAGATGCCATATATAATATTAAATTATATTTGTCTTCCTCTGTCTGACTTCACTTAGTATGATAATCTCTAGGTCCATCCATGTTGCTGCAAGTGGCATTATTTTATTATTTATTTATGGCTGAGTAGGTTCCACTGTATGTATGTTCACATCTTCTTTATCCATTCATCTGTTGATGGACATTTAGGTTGGTTCCATATCTTGGCTATGGTAAATAGTGCTACTGCGAACACTGGGGTGCATGCATCTTTTCAAATTATAGTTTTTCCAGATATATGCTCTGGAGTGAGGTTGCTCGGTCATATGGCAGTTCTATTTTTCGCTTTTCTCTGTACTATTCTTCATAGTGCCTGATCTAGATATTCTCATTCAAACTGTGGTATGCTACCCATTAATGGGTTGAAATCAATTTAGTGGTTTTAACTTACTTAAAAAATAGTAAATGCAGAGGGTGTAGGTTCATCCTTGATCAGGGAACTAAGATCCTACATGTCGTGGGGCAACTAAGTCCACATGCTGCAACTACTACAGATTCCACATGATGCAATGAAGAACCCATGTGGCACAACTAAGACCTGACTCAGCCAAATAAATTGTAGGTCAGTTGTTCAGTTGTGTCGGACTCTTTGCAACCCCATGGACTGCAACACACTAGACTTCACTGTCCTTCACTATCTCCCAGACTTTGCTCAAACTCATGTCCATTGAGTCGGTGATGCCATTCAACCATCTCATTCTCTGTCGCCCCCCTTCTCCTCCCTTCTATCAATCTTTCCCAGCATTAGGATCTTTTTAATGAGTTGATTGTTCGCAACAGGTGGCCAAAGTATTGGAGCTTCAGCTTCAGCATCAGTCCTTGCCATGAATATTCAGGGTTGATTTCCTTTAAGATTGACAGGTTTGATCTCCTTTCTGTCTAAGGGACTCTCGAGTCTTCTCCAGCACCACAATTCCAAAGCATTGACTCTTCAGTACTCAGCCTTCTTTATGGTCCAACTCTCACATCCATGCATGACTACTGGAAAAACCATAGTTTTAGCTATACAGGCTGTCAGCAACAACCTGATGTCTCCGCTTTTCAATATGCTGTCTAGGTTTGTGATAGCTTTCCTTCCAAGGAGCAAGCACTTTTTCATTTCATGGCTGTAGTCACTGTCCACAGTGATTGGAGCCCAAGAAAATAAATTCTATCACTGTTTCTACCTTTTCCCCATCTATATTCCATGAAGTGATGGGACCAGATGCTATGATCTTAGTTTTACGAATGTTGAATTTTGAGAGGGTAACAGGCAGGAGTCTCCAAATGGAGGAAATAGACTGCAAGTGTCAGACATATTTTCTCTCTCTCTTAAGCGGCAGGAGGAAACAAACTACAAATGTCCAGATTTTTCACCTTTTCTATGCAAATTTAAATAGGGTGGCCATGTGCAGCACGAACCTCCACGCAAGCACAGAGGCTCTGGCCATTGGCCCGCACACCACTAAGCATGTGTATCAACTACAAGGGTGGGTGCTGGAGTTGAGGCTTTCTATTAACACCACAGCCAAAGAGGAAGGTAATACTGTGCCTCTTTGTCAAGCCAAGCCCTCCTCCATCTTTATTAATCTTCAAGCAAGTTCCCCACTAGCCACTTTGCTGAAAATCCTGCCAACAAAGTTGCCTGCAGGTATTGACTGCAAGCCCAAGGAATGCCTAGGACTCCTACAATAGGCTTATTTTCCTGTGGAATGTGGAGAAGATGAAAGGAGAGTTAGGCCTGAATACAGAGATGAGGAGAAACTGAGAAAGCAGTGATTAAGAAGAGAATTTCGCATTGGCTTCAACACTTTGAATGGTTTTTCAGAGACTTCTTTTCGTAAAAAAAAGTTTTTATTTATATTTATTGGGGTGTAACCAATTAACAGTTGTGAAAGTCCTGCAGTCAGTCCTGCTGGCCTTCAAAGTCAGATTTGCTGGGAATTCCTAGTCTTTTGTCATTGTTGGGTTCCAGTGTCCTGTCGATGGTTATTAAACAGCTAGTTGTGATTTTGGTGGTCTACGCAGGAGATGAGTGCATGACTTGGTCTCATAGGAGAAGTTGGGCGCCTTCTTAAATCTGTTTCTAGAGAGACTTATTTATTCTGTATAAATAAGGCGACTGAGCAATGATGTATGTCATAAACCATCACAATATTCTTAATTATCCTCCAATTAAAAATTTTTAAAAAAGGAAGACTGAGCAGGAATAAGGCTGAAGTGAAGCTTGAGGAATTGCAGTTGGGCACTGAAAAAATTTTGATTAAGCTATTATCTGAGGAAAAAAGAGAAATAATCAAAATAATTCTAGAAAGAGAGAGTCTCTGATGTTTGTGGATAAGTTTGGACCTACCTGCTTGGAAAGAGGAAAGATATGTTATGTCTGGATGTATATTTGTTTCATCATCTTCATCAAAATGCAAATTTTGAATAAGATCTGAATGAGTTTCCCTCTAGTCTTAGCTAGTGATCTCTCTATTCACACTAAAAATTTAAGAGTTATGCTCCCATTAGAATGGCATCAAGAAAACAAAAAATAACAGTTGTTGTTGAGGATGTGGTGAAAAAGGAACCTTTATATACTGTTGGTGGAAATGTAAATTGGTCCAGTCACTATGGAAAGCAATAAAGAGATTCCTCAAAAATTAAAAATAGATCTGCCATGTGACCCAAGGAAATGAAAACAGTATTTTAAAGAGAGAAGTGCACTCCCATGTTTATCGCAGTGTTCCCAATAGCCAAGATGGGAAATAGATGGGGAAGCAATGGAAACAGTGAAAGACTTTATTTTGGGGGGAGGGCTCCAAAATCACTGCAGATGGTGACTGCAGTCATGAAATTAAAAGATATTTGCTCCTTGGAAGAAAAGTTATAACCAACCTAGACAGCATATTAAAAGCAGAGACATTACTTTGCCTACAAAGGTCCCTCTAGTCAAAGCTATGCTTTTTCCAGTAGTCATGTATGGATGTGAGAACTGGACTATAAAGAAAGCTGAGTGCCAAAGAATTGATGCTTTTGAACTGTGGTGTTGGTAAAGACTCTTGAGAGTCCCTTGGACTGTAAGGAGATCCAACCAGTCAATCTTCAAGGAAATCAGTCCTGAATATTCATTGGAAGATCTGATGCTGAAGCTGAAACTCCAAAACTTTGGCCACCTAATGCGAAGTACTGACTCATTTGAAAAGACCCTGATGCTGGAAAAGATTGAAGATGGGAGGAGAAGGGGACAACAGAGGATGAGATGGTTGGATGACATGAGTTTGGATAAACTCTGGGAGTTGGTGATGGACAGGGAAGCCTGGTGTGCTGCAGTCCGTGGGGTCTCAAAGAATTGGACACGACTGAGCGACTGGAACTGAACTGAACTGGAGACAACCTAAATGCCCTTCAGAGAATGAATGGATCAAAAGATGCAGTATGTATATGCAATGAAATATTATTCAGTCATAAGAATATTATTCAGCCAGTTTCCAACAACACAAGAGAAGACTCTACACATGGACATCACCAGATGGTCAACACCGAAATCAGACTGATTATATTCTTTGCAGGCAAAGGTGGAGAAGCTCTGTACAGTCAGCAAAAGCAAGACCGGGAGCTGACTGTGGCTCAGATCATGAACTCCTTACTGCAAAATTCAGACTTAAATTGAAGAAAGTAGGGAAAACCACTAGACCATTCAGGTATGACCTGAATCAAATCCCTTATGATTATACAGTGCAAGTGACAAATAGATTCAAGGGATTAGATCCAGTAGACAGAGTGCCTGAAGAACTAAAGACAGAGGTTCATGACATTTTACAGGAGGCAGTGATCAAGGCCGTTCCTGAGAAAAGAAAGGCAAAATGGTTGTCTGACAAGGCCTTACAAATAGCTGAGAAAACAGAAGGTAAAGGCAAAGAAGAAAAAGATATACCCATCTGAACGCAAAGTTCCAAAT
The DNA here is from genome assembly GCA_917880005.1 of Nanger dama. Classification (NCBI taxonomy): domain Eukaryota; kingdom Metazoa; phylum Chordata; class Mammalia; order Artiodactyla; family Bovidae; genus Nanger; species Nanger dama. The sequence continues at coordinate 30,248,575 of CAKJTW010000009.1, read as the reverse complement.
AACATGTTCCAAATAATAAAGCCTTCCTCAGTGATCAGTGCAAAGAAATAGAGGAAAACAATAGAATGGGAAAGACTAGAGATCTCTTCAAGAAAATTAATGATACCAAGGGAATATCTCATGGAAAGATGGGCTCAATAAAGGACAGGAACGGTATGGACCTAACAGAAGCAGAAGATATTAAGAAGAGGTGGCAAAAATACACAGAAGAACTATACAAAAAAGATATTCATGACCCAGATAACCACAGTGGTGTGATCACTCACCTAGAGCCAGACATCCTGGAATGTGAAGTCAAGTGGGCCTTAGGGAAGCATCAATAGGAACAAAGCTAGTGAAGGTGATGGAATTCCAGTTGAGCTATTTCAAATCCTAAAAGATGATGCTGTGAAAGTGCTACAGTCAATATGCCAGCAAATTTGGAAAACTCAGCAGTGGCCACAGGACTGGAAAATGTCCGTTTTTATTCCAATCCCAAAGAAAGGCAATGCCAAAAAATGTTCAAACTACCACACAGTTGCACTCATCTCACACGCTAGCAAAGTAATGCTAAAAATTCTCCAAGCCAGGCTTCAACAGTACATGGCCCAAGAACTTCCAGATGGTCAAGCTGGATTTAGAAAAGGCAGAGGAACCAGAGATCAAATTGCCAACATCTGCTAGATCATCAAAAAAGCAAGATAGTTTCAGAAAAACATCTACTTTATTGACTACACCAAAGCTTTTGACTATGTGGATCACAACAAACTGAGGAAAATCCTTTAAGTGATGGGAATGCCAGACCACCTCTCCTGCCTCCTGAGAAAACTGTATGTAGGTCAAGAAGCAACAGTTAGAAATGGACATAGAACAATGGACTGGTTCCAAATGGGGAAAGGAGTATGTCAAGGCTGTATATTGTCACCCTGCTTATTTAACTTATATGCAGAGTACATAATGAGAAACACTGGGCTGGATGAAGCACAAGCTGGAATCAGGATTGCTGGGAGAAATATCAATAACCTTAGATACATAGATGAAACCACCCTTATGGCCAAAAGCAAAGAATTAAAGAGCCTCTTGATGAAAGTGAAAGAGGAGAGTGGAAAAGTTGGCTTAAAACTCAATATTCAGAAAACGAAGATCATGGTATCCGATCCCATCACTTCATGGCAAATAGATGGGGAAACAATGGAAACAGTGAGAACTTTATTTTGGGGGGCTCCAAAATCACTGCAGATGGTGACTGCAGCCATGAAGTTGAAAGACACTTGCTCCTTGGAAGAAAAGTTATGACCAACCTAGACAGCATATTAAAGAGCAGAAACATTACTTTGCCTACAAAGTTCCATCTAGTCAAAGCTATGGTTTTGCAGTAGTCATGTATGGATGTGAGAACTGGACTATAAAGAAAGCTGAGCACCAAAGAATTGATGCTTTTGAACTGTGGTATTGGAGACAACTCTTGAGAGTCCCTTGGACTGCAAGGAGATCCAACCAGTCCATCTGAAAGGAAATCAGTCCTGAATATTCATTGGAAGGATTGATGCTGAAGCTGAAACTCCAATACTTTGGCCACCTGATGCAAAGAACCGACTCATCTGAAAATACCCTGGGAAAGATCGAAGGTGGGAAGAGAAGGAGATGACAGAGGATGAGATGGTTGGACTGCATCACTGATGCGATGGACATGAGTTTGAGTAGGCTCGATGGACATGAGTTTGAGTAGGCTTCGGGAGTTGGTGATGGACAGGGAACCCTGGTATGCTGCAGTCCATGGGGTTGCAAAGAATCAAACACAACTGAGCGACTGAATTTAACTGACCTGAACCAAATTTAAAAGAGGTTTCTTCTAATTCTGTGTTGCTGTGAGGACACCTGGCTCCACCAGAACTTAAAGTTTCTCAAACCTTGAGCTAGCTAATGAGATGCGTTTTTCTTTTGGAAATGTTTGTCTTAAGCTATGTTAATGAACTATGTATTGACCCTACACTCTGTCTCCAAGTTGTTTCTACCTAAGACTCATGAGCCTACTTGACAAACCAGTATGTTTTACTCATGCAAATGTTCTCTTAAGCTATGTTAATGAAACTGTATTTGGTTGGAAACCTGCCTTTCTTCAAGATTCATGTCAATCATTTTATGGCTGGGGCAACTCACTTTGTGCCATTGTTATCTCAAAATGTATGTTGTGGGTGAGGGGCCTGGTGCCAGTCTCTGCGTTTGGAGACATTTCCTTTCCCTAATTAGCTAACTGCTAGTAGCTATATAACATCTGGCTAAAGACCAGTAGGAGGGGCACTCTTTATGCACCCTTCTGATGTCTATGTCAGAAGCTTTCTCTATCTCTTTTATACTTTAATAAAACTTTATCATACAAAAGCTCTGAGCGATCAAGCCTCGTCACTAGCCCCAGATGGAATTCCTCTCCTCAGGACACCAAGAATACTGGAGTCGTTCGTGGCTTAACAACCACCTTTCAGTTTTAAACCAACCTTTTCACTCTCCTCTTTCACCCTCATCAAGAGGCTCTTTAATTTTCTTTGCTTTCTGCCATTAGAGTGGTATCATCTGCATATCTGAGGTTGTTGATATTTCTTCTGGCAATCTTGATTCCAGCTTGTGATTGATCCAGCCTGGCATTTTGCATGATATACTCTATATAAACAGAGTGACTATATACAGCCTTCATGTGCTTCTTTCCTAGTTTTGAACCAGACCTTTGTTCCATGTCTGGTTCTAACTGTTGCTTCCTGACCTGCATGCAAGTTTCTCAGGAGGCAGGTCAGGTGGTCTGGTATTCCCATCTCTTAAGAATTTTCCACAGTTTGTTGTGATCCACAGAGTCAAAGGCTTCAGTGTAGTCAGTGAAGCAAAGTAGATGTTTTTCTGGAATTCCCTTGCTTTTTCTGTGATCCAGCAGATGTTGGCAATTTGATCTCTGGTTCCTCTGCCTTTTCTAAATCTAACTTGAATATATGGAAGTTATCTGCTCATGTAGTGTTGAAGACTATCTTGAAGGATTTTGAGCATTACCTTACTAGCATGTGAAATGAGCACAACTGTGTGACATTTTGAACATTTTTTGGCATTGCTTTTCTTTGGGATTGGAATGAAAACTGACCTTTTCCCCGTCTATGGCTACTGCTGAGTTTTCAAATTTGCTGGCATATTGAATGCAGCACTTTAACAGCATCGTCTTTTAGGATTTTTAATAGCTCAGCTGGAATTCCATCACCTCCACTGCCTTTGTAGTAATGCTTACTAAGGTCCACTTGACTTCCACACTCCAGGATGTCTGGCTCTAGGTGAGTGACCACACCATCATGATTATTTGGATCTTCTGTGTATTCTTGTAACCTCTTCATAATCTCTTCTGCTTCTGTTAGGTCCTTGTCATTTCTCTCCTTTTTGTGCCCATCTTTGCATGAACTGTTCCCTTGGTATCTTTAATTTTCTTGAAGAGATCTCTAGTTTTTCCCATTCTATTGTTTTCCTCCATTTTTTTGCACTGTTCATGTATCTCTAGTTGCTATTCTCTGGAACTCTGCATCCGGTTGGGTATACCTTTCCCCTTTTCCTTTGCATTTTGCTTCTCTTCTTTTCTCAGCTATTTGTAATGTCTCCTCAGACAACCATTTTGCCTTTTGCATTTCTTTTTCTTTGGGATGTTTTGGTCACTGCCTCCTATACAGTGTTATGAACTTACATCCGTAGTTCTTCAGGCACTCTGTCTACATATCTAATCCCTTGAATCTATTTGTTACCTTCACTGTATAATCGTAAGGGATTTGATTTAGGTCATACCTGGAATGAGGAACTCCTGAGCTGAGCTACAGTCAGCTTCAGGTCTTGTTTTTGCTGACTCTATAGAGCTTTTCCATCTTCAGCTGCCAAGAATATAATCAATCTGATTTCAGTATTGACCATCTGGTGATGTCTGTGTATGTCTTCTCTTGTGTTGTTGAAAAAGGAGTCTTAGCTATAACCAATGCGTTCTCTTGGCAAAACTCTTAGCCTTTGACCTGCTTCATTTTATACTCCATGGCAAAACTTGCTTGTTACTCCAGGTATTTCTTGACTCCTACTTTTGTATTCCAGTCCCCTGTGATGAAAAGGACATTTTTATTAGTTCTAGAAGGTCTTGTAAGTCTTCATAGAACTGTTTGACTTCAGCCTGTTCAGCATTAATGGCTGAGGCATAGATGTGAATTACTGTGATACTGAATGGTTTGCCTTGGAAATGAATAGAGATCACTCTGTCATTTTTGAGATGCACCCAAGTACTGCCAAGTAAATAAATAATTTTTATTTTACATAGAAAATATGAGACTTCACTGATGATAGTGAAGTTAATATGTTTTAAAATTCATAGATAAATGCAAATTTTAAAATTATTTGCAAAACTTATATATGTTTTTATGTATTCAAATATGTCTTGTATTGACTCTCACAAGGTAAAATATTTTTCTTACTGTTAGAACTAAGTTTTAAAGCTTTTGTTATAATTAGTCTCATCATATTTTGGTACTTATGCAAACAACTTCTATTTGTTCCTCAGGACTTTCTAGTAACTTTTCTACCCAAGTATAGATTGGCAGCTCTCCTTCTTTGTTCCTGTGCTATCCTGTATATAGCTTTTTAAAACTGTTATAATTTTGATCTCTTTCTGCAGTGTTCATAATGAGACTGCATTAGCTATTCCTTAGCAAGTATAGCTCAATGGTTAAGCACCTGAAGGCTTTCAAATCAAACCCATTAACTTATTGTGACCTTGGCAAGTTATAATCCCAGTAAGCTTTAGGTTCTTTATCTATAAAGTGGGGGAAACTATGGTAGATACCCTCATAGAGTTATTGTGAAGATTTAAAAAAGAAAACACAACATTTAAAGGGCTTAACATTGCCTGATATGCTCAATAAATGATTATTCTTATTAGAAAGAAGATCAGTACTAAATATATCCATTAACTAACATTAGCATAAGATGATTTCAAGAAGGAAGGAGAGAAACAACATTTCATAGATATCTGCAGTGTGCCAGGTCTGGTTTTTTAGTGCTTTACAAATATTATCTGACATTGAAAAGTAGGATATTATTATCCTCATTTTTAGGGATATGATTATAAACTAGAATTCAAATATAGTTCTTTCTGGTTCTCAACTTTTATGTTTTCCACTCATCTAAGCTGTCTCACAGTGATGGGTCAGTGAATAAATGACAGCTGAGAGGCTGGTCATACTCCCCTACTCTTTCCTCCAGCAGTTATGCTACATATTTGAGTTGCAGTATTAATGTCATGCTTTTGATCTTTGGAATTAGTTTTCTAAAAAAATTAGACTGGAAATCCAGATATTGTAGTAGTCAGTTGTCCTTTACCAATAATCTAAGAATCCTAATATTCCTCTAAAATATCATTCACTCAATATAACCTAAATTTTCTCAATCCTGCTTTCCATAAAGAAAGAAGCCTTGGCTTCATCCCAAGAGATTATAATTTCGTTTGTTTGGAGTGGAGCCTGCATTTTTAAAAAGCTCCCTAGGTGGTTCATATATGTAGTCAAGGTGAGGACCCCTGGTATCAATATAATATGATTCCATCAGAAGAGTTTTAAGATAGGTTTTTCATTCTTAACTGTTGTTTTGTGAGTCCTCAGTCAGACAAACTCAAGGAAAAGCATCATTTATGGCTACCAAAGGAAAGGACTCAGGTTACTGTGGTTGGTAAGCCCACATTTCTCTTGGCACCTTGCCAAGAAATTTGTTTATTCTTCCGGGTAGACTGTCACTCCATTTTAAATGAGCTGGTTACAAAAGACATGCATACACACGTCCTCTTGTGAATAACAGCTAGGCAGCATTATGTTACCAGGAATAAATAAATGTTGCCTCTCCTCCTCCGAGGTGCCCATAATGATTTAGAGATTCTAAGTGAGGAAGTTTTAAAATTGTAGCATGTTTTAGTTGAATGAGCTAGATAGCACCTTTACTGTTGTCCATCGACATATCCATGTCCACTCTCATGGATTCTGCTCATCCCTGTTAGTTGCAGGTTGAGCCCATATAGTTTCTTAATCCACTGTCTAAAACTTGTCTCAGGTTCTCTAGGTGGTTGTAAGAAGAAAGAAATTTACTTTCTGATTTATGCAGTGATACAATTCTTCTGGCAAATTATCTTTTATTTAATGTGCTTTATAAACAGGAAGGCGCTCTTAGAAGACAGTTTTAATTAGCTTTGTCCCTTTATAGTTGGGGCTTCCCTGGTGGCTGAGACAGTAAAGCGTCTGCCTGCAATGTGGGAGACCTGGGTTCCATCTGTGGGTTGTGAAGATCCACCGGAGAAGGAAATGGCAGCCCACTCCAGTACTGTTCCCTGGAAAATTCCGTAGACAGTGGAATCTGGTGGGCTACATGGGATTGCGAAGAGTCGGACACAACTGAGCAACTTCACTTCACTATATAGTTGATTGAGTCTACCACGCCTAGGGTCTATGACCCAAGATATAGTCTTTATTTTCCTAGAGTAGGAAATGCTTTTCCTAGAATAGGAAATTAAATGCTCCTTCAAGAGCATTTAATACCATGTACTAAAACACCATTGCAAGCCTTGGCTTGGAAAAAAATCTAAAACTGCCAATTTGTCACTAAATCTTTAGAAATACCAAGGAGTTCTTCAGAAATAACAGGAAGAGATCCTCTGTCTACTCAAAGAAGCCATGCTCTAGTTGTTCATGGGCTGCCTCTTATTTTGCACATCTCAGTATACCTCCATGAGATACTGTGTCCAAGTCAACAAAAACAGGAAAACGAGCCATGGATGAAACTACATACAATTAAACATTCTTGTTTGGGATTATTTGTGCCATGTTTACTTATGTCAGTGCTATTAAGTATTATTATTTGCGTTGTCACAGTGAAAATTTTATTATAAACCATTTCCCCCATCCCCCTGCCCCCTGCCACAGGTATGGATTAGAATGTCTGTTCAGGTTTTATAGTTATGGACTGGAAAAAAATTCAGACAAGAAATTTTTAAGGACTTCCAAGAAGAAACCAAGAAAGACTACGAATCTGGTAAAAACAAAACAATAACCTTATTCACTTTGAAAATTGTAAATATGAATCTGTCAATAAATAGGGAGATTGTATCCTTTTTGGGGGATGGTACAGACTAATACGACTTTCAGGCCACTATTATGATTTGTTATAAAGGATAGAGCACCATATAGTAAGAAGGTTTTTCATATGAGATGTTGGAAAATAATCACTCCCAAGAGTTTCTTTATGGATTTGCATTTTGTCATTATTCCTTTGACTTACATGACTACTCACTGATGTTCCATTATGTGAAAATTCTATGTAATATGAGCAAGTGTGCTTGGAATACAGGCTCTGGGCTAGATCCCTAAGTCTGAATTCCATTTCCACCCCTTAGTAGCTCTGTGGCCATGGTTAAGTTGCTTAATTTAACCTTGTTTAACTTGCTTAATTCAGTTGACTCATCAGTAATATTTACACAAGAGCCACCTATATTACAGGGTAGTATATAGTTCAAATTAGTTTAATATACAATAAACCACTTAATACCTGTTATATAGCAAATACTTAATAAATGTTAGCTGCCATTATTCATTACAGTGTTAGCCTCAAGATCTAGATAAAGTGTCTATTAGAAGACATGATTTAATGCTGGTAGAATCATAGTCAATATGAATCATTTTTTAAGGATTCTATGTATTTTATTGTATATATTCTTTTTACTAGGTCAGCTGTATGGATTAGAAAAGTTTTGGGCTTATCTAAAATATTCCCAATCTAAAACACAATCTGTTGACCCCAAACTTCAGGAATACCTCTGTAGCTTTAAGAAGCTGGAAGACTTCCGTGTTGATGTAAGTTTTAAGTTCTTTCACTGTATTATTTTTATTACTCTTATATTTGAGCTATTTGGGCTTATCAGTGACTTTCTTAACTTTAATTTTATAATTTTTATTTTTTAACTTTCATTTTGAAAATTTAACTTTTTAGTTTTGAAATCAAACTTTAAAATAGGTGCAAAAATGGGACTTCCCTGGTAATCCAGTGATTAAGACTCTACACTTCCAATGCGGGTAGCAGAGGTTTGATCCTGGGTCAGGGAACTAAGATCCCACATACCATGAGGCCAAAAGGGAAGAAAAAAACAAAACAGGTGCAAAAATAGTATAGAGAATTCCCATATACTCAGTTTACCCAGAGTCCCTAAATGTTAATATCTTATATAACCACAGTGGAGTTGTCAGTCACTTTAATCAATTTGATTTCAAGAGGAAAAGGAAATATTTTTTAGAGAATGGATTGAGCATAAGATAAAGGAAAAGGGGAAAGAAGAGAAAAGAGAAAAAGAAAGAAGAATCAAAAGGAGCAGAAAAGAGAGAGGTGAAAGGTAAACTAAGTACTATAATTTGTTTTGCAGTTTTGTGTAAATAGATTTGATAACCCAGCGGTGCAGTTCATAGAAATACCTACATCTCTGGAATTAAAGAGCTGTGTTTCCAGGGGGTCCAGCCAGTTCTGTCACAAAGGTGTCCTTGCTTTATGATGTTATAATGACTTTGGCCCTATCTGAAGAGCGTTCAAGAATTCAGACCTCTTGTTTTTAAATACAGTAGAAGTTTGGAGAAGGAAAAGATTAGAGTTACAAATGCTTTGCACATGATGAAAGTGGCATAAAGAACAAAAATAGCCTCTCTGAAACGTTTTCCCAGAGTTATGGAACTCAGTGTATGTTTATGCTCTACCATATAGTTCAAGCCCTAAAACATAGGAGAAGCTTAATAAACATGTGTTGAATGAAAGAATTAACTGATAGGAAGGAAATTTAAGTTTAATACCTTAAATTTCTGTTAAATTTTCCTTATACTAATAAAATCTACTAAAATTTCCCTCTGTTAGAAAATTCTGACCTTAGATTTTGAAGGGAGAAGAAAATAGTAAAATCATCACTATGTTGTCTTTCATAATTTGCAGCCCCTATCGGTGAGGAGTTCGGAAGAAAAGACATTCATCTACTTCTGGTGAAGAGAGTAATCGTCATAGACTTCCATCTAATTCCTCTACAAAGCCACCAAGTGTTGCTAAGCCTACACCTGCTAATCAGGTTCAGGTTCCAATAAATTCTCCCAGAAGGAACACTTCACAGGAGTCCAGAGACAATTCACACCAGAACAATGCTGCCTCAGTCCCAACAAATGGTGAACTGCCTGACAAATAGACTCTTAACAAAAGTTGTTTACCCTTGAAATCAACATTTACATCAGTATTTATTTGGGAAAATCTTCTGGTGTTTAATTGTGATAATCAGAAAAAAAGAAAAAGGAAGAAAAATGGTAGCATTGTTTTCTAGCAGGATAAATTCTAAAAATGTTGGCTTGATTTCACCTTTTATAGAGATCCTCTAGTAATGTATTTTAGTCTCAGTATTTCTTTTTCAAAGCCATTGTTTACAAGAACAGCCTTCCTTAAATATATATAAAAACATCACAAGGAATGCCTAACATTACAGCTCATACTTCTTAAAGAAGATATAGTATATTGTATTCATCTCTTCTGTAGAGCTCTCTTAAAGAATCCAATTACCCCATTATCAATTCATATTTGAACTTATCAAAAACAAAGGAAGATTACATATATGTTTTTTTAACTCAGAAAAAGAATGTGAAATACCACATTTGCTTTTCTTTTAGATGTAAAGTAGAGATATATTGCAGTTATATTGAAGTATATGCACCTTGGATGTTGGGTTTTGCTTCCCTTCCCCCTCCAAGTTATACTTCATGACTTCCATAGTTATTGTTGTGTTGATGTGGAGTGTTCTGAATTGACATCAGTCAATTACATATTAGGATTGATTTACTTTTTGTGACTATATAAACCTGCACAAGTAATTGAAATTGGAGTTGGGATTGGTTGGAATACTATCCTAAGTTAATTAAATCTTGCACTGTTTTGAATGCATTTGCTCTTTGTACATCTGTAGGTCTGTATGTCACAAGTAGTCAGATATCCTCAGTTTAAAAGGAATACCTAGTTTTTCCTTTTTGTGTCTTTTAGTTTTGTTTTATGCTTATAAGTGTTTTCAAAAACAAATTTACTTCTAATTTTTATTACTGTTGCAACTGATGTAAATGATAGTTTTAGTTTTTGTGGGAATTAAAATAAAGCACTTATTCTAAATTATTTGAATTGAATTTTAATTATTTTTCTTTAGACTATAGTTGAAAAGCTGTAATTTTCAAATTCTAGTAGAAGACCATTGTATTTTGTGAATGAAGTTTCAGTGTTAAACTTATATCTATTTTTATTTAACATATATTTTCCTGTATTGGGAAAAAGCAACTAATTTAATACACTAAATTAATTTATTATTTTCTCTTTGATGTCTTGTTCTTATAGAATGACAATATTGAAATACATATTTTCTTTGGATAAATGGACTAGCCTTTAATAAATAAGAGATTTTCATTATTTTCCATGAATAAGCAATAATCTTCAGTTGTATAGTATTTAGTATTTGGGAAGTCATTTTGATATATTACTTCTAAGAAACTGTCAAATTTGAATATTCAAAAATCTACTTAGATCTTGGGAAGAGAATCAAAAGTAAAATAAATAGATTTAGATAATACATTTTAAAATGTTTTCTTACATTACATGCATCCAGAATGCACTGGCTTTTCAGTGAGGACTTTTCCAAACCATGCTTATTAGCTTTAAGTGCTCTCTTGAATTGATATAAAAATCTTTCTCAATACCCTTTTGTGTTGAACACTTACATCTGAAACCTGTATTTAACGTTAAGATTACTTCCACTCACCTAAATATGCAAATGTATATTTGAAATTTGTATATGCAAATTGTATATTTTATGTGAAAATTCAATGATCAAGAGTTTTGTGATGTGTAATAAATTAGTAGTTTTATCATATTATTTTGATTATAAAAATAATACATGTACATTGGGAAATTTAGAAAAGCACAAAGATGAAAATAAAGTACTTTTTAAAAAAGGAATAAACAAAATCAGTATCATGCTCTACATACAGCATTAGCACCTGCTCTTACTGGTAGAGGTGAGCATTTTGTGGTCATTAATATTCCTACACCATGACTCTACAAGTTACATAGTATTGTGGCATGTGGATGTGTCATGGTTTATTCAGCTAAATCATGTATGGTTGAAATTTTGTCTGTGGTCAGGTTTGGGCTGTTACAAACAACAATTTAACTGATAATATCCCTACAGATAAATCTGTGTGTAAACTTGGAGTTACTGCCTAACATAAACTCCTAGAAGTTGAAATTCTAAGTAAAAATATATTCCCAGTTAATGTACTCTAGAATGGTTGTAAAGTTTACCCTTTTACCAATAGCATCTGCTTTTTACTGGTTATTATAAATCTTTGATAGATTGAGAAGCAAAAAATATTATATGTCATTATTAAGGTCATCATTTTAATCAAGTTACTAATGAATGATTTTATTGTTTATTATAATATTTGTAGATGGCTTGGTCATATCTTTTATGTTTTCCTTTTAGCGTGATTATTTTTTTTGATTAATTTATAGAGCTTTTTTTACTTAGCAAGACTATTAATCCTTTGCTTCCTAATTTTGTTTATGTATATTTGACATAGTATGTACATTTTTGGGTAAAAGTTTAAAAAATTATACCACTTAAAGCCAAATGTGAAACTTAAGCAAATAAAAGCATTATTATTCAGTGAAAAGAAAAACATTATTGACTATAAATCTAAATAGTCCTACTTAAAATTTATGTAAGTTCCTAGAGAGCTTTCCTGGTGGCTCTGATGGTAAAGAATCCACCTTGGAGACCTGGGTTCGATTCCTGGGTTGGGAAGATCCCCTGGAGGAGAGTATGGCAACCCACTCCAGTATTCTTATCTGGAGAAGTCCCATAGACAGAGGAGCCTGGCAGACCATAGTCTGTGGGATCGCAAAGAGCTGGACACAACTGAGCGACTAAGCACAGCATGGAACAGCACTAGAGACCTTAGATGCTTCTGTCCTTGGGATTTTGTAGTTTTCAATTTTATTAAATAAAAAATGCAACATTAAAATATTTAAATTAAATTACTTGTCCTTTTAAAGGGATGGTTGAAACTATCTTTGGAATTCTTTATACTAAAAGGAATTAAATAAGAAAGTTATGTGTTAACATAGATATCATTTTAGTTTCTAAACAGATTTTATTTTTTAAACTTGTTTTTGCCAGATTGGGACTTCATACTAACATTCTCTGATGCTTACTCTTGCCATTATACTAAATGATATTACCTCTTTCCTTTCTGTGCTTAATCTTATCTTTCACCTAATTTCTTAGCTTTTATGAAGCTGTTTTTATTTTATTACGTAGGAGACTGATCTAAGAGAGTAATACCTAATTTTATCACCACTAGATGGCAGAATGGAATAAGTCAGATCTTTAAGTCTTTTGACAGTGTGTGTGTGTGTCTGTGTGTGTGTCTGTGTGTGTATAACTCTTATTCCATCTTGTGATTTTGTGTGTGTGTAACTCTCACTCCACTCTTACTCCATCTTGTGATAATATGTAATTATATCAATTACTCTTGCATTCCTAATAGTCACATGGTAGCAACTTGTGATTACCTTGTTACAGTGATGCCAAGCTGCTTAGTTATTAGTAAATAAATACAGATACATTAAGGTTTGCTTATGATTAAAGAAAAAAATGCTTTGGGTTTTTTGGTCATTTCATTAAAAATTTGTAGTACTTTATTAGCATTGTGATTAACTCTTAAGACGTAAAACAAAGCAAGAAACTTATAAGATGTATCTGTTTAATTTGTCTAGCTAACCTAAGCTGTGTCGTTAAATCCTTCCTGAAATGCAAGAAACTTAAAACTAGGTGGTACTTTTATGACTTGAACTAAAAGTTATCATGCAGTTAGTTGAATGGCAGAGCAAGAATTCGAACTCAAGTAGTCTGGCCCAGACTTCAGGCTCTTCATCTTAACCAGACTGTTATTTAATAGCCTGAAATACTGAAACATATGAACCCTGACTCTAAAACTCAAAATGCTGTGATTCTTAACTATTATAAGATCAAGATTAGATTCTTGTGGTTAAGACTAATGTTGTTTTATCTTGGGCATCTTCTGTAGTAACGAGTGGTCTAGTGGAATAATTATATATATATATTAAATGAGTCGGTTAATGACAGTATCATTCATGTGTTTCAATATTTTCCTAGAATTAGGTAAGGTAAAATAAAAAGTAAACGTTTTATTCAGAATATGATTAGAAATTTTGCATTACATTAGAGTTATTATTGTCAACTACAGATACAAGAGCCTATACTATTTAGAAATAAGTGTTCTAATTTTTAAGAAGCTTGAAGGAAATATGCCACATGGCTAATTAACAGGAAGCACCTCTGGCTTTAAAACATGGACTTAAAAAAAAATTCTTTGAATTATTTACAATGAGCCTTTTTAAATTTTTAAAATAATTTTTATTTTCTAATTTTTGTTAATATTTCATCTTGTTTTGCATGCTGGTAGTGTGACTCCATGGACTTAGCCTGCCAGGCTCCTCTGTCCTCTGTTCATGGGATTTCCCCAGACAAGAATACTGGAATGAGTTGCCAAGTCCTTCTCCAGGGAATGAGCTTGCTTTTAACATGTCCAATTAGAGACATGATTTGGTTAATAGACTGGTTTCTGCCGATACACTATACACATTTGCTTCAGATTTTAAAAAATCAGAATGTGCTGTTTTTTGTGTTGATTTTGTTTCTTCCAGGTAGTAGGTCTACAAAACTGAATACCTTTCTCAGGGTATTTTAAGGTATGTTAGACCTTCATTACAGCATGAACATAATCATAGTACTGTAATGTTTTTAATGTTAAAATTTTCTGGTTTCTAGTTGAGTGTCCTTGAGTATAATCTGAGACTGACTTTTAATGAGTCAATAGAAGGGCTTTGAGAGGGAAGGTCTGTGAAACCCCAAAACTTAATATGTAGGATTTTACATGCTTTTGGGGGTAATAATGCATAGCTTTTATCAGATTTCTGTGAGGATTTATGATCCCAAATAAGTTTAATAACCACTTCTCTAGAAACAACTTATTTGTTAGAAACATGAATCCTGGCTCCCCCTCATTAAGTTACAGTCCTTCATCTACAAAATTGCACTTACCTCATAGTGTTATAAAGATGAAATGTAAAGCATTTAACACAGTAACTGACATGCAATAAGCACTCAGGAACATTAGCTATTATTAGGATTAAGAGCTGGACTGGTTATCTTCACATTTGTAAAGATATTTTCTCCAGTAAACAGTGAATTTCATTTTAAATCTTCATGTGAAATTAATTTATTTAAAACATTTTAGTCAGTAGAAAAAAGTGAGATTCCTTGTCATTGTTTTGTTGTCCTAGGATGATAACATTTGAATACTTTTCTGCCCTTCGCACCTCCACGTGAGAAGTAGGGTGCTTAGATGCTGCTAAATTTCTGCTGACTCTGAACAACTGACAAGGGTAGGAATTCCATGAAGCAGTCACTATGTCGTAGATTCGATTATGGAAATGTCTCACTTTTAGTTCTTGCCTCTTTTTTTTATTATTCAGTTAACAGTTTTGCTCATTGTGTTTTCCCAACCTCACCACAATCTGTTACTTCTGCCTCATCATAAATATCCAGTCCCTGAACAAGACATGAGAATCTGCCTTTCCATGGCCCATGCCTCTCCCAGACTCAGGCACACTCCAGTGACTGCCACACTGCCATTCATTGCCACTTACTTTCTTTTGTAAGAGGCGGAGTATACAGTGTAAGAGCCAAAGGAGGCATAGAAATATCTCACAAGTTTGTTAAAAACACACTTTTAGAGATTGCGTTGGGTCATCTAGGAACTATGGTGTAATGTAGTAGTTCTCAAGTTGGGGGTATGCCCAGGAGAACATAAATCCTTGCGGAGGAGTTTACATAGGCATAGATCATTTTAAAGGAATCAGTGTCCAGAGTCTCAGGTTACATGAGTACTCTTTACTAAAATTGATTTATCCAATAATATGCTGTGAAAGTGCTGCACTCAATATGCCAGCAAATTTGGAAAACTCAGCAGTGGCCACAGGATGGGGAAAGGTCAGTTTTCATTTCAATCCCAAAGAAAGGCAATGCCCAAGAATGCTCAAACTTTAGTGAAGAGGCACTAAAAAGCCTCTTGATGAAAGTAAAAGAGGAGAGCGAAAAAGTTGGCTTAAAGCTCAACATTCAGAAAACGAAGATCATGGCATCCGGTCCCATCACTCCATGGGAAATAGATGGAGAAACAGTGGAAACAGTGTCAGACTTTATTTTTGGGGCTCCAAAATCACTACAGATGGTGACTGCAGCCATGAAATTAAAAGACACTTACTCCTTGGAAGAAAAGTTATGACCAACCTAGATAGCATATTCAAAAGCAGAGACATTACTTTGCCGACTAAGGTCTGTCTGGTCAAGGCTATGGTTTTTCCCAGTAGTCATGTATGGATGTGAGAGTTGGACTGTGAAGAAAGCTGAGCGCCTAAGAATTGATGCTTTTGAACTGTGGTGTTGGAGAAGACTCTTGAGAGTCCCTCGGACTGCAAGGAGATCCAACCAGTCCATTCTGAAGGAGATCAGCCCTGGGATTTCTTTGGAAGGAATGATGCTAAAGCTGAAGCTCCGGTACTTTGGCCACCTCATGCAAAGAGTTGACTCACTGGAAAAGACCCTGATGCTGGGAAGGATTGGGGACAGGAGGAGAAGGGGATGACCGAGGATGAGATGGCTGGATCGCATCACTGACTTGATGGATGTGAGTCTGAGTGAACTCCAGGAGTTGGTGATGGACAGGGAGGCCTGGCATGCTGCGATTCATGGGGTGGTAGAGAGTCGGACATGACTGAGCGACTGAACTGAACTGAATAATATGCTCGAGTTCTTAACAGTCTTTTTCCCATGTTATAAAAGAAAACCATTGCCCTTACCCATCCAAAACATTACTCTAGATGTGAAGGCCATCATGGGCCGCATAAAGGTTGAAATCTAATGATTTGTTGGGCTCTCATAAACTCATAAGACTTGCTGAATTTCTCTGCTTTATAGATATTTCTGTTAAGGGTAACAGAAGGTTTTGTGTGTAATTTTGGTTGGTGTTCAATGTGTTATTTAATGAGAGTTAGAACATGTTTTTACCAAATCATACAAAATGTATACTATAATTACTGTTGGTCCTCATCTAATTTCACCTGATAAAATGTTTAAAATTTTCCACTTCCTATTTATAAGATACATCATTTTAAAAATAGCTGCCAAGCAGATTTGTTTCTAGCAGATGAAAACCTTCTCTTTCATTAAATTTCATTAAAATGTTAGATCATGATTCTTCTGACAATAAGCATTTACCATAAAACTTGTGGTGGGGATTGTCAAGTTATGTATCCAGTTCATTTCTCCTTTCCCTGGTCACACTGCATGCTCATTCTCCTTCTGCTTTAGACTTGCCAGTATAAATGGCTCTGGATACTGAAAGGCAGAGGAGGTAAGGGGCACTACTTTAAGACCTGCTTAAGTGCCATCTCCATGCCCAGTCTTTCCTTTTTTGACTGTGTGGAAGCCACGTGTTCAAGATAGCAGAGCCTCCAAATCGAGGAACCCGTGTCCCTACCTCCACTAATCTCTTATGAGACTCTATATTATTTAAAAAATAGTCTTCTATTAAGCCATCAAGAGCTTGGAGTTACAGTAGTTAATATTATCTTTACTGATAATGAAAAGTTTACTACCTATGTATATATATTGTCTCAGTCATTATGTATTATTATTTGTAATAATGACTCCAATACAGAAGAAAAAAAAATTTTTGTCAATTAAAGCCACTTATGGTCAGAAGAAAATAAAAAATTTTAATTGTATACTTGTTTTTGTTGTAGATAAATATCTGATGTTCAATAAGACATTCAAACATTAAAATGTACTAGGATAAAAATCTGGAGAAAATGGAATGGAAATACAAGTTCAAAGGGAAAAGAGAAAGGTGTAAGTTTTCTAAATGTTAAAGAAGAGCTTGCTTATACACTTTTTGAAAATGGATTTAAATATTATATTTGGGTTTCATTGACTTTACTTAAAAGTGATATTTACAGTCGCTGCCATGTGGTGTCGCACCCTCCCCTGGGACTGAGTCAGCGGGCCCTCCCCTCCCATCTACACTCCCGGGGCATTCCTTTGCCGATTTTTGAATGTGATTTTAGAGTGAAAAATGATACTATGCGTTTTTATAAAAAATAGTGCCTGAAAAAAAGTGATATTTATAACTTTGTAAGACTGTAGTTATAATATGCTGAAAGTTATGACCTTTGCAGCTATTAAAATATTAAAATTTGTGAGGGATACATACATTTATGAAAACTATCTTACAAGGTTTTCAAGGAAAAATGTTTGCACACTGATGGGAGGGGGAAAGTACAGACTCTGGAGTTATATAGCTCTGCATCCAAATTCTGATTCTGCTGGATCACTGGACAAGTTAGGTTAATCCACCTTTTCTTATTCTCCTCTAGTATTTAAAAGAAAATACATGTAAAAATTCCATGGATGGAGGAGGAGCCTGGTGGGCTACAGTCCATGGGGTTGCAAAGAGTCGGATAGGATTGAGTACTAAACAACATTTGGTACTAACCTGCTCTTGCTATTAAGAATCTTAATGAGGAAAAAGGGGTAAATTAGGAGTTTGGGAATTTATATGTAGTTTATATACACTATTGTATATAAATAGATAAACAACAAGGACCTACTTGATAGCACAGGTAATTATATTCAATATCATGTAATAATCTATAATGAAAAGTAATCTGAAAAAGGATATATGTATATATAATAGCCACTGTATATGTATACGTAGCCACTCCAGGTGAAAAACAATTTCACAAATCCCTTATATGTGAGAGTGAATTTATTGGATACAGGGTGAAAAGATTTTATTTTGGAAATGAGGGATAATTTTAGAGTGTGAAGCAAGGGAAGAAGCTCTGTTACATGACAAAATGGCACTGGAAGGGACCTTACTTGAGAGGATATTAAGGATGGCAGGGTTGTTTGTCAAAGAAAAATAAGAAAGAAACATAAATTTGCTTTAACTTACATTGGTGATTCTGGCCTACCATGCAATTAAAATAGCTCTTACATTTTAAAGTTACTCAAAAGATTGCTTTTAAGTTGGTGTAATTATTTTATATGTATCATAAATAGCATGTGCTTTACGAATCTCCTCCCTTGTGTGTGACTTCTATTTTAAGTAAATCCCAAGTGATGCCAGAGAGTTAACTAGGTCAACTGCCACCTGTGTTTGTTTCTTTCGTAAATCTTTTAAATCTCTGAGAGAATTCAAGAGGGTAAGTATGGCAGTTCCTTTACCTAATACCTCTGATCACAGTGTGAACCTATTGACTGAGCATCATGGCTGGAACAGAAGCTGGGAAGGCTATTGAACTGGGAAGTTCATGCCTAGTGACAGGGCAAATGCAGTGCCTGGTGTCAGCTGACCTTTCTATTAAAATTTGGATTTACCACTAGAGTTCTTGCATTTAGGGAAGGGGTCATAGAAAGTCAGAACCACATTATGAAAAATGATAATGTTGGTAGGAGTATAAACTGGTACAAAAGTTCTATGATTGAAAATTTAGCAATAGCTTTCCAAATGCTGTTATGCCATGTGTACATTAAAATTTTTTTATTGAAGTATAGTTGATTTACAATATTGTATAAGTTTTAGGGATACAGCATAGTAGCAGTTATACGTATATTATATGTTCTTTTGCCTTGTATGTTATTACATAACAATATTGAGTATAGTTCCCTGTGCTATACAGTTGGCCCTTGTTAGTTACCTATTTTATTTATTTTTGGCTGCATCGGGTCTTAGTTGCAGCAGGTGGGATCTTCGTTGAGGAACGTGGGCTCTCTAGTTGTGGCCCTCAGGCTCAGTAATTGCAGTGTGGCAGCTTAGTTGCCTGACTGGGGGTTGAACCTGAGTACCCTGCTTTGGAAGGCAGATTCTTAACCACTGGACCACCAGGAAGTCCCAGTTAACTATTTTATACACAGAAGTGTATATATGTGAATCCCAGCCTCATATTTTATCCCTTCCCCCACCTCTCTTTTCCTTTTGTTAAACCATAAGTTTGTTTTCCGTTGTCTGTAAGTCTCTTTTTGTTTGGAAATAAGTTCATCTGTTCTTTTTTTTTTTCTTTTGTATTCCACATGTAAGTGATATTATATGATATTTATTTTTCCCTGTCTAGCTTACTTCACTTAGTATGATAATCTCTCTAGGTCCATCCATGTTGCTGCAAATGACATTATTTCATTTTTATGGCTGAGTAATATTCCTTTTGTCCATTCATCTGTTCATGAGCATTTAGGTTGCCTCCATATCCTGGCTGTTGTAAATAATGTTGCTTTGAACATTAGAGTAATGTATCTTTTTGAATTATAGTTTTCTCAGGTATATTCCTAGGAGTGGGATCTCTGGATCATATGGTAGCTTTATTTTTAGTTTTTAAGGAACCGCCATACTGTTTTCCATGGTGGCTGCACCAATTTATACTCCCACCAACAGTTTAGGAAGGTTCCTTTTTCTTTACACCCTCTCCAGCATTTATTATTTGAAGGATTTTTGTTAATGGCCATTCTGACCTGTGTGAGGTGATACCTCGTTGTAGTTTTGGTTTGCATTTCTTTAATTATTAGCAGTGTTGAGCATCTTTTCATGTGCCTTTTAGCCATCTGTGTGTCCTCTTTGAAGAGATGTCTGTTCAGGTCTTCTGCCTGATTTTTGATTTTTTTTTTTTTAATATTGAGCTATATAAGCTGTTCGTTATGTGTACATTTTTTAAAGATTTTTTTTCAAGTTCCTAAGCTTCACAATGCTAAGAAACTAAGATTTGTTACTTTGACTCATCTTAATATGTCCTTTTGGTTTTGCTGTAAGGTGACTAGTACAGCAATTCTATGTATATCTCTTCCAGATTTTTGGATGTTGGGATTTTATACAAGAGATAATAAATTATGCTTCTTTTTTTTTCCTCTTCAGTGCTCCAAACAAACTCAGGTATATAGAGTCAGAAAGGGAGCAAAATATCTATCACTAACTACTAACACTGACAGCTGGGTTTAATACTCACACCTTTGCTCAAAAAATTAAACTTGCCCATCCAGAGACAAGTGGACAAATTCAGGCCTCTCCTCAGAGGCGAGAGGCTCACCATTTAGAAGAGGAGAGGAGGTTAAGACAGAAAACTGGTTAGTTCTACATGGAATTCAACCTGGTAAGAGGAAGGGAGAGAGGAGCTGAGTGGGGCAACTCAGTTCTTTTGCTAGTCTCACCAGTCACTCACACAGGAAGACTGAGAGCTGAGAGAAGCACAGAAATAACTCTTCCCAGTACAAACTCCTGGAGGGTTTTTAGTTTCTGCCCTGGGGAGTCTGACAGCAATGCTGGGAAGAGGATAGAGGCTGATTTCTCCTATAAACACCCAGCACTGCTGGCATCCAGGGCTCTAGTAGCTGTTAAACAAAACTGACCTCTCTCCTGATTCTCCTGCGTCATCCTGTCATACTGGTTTGATCACCGTCCCTGGCATGCCTTTCACAGCTTCCTGCATTTTGCACAGTTTTCCTGGTCCCCCTCCCCCAACCCCACTGCTGTCCATTTGCCTTTTCAGGTCCAGATCAAGCTCTATCTCCCACAGCCCCTGGTCCTCTGAGCCCTTTCAGAACTTGGTCTCTGACACACACACCAACCTTTCGCCTTCAGCATGTGTTGCCTGTCTTGTTACATTTCTCCTTCTGGCTCTAGGCTCTAGTTCTTGTGCTTTTTTTCAGTCCTAAAATGATCAATTAAGGAAAGCTTAACTTCAAGGAGAAAAAAAAAAAAAAGCAACCCTGTGAACTATGTTTTATATGTGGGAAACTAAGTTTTATAACGTGACTCATTTAACATGGCAAATGCAATATAGAAGATAATGTGTGGTGGAGGGACTGAGCTGTCCCTCCCCAGGCTGTGGAACCTAGTGTGCAATGGGGAGAAATTTAATCTCTCTTCCCACTCCCATCTCCTGTTTCCCAGGATACTGTGGCAATTGTTTGTTCATAGATGCCCCATAAGCTCTTGGAGGCGGCTGAGAATTAAGTTGCTTATTAATTCATTTAGTCTTGACCTACATATGGTTGAATAATCACAGGGCCATCTGTCTTCCTTAATTAACATGCAGAGATGAGGAGATTTCTCCCCTACCTTCTGCAGATCGTGTCTGCATCTTGTCAAGAGGGCCCCAAATGACTTGCTGCCAGAGTCCTGATAATTGCTTATAGTGAAACCAACAGCTAATGGGAAGGGCTTTTGTTGTTTTCACTTGTTTTGTCTTTTTGAAAAGGCTTGTTGTGACTAGCCCTTGCTATTTCACCAGCCAAAGATTCTCATAAATGAGTATGCAATTGTATATTTCCTTTCAGGTTCAGGAGACAGAATAAGGGATTTTCCCAGATGCTTGTAAGTTTTATCTCCCACAGTCTTCTGCTTTTCTCACAGGGTCCTCACTTATCTATATGACATTGATAGACTAAAGCAGATATGAGGGCAGAAAAAAAACCTCCCTCTTCTCTTCTAGGTTCTTTGATGTCCTAATAAATTAATGTAAAAGAGAAAAACAAAAGTGTAATAACATGTATACCTCCATGTACACATATATACACGGAAGATGCCCAGAAAAACTAACTCACCAAAATGTCAGAAGACCTCACTATCTTTGGCTAAATATAAAGTATGTTTAGGGTGAGGAGTCAGTTATGGGAGGTTATCAGGAAAAGTACAGTAAACAAGGATATTTGCGGAAATTGAAGTCTTGCCTTTCTCCTGTGATAAGTTCCCAGAGATTTGGTGATCCTCCTCTTCCAGATATAAAGAGGGAGACACCCTTACTAATAGAAAATTTTCTAACATATATAAATGTTTCTTACAAAAAGCTGACTTCTAACTCCAGTTTTCAGAACTTCTCTCATTTCTGCTATTAAAAAAACAAAACAGTTTAAGGACTTCCCTCACAGTCCTGTAGTTAAGACACTGCACTTTCACTGTAGGGGGCTTGGATTAGATTCCCTGGTCTAGAAACTAAGATCCCACATGCCACGTGGCACAGCCAAAAAAAAAAAAAAAAGGAGAAAAAACAAAAAATAGCTTAAATAGGTATATTTTGGGGCATCAAAATCTGTTCCCCTTCACAGCCTATTATGGAGTCTACTTTCTCTTGGTTGTTGACATGAAATGTGATGGGTTAAATAGATGCCAACTAAAATGATGAACTCTTACTCATTTTTTATTGTAGTGTAGTTGATTTACAATATTAATTTCAGGTGCACAACGTAGTAATTCAATATTTTATAGATAATACTCCATGCAAATTATTATAAAATATTAGCTTTATTCGCTGTGTGGTACTTTATAGCCTTATAATTTATTTTATACCCAATAGTTTGTACCTCTTAATCCTCTTCATCTTTTTTTGCCCCTCCCCCAACCGTACTTGCCTTTAAGTGAAGTGAAGTCACTCAGTTGTATCCGACTCTTTGAGACTCCATGGACTGTAGCCTACCAGGCTTCTCCATCCATGGGATTTTCCAGGCAAGAGTACTGGAGTGGGTTGCCATTTTCTTCTCCAGGGGATCTTCCTGACCCAGGGATTGAACTCCAGTCTCCGCGTTTTAGGCAGACAATTTACCCTCTGAGTCACCAGGGGAAGTACCTTTGGTAACCATTACCTTTGGTTATCTTGGTAACCATTACCAATGGTTACCTTTGGTAACCATCTCTTTATCAGTCAGTTTCTGTTTGTTATCAAACCAAACTTGGTTCTGCTGTCCTTGGGCAGTGAAAGCAATTGACTGACACTGCACTGTGGTGAAGGAAAGTGCAGTGTTTGTTGTAAAGCGCCAGACAAGGACTCTGGGGCAGCTAATGCTCAAAAAACCTGAACTCTTTGATGAATTTCAGGGAATCATTTTTAAAATCAAGATGAAGGAGGGGAGTTTCAGGATATGTGATCAGCTCATGCACAATTCTGATTGGTTAATGGTGAGGTAATAGGGTAGTGTCACAAGGGTTAGCATTATCAATGCTCAGGGTCCAATAGGTCTGGGGGCTGTGTGCTCATGGTCATCAAGTAGTTAACTTCTTCTATTTGGTGCATCAGATACTATTATCTAGGTACTTCAGACAGGAACTAAAGATTCTGTGACTGCCATATGGCTGATTTACCGTTTGAATTCTTACCAATTCTCCTGGCTCAACTGTTGTTTTCATTGCTACAGGTTCATATCCTTTCAATCACTGAGCCAGGCTTTTGTGACTTAGGAGCCTGGGAGACTGCAACTTTTCTAAACCAAGAGGCAGGCAAAGGACACGGGTGGATATCCATGTCTACCAAGCCTGCCACACATTTCTGTCACTTGAACCTCTGTGTGTCCCCATGAGGTACGCAGGGGAGGTACATAATCTCCATTTTATAGATCAATAAAAATCAGTAAATTGAGCCTTTGAGAGATGAGATAGTTGTTAAAGTTACCGCTTGTAAGTGCAGATTTGGAACTAGAATCCTGATTCCGATGTGGAAAACTCAGTATCTCTGTATTCCAGTGCTGAATTGAACCTCAGAGACACAGTTGGGAGCAAAGTAGAAAAGGATAGATTTATTGCTATGCCAGGCAAAGGGGCACACACTTAAAAGCTATATGTCCCAACCCAGAAGAATTTGATGAGTTGTTTTATAGCGGTAGTTCAAGGGCAGTGTTGCTGACATGATTAGTCTCAGGTCTCCTAATCCTGATGAGCTTCTCTGGTCCCTTTAATCTTGCCTCAGGTGGTTTCTTGGCTGCTGCTTCTTTGATTAGTAACTGTTTGATGGAAGTCAGAGAAGGTCATGGAGGCTGGAGTCCCGCCTTCAGGGGATGGGGGACAAAAACAATTCCATGCCCAGAAGCCCCACAGGGTCTTCCTCAGTTTCACTTCTGGTCTCCTTACAAAGGGTTCTCCATATACCACTTAATTACAGTACTGAGCATCAGTTCAGTTCAGTTCAGTCGCTCAGTCTTGTCTGACTCTTTACAACACCATGAGTCGCAGCACACCAGGCCTCCCTGTCCATCACCAACTCCCGGAGTTTACTCAGACTCACATCCATCAAGTCAGTGATGCGATCCAGCCATCTCATCCTCGGTCGTCCCCTTCTCCTCCTGTCCCCAATCCTTCTCAGCATCAGGGTCTTTTCCAGTGAGTCAACTCTTCGCATGAGGTGGCCAAAGTAACTGGAGTTTCAGCTTCAGCATCATTCCTTCCAAAGAAATCCCAGGGTTGATCTCCTTCAGAATGGACTGGTTGGATCTCCTTGCAGTCCAAGGGACTCTCAAGAGTCTTCTCCAACACCACAGTTCAAAAACATCAATTCTCTGCCCTCAGCCTTCTTCACAGTCCAACTCTCACATCCATACATGACCACAGGAAAAACCATAACCTTGACTAGACAGACTTTATTCAGCAAAGTAATGTCTTTGCTTGTGAAAATGCTATCTAGGTTGGTTATAACTTTTCTTCCAAGGAGTAAGCGTCTTCTAATTTCATGGCTGCAGTCACCATCTGCAGTGATTTTGGAGCCCCCAAAACAAAGTCTGACACTGTTTCTGAAGAACCTAAGCCACCCCGTTTTGTTAAATAAAAAGATTCCATTTTAGAGTTCTGAAGAAAGAGTCTTTGGATCCCCTGACCTCACCCCACCACCTGTGAGCCAATCAGATCCCAGATCAGGATCTCCTGACTTTACTTCAGGACTTATGACCTGCCCAAGAAATCCGAATTAAGCCTGGGAAATGGGAACCAATCAGAACCGGTGGCCAGCCCGGGGAAAATGAAAACCAATCAGAACCCAACACCTAACCCTTCCACAGAAGGTAACATTTTTCGTGTGAGAATACCCTATATAAGCAATGAAACCCAGATTTCGTGGCTCCTCTCCTTAGGTGCTGCGTCGATAACGGTGGGAGCCCCAGCTCGAGCATGGTAATAAAAACTCTCTTACTTTTGCATCGGATGCCGGCTCCCTGGTGGTCACTGGGAGATTTCACGACTTGGGCATAACATTTCCACTGTTTCCCCATCTATTTCCCATGAAGTGATGGGACCGGATGCCGTGATCTTTGTTTTCTAAATGTTGAGCTTTAAGCCAACTTTTTCACTCTCCTCTTTCACTTTCATCAAAAGGCTTTTAGTTCCTCTTCACTTTCTGCCATAAGGGTGGTGTCATCTGCATATCTGAGGTTACTGATATTTCTCCCGGCAATCTTGATTCCAGCTTGTGTTTCTTCTAGTCCAGCGTTTCTCATGATGTCCTCTGTGTATAAGTTAAATAAGCAGGGTAACAATATACAGCCTTGAGGTACTCCTTTTCCTATTTGGAACCAGTCTGTTGTTCCATGTCCAGTTCTGACTGTTGCTTCCTGACCTGCATACAGATTTCTCAAGAGGCAGGTTAGGTGGTCTGGTATTCCCATCTCTTTCAAAATTATCCACAGTTTATTGTGATGCACACAGTCAAAGGCTTTGGCATAGTCAATAAAGCAGAAATAGATGTTTTTCTGGAATTCTCTGGCTTTTTCCATGATCCAGCAGATGTTGGCAATTTGATCTCTGGTTCCTCTGCCTTTTCTAAAACCAGCTTGAACATCAGGAAGTTCACAGTTCATGTATTGCTGAAGCCTGGCTTGGAGAATTTGAGCATTACTTTACTAGCATGTGAGATGAGTGCAATTGTGCTTTAGTTTGAGCATTCTTTGGCATTGCCTTTCTTTGAGACTGGAATGAAAACTGACCTTTTCCAGTCCTGTGGCCACTGCTGAGTTTTCCAAATTTGCTGGCATATTGAGTGCAGCACTTTCACAGCATCATCTTTCAGGATTTGAAATAGCTCAACTGGAATTCCATCACCTCCACTAGCTTTGTTCGTAGTGATGCTTTCTAAGGCCCACTTGACTTCACATTCCAGGGTGTCTGGCTCTAGATGAGTGATCACATCATCGTGATTATCCAGGTCTTGAAGATCTTTGACTGTAGCTTCATGACCATTTATTTGTAATGTGACCACAAGCTACTGTAGGAGAGCAGAATTTGCCACCCTAAAATATATCTCTTCAGCATATTAATTGTTTTAAGCTGGTTATTTTCTGATAAACATAAACAGACATGGGAAGGACTCTGAAAACCAAGTAGGAATTGGCTTTTTGTAGGAGAAGGCAATGGCAACCCATTCCAGGACTTTTGTGTGGAAGATCCCATGGACAGAGGAACCTAGTAGGCTGCAGTCCATGGGGTCGCACAGAGTCAGACAGGACTGAAACAACTTAGCAGCAGGAGGAAACATTTACATTTGTAAGGGAAATCAACATTTGTAAGCAACAGCAGCAGCTCCCTCTACCTAGAAGAGGAGAATGACCAAATCTTTAAGAACTCTTATCATTGGAGAAGGCAATGACTTAAAGACAAATAAAGTCCTACCCTCGTTCCCTGTACTCACTTAACTTACTCCACCCTCAACATTCTCTTTAGCTGAGGATGGTATTTAAGGTGAGTGAGGGCTTTGGCCATTTGGGCAAGTTAATCAGCTTTCCTGGGCTTCTCCCATGTACACATGTTGTGAAACTTTGATTTTTTTTTCCCTGTTAATCTCTCTTATGTCAATTAAGAATTAAAGAATTAATTAAGACCATCCCAGAGAACCTAGAAGGAGAGAGGAAAATTTCTTCCTCCTCAACACTGCACTAAACCTCTAGGAGTGCAGAGTAGACCTGTGTGATTAAAAAGGCATTCACTGGGACCTTGTCACAGGTGGAGAACTGTGAGGTCATGAGTTTGAGAGTTTCCTTTCTTGTGTTGAATGCATCTGCTACATATTCAAATCTATCTGCATACAAATTATGAGCTATCAAAGGAAACTTGGAAAAGAACAAAGTTGTAAGACTCATGTTTACCAATTTCAAAATTTCCTACAAAGTTATTATCAAAACATGTGATACTGGCATGCAGATGTACATACAGACCAAAGGAATATATACAGAGCCTAGTAACGACCCTCAGATATGTAGTCTATTAATTTTCAACAGGGGTACCAAAATCATTTGATGGAGAAAGGACCATCTTTTCAAAAAATAGTGCTGGAAAAACCGGATATCCAACATGCAGAAGAATGAAGTTGGACCTTTCTTTTATACCACATACAAAATTAACTCAGAATAAGTCAAAGACCTAAATTTAATAGCTAAAGCTATAAAACTCTTAAAAAGAAAATATAGGAGAAAATCCTCATGGCTTTGGATTTGTTGATGGTTTGAATATAATACCAGAAGCATGGGCAACAAAAAATATACATAAATTGCACACTATCAAAATAAACTTTTATGCATCAAATGATACTGTAAAAGAATGAAAACATGGCTTACAAGATAGAAGATACTTCCGAATCATATGTTTGATAAGAGATTAATGTCCAGAATATGCGAAGAACCTCTATAACTCAACAACAAAAACAGCCCAATACAAAAATGAGTAGAAGACTTGAATAGACATTTCAGCAAAGAAGATAAACAAATGGCCAGTAAACATGTGAGATGATGACCAACATCATTAGTCATTGAGTGTGAGTGAGTGAAAATCGCTCAGTTGTGTCCAACTCTTTGCGACCCCATAGACTGTAGCCCACCAGGCTCTCTTCTGTCCATGGGATTCTCCAGGCAAGAATACTGAGGTGGGTTGCCATTTGCTTCTCCAGAGGATCTTCCCAAACCAGGAGCGAACCCAGCTCTCCTGTTTTATCTTATTTTAGTTTTGCTTCCTTTTGATCTTTACCCTACTGGGACCTTTGGGAACTGCACATATGTGTAACAGCATCTACCATACCTCTTCATTTTAGCTTGCTGGATTTGAAGAGCCAAAACAGGAAAACACTTAAGGAGACCTGAGACCGTCACAGAGAAATTAGCTAGAGATGCTGTTTCTTTTAGCTTTGCTTTCCTGTTCTTTACTTCCCCTGGTGACTCAGAGGGTGAAGCGTCTGCCTACAATGTGGGAGACCTGAGTTCAATTCCTGGGTCAGGAAGATCCCCTGGAGAAGAAAATGGCAACCTACTCCAGTACTCTTGCCTGGAAAATCCCATGGACAGAGGAGCCTGGGAGGCTACAGTCCATAGCGTCGCAAAGAGTCAGACATGACTGAGCCACTTCACTTTTCACTTTTATTTCTTTCCTGTTCTTTATTATTACTTTTTTTTAAAAATGTAATCTCTCCTTTTATCAACCATCATTTCATACTGTAAGAAAGTAAAATCACTAAAGGCAAATAACCTTATGAATCTGCTGAGTGTGGAGAGAAAAGGCCATGGTATAGATGAATGGGTTAGTGGGGAGACACCTAACTCTAAGGGTTTACAGTTGATAAAAACTCAGGCTTTGTGGTACAATAAGTATCATTATGTGTTACACAATGACTGGGTACTGATTGCTTGCAGTGACACAAGCATAAGCAATCCTTCAAAATCAAGTATAAATATAACAAGAAAAAGGCAATATGGAAAAATTCAGAAATGTCCAACTATTGCTATTTCTTGGGTGAAACTCTACTGATCAGTAGTTGGGTTTCCAACAAAGTGTGAAAACAAGAGAATTTTAGAAAGCAGCAGTTTTAAAGAAATGAATGTTATGCAAAATGCCTTGCAGTCCTTCATTACATAGTTCATAAGTATGAAAAAAGTTCTAGGGTGTTAATTCATAATTCTGGAAAATATTTTTCCATGTAGTGAATCTATAATAATATCTGTTACACAGTCTCTCTCCCTTGCTCTCTTTATGAGAGACTCTTATCACAAAGTCTTCACTGAATAGTCTCTGTGCCACCATTTGCTTCCAGGTGCTTCACAAGCCACTCTTAACCCACCCTTGGAAACTATGTATAAAATCATTTAATGTGTGCTAATGATATGAGCATTTACACATCTAACCAATACATATTGAACCAAGATGATACTTTAAACCATGATCATATGAGAAAGTGACATTATATCAATACTACAGACAACTTATTTTCCCCATGAACTGTGGAATATTTTTTCCTTGGACAGTTCAATTCAATTCAGTCGCTCAGTCGTGTCCAACTCTCTGCGACCCCATGAATCGCAGCACACCAGGCCTCCCTGTCCATCACCAACTCCCGGAGTTCACTCAGACTCATATTCATTGAGTCAGTGATGCCATCCAGCCATCTCATCCTCTGTCGTCCCCTTCTCCTCCTGCCCCCAATCCCTCCCAGCATCAGAGTCTTTTCCAGTGAGTCAACTCTTCTCATGAGGTGGCCAAAGTACTGGAGTTTCAGCTTTAGCATCATTCCTTCCAAAGAAATATGCAAAGTTCAGTGCAAAAGAGTAACAGTAAAGTGTTCATTAAGCCATCAGAACAAATCACCTTGTTTTCAAAATATTAGCTCCACCTTAGTTTCAAATGCATCAATGTCCTGATCTAAAGGATTGTTAGTCATCAGGGGGCTACAAATCAAAACCACAAGGAGATACCACTCATACTCATTAGGAAGCCTATTATAAAAACAAAAATTAACAGCACAACATTGTAATTCAACTATACTTCAAAAAAATTAAGAAATGCAAAGTGTTGGCAAGGATGTGGAGAAATTAGAACCTTTGTGCAATGCTGATAGAAATGGTGCAACTGCTGTGGAAAACAGTTTGGCAGTTTCTCAAAATGTTAAACACTGAATTACCCTAACAAGCAATTATTCTACTTCTGGGTATATACCTAAAATAATTGAAAACAGGGAAGCAAACAGATAATTGTACACCAATGTTCACAGCAGCATTTTTCACAGTAACTGAAATGTGGAATAAAACAAATGTCCATTGACAGGTGAATGGACAAACAAAATGCAGTTTATCCATGCAGTGAAATATTAACCAGTCATAAAAAGCCCGTGCTACAGCATGGGTGAACCTGAAAACATTCTGCTTAGTGAAAGGAAGCCGACACAAAAGGACAAATAGCATATGATTCCACTCTGATGAAACACATACAATAGGCAAATTCACAGAAACAAATGAAAGCAGAGGTTACCAGGGACTGGAGAGAGGAGGAGTCACTGCTTATTGGGTATAAGGTTTGTGTTCGGGTTGATGAAAAAGTTCTTTTTTTTTAAGTTTATGTATGTATTTGGCTGCACTGAGTCTTAGTTATAGCATGCAGGATCTTTGATCTTCATTGCAGCATGCAGGATATTAAGTCGTGTCACGCAGAATCTTCAGTTGCAGCATGCAGGATATAGTTCTATGACCAGGGATCCAACCTGGGCCCCCTGCACTGGGAGTGCCGAGTCCTAGCCACTGGGCTTCCAGGGAAGTCTTGATGAAAAAGTTTTGAAAATGCACAGTTGCCCAATATTACAAAGGTACTTAATGCCACTGAATCGTACACTTAAAAATGCTAAATGATACTATTTTTAATTTTAATGGTATGTATATTTTACCACTATAAAAAGATTTAGTTATAAAACAAAATAAATTATGAGCTAGGTGCTTTGTAGAGATACAGAAGTAGGAACTTGTAATTTCTCAGAAAATAAAAAGTTATTTGGAAAGAGAGAGACAGGGCTTGAGTGGCTGAAACCAAGATGAGTGAGTTGGAGATATCTTTGTGGAGAAGGCTGAAGAATAAAGAAGGACAAGAGCAAAAAGTATTGAATACTATTAGTTACCAGACTCCATGAGAAACCTTTCATATACTTTTTTTGTTCTGTGTGGTAGATATTGTTATGAAACCAATGTTTTGTGTGAGGAAACATAATTTTAGGTCAGTAACTTGCTCAAGAATTTACTTAATTAGTGGCAGAGCCAGGATTTAAAACCCAGTATCCCCTCCAGAACCCCTGCTCTTATTTTGCTGATCTCAATTTTTCTGGCTAAGAACTGGAACAACAGTATCCATCCCCCGGCTTATGGTGTTTATTAAATAAGAATTTTTTGAGTTGGAAAATTCTGAATATACCTAAGGATTTTACGTTGTTCTTTGCTTGCTCTATCATTTCTGCTACCATTGGAGGCTGAGACTTCTAAAGCACTTGCTACCATAGAAGACGTTTCACTTAGCGGATTGTTTTTGTACTCTTCCACCATTTGTGAATTTCTCAGTAGCAAAGATACTATCTTTGGGTCAGATTTAAACTGGAGCAGTGGTTGTCAGAACAGAAGAAGGGACTTAGAGAAGCGAGAATCAAACAGCGTGTATGAATTGCTCCCAAATCTTCCTGAGTCCCTACCGCACCAAGTGCGCCATTGCCGTCACCCGCGTCAATATTTATAACACAGCAATAACAGCCCAGGAGCAATGGACTGTTTCCAGAGCCTACTAGGGGCAGGCCTACTAGCGAGGGCTACAAATAGAAGTTTAAGCCCTTGCTTTCAAAGTGTCTAGAATCAAGAAAGACTCATCTAGTCCCTCCCAGCTTTCTCTATCCTGTCCTCTAACGCGAGACCCTCCTTTCATAAATGCCACTTTAATCATGTCATTCAGTGTTGCTGAAAAGAAATTCTGTAGTATTTAGGCCTTCTAAATTTGGATCTTAATATATTTAAAAAATTATTTCTTGTTAGAATAGACATTACATTCACGCAGCTCAAAATTCACATCAGTATATGGACAAAAGTCTTTCTTTCCACTTGTTTCTCCCTGTTTCTCCATTCATTTCCTGAATACCTTTACAGAGTGTTTCCCAGAGGGTTTCTAAACATGCTTTAAAAAAATAAAAGAATAAAGACTATTTTTCCTAGAACAGTTTTATGTTTACAATAAAACTGAGAGGAAGGTACAGAGATATCCTGTGTCCCCCCACCCCCACATGAATGGCCTCCCCCACTGTCAGCATCACTCACCAGAATGGTACATTTTCTTTTTTTACCAAGGATGCTTGTAAAAAACACCCTTGATAAAAAAAAAAAAAAAAATATCATATCACATAAATTATGTTATATTGATACATCATAATTATCTAAAGTCCATAGTTTAGAGTTCACTCTTGGTGTTGTACATTCTATGGGTTTGAAGAAATGTATAAAAATATGTATCCATCATTATAGTATCATATAGAGTATTTTCACTGCCTAAAGATCCTCTGTGCTCTACCTATTCATCCCTCCCACAACCCTGGAAACCACTGATCTTTTCCTATCTCCATAATTTTTCTTTGTCCAGAATGTTGTATAGTTGGACTCATGCAATATATAACCTTTTCAGATTGGATTATTTCACTTAGTAATATGCATTTAAATTTCCTTTTCAGGGCTTCTCTGGTGGCTCAGACAGTAAAGAATTTGCCTGCAATGTTTGAGACCCAGGTTTGATTACTGGGTTGGGAAGACCCCCTGGAGAAGGGTATGGCTACCTACTCCAGTATTCTTGCCTGGGAATTCCATGGACAGGGGAGCCTTCTGGACTACAGTCCATGGAGTCACAGAGTCAGACATGACTGAGCAACTAACACTTCCACGAACACGGTTCCTTCATGTCTTTACATGGCTTGAAAGCTCACTTATTTTTTTAGTGCTGTATAATATTCCATTAAGTATAGCACAGTTTATCTACTCACCTACTCGAAGATAACTTGGTTGCTTACAAGTTTTGGCAATTATGAATAAAACTGGTACAAACATCTGTGTGTAGGTTTTTGTGTGGACATAGTTTTCAGCTCATTTGCTTAAATACCAAAGAGGAGGACTGCTAGATTATATAAATAAAGCATGGTTAGTTTTGCAAGTAACTTTCAAACTGTCTTCCAAGGTAAGGTGGCTGTATCATTTTGCATTCCTACCACCAAGGAATGAATGTTCTTATTGCTCCAGATCCTCACATGCATTTGGTGTTGGTAGTGTTTTGCATTTGTTCATTCTAATACCTTTAAATTTAAGTGTTTGTCTAGAAGGAGTAATTGCAGTTACTTACCTGACCATATTTGGTGAATCTCTTTTCTCTTGAAAGGAACATCTATGGAATGATCAGATCTGTAATAAGGTTAAGAACATTCTGGCACCCTGAGAAGCAGGATTACTACTCACAAAAGAGCAATCTAATGAAGGTGTGGGAGGGCGTGGCCCCCTTGGAGAACAGCTGTCTTCCTTCCCAGATGCTCCTTAGGTGGCCTCTAAAGGAATGAGTTCCGAAGAATTGATGCTTTTGAACTGTGGTGTTGGAGAAGACTCTTGAGAGTCCTTTGGACTGCAAGGAGATCCAACCAGTCCATCCTAGAGGAGATCAGTCCTGGGTGTTCATTGGAAGGACTGATGCTGAAACTGAAACTGCAATACTTTGGTCACCTGATGTGAAGAACTGACTCATTGGAAAAGACCCTGTTGCTGGGGAAGATTGAAGGCAAAAGAAGAAGGGGACTACAGAAGGTGAGATGGTTGCTTGGTATCTCCGACTCAATGGACATGAATTTGAGCAAGCTCTGGGAGTTGGTGATGGGCAGGGAAGCCTGGCATGCTGCAGTCTGTGGGGTTGCAAAGAGTCAGATATGACTGAACTGAGCTGACTGAACTGAACTGACTGAAAGGACTGGCTTAACAGAGGTTGCAAGAAACACCTGATGTTAGGATGCCTGTGGTTTACTCAGTTGGTAGCCTCCAGAGAGTCTGTGACTGGTCAGATAAACCACTTTTGTGGGTAACAGTCTTGTCCTGGAAACTGAAAACTGAAAAGCACTAAATAGAGTGAAAATTATCTGCCAGATATAACT
Organism: Nanger dama; assembly: GCA_917880005.1. Taxonomy (NCBI): domain Eukaryota; kingdom Metazoa; phylum Chordata; class Mammalia; order Artiodactyla; family Bovidae; genus Nanger; species Nanger dama. Next base: position 30,214,660 of record CAKJTW010000009.1, on the reverse strand, counting down.
TACCAGCTTGAAAGACCATATGGTTACATTATATGAAGATTACATTCCAATTCAAGGACTCCCCAAAATATCAATTTTGGGGAGATATTTTAAAATTTATGTTTGCCTACTTCATTCTGTAAAGGAATTGAGGTAATTTATAAGAATTTTAACCTTATGATAAGTGGAAATTTAAAAACTAGAGTTTTAAAGCTTTGATAGCATGCAAATTTATAGATTAAAGTAGTTTATTGTTCTTACAATTGGGATGCAAATATCTTTTTGAGCTGCTTAATAGCTAAGGTAAAAAGAGAAACATGATAGGTTAAAACTTCACATTCAGTTAAAGCAATGACAATTGTTCTTTAGGAGAAAGGAAACTTTTATTGTTTCCTAGGTCTGTAAGACATCTGTATGGGTTTTCATGTGTGGTCATCAAGTGCCACGTGGACGTCTTTAATGTTCCTCAATAAACATGATAGTGGATACTGTCAGTAGTTTCCTCTACCATTCCTCTATGTAAACCGAAGATATAACAGTATACATCATTCATAAAGGAGATCTGAAGGAAGACAGTTCAGTTCACTTCAGTCGCTCAGTTGTGTCCAACTCTTTTGCAACCCCATGGACTACAGCATAAGCCTCCCTGTCCATCACCAACTCCCCGGAGCTTACTCAGACTCATGTCCATTGAGTCGGTGATGCCATCCAACCATCTCATCCTCTGCCGTCCCCTTCTCCTCCTGCCTTCAATCTTTCCCAGCATCAGGGTCTTTTCAAATAAGTTAGTTCTTCACATCAGGTGGGCCAAAGTACTGGAGTTTCAGCTTTAGTATCATTGCTTCCAATGAACATTCAGGACTGATTTCCTTTTGGATGGACTGGTTGGATCTCCTTGCAGTCCAAGGGACTCTTAAGAGTCTTCTCCAACACCACAGTTCAAAAGCATCAGTTCTTTGGCACTCAGCTTTCTTTATGGTTGAACTCTCACATCCATACATGACTACTATAAAAACCATAGCTTTGACTAGACGGATCTTTGTTGGCAAAATATGTCTCTGGTTTTTAATATGCTGTCTGGGTTGGTCATAGCTTTTCTTCCAAGGAGTAAGCATCTTTTAATTTCATGGCTGTACTCACCATCTGCAGTGATTTTGGAGCCCCCAAAATAAAGGCAGCCACTGTTTCCCCATCTATTTGCCATGAAGTAATGGGACAAGATGCTATGATCTTTGTTTTCTGAAAGTTGAGTTTTAAGCCAACTTTTTCACTCTCTTCTTTCTTTCACTTTCATCAAGAATCTCTTTAGTTCTTCACTTTCTGCCATAGGGTGGTATCATCTGCATATCTGAGGTTATTGATATTTCTCCTGGCAATCTTGATTCCAGCTTGTGCTTCATCCAGCCCAGCGTTTTGCATGATGTATTCTGTGTATAAGTTAAATAAGCAGGGTGACAATATACAGCCTTGACGTACTCCTTTTGCTATTTGGAACCATTCTATTGTTCCATGTCCAGTTCTAACTGTTGCTTCCTGATCAGCATACAAATTTCTCAAGAGGCAGGTCAGATGATCTGGTATTCCCATCTCTTTCAGAATTTTCCAGTTTATTGTGATCCACACAGTCAAAAGTTTTGGCATAGTCAGTAAAGCAGAAATAGATGTTTTTCTGGAACTTTCTTGCTTTTTTGATGATGTAGAGGATGTTGGCAATTTGGTTCCTTTGCCTTTTCTAAAACCAGCTTGAACATTTGGAAGTTCATGGTTCACATATTGTTGAAGCCTGGCTTGGAGAATTTTAAGCATTACTTTGCTAGTGTTACTTTACATGCTATACGTGGACATCATCAGATGGTCAACGCTGAAATCAGATTGATTATATTCTTTGCAGCCAAAGATGGAGAAGCTCTATACAGTCAGCAAAAACAAGACTGGGAGCTGACTGTGGCTCAGATCATGAACTTCTTATTGCCAAATTCAGACTTAAATTGAAGAAAGCAGGGAAAACCACTAGACCATTCAGTTATGACCTAATCAAATCCCTCACGATTATACAGTGATAATGAGAAATAGATTCAAGGGACTAGATCTGATAGAGTGCCTGGTGAACTATGGACAGAGTTTTGTGACATTGTACGGGAGACAGAGCAAGACCATCCCCAAGAAAAAGAAATGCAAAAAAGCAAAATGGCTGTCTGATGAGGCCTTACAAATAGCTGTGAAAAGAAGCTAAAAGCAAAGAAGAAAAGGATATTCCCATTTGAGTGCAGAGTTCCAAAGAATAGCAAGGAGAGATAAAAAGCCTTCCTCTGTGATCAGTGCAAAGAAATAGAGGAAAACAATGGAATGGGAAAGACTAGAGATCTCTTCAAGAAAATTAGAGATACCAAGGGAATATTTCATGCAAAGATGGGCTCAATAAAGGACAGAAATGGTATGGACCTAACAGAAGGAGAAAGTATTAAGAAGAGGTGGCAAGAATACACGGAAGAACTATACAAAAAGATCTTCATGACCCAGATAATCACGATGGTGTGATCACTCATCTAGAGCCAGACATCCTAGAATGTGAAGTCAAGTGGGTCTTTGGAAGCATTACTACGAACAAAGCTAGTGGAAGTGATGGAATTCCAGTGGAGCTATTTCAAATCCTAAAAGATGATGCTGTGAAAGTGCTACAGTCAATATGCCAGCAAATTTGGAAAACTCAGCAGTGGCCACAGGACTGGAAAAGGTCAGTTTTCATTCCAATCCCAAAGAAAGGCAATGCCGAAGAATGCTCAGACTGAAGGAAGACAGTGGATTTCATATGCAACTCTATGATAATCCAGGGAACAAAGTGAGTCATATAGGGAAATGGTTTATATTCTTCAAGATGTATACCTTGCATATTTCCTTCAGCTGGACTTTTGGTAAAGGTTGAGCAGGAATCTGGTAGATGCCTTAAGATGAGGGGGATCCTTTCACTACAATGACCATTTTATATATCTTACAATTTTATACATCAACTGTACCTCAATAAAGGGCTTCCCTGGTGGCTCAGATAGTAAAGCGTCTTGCATTACAACGCGGAGACCTGGGTTTGATCCCTGGGTCGGGAAGATCCCCTGGAGAAGGAAATGACAACCCACTCCAGTACTCTTGCCTGGAGAATCCCATGGAGGGAGGAGCCTGGTAGGCTACAGTCCATGGGGTCATAAAGAGTCGGACACGACTGAGCGACTTCACACATAGAACTTTTTATGTCACTTTGAGAGAAGGCTACGGATGAGGAAATTTTAAATTGATTGAATTTAAATGAAACTCACTTTTCTGGAATTGACTACAATTATGGTTTCAACCACCAGAGTTGTATCAGTTATCTAGTGTTGCATAACAAATCATCCCACATGTTAATGGCTTAAAAGCCGTCATTCATTTGCTCACGGTTTCTATTGGTTGGCATTGGGCCAGACCTAGCTGGAGAGGCTCTTCTGCCATTCTTGCCTGAGGTCACTTTCGAAACTGCAGTTATCTGGGGATTGCCTGAGACTAGACCATCCAGCGTGGCTTCATTAATAGGTCTGTTGCCTCAGATGGGACATTTGGGCCTCTCTCTCCACAGTCTTCTTAACAGAATGGTGGAAGCTTTCTAAAAAGATAAGAGCAGAAGCTGTGAGGCCTCTTGAGGTCAAGACCAGAAGTTACTTGGCCCTTCTACTACATTCTGTTGGTCAAAGCAAGTCGTAGCACCCTCCCATATTCAGGGAGTGCAGAAATGGATTTCACCTCAATGTGAATAGCAACAAAGACCTTGGGGCCACTTTACATCCATTATGAATGGAAATGCAAGTTCAAAATAGAGATTTAATTGGTTTACAGGTTTATAGGAAAAAAAGAGTTCTATATATTATATTCTTGATTATATGGTTTGAATATGTAACTGCTCCATTTGGTCTCAAAGGGGCTGTGTTGAACAGAGTGTTCATGTCTTTGTGAGGTATGTTTTGACAGGATTGAGAGCTTGTAGAGAGGGTGTCTTCCTGACTCTTTGCCATGAGTTATTTCTTGGCTGCCTCAGCTCTTGGTAGATGCCCAGGTAAGAAACCCATCTTTAGAGCCCCGTAAGCTTAGGCTCTGTTTTGAGGGAATATGCAAAGATTATGGGGCTCCCCTGGTGGCTCAGTCTGTAAAGAATCATCTACATGCAGGATGATCGCAGAGTCAGGAACATCCCCTGGAGAAGGAAACGGCAACCCACTTCAGTATTCTTGCCTGGGAAATCCCATGGATAGAAGAGCCTGGTGGGCTAGAGTCCTTAGGGTCACAAAGAGTCTCAGCCACAACTTAACAACTAAACCACCACCACCACATAAAGAGTATGACTTTTGAATAGCCTAGGGTCATAATTTATCGAAGTTCTAAAAGGGTAAAACTTTTGTGAAATTATCTTTTCTTTATGTGAAGTTCCCAGTATATGACTTGTTTTAGCAAGGTAAGGCCTGGCTGAAGGTAAATGCAGTGGGAGTCCTGGTGACTGCCAAGTTAATGTACCGGCACAACGCCGGCGCAGAGGGAAATGTTACACACTCATTTCAAATACCACACCCAAAATGACATGGGGCAGGGCAGAGTTGGAGTTTGGAATATCCTCTGAAAAATCAATGTGGAAGAGCTTGTAGTTTACACCAGGAAACTTTCCTGTGATCTCCTCACGAAAATAAAAGTTTCTGCTCCTAGAAATGAAGGCAGGGGAAGACTTCTTAATTTGAAAAATGCTATTTTGGCCCTTTTCCTCTCTTTGAGTTGCCTTTCCTTCTGCCTCAACACATCAGATCAGTCCTATCTCCCCCAGGATTCTCTGGGAACTCACATCTGGTGTACGAAATGGATTTGGATCCTGTGTTTCTGCCAAGTTAGACAAGCGTGAGCACTGTAAGATGTGGGAGGCAAAGGAAGCAATTGTTTGCTGCCGCACCATTTAACTTTCCTCCCGACTTTCAGCTCTCACGCTCACAGTGCCATTTGTAAAAGTGAAAATTCAGTGTCTTCGCTGGGCCCACTTGAGTGTTCCATCCTTTTCCTTTGCTAGCTATATTTGTATGAAGAGACACACCATTCATTTATTTAGCCTTGGGATCCACTTGAAAACTCTCACCAGGACTCAGACTTCTGTTCTTTCTTCTAAGGCACTATATACGGTTTTCGTCCTCTGAGCACCCTGGCAAGTGTGCTGACAGTGATGTTATTCTCTCAAGAGTGCAGTGGTTTCTGCCTGACCGTGACTTCACACTCTGTCTCTCACTGAGACCTGGTCACGCAAGCTGTGGGTATACTTCTTGAGAAGGCTGATTGTTGTGAAAAACCTTTGCCACATAAACAGAAGTAAGGATTGGGTCTTTCAGATACGATTGCCAGCAACTTTTCTCTTATAACCTCTAGAACACCATTGCATCAGTTCAGACTTGTGACTGGGAAGAAATATCAGTTCAAAGACTTAATTGGCAAAGAATGAGGAGTACTTTGCAGCTTGGTGGATGGCAAAAGGACAGAATGCCCCAGGAGCATCTGCCTTGTTTCCCAATATTTAGAGGATTCACAGACTGACTAGTCTGACTCAGACTCATAAAGGTGAGTTTTCCCTGGAGGAAGCTTGAGTGAGCCTCACCTTAGGTCTTCTGCCTTTTGGAGCACTCTGAGGGGCTTCTGTATTTCTGGATTTAACCTATCAATAAAAAGTAAGTATTGCTTTACCACAAACCTAATTTAGCTAAAATTATTTATTCACTTGTTCATTAATATTTATAAGCAGATACCATCCTAGGGCTAGAGACACAAAGATAGATAAGACAGAATTTCTGCTCCTAAGAGTTAATGTTGTAGGGTGAGGCTCTAAGAGAGGGAAGTGGGAGAGATATAAAAATAGATGCTGATAATACAAAACCCTTTCCCCCACTTTTTTATAATGTGAAAATGTACTCTCTTCTGCTAAGGCAAGTAAAGGTTTAATTGATTCATTTATTTAATCAGCAAGCATTTGCCAGTTGCCTGCTTTGCACTAGGAACTGTATCAGATGCTGTGTCTACTTAAAGAACAGCCTGAGGGTAACATAAGGAAGATCAAAGCAGCAGCCTCCCTCGCCTCCCTTTGCCCTCCCCCTTGCTCTCTCACCTGGCCCTCTGCAGGCTCCAACAGCACCAGATGAGGTGGCAGTACTTCCTAACCTTTTTGGGTCCAAAAGAGGAGACACCCTCAAAGGGAACTTCGAAAAGAACTGCAGTGTAAACATCACCTTCAACCATGCCAATCATTTGTCCTCCCTTGCTTTTCTTTAAACATACGTGCTGCTTCATTCAAGGCAGTGAGGCAGCAACTCAAGTGGAAGAAGGGAAAAATAGAACAGAGTATGGTAGCTTTGCCAAAGACTGCTTACATCTTTGATGAGTCACCACCTTTAGTAAATGAAAACCAAGCCTCAAAAATGAATGGAGGCTACCTAGGGTAGTAATGGGTATGACCCAGATAAGGCGGAGTCTTATCTCCTTCTCCACTTGATACCCAGTGAAGACATCTACAAATAATTCCATAATGCCTTTTAGTTCACCAAGCACTTCCCTCCCCCACCCCGAGACCCCAGATACATTAGTTCACTGAACCATATAGAAAAAGAGAAGAACTATTTGGGTAAATAAATGTAGATATTTCTTTTAGGTACTGAGAAGTAGATTGAAATCACTATATGGAAAATGAGACTTAAAATAGTTGAAAAAAGAATAGGTAGATTTTATTTGTAATATTACAGAAATATTTCCAAAATACATGAGTGGGTTAAACAAATTAAATATTATTTTTTATTTAGCTGGGCCAGGCCTTAGTTGTGGCATGTGGGATCTTTAGTTGGGCTCTTAGTTGTGACATGGGGAATCTAGTTCCCTGAGAAGGCACTGAACCTGGCCCGTGTTGAGAGAACAGTCTTAGCCGCTGGGCCACAAGAGAGTCCCTGTTCTAAACAAATTTGCAAAGTAACATACAGTAGTAGGATGCCATATATGGTTTTCAAAAGGAGGTGAAAATAATAGCTAGGGTTTCCCTGGTGGCTCTGACAGTAAAGAATCTCCCTGCAACGCAGGAAACCTGGGTTTGATCCCTGGGTCAGGAAGATCCCCTGTAGAAGGGAATGGCTATCTACTCCAGTATTCTTGCCTGAAGAATTCCATGGACAGAGGAGCCTGGCAGGCACAGTCCATGGGCTTGCAAAGAGTTGGGATGTGACTGAGTGACTAACACCTAGACGATACTTTGTAGTACTTACTACGTGCCATACTGGACACCGTTCTCCAAGCACTTTACGTAGGTGAACTCACTGACACTCAAAGCATCTCCATGACTTGGGTACTATAATGATCATTCCCATATTACAGACTTGAAAACAGCGTGGAGAAGTTGAGTGTCTTGCCTAAAGTCACAAAGCTAGGATTTAAACCCAGGGTGGTTTGCCTATAGATTCTGGAACTTAAGTTTTGCAATATTTCCACAGGAACAGCTAAATGAATGTAAATGCTTAGGAAAAAAGATCAGAAAGATATATACTAAACTGAAAATCATGGTTGTCTTTGGAAAGAAATCAGGAATTGGAGACTGAGCAGGTCAAATATTCCATTAGCTACAATGCTTGAGGATTTTGTTTCTTCCCAAAGATATTTCCCCCAGGATAATGATTTCAGATTACTTCTGTTAAATTAATGTAAAAATTATTTTTAAAAATCTTGTGGTCAGTGGATGTGATTTTGCATAAAATCACTAGGTTATGCTCTTCTCCTAAATTTCACGTTGACTTTGCTATCTTTGGGAGTAGAAGCGTTAATTGTGTTAATCTTTCCTCTTTGTCCATCTCATAACCTCTGATGGAATCTTATTTCAGAGATTAGATAAAAAGCTATTTCAGGTTTTGTCTGGAACAATGGCATGCATATTGGTAAAGTATTATATTTCATGGCTGAAGTATCTTTCAGAGATACTTCAGAAACTGAAGCCCAGGTAGCCATATCAGATCAAGTATTAAGTATTGAACTAAATCAAGAAGGGATTTATCATTTAATTACAAAAATGAAGTAGGACTTTTAAAGTCTCATGGTGCTACTGCTGCCAAGTTGCTTCAGTCATGTCCGACTCTGTGCGACCCCAGAGACGGCAGCCCACCAGGCTCCCCCGTCCCTGGGATTCTCCAGGCAAGAACACTGGAATGGGTTGTCATTTCCTTCTCCAATGCATGAAAGTGAAAGTGAAGCCACTCAGTCATGTCCGACTCTCAGTGACCCCATGGACTGCAGCCTACCAGGCTCCTCCGTCCATGGGATTTTCCAGGCAACAGTACTGGAGTGGGGGTGCCATTGCCTTCTCTGTTAAAGTCTCATATGTACTAATAATTAGAAAATAGCAGTATGTTAGAGTTCTCCAGAGAAACAGACCAATAAGAGATATAGACAGAGGTACGTCTAATCTTCAAATACAGATCTAAATCTTTGGGGAATTATAGATATCTATATATCTATATCTTCTCTCTAGACAAATGGAGAATCAGAATTGGCTTATACATTTGTGGGGACTGGTGAGCCTGAAGTCTTCATGGTTGACCAGCTAGGAGTAAAAGTTGATGCACTCTTGAGTCTGAAATCTACAAGGCAGGTCAGCAGATTATAAATTCAGGCAGGGTTTATACTGATATGTTGCAGTCTTGAGGCAGAACTGCTTCTTTTTTTTGCAGAAACCTCATCTTCAACTTATTGAATGAGGCCTACTCTCATTATAGAGAGTAATCTGTTTTACTTCAAGTCAACTGACTTGTAAATGTTAATCACGTACCACAAAAACCTTCACAGCAACATCTAGACTTCTGTTTGACCAAACAACTGGGCATCGTAGACTAGCCAATTTGTGTGCATGCGTGTACATGCTCAATCATATCCAACTCTTTGCGGGCCCCATGGTCTGTAGCCCCACCAGGCTCCTCTGTCCATGGAGTTCTCCAGGCAAGTATGCTGCTAAGTCACTTCAGTCATGTCCGACTCTGTGACCCCATGGACTGCAGCCCACCAGGCTCCTCTGTCCATGGGATTTTCCAGGCAAGAGTAGAGTGGGGTGCCATTGCCTTCTCCGCCAGGCAAGCATACTGGAGTGGAATACTCGGAATATTGGAATACTGGAACACTTTCTATTCCAGGGGATATTCCCAACCCAGGGATTGAATCTGCGTCTCTGGTGTCTCCTGCGTTGGTAGGCAGATTCTTTACCACTATGCCACCTGGGAAGCCCCAGCCAAGTTAACACAGTTAACCATCATGAATAAAGTCTAATTTGAACTAAATTCTGACTGCTCAGAAATCTATGTTAGAGATATGCCAGTCTAGTGATCTTTTTCCATTTAAAAAAATCTTTATTGAATTTGTTATAATACTGCTTCTTTTTGTTGTTTCCTTTTTAAATTTATTCATTTTTTAATTGAAGGATAATTGTTTTACAGAAAGTCTAGTGATTTTTTCACTTAGGATGACTGAAGTTCTAACTTGCTTTAAAAGATTCAGTCATTTGAAAAAAAACATTTGAATAGTGCATTTGCAATATATTTAGCTATTCTAATCACCAGTTTTGCTTAACACAAACTAGGTTGTGAGATAATTCTGAATTATTTCATGGCGGTTGAAATAAGGTTAACTAAAACAATGCACACAAATCTGTGAAGCTAACAGTAAACACGCTGAACTCATCGCTATAATCATGCCTAGATACAATGTGACTATTCTTTACAGTGAAACTGGTCAGTAATGAGGTATGTTCAACTTAATAAAATCACTCACTTCTCTCTGACATCTCATCTGCAAGTTACACAAATGGTTAACTAAGTTACACAAATGATCTCAGGATAATCTCAACCTGAATCGAGATTCTAAATAAATTATGAGTTGGGCATTTGAGAATATTAATAAATGTGGATCTATTGCCCCTGGCATTATTGCTGAAGTTTAGTATTGCCTTGATGCTCTGTTAGTAAACACATCAACTCTTTGTTACTGGTAAACCGAAGAAAAACTAGTGTCATTAGAACTATCAGTTTAATTAACAAAAGATTGTTACCTTCAGATAAGAACAAAGTTATATACCACCTAAAAGACATTTAAATGTCTTTCTACCACTGCAAAGGAAGGAATAGTGTGTAGTATATGTCATGGGGTTGGTGGCATTTGTCTTATTTCTTACCTGTGAGATAGGTATCATTACTCTCTGAAGAGACTAACAGGAAAATTGTTGTTGCTGTTTAGTCGCTTAGTAGTGTCCAACTCTTTGTGACCCCATGGACTGCAGCACACCAGGCTTGCCTGTCTTTCACCATCTCCTCAAACTCAAATTCATGTCCATTAAGTCGGTGATGCCATCCAACCATCTCATCTGCTGTTGTTCCCGTCTTCTCCCACCTTCATTCTTTCCCAGCATCAGGAGTCTTTTCCAGTGAGTCGGCCTTTTTATCAGTGGTCAAAGTATTGGAGCTTCAGTTTCATTATCAGTCCTTTCAATGGATATTCAGGGTTGATTTCCTTTAGGATTGACAGGTTTGATCTCCTTGCAGTCCAAGGGACTCTTGAGAGTCTTCTCCAGCACCACAGTTGGAAGGCATCAATTCTTTGGGGCTCAGCCTTCTCCATTGCCCAGCTCTCATATCCATATAGCTTTGACTATATGGACCTTTGTATGCAAAGTAATATCTCTGCTTTTTAATATGCTGTCTAGGTTAGTCATAGCTTTTCTTCCAAGGAGCAAGCATCTTTTAATTTCAGGGCTGCAGTCACCATCCACAGTGATTTTGGAGCCCAAGAAAATAAATTCTGTCATCCTTTCCATTGTTTCTCCATCTGTTTGCCATGAAGTGATGGGACCAGATGCCATGATCTTTGCTTTTGAATTATTGAGTTGTAAGTCAACTTTTTCACTCTCCTCTTTTCCCTTCATCAAGAGGCTCTTTAGTTTCTCTTCGCTTTCTGACATAAGGGTGGTATCATCTGCATATCTGAGATTATTGATATTTCTCCCGGCAATCTTGATTCCAGCTTGTGCTTCATCCAGTCAGGCATTTCACATGATGTACTCTGCATATACTTAAATAAGTAGGTTGACAATATACAGCCTTGATGTACTCCTTTCCCAATGTGGTACCAGTCCATTGTTTCATGTCCAGTTCTAACTGTTGTTTCTTGACCTGTATACAGGTTTTTCAGGAGGCAGGTCAGGGGGTCTGATACTCCCATCTCTTTAAGGATTTTCCACATTTTATTATGATCCACACAGTCAAAGGCTTTAGCATAGTCAGTGAAGCAGTTGTTCTGGAATTCTCTAGCTTTTTCTAAGATCCAATGGATGTTGGCAATTTGATCTCTGGTTCCTCTCCTTTTCTAAATCCAGCTTGTACATCTGGAATTTCTCAGTTCATATACTGTTGGAATCTAGCTTGAAGGATTTTGAGCATTACTTTGCTAGCATGTGAAATGAGTGCAATTATGCAGTAGTTTGAACACTCTTCAGCATTGCCTTTCTTTAAGATTGGAATGAAAATTGACCTTTTCCAGTCCTGTGGCCACTGCTGAGTTTTCCAAATTTGCTGACATATTGAGTGCAGCACTTTAACAGCATCAGTATTTGAAATAGCTCAGCTAGAATTCCATCTAGCTTTGTGTGTAGTGATGTTTCCTAAGGCCCAGTTGATTTCACACTCCAGGATGTCTGGCTCTACATGAGTGATCATACCATTATAATTATCTGGGTCATTAAGATCTTTTTGTATAGTTCTTCTGTGTAGTCTTGCCACCTCTTCTTAATGTCTTCTGCTTCTACTAGGTCCATACGGTTTCTGTTCTTTATTGTGCCTATCTTTGCATGAAATATTCCCTTGGTATCTCTAATTTTCTTGAAGAAATCTCTGAAGTGAAGTGAAGTCGCTCAGTCGTGTCTGACTCTTTGCAACCCCGTGGACTGTAGCCCCCCATGCTCCTCTGTCCATGGGATTTTCCAGGCAAGAGTACTGGAGTGGGTTGCCATTTCCTTCTCCAGAGGATCTTCCCAACCCAGGGGTCAAACCCAGGTCTCCCACATTGTAAGCAAGACTCTTTACCATCTGAGCCACCAGGGAAGTCCTAGGCTTTCCCATTCTATTGTTTTCCTCTATTTCTTCGCACTATTGACTTAGCCTTTCTTATCTCTCCTTGTTATTCACTGGAACTCTACATTCAAATGGATGTATCTTTCCTCTTCTCCTTTGCCTTTTGCTTCTCTTCTTTACTCAGGTATTTGTAAGCCCTCTCAGACAACAATTTTGCCTTTTTGCGTTCCTTTTTCTTGGGGATGGTTTTGATCACCACCTCCTGAACAATGTTGTGAATCTTCGTCCATAGTTCTTCAGACACTCTTGTCTATTAGATCTAATTCTTTGAATCTATTTGTCACTTCCACTGTATAATCATAAAGGGTTTGATTTAGGTCATACCTGAATGCCCTAGTGGCTCTCCCTCCGTTCTTCAATTTAAGTCTTAATTTTCCAATAAGGAGTTTCCAATAAGGGGTCAGCTCCCAGTCTTGTTTTTGCTGACTGTATAGAGATTCTCCATCTTTGGCTACAAAGAATATAATCAATGTATTGACCATCTGGTGATGTCTAATAGGAAAATTAAGTGAGTGAAGTGAAGTCGCTCAGTCGTGTCCGACTCTTTGCAAGCCCGTGAACAGTGGCCTATCAGGCTCCACCGTCCATGGAATTTTCCAGGCAAGAAAACTGGAGTGGGCTGCCATTTCCTTCTCCAGGGGATCTTCCCAACCCAGGGATCAAACGTGTGTCTCCTGCATTGCAGACAGACACTTTACTGTCTGAGCCACCAGGGAAACCCAATAGGTTCATAAATTCAGAAACTTGCTCAAGGTCACCATAAAACAGCAGATTCCCTTCAAGGCCTAAAGGCTTCCTCTAAGACCCAGCTGAAGGAACTAAAATGTTTGCTCTGGTGTTTCTTTACATAACAAAGGTGATTTATTCCTATCTTATCTGTGTTTGTCTCCTTTCTCACCTTTAGCACAGTACTAAGTGTAAAGGTCTTTCCCCACAAATAAGGCATTTCTTTCCAGGTGAGTGCAGCAGGTGGGACTGTGTTCAGTATGCTTTTATTACTTCGCAGTTTGTCTTTGGTTAGATCAAATTTAAACTTGTGTCTCGCCTTACTTGCCTTCTTCCGCATCACCACTGGAATAGACCAGGAGCTGCAATCAATGCCACAGTGATGGGAATGTTGGGGGTGGAGACCAGGGGGCATTGTGGGAGGGTGCAAACAATGCCCTGGGTGGGGTTTCAAGGCACTGATGAGTGTTTTTAGTTATAAGAAAAAGAAAAGGGCGTCCTCTCCTTTCCTCCGCTAACCTTTTCTTTTACTCACCTCTTCAGTGAAGCCTGTAAGCTGCTGTTCCTGCAAATTTTGTTTAAATAGGCACTCAGATCAAAATTGCTCTATGGTGCTTGTGCCTTGATCTAGTCATGAAGATGAATCTGTATTCTGCTGTCATATAGCATTGCTAGATGTGAATAAGACTATATGGTTCTTCCTTGAATTGTATTTATAAACTAAAGGGTACTAGAGATTATCTAATCTAGTGATTTTCTCACTTTTTTTAAAATAGCACAAAAACCTTTTCAAACTTATTTCTAAGCCTACAAACAAAGAAGAGGTGCTGCTCTGATGTAGCTCTTAGGCTCTTTTCTCAGTTCTCTCTTTCTCTTTTTATTTTAGGTATGACTGGCAAATGTATTTTTTTTTTTTTAACTGTTTTCTCTAATGTATTTCAGAAACTGAAGTGTTTTATTTTATTCCACTGTTGGCCATTGTTTGAGCCCTACACACTCCTTTTCCTTTCACCTCAAAGGGAGCACCTTTGTATGTAGCCACGCATTCATCATTAATGTAAAGATCAGGCTGGATCTGCTCCAAAATCTTCTTAGGATTCAGCTCCTTGTCATGGTAGGCAACCACCGCCATGAATCTGACCAACAGCGTGCTGCGGGGCTTCCACCTCACCAAGGTGTTCCACGAAAACTCTGACAAGATCAACTGCTTCGACTTCAGCCCCAACGGGAGATGGTCATCTCGAGCACCAATGACAACTCCATCGTGCTCTATGACTGCCAGGAGGGCAAACAAAAGAGAACCCTGTACAGTAGATAATACGGCATGGATCTCATCAGATACACTCATGCAGCAAATACAGTAGTTTACTGTGGTGTTGGAGAAGACTCTTGAGAGTCCCTTGGACTGTAAGGAGATCCAACCAGTCCATTCTAGAGGAGATCAGTCCTGGGTGTTCTTTGGAAGGACTGATGCTAAAGCTGAAACTCCAGTACTTTGGCCACCTCATGTGAAGAGGTGACTCATTGGAAAAGACTCTGATGCTGGGAGGGATTGGGGGCAGGAGGAGAAGGGAACTACAGAGGATGAGATGGCTGGATGGCATCACCAACTTGATGGACGTGAGTTTGATTGAACTCCAGGAGTTGGTGATGGACAGGGAGGCCTGGCGTGCTACGATTCATGGGGTTACAAAGAGTCTGACACGACTGAGCGACTGAATGGAACTGAACTGAACAGCTCTAACGAAAGAGATGATACTGTTCGTTACCTGTCCTTGCATGACCTCAAATATATCAGGTACTTTCCTGGACGTAGCAAAAGGGTGGTGGCCTTGTCCATGTCACCTGTGGATAACGCTTTCATTTCTGGGTCTCTTGATAAGACCATTCAGCTCTGGGATTTCTGCTCTCCCTAACTGCCAGGGTCTCAGGCATCTACAGGGCAAGCCAGTTTGTTCTTTTGATCCAGAAGGATTAATTTTTGCTGCAGGTGTCAATTCTGGAATGGTCAAACTTCATGATCTTTGCTCTTTTGATAAGGGGCCATTTGCGACATTTAAGATGCAGTATGATTGGACTTGAGAGTGGACAGGGCTTAAGTTCAGCAACGATGGCAAGCTCATCCTCATCTCCACCAATGGCAGCTTCATCCGTCTGATTGATGCATTCATGGGAGTGGTGATGCATGTTTGGGGGTTATGCTAACAGCAAGGCTGTCACATTGGAGCTCATTTACCCCAGACTCCCAGTTTATTATGATTGGTTCAGAGGATGGCAAGATCCATGCTGGAATAGAGAGAGTGGTATAAAAGCAGCAGTATTGGATGGCAAACACACAGGCTTCCATTACCTGTTTGCAGTTCAACCCCAAGTTCATGACCTTTGCCAGCACTTATTCTAACATGGCCTTCTGGTTGCCCACCATTGATGACTGACCTGCATGGTGCTTGGCTGTTTTCTGTACAGTGAGGGGTGGCAAGTAGAAAATAACTCAGAGGGGACTAAAATAATAGTGGGATTGGATCATTTGACAGGACTGGAGAGCATCCTTCCACATGGCCTTCCCAAGAATGTGCTATACATCTGCTCAAAAGAAGAAAGTTGCCGTGCTTCTTACAAAGGTAATTCTGTCTCCAGAAACAGATTCATTAGGAGGTGCCAAAATTTCAATTTTCTCTGGTAAACTTTCACCCATCGCCATTGCCTGAGACAAAGTAAAACCACCATCTGGTTTTGCATCTGTTAAGAGGAACATGCTTCACCAGGCCACTGACCATTGTTCCTGGGGCTCCAACATCTACTTCATCCACAAAGAATCTGTATTAGGGTGTTTTCTGGCAGTGATGATACACCCAATTTGAAGATCCAGATGGGAAAACATCAACAGGCTTAGAGTCAGCTACTGGTTGCTGTTTTTTTCTCCCTTTTTTCAGTTTTCTCTTTCATCTTTTCTTCTCCTTCTCCTCCTCTTTTATTTGCTCTTTAGCACCAGAAGATATGGTTGTTATTGGCATAGATTGTATCTCATTTTCAGAAACTGTAGAATCAGCTTTTAGTGGAGTACCAGATGGAAATGGTATTTTACTCCATTTTGAATTTCTGCCTTAATTAGCTCATTTCAGTCCTTCAATTTTTCTTCAATTTAGCATTTTCAACTCGAAGTTTCTTCTCTTCTCTCAAAGTTGTCTGCAAAATTTCTTTCTCCTTAATTAGAGCAATTTGCTGCTTAAGATATTCAATAATTTGCTTCTGCACCTTTCTGCTACTATCACTTCAGAACAGCATCACTGGTGCCATTTTTGCCAAGAAATGGTAGAAAATCATGTATCAGTGGACTGAGGCACCTCAGCAGCCTCAGCTGGGAGTGGGTAAGGAGTGCCTCCCCTCAGTTCCTAGTATTTCCTTGGAGCCCTCATTTAAAGTTTATTGATTTAGTCTACCCTCTCATTTTATGAACTTAACAAAAATTCTGAACAAATATGTGTCTAGCTAGCACTGTACTAAGTTTAGAAAAAGTGTGCTTAGTCGCTCAGTCCTGTCTGACTCTTTGTGACCCTATGGACTGTAGCCCACCAGGCTCCTCTGTCCATGGGTGTTCTCCAAGCAAGAATACTGGAGTGGGTTGCTATGCCCTCTTCCAGGGGATCTTCCCAACTCAGGGATCAACCCCAGGTCTCCCATATCGCAGGCAAATTTTTTACTGTCTGAGCCACTAGGGAATCCCAAGAATACTGGAGGGGGTGGTCCATACATTCTCCAGGGGATCTTCCCAACCCAGGAATTAAACCAGGGTCTCCTGCACTGCAGGTGGATTCTTTACCAGCTCAGCTACCAGGGAAGCCCTTAGGAAAAATACTAGGCCTAAAATATGGGTATACCCTAGTCCCTGGATTATCAGGGAAGGCAGATGATTACAGCACAATAGTGAATTCAGTGATACAGAATTACCTGTGAAATTTGGAGCCATGGAACTGGGGCTAATTCAGACCGGGGGCAATGAGTGTGAGCCTGAGTCTCTATGACTGGGCCAATTAGCTAGGAGGGCAGTTAAAACTTGGAAAGGTGTGGGGAAGAGTATAATATAGGCTGAAAAATGGAGTGGGTAAGTAGTTAGAGGTATATTCTGGAAGCTACTAGTCATTTTATATAATAGTTCAGTGGGAACTGATGAAGAGGCCTAAGCCCTCCCTGTCTTGAAAGTAAGGTATTGTCACTTAAGGCCTTGAGGTACGAAAACAAAGAGATCAAATTTATTTCAGATTGCCAACAGGGACAATGACCTTGATGAGAACTAGTAAGAGAGGTAGGAAGACAAGCCAGGAGAGTCAAAAGCAGTAGCTCTGATAAGAGAACATGAGAGCAGAGGCAAGTCTGGGAGGAAAAGGATGCATTCATGTTGAGGTTCCAGGTACAGATGTCCAGCATGATCAGATGGGTATCTAAGGGGAAAAGCCTGAGTGGTTAGGACTCCAAGCTTTTACCGCTGACAGTGCAGGTTTAACCACTCGTCAGGGAACTAAGACCCCGCAAGCCTCTTAGTGCAGCCAAATAATAAAAAGAGATGTGGAAAAATTAGTTTAAGAGATTAACAGATTGCTTAAACTAATTTTGCTTCTCATTTTCTTAATCTTTTTCTGTATACTAAACATATATTACTTTTATAAATGGGAAAATAAGTCTGTTACCTTCCAACTTTGCTCTTTAACCCAACTGGCAGCATACCATGTAATAACCTGCATTTTCACTAACAATACTATGCAGCCACTAAAAATCATGATTGCAAAAGAAAAATGCAACAATTTACCAGTTTTCTTACACTACACTTTACCATTTGGTTTAGTTGGACTCTATAGATACAGTAACACAGAAAAATCTCTTGTGAATAAAGTGTTCACAGCATGTTAAGTGCTTTCTTGAATGGAGTAATCATAGGCACTCCTAAATGTTCTGTCACCACTGATGGTAGAACAAATGCAAACCTGAAATATCTAGCCCAGTGTCTCATCAGAAACGTAACTCACAAGTGTGTCTGAGAAGTTTCAGGCTTTTCTGACATTGCCTGGGAATGACGCATTTTGCCTAAAAACAGTAAGGAAAAGTTGGGTGGTTTTCATTTGAACTTCCTTGCCACAACAAATAGATCATACTCTGTGATTACCTAGCAGATAAGATAGCTGACCTACATGGAACATACATACTCAAAAGCTATCAATGAACATTTGGTAGTTTTAATTCATTAGAGGAAAACCACCATGCTCATTTCAGTAACTTATTTTCATTATGCTCAAAGCAACTTGCACATTTAATAATTACCAGCTTACTTAAACCATTAAAAAACTGAAGTATAATTTACAATGTTGTTTCAAGCGTACAATAGATTGTTATACATTAAGTATATATACTTTTTCAAATTATTTTCCATTATAGGTTATTATAGCCTATTGAATATACTTCTTGGCGCTTTACAGGTCCTTATTTATCTCTTTTATATGTGTATATGTTAGACACCTCACTTATTTCCTCCTCCCTTCCCCTTTGGTAACCATGTTTGTTTTCTATATCTGTGGGTCTATTTGTTTTGCAAATAAGTTCATTTATATCTTCTCAGATTCCACATATAAATAACTTCACCTAATAGGATAATTTCTAGGTCCATCCATGTTGCTGCAAACGGCATTATTTCATTCTTTTTATGGCTGAGTAGAACTCCATGTATATATATCACATCTTTATTCATTCATCTATTGATAAGTCATTTAGGTTACTTCCATGTCTTGGCTATTGTAAACAATGCTGCTATGAGTATTGGGGTACAGGTGTCTTTGCAAATTAAAGTTTCCTCCTTCAGCTTATTCTAATCCATAAAGGCACAGTGTATGCAAGGCTATTCACTGTTAATATGCCAGCGATATCTATTTCTAGCAATGTGTTGCACTTCTCAGTTATCAAGATGTAAACAGGCTACTTGGGTGAGGAGTCTGATTTATCTCAAGTTTTCAACAGAATAATTTTCCCCAATACTAGTTCAATATACTAACTTTTGCTTTCTAGATCATAGGTGGGGATAAATGTGTTAGACTCTGCAGATTTCAAAGAAGGCAGGTAGAATCACTGTCAGGAAAATGTAAGTAACCATTAAGCACCATGGTCAAAGTTTTAAAAACTTGACCTGTAATCTGAATGGGTTTACTTTCTAATGAAGAGAAACTGGCTAGTACACACAGGATAGTCTTTATTTGGGAAACATAATGCCAACTTAAAGACACTATCAAAAAAATTAAAAACTGAAGAGAATAAAATTATTTTAAAAATCACACACATTTTTATGTGAAATCTCATTTTTCTGCCAGAAACACTATGGACGTTTATGTAATTAAACAAACAAAAAAAATAAATACAGGGAATCAGAAAGGTTGTCTATTTCAAGTAGAAGACAAAAGACAGACAATTCAGCTGAACTTTGAACATTACGTGGGGGTTTAGAAGTACCAACCTGTGCTGACAGAAATTCCCCTTACAGCTCTCTGAAATCTAGTTCTATGTCCACAAATTCAACCAAATGTGGATCATAAAGTACTGTAATATTTATTGCATATAGTTAATACTGCATAAAAGTGGACTCACACAGTTCAAACCCTTGTTGTTCAAAGGTCAGTTGTATAACTTTAAAAGACTGGTGTGGTGTTCTCAACTGTGCCTGATCATAAGCATTACCCAAGGGACTCCTTACAGTCTGAAACTCACTTTTTCCATTCTGGCTCACTGGGTGGCAGGTTTGGACTGGGGACCAAGAATTTGAATTTTAAGCACCTCCAGTGGTTCTAATAACCAGGAAGGTTCGGGAAATATTGGTTAAGGGAGGGGGGAGGGAGGGAGAAACAGCAGCACCACCAGTCACCACAGCTCCCATTCCCGTACTCGATGACTGCCCATCAAACTACCTGAGAATGAGAACACTCAACTGAAATTGAGGAATTGTCCATAGAACACTGTTTATTTCAAGTCCAAAACACAAAATTAATCATTTTTCTTAACAGACTGCGTAATTTTTACTGCATGAATATTTAGGGTTTCTCTATTCACAACTGTAAATTTACTTAACTTTAGGCTGAAATGATTCATTATATATATATATATCTCTCTTCATATCAATTTACTCCAGAGGACACGTACTTTTAACAAATCTGTTTAGAAAATATTTTACATAAAAACACACAAAGCATTACAATACTCTTCAGTTGTTGCAACCAGCCTTCAGCAAAGATTTGGCTGAAACTCATCATTTTCTACAAAACATTCCAAGACTGAGTACAATAGAATGTAGTATTTTACATACTTTAGCTTATTATTGCAATTAAAACTTCCTCTTTCTTTGATGGCTTCTGCATATATTATACTCATACAGCAGGAGAATTCTTTTCTCTAACTGGTGACTTATTAAATAAAATGGTCTTTTGGGGTATAACTTGTCTCCAATTAAGAACCTAGTCATGATATGATGAAATCAAATAATAGACATATAGGGTTTTTAGTAAGAGCATTTTCAAACAACAGAATTTAAAACCTATCAGTATAATACCCTTTATTGTTTTGTGTTCAGTAACTACCACCTGAAGTGCTATTACTTCTAGTATAATCAGTTGGCATCAAAATATAAAGTAAAAGTATGTACATTTTAATATATCAATTCTTACCTGAATAATCTCAGATCTCTTGAGAATGTTCCACAAAGTGGAATTTCTTCCTAAAGTTACAGTGAATGTGGTACAATGTGTACAACTTGGTTAACCAGTGCCTGCCTTTCACTCCAATATTTTTCCTTATCTTGAATCAAATACACAATCTTGACTACCATGTTATAATGCACTGGTTTACAGTTTGTATATAAAGTCCAACTCAAGCTTATTTTGGTTTATTGTACATGCTTTATTAAAAGGGTACAGGTATTTACAGTATCTGCAGAGTCCCTTCCAAGGCGCTCTCACACACACTCAAGACACACCCACACGACATCCATACTACAGCCCCATGCACCCACACCAGTGAGATGTGAGAGTCAAGACTCTTAAAATTAGGCAGCTGTTAGGGGACAGAGTTGTTGATTTGTTTTTCAATTTTTTTTTTTTTTGAAAAGAGAAAAGCATGGGGGAATACATTTGGCCATTATAATGCTAATGAAGTTTGTGTATATTAACATATATATGGCAGTAACACTGAATATTCCTTTTACATTCTATATACACAGAATGACATCAAGGTTTTGCAGTCAACAGAATATTCCAACTTCAGTCTCAATGCTGCTTGTAGTGACTTCAGAATTCACATAGGGGCTTTCCCTAAAAATAATTCAAGTCTATGTAAGTGAAATAAGGCACAATTAATATTGATTTGATCTAGGGGAAGGAAAGGGATAAAAACTAGTTTTAAATCATCTTGCTGTTGGGCAATTAGCTTTGACTTAAATCCACCTGAAATCCATTCTTCTAGTTTCCAAAGATTTCTTTGAAATAAAGGTTTTCTTCTTTTCCCTGACAAAACCCAAAAGAAAAGCTTGGGATTCACATTTACCATTTTAATGTTTCAGTAGCCTTAACTACTTAAAATTGATGCACACCCTAACCTCTCCTGCCCAGGTCTCCTCTCTTCCTCACTGCTAAAACAAAAACACAGCAAATGAAATAGGAATTCCTTGCTGTGGTTTTTGAGATTTCAAAAAAATCTCTTATACACTCAAGTAGCAAATACATATCAGGTTGTCTTTGATTTAAAAAAAAAAGTAAGAAAAAAAGGAGAAAGTAATCTTGTGACTCTCTTGCTCTTTAAAAATATCCCTGTCTCCTCTTTTTCAGGATGAAGCCCACCAGACATTACAAATAACTGCAACAAATGAGTCTGGCAGCACACATAATGTCTACTATTCAAATCTTCATAGTGAGACTCATGTAGCTTGTACAATCTGTTGAATGTTTTTGCAGCAGGTGAACCAAACCCAAAGATGCTGGACATTCTGTGAAAGGGAGTAAGAATTGCAGTTCTGAAGGCCCCTGACTTTGGTTGTTTACAAAGTTCAATCCTGTTTACTGTGATCCTTGGTATCTTCTTCATCTGTATATTCTGATGGTTCTTCCCCTGGTTTTAGCAGTCTGCCTACATAATCATATTTTTCTGAAAGATACATCAAAAGAAAATCAGTAGCAATCAAATTTGTTTCACGATTCCATTATACAGCGGAAGGTGTATGCTTCTTTTAGTCACAGAGAATAAGATAAGTTTTCCCTATCACTTACCTTGTCCAGTCTTTTTATACTCATGTAAGGCTTGAACAAAAGAAAACACAATCAGGGAACTTATAAAGCTTCGGACTTGTGCTT
The DNA here is from genome assembly GCA_917880005.1 of Nanger dama. NCBI lineage: Eukaryota > Metazoa > Chordata > Mammalia > Artiodactyla > Bovidae > Nanger > Nanger dama. The sequence goes on along the minus strand of CAKJTW010000009.1, from coordinate 30,192,399 downwards.
TGGAGGAAAGTGTTTCATACAACCAGTTCTTAATCAAGGACACTGCCTCAGAATCACTTGAAGATATTTTAAAAATATATGAGAGTCCAGGACCCAGGCCAGGCTCTTGGAATACATCTGATGACACGTACTCTGAAACTGGTTTACCTCTAATGTGCACTGAGTCTCAGAGCAGATCTTTAAATTTAATAACCCAAAGTAACTGTAATTATTGTAATTAAATAAGGTGGCAACACAGGGCATTTCCAACAGTGAGAAGACCTTAAAAAAGTTAATGGTGACTTTCCTGGGGCTGAAGAAGTAGGGAGAAGAATATGAGGTGGAAAATCACATGGAAAGTAAATCCAACCTGGACATATTCTTGGGGAGAAAATGTGACACATGTAGTAGTCCCTAAGAAAACAAATCAAATGAACAGATGAAAATTCACTTGTTAATTATCATCTTGTGTTCTTCGAGGTCCTGATATGTGACTCTCAGTATTTTTCTTTCTCCTATTAAATTCTCTTAGATGTGACATGTGTTTGTGACTTGTTTTTATGTTATCATGTGTTTAATTTAGAACACTGTTATGCCCATTGTTATGTTCATGGTAATATTTAGTCATTTCTTGGTCAGGATTCTGAACTGAGTTTAAGTGAATTAACTGACAAATCAAGAGGATGAAATAGGAGGACTGTTTGGTTCAGCAGAACCAGTACAAGTGCCAAGAAGCCAGAAAAGATATTTCAAGGGATCCGTAAGTCACATTAAGTAGCAGTCCAGAGTGTTCACTGAGACAGTAAAAACTGATGTCACAAGCATATAATGAACGAGAATGACATTTTTCCTTTATGGTTTGAAGGTAAGATAAATTATTTAAAAATAAACTAAAATTCAGTATCAGTAATCAATTCAGTTTTAAATATAAACCTATGTTTAAAAAACTCTATCTTAATGAACAAGCCTTGTAAGACTAAAGGTGTCACAAGTTTTGTAAATTTTACAGTTTGTAACAAGTGAATTTTTAAATATGGATTTTATTAACAATAAGCACACGTAACAGTTGTTTTGATAGTTAGCTATGCTTATCATCAAATAATGATGGCAATGAAAACAGATATCATCCTTAGACTCTTAAGGAGTAATGGAATGGTATATACTTTCTTTGGCCATAAATTTAGTATTTATAAAGAACCCAACAAAATGAAGGTACCTTTAAACTGCATTTCCCATTCTCGAACACTCTCCATTTGTACAGCATTCAAATCTGAGAGGTCATCATATTCATCTTTAAGTGCATCTTTATCTAGGCAAAATGTTGCCAGTCCTCTGGAGGCATCTCTACCAGCAAATATTCCATATGGACCCGCTGGGGAAAAAAAAGAAATTATTTAGATTATCTAAAAATATTTTAGAATGTCTCAAAGGAAAATGTCAAATAAAAGAAACTTCATGTCTCTTATCTGGTACTCAGCCTTAATTTCAAAACATGCACAGACACTAAACAGGATAATGAGAAGAAATTTCTTAGAAATACACCTTTTGACCAAAGTAAAATTTTTCACTGAAAATTTAGATTTCAATTACTTTAGATATTAAAAAAAAAACTATTTAAAGATGAAGACTGTGAGGTATTAGAGAAAAGAGGAAACCTAGAAGAGTTAGGTTTGGAAGCCAGTTTTCTTGAGGGGAAACGATGCCTTATTGATTGTTAATTAGTTGTGGCATCTAAAAAGAATCAACAGAATATTGGCTGGATATATATATGGCTATAAGGACACAAAATAATTAGTGTAAAGAATCAGGAACCACCTTGTCTAGGGAGGAATGGCTACCAGAAGCAAGTCATTCCCAAAGTGTATCCTTGAGAGCAGCAACTCTCTTGCACATTTCTGCATGTTCAATGCTTACCACAGTGCCTGACATGAAGTAGGAACAAAATAAACACATACTAACAGACAAAAATCCAAACAACCGAATTTTGTTTATCAAGAATTTGCTTACATAAATCATAGGTCATTAATAGCACATAGCTATAAAAAAGAATGAGGAAACTCTGTATGTACAGATGCACAAAGTCTACGATATAGTAACTGAAAAAAACAATTATATTACACAGTATGATTCATTTAGTTAGTTTTATTTTTATTCTCTTTTGGCTACACCGTGGCATGTGGGAACTTAAATTCCAGGACCAGAGATCCAACCCATGCCCCCTGCAGCACAGTCTTAACCACTGGGCCATCAGAAAAGTCCATAGTATGTATGACCTCCTTTGAACTAAAAAAGACACATATATGCACATTTAACCCATATTTGTATATGCACGAAAAAGCACCAGTAAGAATACAAACTAAGTACTTAACAGCAGTAATGTTTCTGGGGAATGGAGAGGAAAAGTTTTACTTCATTTAATTGGTTAAGCCTGGCTACTTATTTATTTTTAGCCATGCCACACAGCTTATGGAATCCTAGGTTCCCTGAACAGGGACTGAACCTGGGCCCTTAGCAGTTAAGAGTCCTAGCCACTGGACTGCCAGAGGATTCCCAAGTCTGGCTATTTTAAAAAACAATTTTTATAATATAAATCTTTTAAGAGTTAATTTTTTCTTCATCTTAGTTTGTAGAACACACAATGTAGATTTCCCTGTTTAAAATGTTTTAAGAAGTAGAAAGTGAAGAGGAACTAAAAGCCTCTTGATGAAAGTGAAAGAGGGTGAAAAAGTTGGGTTCAAGCTCAACATTCATAAAACTAAGATCATGGCATCTGGTCCCATCACTTCATGGGGAATAGATGGGGAAACAGTGCAAACAGTGTCAGACTTTATTTTTGGGCGCCAAAATCACTGCAGATGGTGATCGCAGCCATGAAATTAAAAGACACTTACTCCTTGGACAGCATATTCAAAAGCAGACACACTACTTTGCCAACAAAGGTCCATCTGGTCAAGGCTATGGTTTTTCCAGTAGTCATGTATGGATGTGAAAGTTGAACAGTAAAGAAAGCTAAGCGCTGAAGAATTGATGCTTTTTAACTGTGGTGTTGGAGAAGACTCTTGAGAGTCCCTTGGACTCCAAGGAGATCCAACCAGTCCATTCTAAAGGAGCTCAATCCTGGGTGTTCGTTGGAAGAACTGATGCTGAAGCTGAAACTCCAATACTTTGGCCACCTCATGTGAAGAGTTGACTCACTGGAAAAGACTCTGATGCTGGGAGGGATTGGGGGCAGGAGGAGAAGGGGACGACAGAGGATGAGATGGCTGGATGGCATCACCAACTCAATGGATGTGAGTCTGAGTGAACTCCAGGAGTTGGTGCTGGATGGGGGGCCTGGTGTGCTCCAATTCATGGGGTCGCAAAGAGTCGCACACAACTGAGTGACTGACTGAAGAATTACGTGCTAATAAATAACATTTATAAAACACATGATTTTATATATAAAAATTTCTTTCCTGAGTCTGAAAAGTTATCAATACATGACAAAAGAAATGTAGAGAAAAGTTTAAAAATCAAATTTGCTGGCTTAACTATTATGAGCCACAGAGTGGTCAGTGAAAAAACTTACTGTCCATTTAACAGAGTATTTTCTAATGAGAAGTACACAGTACAAAAAAAGGAAATTCCCTGATTTTTAAATGAGTAAAATAATAATTACAGAAGGTTATGTCAGAAAAGCATCTATACCTTTAAGAAGAAAATTCAAAAATTTCTAAATATTTATGAACCTTAGTTTGAACTACAGTGAGCACTGCACTATAAAGCTCACTAGGTTACTTAGGAAAACTAATGAGTTTTAGGAATGAGTTAGGAAAATTCATTCTCTAAAAGTTTATTGTATGGAACAAAAAAGGAGCCTTAGCAATAAATTTAAGGACCATTATTAAGCAATAATATATTAATAGAAAAATAAAGGTAATACTTCCAGTACTTTATCTTGCTTTCCCATTCTTAAGTACTTTCCATATTGCTCCTTAATATTAGCTGAATATCACAATTCTCATTTAATGGTTATGTATTTTCTCACTGAGTGGATATGCCTATTAATTAACATAAACCGCTAACCGAGGGATCGAACCCAGGTCTCCTGCATTGCAGGCAGACGCTTTTCCATCTGAGCCACCAGGGAAGCCCACTAATATAAACTTAGGCTATCATTTTCTATTTCTAAATTTGTCTTCTATATAAGAAAATGGGACACTACTTACAACTGGTCAATATTGGTAACTTTCAAACATTGCCCATCATCTCAACTGACATTCAAAAAGGTATTTAAATGTTTAAGATAAAGAAATTTAATACTACTTATGGCTTTTCCAGTAGTCATGTATGGATGACAGTCACAAGAGTTGGACTGTGAAGAAAGCTGAGCTCCATCAAAAGAACTGATGCTTTTGAACTGTGGTGTTGGAGAAGACTCTTGAGAGTCCCTTGGACTGCAAGGAGATCCAACCAGTCCATCTTAAAGGAGATCAATCCTGGGTGTTCTTTGGAAGGAATGATACTAAAGCTGAAACTCCAGTACTTAGGCCACCTCACTCGAAGAGTTGACTCATTGGAAAAGACTCTGATGCTGGGAGGGATTGGGGGGCAGGAGAAGGGGATGACAGAGGATGAGATGGCTGGATGGCATCACCGACTCGATGGACGTGAGTTTGAGTGAACTCCAGGAGTTGGTGATGGACAGGGGAGGCCTGGCATGCTGCGATTCATGGGGTTGCAAAGAGTCAGACACGACTGAGCAACTGAAATGAACTGAGTAAATAGTAGCAAATTTCTATTTTCAAAGTAAAACCTGAAGTTCTTTAATTGGAGTTAATTGATATGGAGAAACATTGACTTAAAAAAAAATTTAAGTACAGTTAATTTATAATGCTGTGTTAGTTTCAAGTATACAGCAAAGTAATTCTTTTAAAAATGTGATTTTAAAAAAGTATATATATTTTAGATTCTTTTTCATTATAGGTTATTACAAGATATTGAGTCTAGTTCCTTGTGCTATACTAGGTCCTTGTTTACCTGTTTTTTATATTGTGCTCGTGCTTAGTTGCTCAGTCGTGTCTCTTTGTGACCCCATGGACTGTAGCTCGCCAGGCTCCTCTGTCCATGGGATTCTCCAAGCAAGAATACTGGAGTGGGTCACCATTTCCTTCTCTAGGGGAATCTTCCCAACCCAGGGAATGAACCCAGGTATCCTGTATTGCAGGCAGTGAGCTACTAGGGAAGCTTTTATATAGTAGTGTATATACCTTAAGCCCAAACTCCTAATTTATTCTCCCCTCATCCCCTTTGGTAACCATAAATTGTTTTCTATGTCTGTATTTGTTTTATTAGTAAGTCATTTACATCATTTTTAAAGATTTCACATATAAGTGATATCATATGATATTTCTGACTTACTTCATTTATGATAATTTCCAGGTCCAATCATGTTGCTACAAATGACATTATTTCTTTTTTAAAAAATGAGAAACGTTAACGTTTGTTTTTCTTGACCAAGCCATGTGGCTTGCAAGACCCCAACCAGAGACTGAACCCAGCACCAGCAGTGAAAGCACTGAGTCCAAACCACTGGACTGCCAGGGAATTCCTAACATTAACTTTTAAAACTAAGCAAGTTAAAAAAAAAACCCCAACACTAAAATTAAGCGAGAACAGTCCTGAGGGAAAGAAAAGTGGTCTAGTTCAGTTTTTCTGTGGTATAACTCCACGTGGCAATGGCTGTTTTTAAGAGATGGAAAAAATATATATACATATAAAACACTAATATTTTCTTAAGAAACAATAACGACCAAAAAATCTTAATGCTGACTGGACCAATGCTTACAAACTTAAAACAGTGATGAGTCAAACACAAAAGAAAAAACAAAACTGATTAAGGCAATAAAAAACTACAAGTAGAAAATGAGAATTTCAACTTTTTGAAGAATTTCCTTGCAATCTCACTTCCTTCTCATAGTATCGCAAAGTAGAAGGGATAGTTTTTCCCTCCCTTCTTGGCAGATGGAAAGATGCAAAGGTATTCAATGACTTGCCTAAAATTACTAACAGAATCAATCACTTTTTCAACTACACCAAACACAGTACATCTTGAGAAAACACAGAGGACCCACAAACCAAAGGTGAAATGACAACCCTGAAAACTGGAGCATTTCACTAATCACAAAATTTCAGGGGGATGGCTATTTTAAAATACCTCTTAAAATGGAAGAACATTAACCAAAAAAAGCTGTAGAAATCAACAGCTTTTCTTAGCATTATATAATATTTACCTGCCTGGTTTACAAAATTCAATCTACTTGAGGATACTTCATCAACCTTTAAAACATCCAAATGATAAAAAGGAGAGAGGAAAAGATGATCACTATAAAAACAGAAGTCATAAGAACCTCCATCTTTGAGTATATGGATAAGATACCAGTGTATTCTTTAGTAAAATTTCCTGCCAACTTCCCTAACAGGGAATGCTGTTTTTTGGTTTGACTAACTTAAGAGTGAACTAGAGGCAACAGTTAATAATGCAAGCCTAATCCTAGACAAAATGATATTCTGTTAACTATTGAAAAGAATGACCTCTCCACATATTTCAAATTTCCCACAGGAAGTATTTAACTTCTGAAAAGGTCTTTTTGAAAATAGTTTTCTTTTTCCTGTAAGATCATAAAAAATGTCATATTAAGACTAAGAACTAGAGTTGGAAAAGGATGACCTGCTGAGAAAGGAGGATTTGAGGTCCAGTTAAAGTATATTCCTCTGCATCCCTAACACAATCTGAATCGTATCTGAGAGTTCAGTAATACCTCCCCTTTCCACTACCCCCTTATATTACTGACCTAAATGTTATGATTCTAATATTTTGGTGACTACTCTTGGCTATCCATAATACTGTAACAACAGAGAGCTACCTAAGGAAAGCACATTTTAAATGCTCTTCGGTCTTTGGGTATGGTATAATTTATAAAAAAAAAATTAAAAGGCTAGCTTATATAAACTAATCAGATTGTTTTAACTATTAAGGTTCATTTAAACATTAACATTTCAGTAATAATAAGAGAATTAAACTCTTGCCTTCTAAAAAACCATTTTACAGATAAATCTTACTTCTATGATACTGTTAAATATACCACAAAGACATTATACTAGTTAGAATCAAGATTTCATTAATAGTTTTAAGAGTTAACACAACTCATGATAAAGATTTTATAAAGTTCAAAAATCAATAAATCTACCAATTATTGCATCCCAAAACTGCTTACTATCATACAATCAAATATAATGGAGTGACATATTTTTGAAAAGGGAACATATGGTGAGCAAAAAACACTAATGAGCAAAAAAACTCCAAGAGAAAGTAAACATCTAAAATATGTGAGAGGTAATTTTCTACTAGGGTGATTATGTATCTATTAATACATTAGTATTTATGAAGAGAAGAAAATTCCAGAAGGAATATTTATTTTCATGGTATAAAAGCCATAGTGCTCAGAGACAAACTTTAATTCATTAAAAGTTAAACAGCCTAGTTTTCTGGCATGTTTTGACAGTAGTCTTCTGTGATTATTAAAGCAAGTTAAAAACAAAAAAATCTAATACTTGGTATAGGGCTTCCCAGGTGGCTCAGTGGTGAAGTATCCACCTGCCAATGTAGAAGATGGAGGAGATGCAAGTTCAATCCCTGGGTCAGGAAGATCCTTGGAGAAGGGAATGGCAACCCACTCCAGTATTCTTGCCTGGAAAATCCCATGGACAGAAGAGCTGGAAGGCTACATTCCAGCTCTTGGGTCGCAAAGCATCAGACACAGCTGAGCACATATGCACACTGAGTAATTTATTCCAAATATGGTTATAATGGACCTAGGAACAAATCAAACTATATATGAAAGTGATTAAATGAAATCCAACTAATACATCTTTTTTATACTTGGTTCTAGGAACTCCGAGGACTTTTAGAGGGAAGGCAGCATGGTAAAACTGGAAGAATACCTCTTCCAAGCCAAGATACTTGGGTTTGAGGCCACACTACATTTGAGGCAAATTTTACATGCCTAAAATTGTGGAGGTCAAACTAGATAATCTAACTACAAGTATTAGAGAAGAAAAAGTATTCTATAAATGGTACTGCAATAACTGAATAGCGCACTGTAAGAAAACAAAAACAAAAGTTGATGCTTACTTCACATCTTAAATAATTTCAAATGTAACCAAAATTCACTGAGAAAAAGAGAAATGTAAGTTAAAATACTATTGAAATACTATCTTAACTTCTCAGATTGACAAAGACCAAAAAAATTTATATCACATTTTTGGCAAAGGAGTGAGAAATAGGCATTTTCATGTGATTGTCAATTGGTCCAACATCTCTGCAGGGCAATTTAGAAAGGAGTATCCAAATTAAAAAGGTCCATAACATAAGACTCAGTAGTTTTACTTCTAGGAATTTATTTAATAGATAATTATGATTTTAGTAACATTTTGAAATGATATGTACATGATACCATGCTTCCCAGGAGGCTCAGTAGGTAAAGAATCTGCCTGCAATGCAGAAGGCTCTGGCAGACATGGGTTTGATCCTGGGTAGGAAAGTTCTTCCCCTGGAGGAGGAAATGGCAACCCACTCTAGTATTCTTGCCTGGAGAATCCCATGGACAGAGGAGCCTGGTGGGCTACAGTCTATAGGATCACAAGAGTTGGACATGACTAAAGTGACTGAGCATGCATGCATGTATGTAATAAGAAGAGAGTGGAAACAAATATTCATTAAAAGTGGACTATTAAATGATATATTCATAAGGAAGGCTCTCAATATATTAAAATATTGTTAAAGGTTTGCATTGTTGAAGTAAAAACTAAGCTCATGGCATCCAGTCCCATCACTTCATGGCAAATAGATGGGGAAACAATGGAAATAGTGACAGACTATTTTTTGGGCTCCAAAATCACTGCAGATAGCCACTGCAGCCATGAAATAAATAGATGTTTGCTCCTTGGAAGGAAAAGTTATGACCAACCAAGACAGCATATTAAAAAGCAGAGACGTTACTTTGTCAACAAAGGTCCATCTAGTCAAGGCTGTTTTTTTTCCAGTATCATGTATGGATGTGAGAGTTGGATTATAAAGAAAGCTGAGCACCAAAGAACTGTGGTGTTGGAGAAGACTCTTGAGAGTCCCTTGGACTGCAAGGAGATCCAACCAGTCCACCCTAAAGGAGATCAGTCCTGGGTGTTCATTGGAAGGACTGATGTTGAAGCTGAAACTCCAATATTTTGGCCACCTGATGTGAAGAGCTGACTCATTTGAAAAGACCATGATGCTGGGAAAAGACTGGAGGGAAAGCAGGAGAAGGGGATGACAGAGGATGAGATGGCTGGATGGCATCACTGATTTAATGAGCATGAGTTTGAATAAACTCCAGAAATTGGTGATAGACAGAGAGGCTTATGCTGCAGTCCATAGGGTCACACAGAGCTGGGACATGACTGAACTGGATCTGTACTATAATTCCCAAGTGAGGGCAGATAGAAACTGATTTTTTTTTCTAACAGTGACAAAACTATAGGACATACCTCACTAAGATGAAAACTGACCTCTGAACAAAACTATGAGATGCAAGAAATGACAGTGAATGAAGAAAATGGTAACTCTATTGGTAAATTTAAATGAAAATTGGCTATTTAAAAAATGTTTATTATTCAGTTTGAGGGTAATGTTTAAAAAACTACAGTAAAACTCTAAGTCTAATAGAAGTAACATAGAAAATGGAGTGGGGAGGGATTAGAGTTAAAGCTTTCTAACCAAGGCCACAACATATAGCTGTGTACAACTCGAGGGGACACTATTCACATTTGTCTACATGACTGTTTTGTATATTTAATATTAAGAAATACTCTGTCAAATGGCAGTAAAGTGTTTTAAAGTGACAGTTCTAATTCGTACAAAAATGTTTGGTTAACATTCATATATTGTTCAGAGTGACAATGCCTATAAAAAAATTTAAAGAAAAGACTCTTGTCACCAAAAGAATACAAATGGAATGCATCCAAATTAGCAGGGAGATATGAAACAGAGACAGACACCCAAATATAGAGAACAGACTTCTGGCTTCCAGGGATGGGTGGAGTGGGGGTGACAGAGATTGGGAGTTTGGGATGAGCAGATACAAATTAGTATATAGAGAATGAATAAACAAAAGGTACTACTATATAGCACTGAGAACTATATTTGATATCCGTGAGAAACCACAAAGGAAAAGAATATGAAAAAGAATATATGTATGTATGTAACTGAAACATTTTGCTGTACAGTACAAATTAACACAACTGTAAATCAACTATACTAAAATGAAATAACACAAATCTGTAGGGGAGAAAAAGTGGAATAAAAAATCCATCTAAGAAAAACGGTGGGAAAGAAGGCAAAGAAATGTTGACAAGAGAAATTACTAAATAAGATAGTAGAAATAAATCTAAATATGCAAGTTGTGACAAAAATATAAACTGATTAAGTTGTTAAAAGACAGTATTGGCATTAAATTTAGTTTTTAAAAATCCAGCTATGTTGTTTATAAAGAAAAAATAAAGATTGCTTAAAAGGATGGAAAAAGAACTGCTGAGGTAATACTTATCAAATGAAGCCTGAAGTCAAATCTGAAAATCAGTGAGGTGATAAGGATGTTTCTTCCTCTGATTAACACTGTATCAGTTCTAGATCTAGTGCTTCAATTCAGTTCAGTCGCTCAGTTGTGTTCAACTCTTTGCGACCCGATGAACTGCAGCATGCCAGGCCTCCCTCGGAGAAGGCAATGGCACCCCACTCCACTACTCTTGCCTGCAGAATCCCATGGATGGAGGAGCCTGGTAGGCTGCAGTCCATAGAGTCACTAAGAGTGGGACACGACTGAGTGACTTCACTTTCATGCACTGTAGAAGGCAATGGCAACCCACTCCAGCATTCTTGCCTGGAGAATCCCAGGGACGGGGGCGCCTGGTGGGCTGCTATCTATGGGGTCGCACAGAGTCGGACATGACTGAAGCGACTTAGCAGCAGCAGGCCTCCCTGTCTATCGCCAACTCCCGGAGTTCACCCAAACTCATGTCCATCAAGTTGGTGATGCCATCCAGCCATCTCATCCTCTGTCGTCCCCTTCTCCTCCTGCCTCCAATCCCTCCCAGCATCAGAGTCTTTTCCAATGAGTCAACTCTTCACATGAGGTGGCCAAAGTACTGGAATTTCAGCTTTAGCATCATTCCTTCCAAAGAAATCCCAGGGCTGATCTCCTTCAGAATGGACTGGTTGGATCTCCTTGTAGTCCAAGGGACTCTCAAGAGTCTTCTCCAACACCACAGTTCAAAAGCATCAATTCTTTGGCGCTCAGCTTTCTTCACAGTCCAACTTTCACATTCATACATGACCACTGGAAAAACCATAGCCTTGACTAGACGGACCTTTGTGAGACAGTTTCAAAACAATGATACACCCAATCTTTGTAAGACTGGTTCCTTCAGGTTTTTGTTTAAGTATCAATCCCTACTTTCTTGACAAACCAACATAAACAAGTACTTCTCTTTACCATCTAATGCTAATAAATAAAGTCCTTTATTATAATCATGTATTGAATGATTTTTTATTATCTTTCTTAACAGAACATGAACTCCATGAGGGCTGGGAAGTACAAGTTTTGAAGACCCAGAGAATTACTCAAAACATTTATATAGGCAACAGTGTGATGAAATCCAGGTAACTCCTTCTGAGAACTGATCTTGAGATAAAATGCTGGCTCTTGTACAGCAGTTATTTAGTGATGTATCTCACAAGAATGTATGTGCAGGATGAGTGACCTTTGCCACATGGTTGAAAGAACTATGAAAAGAACTTAAAAGGGCTACCTCCAGATGTTAATCTCTTTCCTTCAACCTGAGTAACATCTTCTGGTCTCATATATGCTTTAAGCTATCCTTTTATACTCTGTGTTAGTATTTAATACAATTCCCTCTTTGATTAAAAACAATGGAATGATTTGAACTCAGAGGAGCCAACCAACTAGGTACTGTAGAAATTACTAGTAAAGGGAATTCCCTGCCAAGCCGGTGGTTATGACTTTGAACTTCCAATACAGGGGGTGGGTCTGATCCCTGGTTGGGGAAGTAAGAGCCTATATACCACATGGCACAGCCAAAAAGAAGAAAAGAAATTAGTATAAATTTGAGCAGAGTATCAAAAGTCATCAGAAAACTGAGCTGGTCCTTTTACTTGATTGGTAGGTAATGAATATGCATGGGCATTAGACCTAACACAGACCCAGTTGGCTTCAAAACAAAAGACTAGGATGAAAGTTGGGTAGTGTCAATAGGACATTCGTGAAAGAATATGTTTGTCTGTATGTTGCAACTCTTGCTTCAGCTGCAATTTTGCAAACTACAAATAAAATTAACATGTGAATATGAAGTTAAAAAAGGAGGAAGAACGCATAAAAGGTATATGAACTTTTCCCCATCTCCTAAACATTAGGCATCTCATGGGGGTACTTCTTATAAACTTCTTTTTCTTTCCAGTGGAATTTAAATGGTATGCTGGAGAAATTACAGCTTTATTGTATCAAAGAATACTCTACATGGAATAAGGGGGAAGGTATGTATATCAGAACTGTGAATAAACTATTATAAACTATAACTGTATAACTTCTTGCCATTCTAAAGAATAAAAAAACACAGTTGTGCTAGAATCCCACTGCAGAAATTATTACACCAAATTATTAATAATATTAATATTTAAAATAATAGATGAGTCTTCCTCATCTATTATGATGCTGGAAACATGAAATTATATTATGCTGTGATACAGTAGGAAGCATTGCCTGTGAAACCAGTTAGAACATGTTTGATTTCTCGCTTGGCCATTTACTAGATAGGTGATTTTGAGCAAAATCTCTGAGTTTCAGTTTCCACATTTGTAAAATGGGAACATTACCTATTTCCTAGAGCTGTCTGGAAATTAAATGATAGTAAGCCCCAAATGGGAGTTTCCTCCTCCTTCTACCTTAACCTCTAGAATCAATGCTATTGAATAGAACTCAATGGGAAGATGGAAATGCTCTATAAAGTGCACTGTTTGGGCACTTGAAATATGGGTAATACAGAGAAAATTCATGTGGCTTGTGGCTACCATAGTGAACAGCACAACATAAAGCCATGAAAGTATGTTTCTCTGAGGCTTTAAATCCTTATGGGAACCAGGAGAGGGTATAAAAGTAACAACAGATTCTCTATATATCTCAGAATGCAGTTTATCTGAAAGAGAGCAGACAGGCTTTGTGGTCAAATATATCTGGTTTGAATACCATGTCTTTGTGATCCAAGCCAATTTACCCCAAATTCCTAAACCCCGAGCTCTCTCTCTTAAGGATAGGAATGTTCACTAACCTCACTGAAGCATTGTGGAGATGGAGATGACAAATTAATAGATTTGATATAGTAGCTGCTTAACAAATCTGCTTCCTTTCTCCTCCCATATTCTTTGTTTCTTACATGATCACTTTCCTCACACACTGGCCAAGTGCCTGAACTGTTACTAAACTTAATATTGACAAATAGTTAATGCCAATTGTTTCCCAATGTCTGTTTACTCCACTAAATTAAAGTGCCTACATTTAAGTTTTTAAGAACTCAAACTTTAAAAATTATGACTAAAAATAAAAATAACTTCAACACAGAAAAAGCCTCACAAGTAATCTTTTAACTCTAAAACCATTATTGAGAACTGGGAGTGGATATTTGGCTAAACTCCCTAAACTCATTCTTTCAAGCTACGAAGTCTCATATAAGAATTTTTATTTCTGAGTTACTCTGCTACAAAATTCCTTAATTGATTTGGGGATGAAAAAAATTAAAATAAAAACTGAATTTGTTTTATAGCCCAAAATTTTGCTTCAAGAATTCTGGGAAATGTTAGATCTCCTCTTAATGTGAAATACATTCCAAATTCATAAGCTGATCTGGCTAACTTTAAGGTTCCTTTCAATAAAAAAATATTCCAAATATCTGTTTAGGTTGTTCAAAACTACTTAGAATGAAATAATGGGGTATCACTCTGCCTGTTCATCAGGAAGGACCTGGAAATTAGTGAAAGCTAACCTAAAACTGAGTCTTCTGTTGTCCTCTGAGGGGAACCCCCTCACTGGCTCAAGCCACACAAAGGCTATCTATATTATGACTATGACTCTCATCTTAATTTAAAAATTTCTGTTGCAGAACATTTGCCACTGGGTGCTGCCAAATTGTGTCCGTGGCTGTCTCTCTTAGCTATTTTCAGATAGTGGCAAGGCATTAATGTGTGAGGACTGATAGGCTTCTTTGCACTAAACACTTGGTGGCTTCGCTGTCCGTTTAGATAGGGGCTACAAAAGCAAAGTCTGGGTAAGTTCTGCATTAAAAACCTAAACCTGTACACAATTTCTAATCACTGAATACATAATACTGTGTAAATTCTCGATTAAAAAAAAATTAACTAATTTGGTCTGTTCCTTTAAATATTGTCCTTTGGCCCCACTGTCTTAGCCACATTTGCTTAAGTAAACAAAAATGTATTAACTGTTTCAGCTGATATGAGTGGGTAGACATCTGGTTTTCTTTTATACAAGCAGCAAGTACTTTATAAGCTATCTGTGACTTGGTTGGATTGAATGTAAATATATACACAAAATACAAGCAACTAAGAAATATAGTTCAACATGTTTGTTGTTACCGGGTGTAGAATCTCCCATTTCTCTTCTCTAATCCAATTAAAAAACCAAAACACTTCTAAAATATCTTCCATCCACTAAGCACATAAATCACTACGTGTATAGTTCCAGGTGTCAATAAACATCATGGACTAACATATTAGAAGAAACCAACCTGTTTTTAGATTTGCCAACCCCTTGACTTTAAGACTTGGATGTCCTCTTTCAAATAACAGGTCACTATAGGTCTCTAATTTTATTTACTTTTACTGTAGTAACTCCTTAAAAGCTCAGAATAACTACACAGCCAGCAAGTACAATGTTGCTCAATTTTATGGTATGCCAACAGGTTTCATGAGTCTGAACTGAAACGTGTGCTGTAACTGTACTGTTAAAGAAGGGTTTCTAAACCAACCACCTAACATACACAGTTCTCTGAAAGCAAAGCTTTAGAAACATTTAACTTGCAGAACTGGTGCATGGTGATATGAATTTATAGCTGTTTATAAAGTTCTTTCTCCTCAGTGAAAACAAAGTAAGTGATAATCAACGTGTATTTAAATACTTGCCTTCCTGCTACAAAAAAAAAAAGAAAAACTGGACAAGAACGCCTGCTGGGTATATGAGTGCCACCTCCAAAACTCAGAACGAATAACCTTGCCAGTATTTATTAGGATCAGCATTCTGATCAACCTCATCCCTCATACACTGTTAATCTGGAAAAGCATTTTTGTATCAAAACCGGTTTTTAAAAAAAAGTCAAAGTGCTGCATATGGGACCGGATTTAATAGATTCTAGAAGGCTGGGACTTGGAACTACGTGTACTTAAACGTGGCCTTATGGGAACTAGTGTATAAGCGCTCTGTGGCGCGCGCAAACACACACACACAAGTAAAGAAAGTTATGAATTACAAGGTCTAAAACTTTAGGTCCCTACTTCAGAAATCTTCCTTCTTTCCCCACAACGATTCCAGAAATCAGAAAGCTCAGTAAAGGCTGAAGGCCAGCGTGACTGGCGACAACTAAAAGGATTTTGAAATATTCAGCCCAAGAAAAGGCTGAGGAGAAATAGGATAGGAAAAAGATGAAAACTCAGTGTCGCTCGGGCGACACTGGGATCAGAATCGAGCGGTAAACACCGGTGGGGCCCGTGGCTGGGGCGTGTGAGGGGCAGGCCGTCTCAGGTGCGGCAGCTACGGCTCGGGGGTCCAGATGTCGAGAAGGCTGGCAAACTAACCCGGTGCCCATGGGCCTCCCCATGAGAAGGGGGTCGAGCTTGAGCTGCAGGGGTCCTCACCCTCCCCTTCCAACTCCTCCTCACCCGGGCCGTAGAACTTGCTGCCTTTGGTCACGTCGAAGACTTTCCCATTGACCGCAAGCAGGATGCGCGGGTTGCGAGACCCGTCGTACTGGCGCAGCTGCTCCAAGCTGAAGTCCCGCTTCTTCATACGAGGCAAAGAGGCAGCGGGGCTCTCTTCGCCCGCTCCGGCCCCGACGCCCAGACCCCGCCGCCCCCAGCGCACCCACAGCCGGTAGGCCCCCAGCAACACCAGCGCCACCAGCGCCACGTTTAGCAGCATCTCCCCGCCCCCGTCAGAAGCGCCAACGCCGTCGCAGATGAGCCGCCCCCTTCTGCTGCCGCTCCGCGCCGCCCGGGCTCTCGCTACTACCGTCGCTGCTGCTCTCACTGCCACTCCCCAGGGTGCCTAAATTCACGTCCCCATCACCCGCCGCCATCACTGCCCGCCAGCGCCTTCCTCCTCTTCCCCGCCCCCTGCCCTCCCCAACCCCACGGCCGGCCCCGCCCATATGGGGCTTCTAGCCAATAACGTGAGGGTAGGGGGCGGGAATCAGGCCGGCTCCCGATTGGGTGTTTACGCGGTAACGTTGTCTTGGATCTCTCCCTCTCCCTTCTTTTAGCTGGCCGCGCTCGCGTGCGACGCCCCGCCCACCTCGCCCCACACTTCCCTGCTCTCGCCTGTCTCCTCCTCTAGTTAAAGTACAAGAGAGGGGCGGCTCTGAAGAGAAGATGCTGCGCCGGCCGCGCGCGCGCGTACGGGCGGGGCGAGGCTACGGCGCGTGCGCGGGTTCCGGGGCGCCACGCGCTCTCCTTTCCTCAGCAAACCCTTTGGGAGGCACGGCCTGCTCAGTGCTTCGGCTGTGCGCATGCGTCCACGAACCCCGCCCCTTCCCTGGTCTGCATCCGCCAGCTCCGCCTCTTCGCCGACGCTGCGCGTGGGAGTCTCACGTGCGTTGAGGCGGCTGCTGAGGCGGCCTCTCTCAGACATCTTTCCGAGGGTGCGGGCTAGCGGTTAGTGAGAAGCTGCGACATAGATTTAACCGCTTCACGCCCCGAAAAGGGGTGTCTTTTCTCTCGTGGGCGCCGTGACGCCTCCCAGAAGCCCGGAGCGTGGGCGCGCAGGCAAAGCTACGGCCCAGAAGTTTTGGCGACGAGCTGGAGTCTTCTGGCGCCAAGAGAGTGCACGGAACTCGCACTGGGATTGTTTGGCGAAAGGAATCTACGGGCTGTCTTCGAGGACACCGAGTAGCCACTTCCCAGTGGTTTTGGCCAAGGCTGCTCCTGTAGAATTTTCTTTCACATTTTAGACGAAAAGTGTCGTTACTCCTTAAGTCGCTCTCACTGGGGCAGTAGGGAAGTGGAGAGGGTGAGGTGGTCGTTCAGTTCGCTTATTTAGTTCGCTTATTTAATCTACAGTTCCGTCTACCTAGGTCTTGTAGTCTTTTAACCTTTCGAGTGCTTAAACTTTGGGCGTAAATATCCCCTCTGAACCCTTATACTGAGCCCCGCACCTCACGCTCTGAACTCCTTTGTTGTGCTCCCTTCTCGCCCTAGTTTGTTTTGTGTCACTAGCTCCCCGACCCCTACCCCCTCGCTGTAAACTACCCTTGTGGTGAATGAGGTGTGTCAAGGGAGTAACAGTTTGCCTCGTAGAGGAAACCAGACATAGAAAATACTTAAAGGCTGTATTCCAATAAAACTTTATGGACACTGAAATTTTAATTTGATACAATTTTAGATACCATGAAATAAGTTTTCCAATCACTTAAAATTGTAAAGAACTTTGTTTCTTAAAACCTTCCAGAGGTATAAATTTGAATTCCCTGGTGGCCCAGAAGGTAGAGTCGGCCTGCAATGCGGGAGAACCAAGTTGGAACCCTGGGTCAGGAAGATCTGGAGAAGGAAATGGCAACCCACTCCAGTATTCTTGCCTGGGAAAATCCCATGGACAGAGGAGCCTGGCAGGCTACAATCCACAGGGTCGCAAAGAGTCTTGACACGACTGAAGTGACTTCACTTCCTCATTCTCCCGGTGTAGTTAATAGTGCCCACTTTCACTTTAAAAAACAGTCTAGATTGGAGGATTACTCCCCATTGTTCACTCTGCCTCAAGAAAATACCTTTAAAGCCAGGGGTTCAGCCCATGGACTGCTTTTATACCTCTGAAGTGAAGTCGCAAAATTGAGTACCTATGACAGAAACACCTAAAATGTTAATGTCTGGCCCTTTAGATTCCCGCACTTCCTGCACAAATACTTTAGCCGGCTAACTGATTTCCCATTCTTTTCCGCACTCCAACCGTTCATACCAATCCTAGTAGATAATCACTCTAGGGAAGAGTTTTGATCCTATTACTTTCCCTTCAGTATCTGCTCAAAGTGAAAGTGAAGTCGCTCAGTCGTCTCCCGCTCTGCGGTCCCATTCTCCATCCATGGGATTTTCCGGGCAAGAGTACTGGAGTGGGTTGCTATTTCCTTCTCCAGGGGATCTTCCTGACCCAGGGATCAAACCCAGGTCTCCTGCATTGCAGGCAGACGCTTTACCCTCTGAGCCACCAGGGAAGCACCAGCAATGTAAAGTCCAAGCTAATCCCATGATACTAAGGTTACAAACTTAGTTTTCCAGACTTAGCTCCTCTGCGGTACTTAAAGCCAAAATGGACCACTTGCTGTTTCCCTAATTAGCATACCATACGCTCCAGTTTGCCCACACCTCTCCTCCATTCCACAGGTTCCTCAAGATTAAAGGCAAACTGTTACTCCCTTGACACACCTCATTCACCACAAGGGTAGTTTACAGCGAAGGGGTAGGGGTCGGGAGCTAGTGACACAAAGCAAACTAGGGGCGAGAAGGGAGCACAACAAAGGAGTTCAGAGCGTGAGGTGCGGGGCTCAGTATAAGGGTTCAGAGGGGATATTTACGCCCAAAGTTTAAGCACTCGAAAGGTTAAAAGACTACAAGACCTAGGTAGACGGAACTGTAGATTAAATAAGCGAACTAAATAAGCGAACTGAACGACCACCTCACCCTCTCCACTTCCCTACTGCCCCAGTGAGAGCGACTTAAGGAGTAACGACACTTTTCGTCTAAAATGTGAAAGAAAATTCTACAGGAGCAGCCTTGGCCAAAACCACTGGGAAGTGGCTACTCGGTGTCCTCGAAGACAGCCCGTAGATTCCTTTCGCCAAACAATCCCAGTGCGAGTTCCGTGCACTCTCTTGGCGCCAGAAGACTCCAGCTCGTCGCCAAAACTTCTGGGCCGTAGCTTTGCCTGCGCGCCCACGCTCCGGGCTTCTGGAGGGGGCGTCACGGCGCCCACGAGGAGAAAAGACACCCCTTTTCGGGCGTGAAGCGGTTAAAACTATGTCGCAGCTTCTCAGTAACCACACTGGGAGAATAGGAGTAAAAATTGTCCCAGACAAACCTCATGTAGTCATCATAAGGTTAGAGATTAAGAGAAATCAAAGCTACCTTAGGACCTGGTAAAAGGATGTGTTGTCAATGATGGAAACAGGGAGCTTGGGGAAGAAACTGATTTTTGGAGGAAGATAACTACAGCAGTCCCAGGTGTCACATAGTTCAGACAACATCAGTGGACAAAAATCTCCCCAGAAGCTTCGTAGCAGGTCACTCCTTATATGTTATTTTTCCAAAGTTGGGCTGTTAGCTAGTTTCTAAACCAGTTACTGACAAGGAGCATAGGATTACTTTGATTTGTTGGTGTTTTTCTGGCTTTTCACAGTTCTTACACAGAAATGTGGACATTTAGCATCTCTGATGCTTTCCTGCTGAATGTCAGTAGCAACTCCAGACATTGTGACACCAAAAAACAGAAAACAAAAACCAACCAATCCAAACCAAAAACCCTCTTTCCCTCCATCCCCCACACCCCCTCAAGAGATGATAGTGGTTAAGAACCACTGGCTTAGACCAATTGGAATTTATTTTGGAACTGAGGTATGTGTGTATAGATTTGTTTGTTTGTTTGTTTTGTTTCTGATTGGTTTGAAGGGAAGAGAGGAGTCAAACAGTATTGAAGTTATATTGTCAAGGAAATGGCAAGGAGAGGGAATATTGAATAGGTAACTAACATTGTCTTCCATGAGAATTAAACATTTTCTTTTATATTCTTGATAAATACCTCAGTTTTACACTTGAAACCTTTCTCTTTTTTCTTTTCTTTTTTAAGTCTTCTCCCCACCACCTCTCCCCCCACAGGAAAATCTCTCTCCCAGTAGGATACTCTTGCTTTGAATACTGCAATAGCTTTCAGACTGGTGGCCTGCTCTGTCTTTCCTTCCATTCCTACATGGACTAGTCATGTATACTGATTTTCCTTTACTCTTTTGTCTCCAGTGCTACTCACCTAACTCAGAAACTCTGTTGGCACTCTGTAGATCCACAAATGGCTTCCCTGCCTTTCCCTTACAGATGTAATCCAGTGCTTACTAATTAACTTGTCATCTCTGTGGAAGATATACCTCTTTAAGCTTGACCCCTTTCTGTGAGATATTAGTACTAACCAACAAATGTTTCCATTTCTTTTCTCAGACAGGTAGCAGACTTGCATCTCCCTGCTCCTTTGAACTCAGCATGGCCACTGAAATGTAATTGAAGTGATCTGTGTCACTTGCAAGCAAAAGTGATTGATATAGGAACCTGTGCACTGTTTCCCATGTTTCCCATGTTTTAGTTATATATTGCTGCATAACAAACCATCACAAATCTTAGTGACTTAAAACCATAACCATTTCATAATCTCTCTTGGTTTGGGGTGTTGAATGGGTTCACGAGCAGTTGTCTCTTCTTGCTTGGGGTCTCTCATGTGGTTCCAGCCAGGTATTGTCTGGCTGGAGTAATTTGGAGGTGTGACAGGGATGCTCGAATGACTGAGTCTTTCTTTTGCCAGTGTTATTCCAGAGCATCACTTCCCATGGCTTCTCCTGCAGAGTAGACTTCTTACATAGTGGCTCAGGACTCTTCAAAACTGCAAAAGCGTTCAGATCCTTCCAGTCTATTTCCAAGACTTAGGTGTGGAAATAACTCATTCTGTTGGTTAAGGCTGTCACAGGGCCAACTTAGTTTCAAGGGGAGGGGAAATAAAGTCCACTTCTTGATGGGGACTTAGGAGAAGAATGACAAAGAATTTGTAGCCTTATTTAATCTACCACCCTAACAGTGTTCCACATGGTGGCTGCTTTCATCAGCCAGGGTCTGAGAGTCAGAACGAAGTGGAAGAGTCCTTAGTTAACACATATTGTTGTATGAGTGAGAAATACGTTTCTACTATACTAAGTCACTGAGATATTTGGCGTTGTTTGGTAGCAAATGAAGACTGTTCTAATACAAAAGTTGGTACTGGATGTAGAGCACTGCTGTAACAGAAACCTAAAATATATGGCATTGACATATATGAATATGTTACAAATGTTGGTGGTTGGTTGTTAGGCAGCATCCAGCTCTGATTTACCAAGGAATCTGTCAGCAAACCTAGCTTAGAAATTTGAGCTGAATAAATATTTCTTAAATAAGAGAGACTGTTTCTTATAATTCTGTTCTATTTCTCTATTTTAGGAGAAAACACTTCTTTCCCACATCAGATGTTTCTCGAAGTATGGAGGGGGTGCCACTAACATAACACTTGATACTTTATTCCAGCACTTCTAGCAAGTTTCCTGATGTGTAAGTTTGGCATGTGCAGCCCACCTTCCTCTCTCTTTTCTCATGGGAGCCAGGCCGCCCACAGAAAGTATGCTTTCTACTCTTCTGCTTCATACCACAAGTTTTACAGTGGTTTGCCTGTGCCAAGGGTGACCTGTCTAGGCCAAGGGAGGCTTGGATAAGCTCAATAGTTTAAGTGCTCTGGGGGAAGGGAAACTTCAGGCTGGAGCTAAGTTCACTGGCAAGAAGTGATAAAATCTGTTATTTGAACTTAAGTTCACAAGAGCAAGAGAGTTAACAAGTTGGAAGTTAATAATTTTGGACTTTAACATGAAGTCAGTCCTGATTACTTTGGGCTATAACTCAGCAGGACAAGATAATGTAATTTCTGAGCTTTTCATTTCTTACTGGAAAATTCATATTGGAAGGAGATCATAATCAGATTAAAGATATCTTTTTGGCTCTTAATTTTAGAGTATTTTTATGTTACCATTTGATCTTGTTCCAGTAATGTTGAACAAGATAATGGGACATAATTTGAAGTGGCAATAGAACAGGTTGTGAATTACAGCTCCCATGTACAGAATGACATGGGAGCTACATTTAATTGGTGTATTGTTCTGACTCAGGGCATTCTGACAACAAAACCTACACTTTATCAGTGGTCCCATGAGATCCACAAAAGAAGTGAAATTAGTACTGAAGTGGTCTTATGAAGATGGGAGCAGGACTACCCCAATTAACTGCTGACTTTTTACCCAAGGGAGCTAACCATATCCCAAAGTAATCTCAGTGGGTAATCTGAAAGGGTTAAGGGAATGATCTTCATACATTTCTACTAACATACCACCCAAAGTAATTTTTAGCTTCACATGTAAAAGTTTTGTCTTTAGTGGCAAAAAATGTAATTTCTGGTATAATATGAATATGATTTTTAAAGTAAAAGGTTTATGTTACTTAAAAATGCATTTAGTGAAATTAAATCCAATAGAAATTGAATACTCACATCTCCATTTTCACAGAAATTTTGCATTCTCTGTTTTTTTGGGGAGTGCTTTGCCATGGGATCTTAATTTCCCCACCAAGGATTGGACTGTGCCCCTTGCATTGGGAGTACAGAGTCTTAAGCACTGGACTGCCAGAGAAGTCCCTACATTATTCTTTTTCTTTTCTCTTTTAATTTGTATTTTTATTTTACTTCCCCACAAAAGTCTTAAAAATATATTTTATGCTCAAATGTATTTTATTGCCTACCCTGTCATTTTTTAGGTGATTACAAAGTTGTTTATAACTTTTGAAAAGTTCCAAAACTTTCTAAAATTTGTTTTGGATTGAGTTATTATTATAATTATTACAATGAAATGGATGTAACTCCCCTTCTCCAATTAGTTCCTGAATATAATTTTCTGGTGTGCTGTGTGCTCAATTGTGTCTG
Source organism: Nanger dama (assembly GCA_917880005.1). Lineage (NCBI taxonomy): Eukaryota > Metazoa > Chordata > Mammalia > Artiodactyla > Bovidae > Nanger > Nanger dama. The sequence continues at coordinate 30,169,309 of CAKJTW010000009.1, read as the reverse complement.
ACCCTATGTGACTCTATGAATTGTAGCCTGCCAGGCTTCTCTGTCTGTGGGGATTCTCCAGGCAGGAATACTGGAGTGGGTTGCCGTTTCTACCTCCAGGGGATCTTCCAGACCCAGAGATCAAACTTTTGTCTCCCGCATTGCAGGCAGATTCTTTACCACTGAGCCACTTGGGAAGCCCGATTTTCTGCTAGGACACAGAATAAGAAAACATGTTGGGGGACTATTAGGCAGGGGCTTACAAAAGATGAATAAATGATTGTTGTTCAGTGCATTATTTACAACAGTGTTTGGGTAAAAAAATGAGTATAAACTAACTGTATTCAATAATCTTCAGATGAAAACTAGTGAAAATATTTTCTCCCACAAGTCTGAATAATTATTCAAAAAGCACTGCAAAACATTAATGTATCTCTGAGATATGTTCCTTTTATATGTAATGTTGATCTGTTGGAGGGAAATTTGGAATTTTTAACATCCTTTTCTTTGAAATTATCTGAAACATGCAGTTGAGACACAGGAGAAAGACACGGAGTTCTCTCTCATTATTGAGCAGATGTACCTTGTAACTGACTGATATTTCCCAGAATGTTTTCCACAGATCTTTCATTTTTGAATTCTGAGAGAGATATATGGAGCATGAAACTTTTACTGTGAGTTTGTTACCCATATGAAGTAGGGCTCAAACTCCTTCAGTATTCCATTTTGTTATCTCAATAGTTTTCTTTAACACTATCAGGGAATGGAAGAGGAATTGGTATTAGACAAAAATGATCATAACTCCTGCCATCCCACTCTGCAATATATCTGAACTCAGAACATTCCAGTCCAGACCAAAATACTCAGTTTCTAATGCCATGCTTGTTTCATAACAGAAATATGTTTAAGATAAGGAAAGAAAGCCAAGTAATCTCCTTGCTACTTATGATGCGTTGATTAAAGTAAATATTGACATCAGTATTCAGAATTATTCCTTTGTCTGGTGCCTTAGAAGCTTTTTTGTACATGGGAGCAATTTGTCATAGTAGGATCTGGGATGGGTGAGAGGATGCCTGTCTTTTATAAGCGAGGAAAGAATGATTTTAAAATGGAATTAGAAAAACTGAATTGAGATGATCTCAACCTCACTAATATTTTAGACAACTCAATTTTAGGAAAGAGTAGGTGAAAGTTGAAAATATTATCTGTGCTTGTATTCCCCTTGGAAAGTAGAATCCCAGGGTAGACTTATTCCAGTTTGTAGATTACTAGGTTAAGAGAATAAAATTATGGGGCAGTGTGGTGTAAGTTGTGGGTTTTATTAACATTCTTGGCATCTTGAGCCAGCCCTTTCTCTTTCCTATTGAGTAAGATGCTAGTGAGGAAGTGGGTGAGAAAGGTCAGCCCTTTGGCTAGTCTTAATCTTGGGGCCAGGCTACCAGGAATCATGACTTATAGTATGTTCCTTTTGCTGCAGAATTTATAAAGACAGATCTTTGGAGTAGGTGGGCAGGAGAGTTTCTCTCATCTTGCTCTGCCAGTCAGCAACTCCGTTGTAAATCTGCCTCGTCCTAGGGATCAGTGTTGGAAGGCCCACTGGTGACATCTTGCCTCCAGGTTCAACTTTATCAGTATGAGTGGTGGTCTCAGCTGTCTAGTCTTTTTCCTGTTTTTCGGTTGGCTCACAGCTTGGTAGGAAGAGTCCCCTAAAGGTTGTCAGTCTTTATCAATGCTGTTCATATTAGCACAGCAAATACTACTGTGAATTTTCCTAGAAAAAGTCAAGAAATTATGTTCAGTCCAGCCTTTTTTTCTAATAATCTTTTGTATGTGTTTTATAGGTCTATACATATTAATGAGCATAGTTTGTTTTCAAAATGTTTTCTAAAGGACTGTTATTGGGCGGTATATAAAACATCAGAAGAGTTGAGTTCAGGAGAAAGATAATTGCTCTATAGCCTTAAACAGTTGGTTCTTCGAGATACACTATTGGCAGAGTTTCATATAAGGTGAATGAATACATTAAGGGTTTGACTGTAAGGAGATCAGTCTTGCCATTGTTCCTGTGCTGTAAGTTACTTGGCCTGCTCTGCCTTTTAATATTCATAAAATCATAATATAAAAGATGGCCCTCATATGAGAAAATATAAGACAAAATAAATATCTGATAACTATAATAGAAGCTCTGAGCCTATAGATCTTTAATATTTCAGGGGAAATAACACTTTTAAAGGGACCCAGTCTTTGCTTTGTAAGCAACTTGGGTCTTTAGAAAATGAGCTGCTTTTTAGATTGAAAAAAAAAAAAGAGATTAAAGCTTTAGTTTAATGCAGAATAAACTGCTCTTGAATCTTCTGTCATAAATTGGCATGCATAATTCAAATATTGTCATATGCTAGTGGAAATTTTGACTGGCTTTGACTTTGTTATGGTTACTGAAAGGAGGTTCTCCAGCAGAACACAGATTTTTATTGGCAAGCAGGTACAGGAATTTCTGATGAGATGAACCAAAAGATTACTGCTTTGATTCTTTTTCTCTTGTCTGCAACATTCGATCAAAGATCAAGTCATGTTGATCCCAACTCCAAAATGTTATTCCAAATTTGACTGACTACCTCTCACTGTGTCTGCTGCTACCATCTTGGTACAAGCCATCAGTAGCTCTCATTTAGTCCATGACAGCAGCCTCTTGTCTGGCTCCTGGGTTGCAACTCTTACCTTCATAGATAGAGTTTACTTTCAGTCATTAGCCATTTAACAATATAGATCAGGTTATCACTTCCTTAGCTATACTTCACTGATGTTTTTACCTTGCAATTAAAATCTGAACTCATAATCATGGCCTTTATGATCTGTTCTGCACCTACCCTCTGATTGCTCTTGAGTCACATTCCTTGCTCTTTGTTCTCCAGTCAGATTGGTTTTCTGTCTTTGAGTGCTCCAAACTCATTCCTATCTTTGAGATTTTGCATTTGCTCTTTTTCAGGCCTGGAATTATCTGCTCCCAGATTTTCTCATGGCTGATTCATTCTTCTTGCTTAGGTCTCAGCTAAAATGTCCATCCCCGGCAAAGAAAATGGCAACCCACTCCAGTATTCTTGGCTGGAGAATCACATGGGCAGAGGAGCTTGGTGGCCTATAGTCCATGAGATCACAAAGAGTCGGACACGACTGAAGCGACTTAGCACAAAATGTCCATCTCTCAGAGAAGCCTTATCCTGACAACACTAAAGAGCCTGTTACCCCTTCTCCCAAACTTTCATTTCCTATTCTGCTTAGTTGTTTTCACAGTATTTGATTCTGCCTGAAAGTATCTTATTTTTCACGTTTTTTATCTATCTCTCTGCTAACCTCCAGTAGAATGTGACACCATAATGGGTAGAGCTCATCTGTCTTGTTCCCTGCTATACTCTCAGAACTTGCAATGAAGGTTGTCATTTAGTGCAAGTTTATTGAATATTTGCTGGATGAATGAAAGACTCAAGTCCAGATGTAGGCCGAGGGGGCCTCCCAAGAGGCCTTTGCGTTAGTAATTTACCATGGTTCAGGGTTGTGGCCCTTTGTTTCAAATGCTCAGATGTCAGCTTTTGCCAGCGTATGGAGTTTTTTTTTCCTCAAGGGCAGAACTTATGTTAGCCAAAGTATAAGATTGATATATAAAATCCATATACCAATTTATTAGTTTTCAGTGAACAGTATAACTGTCACTTGGACCCAGACTTGGCTATGGACTGATATACATAGGATAGGGCATTAAATGAGAAACTTTTGGGGAAAACATAGAATACAAAAAAGGAGAAAGAGTTAGATGTCTTATGTGTTTCAAGATGTTCATCTAAGAAGCATTTATGTATTTCTGACTTCAATTTGTGTTCTGTGCTATTCACTGAAGAATCAACAAGGAATACTATTAAGCACCAGTTCTTTTGGATCTGCAGTTTAGTTGGAGAGGCAGACAACAAACCAACAATTAAAAACCAATGTCAAAACTTCTCTTTTAGGTTAATGCCAGGGTGACATAGGAGGGCCTTGAAGGGAAACTGAGCCTTGGGGGATCAAGCCTTGGAGCTTCTCAGGAGATATGGTTATTTGAACTGAGCTCTGAGAAGTCAGTCAGGCAGAACAAGGCAGCAGGGGGTGGGGTGGCTAGGGGGAAGGGCACTGTGGGCAGAAACACCAGCCTGAGCAAAGATCTGGAAGCTGGAGAGAGCACAACTTTCTAAGAATTACAAGTAGTTCAGGGAGGTGCGATGAGAAGCCTGGCTTTCAGACTCACAGACCTAAGTGTATGTGTGTGTGGCTCTGTGTGATCCCATGCTCTGCAGCCCACCAGGCTTCTCTGACCATGGAATTCTCCAGGCAAGAACACTGGAGTGGGTTGCCATTTTCTTCTTCAGGGATCTTTCTCATTCAGGGATCAAACCTGTGTCTCCTGCATCTCCTGCTTTGCAAGTGGATCCTTTACCGCTGAGCCACGGGGGAGCTCCTCACAGACCTAAGTAGGTCTGGAGTTTATCCCTGTAAAAGGAGCCACTGAAAGTTTTTGTTTTGGTGGAGGGGCAGAGTACATCTTTAACCCTGCCAAAGTAGAATTGATACTTTGCATTCCTTTTTTCCCCCCAAAGAACTGTCTATGAATATCTAGAGAAAGTCTACTCTCCTTTTCTCAGAACACACGATCCTTCATTTACCCAGCCTGCTTCGTCCATTGCACACTGTGCTCCAGACACACCAAACTTTTCAGATTCCAGATTCGCTTCCCAGTCTTTAATTATGCTTTTGTATGCCTGTCTCCTGCTATCACTCTCACTCACACCATTTTCAAAAAATGTTGTTGGATTAGTCCTCCAAATTATAAAAGCAATATATGTTCTTTGCAACAAGTCAGACAACCCAGAGATGTGCAAAAAAAAGTTTGCACAAAAACTTTCTTTTCTTTTCAGTACCACACATACATACATAGTGTGCTTTGAAATATATATACTTTCAACTAAAATATATCTATGCTATAAAATTTGTATAGTTCTCTCTTGCTCTGCCAACAGGATATCCAGTGTTTGCTGAATGCCAGGCCCTATGCTTTATCGTATTTATGCCACAACTACCATATAAGGTAGGTACTGTTATCCCCAATGGGTAGACAAGGAAGTGAGATGTAATTAATTTGCCCTAGGTTGCAAAGATAATGGGAGCAGCAATTTGAACTTGAGCAATGTGGCTCTCAAGTCCACTGCTTTTGCTGTCTTCCAAATAATGCTATTTTTGTTCATTTCAGTGCCTATATAATATTTTTATGGAGGCCCAGACTTTGGGCTACAGTCCATAGCGTCTCTAAGAGTCAGACACGACTGAGCGACTTCACTTTCACTTTCATGCACTGGAGAAGGAAATGGCAACCCACTATAGTGTTTTTGTCTGGAGAATCCCAGGGACGGGGGAGCCTGGTGGGCTACCGTCTATGGGTTCGCACAGAGTCGGACATGACTGATGTGACTTAGCAGCAGTGGCAGACTTTTTTCAATTCTTCTTCTGTTGATGAATGTTGAGGCTGCTTTTGCCACTTAAAATGCCTCGATATGTAATTCTCCAAAGTGGGATTTGAGGGCAGAGGTCATACTTATTTTTAAATCAGTACATGCATGGCCAAATTATTTTCCAGGGATTGTGTAGCATTTTTATATTCCCCAAAATCATGGGATAGTAGTGTCTGTTCCTCACTAGTTGTGATGATACTAATATTTTTAGGTTTGGGTTTTTTGGAGGAGGGATTTTTGGTTAGTAGGAACAGTGCACATTTGTTTTGATTTGCAAGTTTCCTGGCTATAGATGAATTTGAGAATTTTTCTGTGTGTTTTGACATATTTGCATTTCCTGTTCCATGTTTTGTCTATTAATTTCCTCTCAGGTTCATATTTTCTGTTGGATTGTCTTTGATCATTTTGGGGGTATAGAACATATTTATAGTAGTAGTAGTATTAACCCTTTTTCTGACATATGTTCAAATATTTTCTCCTCTTGGTTCATTCGCCTTTTTAGGCATCCTTTAGTTTAATTGGTTTGTACTCAAATCTGTTGGTTTTTCCCTCATGGCTTTTGAGCTTCTTGGATTTAACAGGTTTTGCTCCTGCTGCTAAGTTGCTTCAGTTGTGTCCGACTCTGTGCGACCCCATAGACAGCAGCCCACCAGGCTCCCCCATCCATGGGATTCTCCAGGCAAGAACACTGGTGTTGCCATTTCCTTCTCCAATGCATGAAAGTGAAAAGTGAAAGTGAAGTCGCTCAGTCGTGTGGGACTAGTAGTGACCCCATAGACTGCAGCCTACCAGGCTCCTCTGTCCATGGGATTTTCCAGGCAAGAGTACTGGAGTGGGGGTGCCATTGCCTTCTCTGAACAGGTTTTAGGTATCTCTCTTTATTAAGAGTTGGAACAATTAGCTAGGACTCTCCCTGAAGAGTGTTTAATGGTCTTTGATAACTTTTCTCATGCTCTTTTACCTTTACTGCTACTTCACAGTCTCCTGAGCGCTCTGTTTTCTTGAGATTTGTTACTACATTCCAGCAAAACCTTTCTGGCCTGTGAGTCATTTGTAGCTTACAAAAATGCGTTTGCATATTTTTGGTCTTACTTACTATGTGCTCATTTTGTTTCTCCTAGTTTTAAGAAGCAACTACCGTGGTGTCTTCTATTTTATGTTCTGTGTTTTGAGTCATCTTTAGCCTCTGAGTTCTTAAACTTTTAGAGGCAGTTTAGAGGAAGATATGCCCTGGGTGTAAGACTTATGGATAGTGAAGATAACTTGGTAATGGGGAAGTTGTGGGCTTGAGAGGAGGTTCAAGAGGAGGTTTGATTCTGTCTTTGATTACAGCTATATAATCCTGGGGAGGTTGTTATAAGCCTCAGGGCCCTTTATCATAAAATAGAAGTGATAATACTGCTCCGAGGCCAGTTTTTGACATAGGATAGGCTTCTAACAGTTTATTTAGATGTTTCTTCCTTTTTGGTCACATATCAAGAATATTTTAATGAGATCAGGTCTTCACAAATTATCTTGATATTCCTTTTGGCAAAACAAACTCTTTTCATTTGCTGTCAGCCTGTAAAAGAAGGATAAAATTTCTTAACCTTAAGGACTGGCATTCTTTACAGCTTTGTGGAATGAACTGCCTATATTTCATTATCGAAAAGATAAACATTTAAACTCTTAGTGGAAATTATATATTTGAGGCCATTGTATGCAAACCACAACTCGGGGCCAAGGATACAAGATAGAGCATGTGTGGATCGGGAGTAGACACTAGGAAGGAGCCTGCCTGCATTTTGGTGGATTTTAAAACGTACAACTGAATTCATTCTAAGTCATCATTAGTGGGCAGATAGAAAAGAAAGAGAGAACCTAGATTTATCACTCAGGCCTCTCCCCTGCCCTCAAGCTGATGATCATGAAACCAATTAGTGAAAGCAGTTGGTTGAATCAATCAACTGATAATATACCTGGATAATAACTAATTTGAGGATTTGGGGCTAAGTACTGAGTCCAAGAAGCTAAATGGGGAGAAGTAGGTCTTGGGAGAACTTATGCTTATCCTGTATGATGATCTTCATTCTTTGCCTTCCACTTCTGCGTTTGAGGCAACATTGTGTCTTAGATCAGGATACAATAGACCAGGGGAAGGAAACCTAAACCAGTTCCTGGCTAAAAAGTCTTGCTATCAGCTCAGGCCTTGAAGGATTCAGACTTTGTTCAAATCAACTAACATATTTGAATGCTATGTGTAAGTCACTAAGATGGTGAGGGTGTATGTTTGAGAGAAGCAGAAAGACAGGGGTTGAAGAGGGAGGAGGCGGTGCAGAAGGCAGATTTCTTGCCCACAAGTAGCAGAGGTTGCTGGTAACTCAAACACTTAAGAAATCAGACAAATAAGTTAGTTAAGTGGCTTTGCATGTGTAAGAGAAACTACAGAGTAAACATGGTAATTAACAACAGACACTTTTGTCACTGACAGTAGAAAGTGGTGTGGACTTTGGTAAACTGGAGAATAGCCCAGACAAGGATCTAGCACGGTACTTCTCAAAGTATCATCTCTGGACCAGCAACATCAAAATCACCTGGAACTTGTTAGAAATGCAGTTTTTCAGTCCCATCCCAGACCTAATGAATCAAAAACTCTTAGGATGGGGTCTTGCAATCTGTGTTTTAATGATCTCTCCCTTTGATTATTATACACCTGAAAGTTTGAGTGTTGCCTTTTGGGAATTTGGGCTCAGTATTGCTAGGTCTTTTGATTTTTCAAGAGAAGCTAGAAAAGTAAATTTTTATGGGAATCTCATGATTTTTAAACATTATAAAAACTAGAGGATATGTGTAATTTTTGTGTTCGGTGGGAGCAGAGGTACCTTTTAGGCCAAACTGAAGGCCAAGGAAAGCACATCTGTGGGCCTCGAAGTCTCCACACTTCCAGTTTCAGCTTATAATAGGGTAGTCAAGTATTATGTTAACAATCAGTTCAGTTCAGTCACTCAGTCATGTCCGAGTGTTTGCGACCCCATGAATTGCAGCACGCCAGGCCTCCCTGTCCATCACCATCTTCCTGAGTTCACTCAGACTCATATTCATCGAGTCAGTGATGCCATCCAGCCATCTCATCCTCTGTCGTCCCCTTCTCCTCCTGCCCTCAATCCCTCCCAGCATCAAAGTCTTTTCCAATGAGTCAGCTCTTCGCATGAGGTGGCCAAAGTACTGAAGTTTCAGCTTCAGTATCATTCCCTCCAAGGAAATCCCAGGGCTGATCTCCTTCAGAACGGACTGGTTGGATCTCCTTGCAGTCCAAGGGACTCTCAAGAGTCTTCTCCAACACCACAGTTCAAAAGCATCAATTCTTCGGCACTCAGCCTTATTCACAGTCCAACTCTCACATCCATACATGTCCACAGGAAAAAACATAGCCTTGACTAGACTGACCTTAGTCGGTGAAGTAATGTCTCTGCTTTTGAATATACTATCTAGGTTGGTCATAACTTTTCTTCCAAGGAGTAAGCATTTTTAATTTCATGGCTGCAGTCACCATCTGCAGTGATTTTGGAGCCCCCAAAATAAAGTCTGACACTGTTTCCATTGTTTCCCCATCTATTTCCCATGAAGTGATTGGACCGGATGCCATGATCTTCGTTTTCTGAATGTTGAGCTTTAAGCCAACTTTTTCGCTTCCTCTTTCACTTTCATCAAGAGGCTTTTAGTTCCTCTTCACTTTCTGCCATAAGGGTGGTGTTATCTACATATCTGAGGTTATTGATATTTCTCCTGGCAATCTTGATTCCAGCTTGTGCTTCTTCCAGTCTAGCGTTTCTCATGATGTACTCTGCATATAAGTTAAATAAGCAGGGTGACAGTATACAGCCTCGATGTACTCCTTTTCCTATTTGGAACCAGTCTGTTGTTCCATGTCCAGTTCTGACTGTTGCTTCCTGACCTGCATACAGATTTCTCAAGAGGCAGGTTAGGTGGTCTGGTATTCCCATCTCTTTCAGAATTTTCCACAGTTTATTGTGATCCACACAGTCAAAGGCTTTGGTATAGTCAATAAAGCAGAAATAGATGTTTTTCTGGAACTCTCTTGCTTTTTCAATGATCCAGCAGATGTTGGCAATTTGATCCCTGGTTCCTCTGCCTTTTGTAAAACCAGCTTGAACATCAGGAATTTCACAGTTCTCGTATTGTTGAAGCCTGGCTTGGAGAATTTTGAGCATTACTTTACTAGCATGTGAGATGAGTGCAATTGTGCGGTAGTTTGAGCATTCTTTGGCATTGCCTTTCTTTGGGATTGGAATGAAAACTGACCTTTTCCAGTCCCGTGGCCACTGCTGAGTTTTCCAAATTTGCTGGCATATTGAGTGCAGCACTTTCACAGCATCATCTTTCAGGATTTGAAACAGCATGTTGACAATAGAGTAATTGAAAATACTATTGGACTAGAGGACTGACTCTCAATATGTGTTTGTTGGGGCAGAGTAGGGCAGCAGGGCATTAAAGTCTGCAGGAGGAGGCTTTAAAGAGTTGCACAGATTCTGAGACTTTACCAGCCCAAATGCTTCCTTCCTTCCTGCTGTGGTGATAGCCCTAACATTGTCAGCCACTGTTCCTCTTGCAAATCCAGAGCATCCCTTGGATATGCAGTAAAGTGAAAAGAAGCCATGTCACAGGTCTAGAGCTGGTTTAGAAACTGTTTTCACGTCTGTCTTTGTATCAGACCTTTACAACACATACAATAGCTGTAATGGTTATTGTTTCCATTTATAGCTGTTGAAATAGAGACTTCCCTAGCATTCCAGTGATTAAGACTCTGCCCTTTCAGTGCAGAGAGTTAGGAACTAAGATCCCACATGCTGAATGATGCAGCCAAAAAGAAAAGCTGCTGAAACAGGCCTAGTGATTTGTTGAAGGTCATCTAACTTGGAAGGGTAAACATGAGACTAGATACCTAATCTTATAATTTCTAGAGTTTTTCTCCCATGTATAGTTTTATGTATTTATGTGTTTAACCATACCATCACTAATTCTTGAAAAGATCTGATGTGGTGCACTTCACTATGACAGGTGATTTGGCCTCAGCTGGTCCCCTCTAGCTTGGTGTGCTTCCTGAGACCTCAGATTTTCTGTGGGCTGAGAAAGCATATGCTTTTAAAAGTTCCCTCCTGTCAGACTATAATGCCTAGCAGATACACATACATTCATTCCTCTAGTCCAACAGTACTTTACATTACTCTATTGCAACAAGATATTAGATAGCATCACTGACTCAGTGGACATGAATTTGAGCAAACTCTGGGAGATAGTGAAGGATAGGGAAACCTGGTGTGCTGCAGTCCATGGGGTCGCAGAGTCAGACATGACTTAGGAACTGACCACAACACAACAAGATACTGAATTCCTCCCACCAGTTGTTCCTCTTGGAACCCTTCTTCATTACCAGCTTTCCTCTTGGCTCTGTAGGGTTCTGGGTTTCCTTGTTCTGGACTGTTTTGTCACCCACTAAAAATCCCATGGATGGAGGAGCCTGGAAGGCTGCAGTCCATGGGGTCGGTAAGAGTTGTGCAAGACTGAGCGACTTCACTTTCACTTTTCACTTTCATGCATTGGAGAAGGAAATGGTAACCCACTCCAATGTTCTTGCCTGGAGAATCCCAGGGACAGAGGAGCCTAGTGGGCTGCCGTCTATGGGGTTGCACAGAGTCAGACACGACTTAAGCAACTTAGCAGCAGCAGCAGCAAGCCTCAGGGGAACACTGAATCCAGAGCTGTCCTGAGTACAGGTGGTATGTGACCTGGACATCAGTTGTCTGGAATTGGACTCATGATTTTTACATAGGCTGCTAAAAAGCTGCCAAAGTTGACATATGGCAAATTTGGATGATAAACGATAGACATCATTAAGGGAGCTAGAATTTAAAATTCCCTAAGTATTCTCCCTAGTCTAGTTTAAGATGCAACAGTCATACATCTAGGTATCACTACCAGAAGAATTTTAGTAATCTGACATTTCTGGGGTTCATTAAATGCTGCAGTTAACCCTTCAGCAATGGCAGGGGGCTGATAGTGTAATTGGGGGACCCTCTGGTGGAGTTGAAAGTCCCCATGTGAGTTAAAATTGGCTCTCTCTTCATGGGTGCACTTTCTCCATATCAGCAGCTCCACATCTATGGATTGAGTAAGCTGTGGATTGTGTTGTATTCTAGTATTTACCATTAAAAAAAATTTGTATATAAGTTGGATCCATGCATTTCATACCTGTGTTGTTCAAGGGTCAGTTGAATTCTGAAGAATTCTGGAATGTGCAAAATTAGGTGGACATTGTGGCTATCTTTGACATAGCCTTTTATTTATTTATTTATTTATTTAATTTTTACTTTATTCTACTTTACAATACTGTATTGGTTTTGGCATACACTGACATAGCCTTTTAAAGTGATTGTTTCTTTCATGTCTGGAAACTGGCCAGGGAAGGATGGTGGGGAGAGCTGGTTACTGCTGGGTATCTCAGTATTTATAACAGAGCTCTGCATGTCAACTGTATGAAAAGCTGTTCAGTCTAGTCTTTCTCATCTTTGCTCCAAACCATCGAGACTGACTATGTGTTTGGGAGGGAGAGAGACACAGGGTGAGAGAGAGAAACAGAGAGACAAGAGCAGGGGAGAGAGGAGGGTGTGGGGGTGGTGGACGTTTAGTGACCGAGAAAGCACTGCGTGAAAAAATGGCTTGGTACAACTTTGCTGTGAATATTTGTAGGAGGAAATAGCGCCTGTTGCCAGGACCTTACTTTTCCCAGGATCGGCTTCGATTACAGTTTTTATAATCAGGAGTGGCAGGTAACCAGTGGGAAGGGTGTGTTTCAGCCTTATCTTGAATTCTTCCTTACTTGACTTGACTTAATTAAAAAACCGGAGAACAGTCTAGTGTGTAGTTTGTACCATTTCCTTTGCATGTAATGAAAGTTTTATTTAAAGTCCTCATAAGCATTTCCACTTTTTTCAGCAGTAAGAATAATCAAATGAGAATTGTAAACACTTTTGAGGCCACTTTTATTCGACAAAACAATTCTCTTAAGCTAGAGTTTTCTCTTTCACTGTCTGAAACACTTAGGGGCAGAAGAGTCTGACTTTTTAAGGAAAAATATGAATTCTTGTACATTGTCACATACTGTTCAAGGCTTTTTCAGTTTAATAATAAATATTTTAAAACAAGAAAGGGACTTATTGATATGCTGGTCTCAGACTTCTTCTAACAGAAATATAGAGTGCAGAGTAATTCTCAGATTATTTGAAAAATATAGCAAGATATTTTAAATTTCCCTCAGTGACCACATAAAATGTCATTTATCTGTCTAGTTCAACACAGAGATATTGGTAGCAAGTGAAAACTGAGGGTGGCTTAGAATAATAGCAGCTAATTTATACAGTTGTATGCCAGACTTGTTCATACATATTTGTGTAAGTTCATACAAACACACACACATATATTCCTTTAAATCCTCACAATAATGTGTTGGTCAGGTACTATTATTATCACAACTTTACACATGAACAAACTGAGGTACAGTGAGGTGAAGCAACCATCACAGGTCACACAACTAAACCCTGATCACTTGCATCCAGGCAGTCTGTACTATGTGGACTCCCTGACATGGCATTGCAGGGGCTCAGTGGAGGGTCAGGATTCTCCCATGCTGGCACCTGTGTCTAAGTTGTCCCACAGTGTTCTTGTGGGACATGGCTGCTATCACTCAGCAATCTCCAAAGGCTGCAATGGGTGACACCCATTGAGTCCTTACTACCTGCTGGGTAATGAAGGAAGTGCTTTACCTACATTATCTCGCCAGTTCTCCCAGCAACTTTATGGGGTAGGAGTGGTTGCATCTTTATTTTACATATGAGGAAACTGAGACCTAGAAAGATTGAGTCACTTGTTCAAGATCACCAGCCAGTAGGGCCAGGACTTACCATTGTGCTGTCCTACTCTTCTGCTCCAGGAGCTAGGCTCCTAATTTCTTTGCACTCCCTAGTGAGTCTCTGCCAGCACACATTTTCTATATGTCATGACTGTTTTGCTAGGAACTTTCTTGAATTATGGATTCAGAGGTACTTTCAGAGAGAGAAAGCCCAGGTTACCAGGGAATCTGGAAGAAAGGAGATGACAGGGACTCTTCCCTTCAGAGGGGTGTGTGCAGATACATTATAGTGTGTTCCTGTTGGGAAGGGGGCACTGACTATTAAAATGGGAGCTGTCAAAATACTTGCTGTGGTTGGTTACATCTTAGTCATCATCCTTAGATGTAATATGCATTGTCTATTTCTCTTTTATTCATTCATTTGGCCGCTTTTGATGCCTTAAGTGTTCTAACTGCCTATTACAGCTGTAAAGCTCTAGCAGCATTACTTGAAAATAAAATCAACTCATCCACAGGCATACCTCAGAGATATTGTAGGTTCAGTTTCAGCTCACAACAATAAGGTAAATATCTCAATAAAGCTAGTTACATGAATTTTTTTTAATTTTAAAGTTTATATAGAAGTAATCTTTATATTGTAGCCTATTAAGTGTGCAATAGTATTATGTCTAAAAAAAACATACAACTTTTTTAAACATACAATCTTAATTAAGAAATGCTTTATTGCTAAGAAATGTAAAGCATCATCTGACAGTGCAGGGTTGCCACAAATCTTCAATTTTTAAAAAATGTGGTATTTATAGTGTACAATAACATGAAGCACAGTAAAATGAGATATGCCTGTATATAAGCTGTCAATATTATAAAAATAGTTGTAGTAATTCCAGTTATTGTAAAATGAAAGTATAAATATATAATATCAGATTTTACCTGAGAATAATAAGTGTTTAATTCTGTTTAATTCTGTGTTTAATTAGTGCTATTTTAATAAACATTTAATTCTGTATTTATAGTATATTAAATGCTTTGCCCGAAATTGGGATGTGACTCTCAATACCTCATGTCACTTCTATGTCTGAATATAAAGTTTGTGACAAAGAAATGTGTTGATAGAATATAATATCTCCATCAATGGGAGCAATTAGTAAACTGACTCAGTTGTCATGAAGGAATATTTAAAATTTCTTTTTGATATAATAGTGATTTATTAATAGTGATTAAAAAATGTTAATAGTAAGTAAAGCATTGGAGAATTCCCTGGTGGGCCAGTGGTTAGGATTCCACACTTTCACTGCCAAGGGCCCAGGTCGGGGAACTAGGATCCCACAAGCTGGGAGGTGTGGCAAAAAACAAATAAACAAAGGAAAAGTGGTAAGTAATGTATCAACAATTGTTAATTTTTTATGATGTATCATTAAAATAACAATGAAGGAAAAAAAATATGGAAAGACTTCACTTACAATTACTGTTGTTATTCTCCAATGTTCTTTTCTAGGCCTAGGCTCTGTGTTTGTGAAGCTGCCAAATGAGGTTCCTATTGCAATTCTGTGGTGGAGGAATTCTTGTGAAAAATTGTGCTCCATTTGAGGGTTGTGCTTCAAACCAGCTCTGGTAGTACCCACATTTAACTTACTGTCATTAGCTAGCTTTAGTCTGGTATCTTAGAACTTTGGTGGCACCATTACAGTATTGAGATGTATCTTTGTTTTGTTTTTTTTTTGGTGTTGGTGGTGGGGCTATGACTTTACCATCAGCACATGGAAGAGGAGAAGGCAATGACACCCCCACTCCAGGCCTCTTGCTTGGAAAATCCCATGGACGGAGGAGCCTGGTAGGCTGCAGTCCATGGGGTCGCTGAGAGTCGGACATGACTGAGTGGCTTCACTTTCACTTTCATGCATTGGAGAAGGAAATGGCAACCCATTCCAGTGTTCTTGCCTGGAGAATCCCAGGGACGGGGGAGCCTGGTGGGCTGCTGTCTATGGGGTCACACAGAGTCGCACATGACTGAAGCGACTTAGCGGCAGCAGCAGCATGGAAGACCTATACAATACTAGGTTTTTATTGTATGTTTTGTTGTATATAGTGAGTTTGTGGGTATTAATAGGCCTTTACACATAAGAGTTGAATTCCCTCTTTAGCTTGGATTCCTGTATATTGTTGAAAAGTTCTCAGCTCAAGATAGGCAGTGGATGGGACCTGAAGTAATAATCTACCTAATTCTTTCAAAGGGACAGCAACATGTATTCCCAAACTCAGGATAAACAACTTCCTCTGGCATCTCCCTTTTCCTAGTTTTCTTTCTGAAATTGTGGATTTCTTATCTTAGTATTTGTAAAACTTGCCTGATTATAAAGGTCATCTAAAGTGTTGGTGAAAAACACAATTTTCTGGATCCTTTCCAGGCCTGTTGAATCTGAATTTTGAGGAATAGTATACTTTAAAGGGTATGATTTTTCCAGTGGTCATGAATGGATGTGAGAGTTGGACTGTGAAGAAAGCTGAACGCCGAAGAATTGATGCTTTTGAACTGTGGTGTTGGAGAAGACTCTTGAGAGTCCCTTGGACTGCAAGGAGATCCAGCCAGTCCGTTCTGAAGGAGATCAGCCCTGGGATTTCTTTGGAGGGAATGATGCTGAAGCTGAAACTCCAGTACTTTGGCCACCTCATGCGAAGAGTTGACTCATTGGAAAAGACTTTGATGCTGGGAGGGATTGGGGGCAGGAGGAGAAGGGGACAACAAAGGATGAGATGGCTGGATGGCCTCACTGACTTGATGGATGTGAGTCTGAGTGAACTCCTGGAGTTGGTGATGCACAGGGAGGCCTGGTGTGCTGCGATTCATGGGGTCGCAAAGAGTCGGACACGACTGAGCGACTGAACTGAACTGACTGATACTTTAAACAGAGCTTTATATGAAATAAAGCACAGGAGATCAGACCAGGTGGGAAGATCATCTTACCCACCCAAACTCATCATGCAGAAGACTGCCACAGCCGTCACTTTGCCTCAGTGAAGAGGGAAAATGTGTAGATGGGTAATTTTCTCTGTGTCACTTGCAGCTCCAGGAGTCTACTCCTCGCGAAATTACAATTATGTACATGATGGGATGTGTGTACATTTAGAATTTTTCTAATGCTGTCTTCATGTGGTTAATGGGTTGTTTAAAAGTCAGTTTATGCACTGAAAAATGGCTCCCTCATTAAACTCAATGGTTTAATTTGAAAGATAAGCAGAGTTTATGCAACTCTAGGTCATTGCCCAGATCTGAAGTAGTATTCCCTGGAAGTGAGCTGGTCCCAGAGTTGGGAAATATTGGGGCTTTTGAGTTAAACTCACTTCCTGATTCCTCTCCTCACGTCTCTCCTGCTGTCCTCCAGCTGCCTACTCTGTCACCTCTCTCTCCTCTTCTTTCCTTGATAGTGCTCCATGCTCCAAAATCATCTTTGCCTCCCTTTGAAGGTCTTCTCTTGAGTCAAAAGATAGAATGGCAGAAATCAAGCATAATCCATATGCATTTATGGACTATGCACAATCCGTAACCCAATAATTCTTATCCTCTAGATTTGGTGATAAATGGCAGTTCACTCCAGCACTCTTGCCTGGAAAATCCCATGGATGGAGGAGCCTGATAGGCTACAGTCCGTGGGGTCTCAAAGAGTTGGAGACAACTGAGCGACTTCACATAGTAGAAAGAAAAGAATGGATAAATGCACAGATGCCCTAGTGGGAGTGACTGATGAATGACTTAGTGCATTAACAAACTGCCCCACATTGAGAGAGGGAGAGCAGGGTAGGAGAGGGTTAGGTTGAGGATTTGCGATTAGCAGATACAAACTGGTGTATATATAGACTAGATAAACAATAAAGTCTTACTGTATAGCACAGGAAACTATATTCAATATCCTGTGATAAACCATAATGGAAAAGAATATGAGAACGTATACATATATATATAACTAAGTCATTTTGCTGTCCAGCAGTAATTAACACAGCATTGTAATTCAACTATACTTCAATTAAAAAAGAAAAAAACCTGTCATTGGCATTCTAAGACAATGCATGTTAACTAAAGGAATAAGTCTCAAATACATGCTATCAGGCAGTTGCAAAGGAGAGTGAGGGGAAATTTGGGGCAGAGGGATCTTTAAATCAAACCAAAAGGGGCATAGTTCACTCTGCTACCCGAGGTCAGCCGTTGTTCTTAGAAACACGATATGATGTTCAGCCAAGAAAACCAGGGAGACATGCTTGTGTCTGGTTAAAGGGCAATTCCAGGCCTTTCTTCCCACCCTCTTAGTTTGTCTCACCTCTAGCAGGGCACTACCTGGCCACCCTCTGCAGGGTAGAGGTTGTTCCAGAAGCAGACAGTTTCCAGGAGAGTCATGAACTGTGCAAATCCACGTTCACAGTCCTCACATTTTTTGGTATTTAAGGCTGTTGACTTGTGGACTAAATGGTTGTCAGAGTCCTTTCACGTAGATAGAGTCAAGAACCTTTGGCTCAGGCTCTTATCACTCTATGTAAAGGTGAAAAATTGACTGGAAGAAAATGTGGCATTTTTATTCTCCCTCATGTGAGTTGAAAGTTTAGTTTCCATGTCTTTCTGTGTCACTGAAATAATAAATGCAAATCCAACCAGGCAGGCTTTTTTTTTCTTCACTAAAGGATTCTGCATTAGGAAATGAAAAATTTGACAGAGTAAATGCAGAGTGAATAATAGGAAACACATTGTATCCCCCCTTTCCCAAGCCGAGATACAAAGCTCAGTCATTCATCAGGCTATGTGTTGCGACATTTTATGCCATCCTTGGGTCCTTAGGTATCATGACTGCTTGGTGATTTTCAGTGATGGGGCAGACCTACAGAGATAAGACAGGATGTGTCTCTGTTGAATTTAATTTTTACCTTACCCTCACTCATTTAATGCTTTTCATATTTAAAAATCTGAAATATTGGTAACAGAAATTTGATGGGCCTGGTTTCCATCTACAAGATGTATTGAATGATACTGAAGAAATATTTTGGCTTAAAACCAATGATTAAATATGTTAAGAGACCTATTTTTCTGAGTGCTTTTGTATTTAGTGTTGCATTTTAAGTGACTTTGAAGTAGAGTTAGTGTTTAAATTACTTATTCTTTAAGGAACAAGTGTAGATATTTTATTAGGAAATAGTGAAGAGTTTATCAGTAGTAAGTGACACTTCCTGGGTGCCAGGCTCTATGATATGTGTATCATATGTTGTTCTCACTACAACCTCAGGAATGGCTGCCATTTTTGTTGGTGTTTTTAGATGGGGAAACTGAAGCACAGGGATTTTGGATGACTTCAACAAGGTCTACCCTGGCTAGAGGTGCTGCTGGGCTGTGGGCCAGACAGCACTACTCCACAGTCTTCATGTGAATCCATAGAGCTGTACTGCCTCTGCAGCAACAACGAAAATGTCTAGAAGAATGCACTGAAACCTGGCAGGACAAGTCCCCTCTAGGATTGCAAAAACTTTATTTATGATGATAATGTATTCATGTATTAAATGTGATTGAAACTTGTAAAGTTAAAATTGTCAAAGTCCTCAGTCAGGTTATTAATTTCCACAAATTTGTTGAGAATCTAGGGATTATGTTAAAGAGATTATCTTCTTGTTTTTTTCAGATGAGGAAACTGAGGTTATATGACTTGCTTAAGCACATAAAACTAGTTAGTGACAGAGCAGTTTTGCTGATTTTGTGTGCTTTCTATTGCATTTTTGAGACATATCTTGTGTGGAGTAGTTTGTAGATCTTAAGTGAATAGTTTGAGAATTTTATCAAATGCATGTAACTCATGTAACCAATTTCAGAACCATATAGATGATTTAATTCTTGTGATAAAAATTATTTCCATTGATCCTTAACATTCCCTTGTATTAGGCAACTCTTTGAAAACTTCCCTTGTGTGTATTAGTAAGAATTCAAGTACTTACATTTTATGTGTATCCATACATTTTACCTATCTCAGCAAAGATACATCTTAATGTGTATGTGTGTATACTTCCTTAAAGACAGAAATAGGATTTTCACAAAGTCCCATGAGCTTCTTTTTATCCTTTTGCAAACCAGTTTCTAACTGATGAAATTGCTAATTGCTGTTCCTTGTTTATCATTCACTCCAGTTGGTCTATAGCCTGACATAGTTATTATTACATACAAAAGAATTCTTCAGTTGTTTGATGCTCAAGCTCCCCAGACACACTTAGAGTCAAAGTATACATGTCTTTTTTTTTTTTTAACTAAGCAGTTTTTTGTGTTAAAGTCTTGAGAAAGTTTTGTTAAAAATAAGATGTATTGACTAAAGGCTGTATCTGAGCATGAGCATCTTTGGTCTGCTGTGCTTTGTGTTAACTAGAAAAGCTTTCCAGCTGAGTTGGTGGTGAATCAACAATGATAGTCTGTCAGCTTGGCTCCTTGTGCATCCTTCTCTTTCTCTTTCTGTTTACTCTACAGGCTTGGTGAATGGTGTGTGTATGTGTAAGAGCTGTTGTCTGGCAATGGTACCAGTGTTCATGAGTGATTTTTCAAAACCTATTCCATATTCAAAAGTATGGAAAATGTCCTCTAGAGTGAGTGGATCTCAATTCATGTAAGTTTGACATCTAAAATAGTAGTCTTCTTTTTGTATCTTGTTCTACAGAATTATTCTAAAATCCCTAGCAAATGTTCCCAAAGGAAGTAAAGTAGTTTTATAGCTATACTCATATCCGTAATACTATAATTGAGAAAATTGGAGGTAACAGCTGTTCAATAGAAGAATGATTATATCATAGTGAATATATAGATACTAAAAATGATTGATATGTGGCCAAGTTTTTACATGGAAAGGTTTAAATAAGACAATATTAAAAAGAAGATCCTAAAGTTTTGATTGCTATTTTAAATACTATAAATAGTAATTTTTACTTATGTGAAAAGTTTATACCTTAGAAGAAATTGCTTATGAAACTTTTATGCATGAAAATAATTAAAAATTTTTTTTTGGCTAGGCCATACAGCATGGGATCTTAAGTTCCCTGACCAGGGATTGAACCTGTGCCCCTTGTAAGTGGAAGCAAGGAGTCTTAACCACTGTACTGCCAGAGAAGTCCCTGGAAATAATTTTGACTTTATTTTGTTTTAAAAACATTAAAAGAGTTTTTATTTTGAAATAATTTAAACTACAGAAAAGTTGCAAGAATGATGTCAGTAACTCTCCCTGAGCCTATAGCTATAGTCCCTGATTTTTAACATTTTGTTATATTTGTTTTCTTACTTGCTTTCTCTCTTTCCTTATATGTGTACATATTTTTCCTGAATCATTTGAGGTAGCAGGTACATCATGCCCATTTACTCCCTTAATCTTCAGTGCATTTTTCCTAAAAACATCAATATTCTCTTGTGTACATACAGTAGAATTATTAAATTCAGGAAATTTAACATGGATATATAAAACTTTAAACAATGTACAGTCTATACTTCAATTGTCCATCGTCCTAACCTTGTTGTTTTCTAGCATTTGCCCCTCTCCAGTTCCGAATCCAGTCCAAGATCATATATTGTATTTAGTCATGTTGTCTCTTTAGTTTCCTTTAATCTTCCCCACCTTTCTTTTGTCTTTTATGATATTGGCATATTTGACGAATATGGACTGGTGATTTTATATTCCTCAGTTTAAATTTGTTTGATGTTTCCTTGTGATAAGATTCAGATTTCTTCCTGAGGAAATTCAATGTTTGGCTAGAAAACTACAAAAGAAATGTCATGTTCTTCTCAGCATGTGGCATCTGGAGTCACATGATGTCTATCTGCTCCTCATTGGTCATGTTAATATTGATCATTTGATTAAACTATCTGATTTCTGCACGGTATGGTTGCGATTTTCCCCCGTTAACAGCTGTTAAGCATTCTGAGGAGAGATGTGCTATGAGCATAGAGGATAAGTATGCTCCTTATCTTACTCTTGGGACTTCCCTGGTTGCTCAGATAGTGAAGTGTCTGCCTACAATGCGGGAGACCCAGGTTCAACCCCTGGGTCGGGAAGATCTCCTGGAGAAGGAAATGGCAACCCACTCCAGTATTCTTGCCTGGAACATTCCATGGACTGGAACCTGGTAGGCTACAGTCCATGGGGTCGCAGAGTTGGACACGACTGAGCAACTTTACTTTCACTTATCCTACTCTTTCCTCTAGACTTAGCATCTGTCTTGGTTTTTAGAAACCAAGACTACTCGCATTTCCCAAGACTCACACATACATACCCTTGATAAAGAGGAAAACTTGAGTGATTTTGCTGAGATTATATCTTTGTCTGTGATACTCCCCATTCAACCCTATCTAGTTTGTACCACAATTTAAGCCTATCTCAAAATGCTATCTGTACTTCCCTATTTGTAACTCGATTTAATGTTTTCCTCTTTGACATCCAGGAGCACTTTGTACTTTTCTTGGGGGACATATTAACTTCTACTTTGTGCTTGTAACTAATGGTGTACTTCCTCCGTCTCGGTTACCACACAGCCAATGCCTTGAGGACATGGACTGTGTCCTAATCTGCAACCTTTATTGGGCTTAGAAGAGGCAGTTGTTGGGAGACACATGATCGGTGTTTTTTCATGAAATGTGTATTTACTCCTACTACTCACTGCTTCTGATATGCTAGAAATACTCAATTGCATGTTTCAAGAACTCAGTTTCATCTGTTTAACATCTCTACACCTCCTGTTTAACATGTTGCTATTTTGCCCCTGAAGTAAGAATGGAAACCCTTCAGTGTCTGTCATTTTTGTATTCTTAGCTCAGGTGTTAAGAAAAGTGAGTGAATGAGTTGCTTCCTTACTATGAGGATTTGTGTTTTACGTTGTCATCTAAGTCTCTTAATAGGGCACCAGGCCAACTTTTCATGGCTTTGACAAGAAGGTATGATGAGGTCTGCTCTTCCTCTGGGGCATGCTTCTAACACTCATTAAGGATAACTCCATGTGGGTATAGACAGGAAAGCAGTTCCCTACCTCAGGACTCCTCTGTGTATAGGCTTTAGAAACTGAAAGTATAACCTGCCAAAATCACAGGAGTTAGGAGCCAAGGTTATTAATTTGTTCACATAGTATTAATTTATTCTGCCAAGACATGTAAGAACAAGCATTAATTTAGTTTGTAAGTTTAATGAATGTTTAGAAGAACTGAAATTCTAAGTAGGTCAATCAAATCTTACGGTACAGCT
The DNA here is from genome assembly GCA_917880005.1 of Nanger dama. Taxonomy (NCBI): domain Eukaryota; kingdom Metazoa; phylum Chordata; class Mammalia; order Artiodactyla; family Bovidae; genus Nanger; species Nanger dama. The sequence goes on along the minus strand of CAKJTW010000009.1, from coordinate 30,146,657 downwards.
AACTTGAAATTATACTGGGAAAAGTTGTCCAGACAGATGACACTATACTGCGTGTTACTTTATACAGAAAGTGTATAAAATCCATCTTTTCTATAGTGTATTTTTTTAGGTTAAGTTTTCAAAATGGTTGAAGGCATATCATTCTTCATAGTGGGGCTTTCCTTTAGAACATGAACTGTCTATTATTTTAAAGATAATTTTTAAACTTTACAGTAGTTTTAGATTTCCAGGAACATTAGACAGATAGTATAGAGAACACCTCAGCCAGTTTTCCTCTATTGTTAACATCACATTTCAGTATGTTCATGTGTCACAGGTTAGAAATAAACACTGGTACATTATTCTTAACTACACTTAACACTTTATTCAGATTTCACCAATTTTTCTCTAATGTCATTTTCTTTATTCTGGGATCCCACAGAGGACACTACATTATGTTTAGTTAACATGTCTCCTTAGCCTCCTCTGGTCTGTGACAGTTTCTCATACTTTGCTTGTCTTTGATGGCCCTGACAGTTTTAAAAGTGTTAGTCGGGTTTTTTTTTTTTTTTAGAATGTCCCTCAATCTTGATTTCTTCAGTGTTTTTCTCATGGTTAGACAAGGGTTTTGGGGAAGAAGACCACAGAAGAGTAGTGCCATTCTTATTACATCGTATTAAGGTTATATATAGTCAACATGACTCATCACGTTGATGTTAACCTTGCCACAGTGGTCAGGTTTCTATACTGCAAAGTTACTTTTACTCCTTTTCAATACTTTCCTTTTTAAGCCAGTCATAATGGCCAGCCTACTCTAAATGGAGTAATAGAGTGGAAAATTAAGTTTCACTTCTTGGAGGAGGAAAGTATTATTGTGAATTCTGCTGTAAGGGAGACTTGTCTCTTCTTACTTATTTAATTATTTATTTGTACCAGTATGAACACATTATATTTGCTTTATACTTTGTATTATAATAAAATACTTTGTTATTTATTTTGTTTTTCAGACAGTTCCAGCTTTGGCCATTGGAAACTCTTTCAGCTAATTCCTGTGTCTCTGATATGTACCCATCATTTTTGTTTTTGGAGCACTTCCTGTTTTCTGGTGCTAGAGGATGCTCTGGGCTATCTTGTATATTGTTGGACCAGCCCTAGAATCAGCCATTTCTACAAGGAGCCATGGTTCATTTTGTAGGAGAATGGTATTAGAAAGCAAGATCTGGTCCAGTTTTTGATCATATAGTAATGAATTTTGCAAATGAAAGTGAAGTAGAGAACATATGCTTTGATAACAGCTTTAAGTTACTTTGAATCATATCTCCACCATGAATAGGCTGATCAGCCATCCCAGTTTGCATAGACCTGAGAGATTTTTCCAGGGATATGGGACTTCCAATGAAAAGGGTGAGTTGGCCACCCTAGTCATGGAATTGGTTATGTTCTTTGGTTGCAAGAGACTGAAATTCAAATAAAGTGACCTCAGTTTAAAAAGGGAATTTAATGATTCATTTAACTGAGAAATATAAGGATGTATGGATTTCAGGAAGAGCTGGATCCAGGGATCAAATTATTTAATTAGGGCTCCCTCCAACTTCATGTTTCAACTCCACTTCTCTCTGTGTATTGATTCTTTCTTAGACTCTCTGCATGTGGTGGGAAAAGTGTGGACTCTCCTTAATGGAGAAGAACAGTTGTCCTCATCTCTAGAATAAGGATCAAAACTGCAGTGCCTAGAGAGGTGGGCTTGGTGGAGGACAATAGGGAGTGATGGGAACTTTAAGGGAAGCTCTAGTTATCAATGCTATGCATGCAGGAATGCAAGTTTACTATTGCCAGATACTGCCTTTTTTCAAAAGAAGCCAGAAATTTGAAACCTTGATTTTTAAATGTTGGCAACTAATTAAATAACAACAGCAACAACATTAACACTATTTATACCAAGTAAATACACCCATGGGGAAAATCTATTAAAATATGTTTTGGGTTGCCAGTTTATAACCTCTGGCTTCAGAAGTTGATGGCCACTATCTGGCAGCCTAAGGACCTACTTGGGTACATACCTGTGAAAGGTGGCTCACTTAGTGTTCTCAGGATACATTTACTATTTTTGAAAATAGATCACATTTAACTTAGTAATCACTAAATTCATCAAGCACTTTCTGTGTGTCGGGCATTGTGATAAGCTATTTATACATCTCTTTTAATCCTTAAAGTAACCTATGAAATAGTTACTATTAGTATTATCACCATAGTCCTCCTACAGATGAAGAAACTGGGCACAGAGAAGATTTGTATTTTCCTCAATGCTTATAACTGGAAGCACCAGGGCAGGTTTTAGATCCCTGCTGGGTCTGACTGCTCAGATTCTTTGCTCCATTGCTCCATTGCTTCAAATGGCTGCAGAGAAGAGACATCTTATGTCTCAGGGTCAGAGAAGGTCTGGGATGGAAAGAACTTTGGAGATTACTCAGTATGTTAACTTCCTTATTTTAAGATGGGGAAATTGAGGCCAAGAGCATGGAGTGATGGCCTCATAGTCTATCAGTGGTGAGCTGGGATAAGTGTAAAGCCCTTTTGATGCTTCATGTAGCTTCTGGGATTTGCTAACTGCAAGGACTAAATCCATGGTGGGTTTTACAAAGCATTCTGAAGACTTGACAAATGATCCCTGCAATTGCTGTTTCTGAATTGACATAATTCTTCATCTCTCATGTTAGGCTTTTCGAAGGGAAGGATATTTTCCTGTCTTTTTAACCAGGAAAGAAGATTATAACAATCATTTTTATCTAAAGTGATAATTTCATCTATATGCTTAGCCATCACTGTGATTTGAGTATGAGGCCAGAGTAAGATAGGGAAGAAATTTCACAACTGTGATAAATATGTGTTTTAAGGTCTTTCTATCAATTCCTAAGAGATACGTCACCAAGATGCCTTGAAAGTTACATTTTGTCTTCATACAAATGATCATAATGTTCAATTTCAAAATACTAAATTCCAATGTGTGATTCGTTAAAGGTATATGTGTGTGAATTTAACAGATATTTAAAGAAAACCATGTTTGTAATTGTATAATTGATTTCCAATGTTGTATTAATTTCAAATATACAGCACTGTGATTCAGCCATACATGCACACATATATATCTATTCTTTTCCCTAATGGGTTATTACAAAATGTTGATTATAGTTCCTTATGTTATACAGAAGGTCCTGTTGATTTTCTATTTTACATTATATATAGGAGTGTGTATATGTTAATCCCAGAGTCTCTCCCACCTGCTTTCTCCTTTGGTAACCATAAGTTTGTTTTCTATGTTGGTCTGTTTCTGTTTTGTATATAAGTTCATTTGTATATTTTTTTAAAGATAAGCAATATCATACAATATTTGTCTTTTCTGTCTGGCTTACTTCACTTATTATGATAATCTCTAGGTCCATCCATGTTGCTATATATGGCATTATTTCATTCTTTTTATGGGTGAGTAATATTCCATTATATATATATAAATACACCACATTTTCTTTTTCTATTTATCTGAGAGACAGCCTTTTGTGTGAGAGAAATTTTTCTCATTTTGGGGGAATATAAAAATTAATAAGGCATGATTCCTATCTTCAGGGAGCTTATTACATAGTAGAAAAAAATATTAATAAACCTCAATTACAATAGAATAAAATAAAAGAAAAATAAAACCACTGAGGAAGTACTAGAAAAGAAGTATCAAATCTGACTGAAAAGATCAGGGAGGTCTTCACAAAAGATTTGAGCTGGATTTTGAAGGCTGGTCAGATTTTAGCAACTGCAGACAGGGATGAAAGCTCTAAAGAGAAAAGGAAGTGCATGAGTAAAGATGCAAAGTGAGAAACACAGGATGCCTTAAGAAAACATGTGATAACAAATTTGGTCATATGTGCAGGGCTCTCTCATTGCCAGACTAAAGAGTCTGCTCTGCTTGGTAAACCTGGAGGATCTATTATAGACTTTGAATGGAGAAATGAGATGATCAGGGATTTTTATAGGTGGACTTCACAGGACTGAAGGTGAATAGACTATTAGAAAGGCTATTGTGGAGCTTTCAACAAGAGCCAGTGCTGGGGGAGTAGAAAGAACATTGAAGGACATGGTGGAAGTAGTCTTTGGACTTGGTAGTGGGATGTGAGAAGGGCTTACAAGTTAATTATAGGTGATTTCTGTGGTTTGAAGCCTCTGTAACTAGGAGAATGGTAGCATTATTATAGAAATGGGGAAGAGGGAGAGGAACTGGTTTAGAATAGAAGATGGGATAATTCAAATTATTGAGATAGATGAGCTGTCTAGCTATAAAGGGAGATATATGTACATTTGGGTCTAGGGTTCTAGTGTGAGTATAGTTTACAGATTTAGGCTTGGGAGTCATTTACATGGGAAATAAGAGACAGGCTTAGCTGTTTATTATACTATGCCTGTAATTTTCTTCATTTTTTTATTGAAGTATACTTAATTTGCAATATTCTGTTAGTTTCATGTACAGCAAATGATCAGTATATATTTTTTTGAGATTATTTTCCATTGCAGGTTATTATAAAATATTGAATGTTGTTCCCTGTGTTATACAATAAATGCTTTTTGCTCTGCTATTTTGTATTTAGTAGTTAATATCTATTAATCTCATGCTTCTTACTTATCCTTCCCCATGCCCCTTTCCACTTGGTAATCAAGAATTTGTTTTCTGTGTCGTAAATCTGTTTCTGTTTTGTGTATAGAATTATTTGTATTACTTTTTAGATTCCACAGATAAGTGATATATGTATATATAACTATTAATTTTTCTCTGTATGACTTATTTCACTTAGTTCATATTTTCTACGTCCATCCATCTTTCTGCAAATGGCAATATTTCAGTCTTTTTATGGATGAATATATTCCATTACATATATATACCACATCTTAAGCTAATCATCTGTAGATGGGCATTTGGGTTATTTCCATGTCTTGGCTATCGTAAATAGTGTTGCTGTGAACATTCAGGTGCATGTATTTTTTCAAATTAGAGTTTTTGTGTTTTCCATATATATGCCCAGAAGTGGGATTATTGGATCATATGGTAGCTCTATTTTTAGTTTTTTAAGGAATTTCCATCCTGTTTTCCATAGTGGCTGTACCAGTTTACATTCCCACCAACCATGTAGGAGAGTTCCCTTTTCTCCACAGTCTCCAACATTTATTATTTGTAGACTTTTTGATGATGGGTATTCTGACCAATGTTAGGTTATACTGCATTTTTGTGGACCATCTTGGAAACATGTCTGTTTAGGTCTTATGCCTGTTTTTTGATTGAGCTGTCTGTTTTGTGATATTGAATTGTATGAGCTATTGTATATTTTGGAAATTAAGCCCTTGTCAGTCTACCTCATTTACAAATATTTTCTCCCATTCTGTAGGTTGTCTTTTTATTTTGTTGATGGTTTCCTTTTCTGTGCGAGAGTTTTTAAGTTTGATTAAGTCCCTTTTGCTTATTTTTGCTTTTATTTCTTTTGCCTTGGGAGACTAATCTAAGAAAATATTGCTACAATATATATCTGAAAATATTTTGTCTGTATTCTCTCTAGGAGTTTTATGGTGTCATGTCCTATGTTTAGGTCTTTAAACCATTTTGAGTTTATTTTGTATATGTTATGAGGGAGTGTTCTAATTTCATTGATTTGCATGAGGTTATCCAGCTTTCTCACCACCACCTGCTGAAGAGGCTGTCTTTTCTCTATTGTATATTCTTGTCTTCTTTGTTGTGGGTTAATTGACTGTAGGCATGTGGGTTTATTTTTGGTTTCTCTATTTTGTTCCATTGAAATGGAGCTGTTTTTTGTGCCAATACCATGTTGTCTTGCTTATGTAGCTTTGTAGTATTATTGAAGTCTGGTTGGGATATGCTTCCAGCTTTGTTATTTTTCCTCAGGATTGCTTTGGTAATTCTGGATCTTTCATGGTTCCATATAAATTTTAGGATAATTTTTAGTTCTGTGAAAAATGTTTTGGATATTTTCATAGGGGTCACATTAAGTCTGTAGATTGCTTTGGGTAGTGTGGCCATTTTAACAATATTCTTCTAATCCAAGGACATGGGATATCTTTCCATTTTTTGAAATCATCTTCAATTTCATTCATCAATATTTTATAGTTTTCAGTGTATAGGTCTTTCATCCCCTTGATTAGGTTTATTCCTAGGTATTTATGTGATTTTAAAGCAGTGTTTTTTTTTTTTTTTTTTTTACTTTCTGGTATTTCATTGTTACAGTAAAGAAGTACAACAGATTTCTATATATTAATCTTGTACCCTTACACCTGTTATTTTCTAATCTGTAGATAAGTTTTTAAAAATATATGATAGCATTCAGTTCTCATTACAACACCATGAAACTGGGACCCAGAGAGGTTGATTAGTTTGCTCATATTCTCAGAGTTTCTTCATCCCAAAGACGAACTTTTTGCCAGATCTTGTTCTGGTGAGAGGCAAAATTTGAAGCATACTGAGTTGAGTTCCCTGTAAGAAAGCTAAGGTTTGACTGTATTGAAAGGAGGCTGAGATGGAATGAAGACAGAATTTGCTGGGATTGCAGAGAAGGGAGGCCAGTGTCCTAACAGGGTTTATTGATAGGTATGGGTCTTCCCAAGGTGCAGAGGAAGAGCCAAAGATGTTCATGGAAGAGTGGACGTGGGAGAAGACGTGGATCCTGGTTCTAAAGCAGCTAGGGAAGGATCTTTTAGGTCTACAGACAGCCATGAAGAAGGATGGCAGATAGTGGGGAAGTCAGATGACCTATACCTGAGATTAGGAGAGATTATTAACTAAAGTTTTAGAAAATAAGATGGTGTGAGAGGAATGAAGAAAGCATAAAGAATGCTTATTCACACTGGAAGGGAGATCTAGAAGATGCATGTAAGTGAAATAAGGTGGTTGATAACTAGAGTACATTTGGATAGGGATGAAGATGCTGGTAGCTGGCAGAAAGGAGAGGAAGAGGGATGACAGAGACATTTGAGAGGAGGCTGGAGGGAATGGAAGGTTCTGAAGAAGTCTAGTTGGGATGCTGGCTAGATTACAGTTCTGTGTATAACCTAAAGTGGCTCTAAACCTAACTGCTATAAGTAAACATAGCTCAAGTGTGTCAAACTATATAAATATTTTGGAATACAGAATGGAGCTGTTGTACAACAATGCCTGGAATGTTTTCTTTGTATTGACTAATCAAGTAACAATCAACCTGCAAAGGTCAGGAGAGTTCTCTCTTCCTCTCTTTTAATGGAACAAATGTCATCATACATCAACATTGTTTTAAAATTTGTGGTAGCTACATAAATAATTCTGTGCTTGGGAGGAATAACTCTCACACCTTTGGGGGTTAATTTTACTTCCTTTGAAATGCTATAGAATTTTAAACAAGTTCTCATTTTTGGATAACTGCCATGCCAGCTTTTAAAAGTGCTAAATGGCTTTTTGTGTGTTCATCTGTGGATGTGATATTTAATTAAAAAGAGACCTGAAGTCCACCCAACTTTTAAAACATCTTTTTTCTGAATTTCAAGCCCCACTCGATGGTTGTAACAGACAAGGTGGTGTTCATGGAATTACTACAACACAGGATCTGGCATGAGATATCCTGCACATAAGACCAACCTTCCCATATTTTAATGGAGTAACTTGGTGACACTGCTTAACTTTCTTCAGCTTCAGTTTCTTCATTTGTAAAATAGGAATGGAAGCATCTTGCCCAGAGATTGCACGTGAAGATGAAGTGAGATAAGGGTGAAATGATCAGCTTCAAGGGTTGGGTGCTTGGAGCTTACTGTTATAACTCTCTGTACTGGGGAATTCAGATGTGCAACAGTGTGAGAACTCATGGTCCAGGATATGTCTACTTTCTCATCTGAGTCTCTGAAATTTCCCATAGGTTCTATAACCAAAAATGAAACTGCAGTACTTATTAAAGGGACGATATAGGAAATCTTATGGGCCACTGAGGGAATTGAATCAGCTTACTACAAGAATTTTAAGTAGCCTTAGGCACAGCCCTTGAAACTCTGCTTCTGATTCCCTTCTTGAGCTGTCACAATCCACTGGCTAATCCTTCTTGAGAGACAATGCAGGTTCCTCATCATAATAGTGAGATTAACTCTGATTTAAGAAACTTGTTTTCCTGGCAAGAGCAGAGTTCATGTTCTATTTATAGCAGATCTTTGGACTAATGTTCTCTAACTTTGCCTCTGAACTGATTCATAAACACCAGGGATTTTAAGATCGGTTCTGATTCTAAGGTTAGGAAGACAGTTCCAAAGTGGCCTAACTCTTTGACCTTTCCTACTTATCTACATTAGTCTGGAAGTTGTACTAATATTTTTGGATGTAGAAGTTGAGGGATTAGGAAATTAGCTTTCACTTTGCTAATTAGATTTTAAATAAGATTATTCTTTTCATGAGGTTGTAGGAATGGATTAGTCCAAAGAATACCTAGACATTTTTTTTTAGCCCTTAAAGGGTTACCCAGATCCTAACTTATCTCTTCATTTCCCTAACTCTCTTTTCCTCTCCCTTCCTCTTCTCTTTTCTGTTTTCTTCCTTTCCTTTCTCTTTCTTTCCCTGTTCTCACTCATCTATTATCTGTCATCCATCTGTTTATCCATCTATCAGTCTGCCTATCCTCTTTCTCTCTCTCTTATTGGGGGTCCAGCCCTGGTGGATCCAGGGAATTCGAAGCAGGGACAGAGTTGGCAAGGAAAAAGTTATTTGTTTAGAAATATAAAGAGAGATTAGGAAGAATAGTGTAGTAGGAAAATTAGTGGAGAAAAGATGCTAAATAACTTGCTTATGCAGAGAACCAATAAAACTCCGAGACAAGGGGTTTTGCACCGTCTCACGTAGGCCACCGGAGCCCGCTTGAATAGTGGAGGGTGCCCCACCTTGGGCTCCCTCTGGCGTAGGCCTTAGAAGCCAGGGCAAATAAGTAGACATGGTGAGCCTCCATGGTCCAGATGGGAATTCAGCCAGAAAAGGGAGAAAAGAATGACATGGGGGAGCCAAGCATTGGTGCCAGACCCAAGACTTTATTTTCAAAAGCAGCTTATATACCCCAAGTTGTACATAAAGAAATAATGGAATATGCAGAGTTATGCAGGGGCAGCAGTCCTGACCCTTATTGAGACCAGGCTTTCCTCTTGTATACCTTCCCGTATACAAAAGGTCCCAGGTGGTTTTACATCATCTTCTGGCCAGGGGGCCTGTTAACATTTTTATGGTTCTTTTCCTAGATAAATGTCTATCAACCAGAAAACCCATTTTCCCTTGAAGTGTTTTTTCTTAATCTGCATCACCCTCAAAGTACTAAATAAAGCTACGTTCCTGTAGAACAAAGGTGCAGTGGATTATAACGAAGAAAGTACTTAACTCAAAGATCTAATGTTGCTAATACCAAGGCTACTACCTGTTTTTTCTACATGCCAAATATATCAACAAATAAAAGATATGAAAATTTGGCAGCAAGTATTGGCTCAACAAATGAAACCCTTAATCAGTCCTATTCTAATGATTTTGACTCCTCGGAAGCCCCTGCATTCCTAGGGTGTTTTAAGGTTCCTGTGCCTCTCATGGTTGGGAGGCTGCAAACAATCACATGTGCAGCTGTAAGAGTCCGGCAGTCAGGCTAGAAAGCCATCAGAGGGCTTTTTGGATTGAAACACTCTTATTATGCTCAGGAGACTTATTATCTAAAAGCTCTAAATTAACTTTTTCCAGAAAAAGTTGGTGAGGGGACAGCCCCCTGTTAATGTCAGAAGAGTAGGTGGAAAGCATAACACAGTAAAGCAGGCAGACTCTGGTTTTGGGGCAGATGCACGAGCAGATCCAGCGAGGCTCCCTTAAGGCCCGACTCGCCTTTGTCTGTCGGGCCCCTTAACCTCATGACCTTTACCATGGGCGGGACTCCTCGTGCTGGCTCCTGGCACTCTATCATGTATCTTTGTCTACCTATATTTTGTTTTAATGGGAATGGGAACAAAGGTGATAAGGGAACAGTAGTTATCTGAAGTTTCAAATATCACTGGAGTTTGTTTAAAATGTTGCATGCAATTTTACCTGTCTTGTATCATTTCTTAAAATCATGGTCAAGGAAGAAGAGGATTTTCTAGAGTCCAAAGAGACACAATTCAGTGTAATGAGACAAAACAGAGCAAAGGAAACTTGTTGGTTAAAAGCTAGAATTCCTAGTGATAAGAAAACAATTACAATCTCCTTTACCTCTTCAAAAGAAGAGGTGCTAGTGGCTCCAGCTCCTCACCTGGCCTCATTTTCCAGTTGCCGTAAAACTTTCTGCCCTGAGATAGACTACAGCCCTTCTGTCTGCACCTCACATCTGTGTAAGCAACCATCAGCCCACCAGTGCTGTGTAAGTGATCCACTCAAAACCCAGGTCTCTTAATTGCTTGAGCTTCTCAATTCCCATTATCCTTTCCACTCCATTGCAACCTGTCATTGCCACTCCTGTGGTTACACTACATATTTTTGGTAGTGTTACTAATAGCTTCTACTCCTTCAAAATTCTGGACAGTAAATTTTGTCCTGCTATCTGATTACCACCTTCTGAATCTCAGTCTCACTCCTACCAGTTCCCTTTGCACTCTTCTTGGATGTCATAGGGACATTCAATCCATTGACCCTAGGCTTTCTAAAAATTTTCTTCTCTTTCAAATTGTTGTTTACCTTCTCACCCAGCTAGTTTCTGTGATCTGGCATTTTAGTCACATCATTGCAGAAAAGCTGAATTCAATTGTTCTCTCTCTCCGTAGTACTCATTTGAAAAAAACCCCAACCTTGTGAAGCCTGATTATCCTATGCTGTGACCATACCTGAGCAACTGCTGTTTGTAGAGAAAGTTTATGCAACTGTGCTGACTGGGCTTGTCTAAATTTATCCACCCTAAATCTGAAGTGGTATCCAATGCTGCCAGACAATGCTATTATAGTTTCCTGGCACATTAACTCTACTACACTCTAAGATGACCTATATTCTCAAACCTCCATACTTATATCCCATTTATAATCTTAACCAATTAAATGCAGATAACTAATTGCTACCGTAACTCCCTATCACTGAAACTATTAACCTACCTGCATCTGTACCTCCACATATTCTATTTTCCTTCTGTTACACTGGGAGTAGTGTTTCCACTCCCCACATCTGATGTATTACTCTGGATAGTTGTTTAAAATTAAACTGCCTTTGGTCCCACATCCCACTTGTATGTTCTGTTTCTCTTTCTTTACATAATCTTCAAATTATTTGTTTATAACTGTCTTCATTTCCCATTTTTCTTTTCACAGGTCCATTCCAGGGACACTTTTTGTACCCACCATTCTGCTGAAATTGGTCTGTTTACTACCATCTAATCAGTCAATTATCAATTTAATGGTCAGTTTCTATCCTCACCTCATTCAACCTCTTACTAGCATCTGACACAGGTGACCTCTCTTTCTTTCTCCTCTTTCTTCATCTTCTTTTCATATTTAATGATTTTATTGTTTGTTTCACAAATAAAACACGTTAGTGAACAATTCTGAAGTGATGACTGTAAATAGGTAATGAAATCCTGTTGACGACTGACTTTGATTCCTTCATAGGTGCAGATTTCCCTTTTTAAAAAAAAGTTTTTTTTTTTTTAAATATCTATTTATTTGGCTGCACTGGATGTTAGCTGCAACACCTGGGATCTTTGATCTTTGTTGAGGCATGCAAGATATTTTAGTTGCAGCATATGAGATCTAGTTCCCTAACCAGGGATCAAACTTGGGCCCCCTGCATTGGAGCTTGGAGTCTTAGTCACTGGACCACCAGGGAAGACCCCATCTTTCTCTTTTGAAATTCCTCAGCGATCTCCTGGTAAAGCACACTTGATAATTGAATATGTGACATAGTTTGAAGAGTAACTGCTAATTCCTGATTGAGTAAATATCTCCTTTCCTCTTGAAACTTTTTTCTCTAAATCGCCACATGTTTCTCTGACTTTTTCCTATCTCATGGGTTGACCTTTTAGATTTTTGCTGGTTGTTGTTTGTTATTCAGCCTCTACACTGGAATGCTCCAACATTGGGAACATAGACTCTAGAACCAAATTGCTTGGGTTCATATTCTGATTCTGTCACTTCCTATCTATATGACCTTGAGAAATTTACTGTATTATTTCCCTCATTGAGAAATGAGGGAAAATCATAGTTCCTGCTTCCTAGAGATATTGTAAGGATTGAACAAGTTAATATGTAGAGAGCATATATGAAAGTTGTCTGTTAATTAGTGCTATATATTAATGTGATATATTAATGGCAGCTGTTATTATTCCTCTCACTTTTTAATTTGGTGCTAAGGTGAAAGGGGCTTGCTTTTGGGTCATGGAACTGGAAAATGCCAATTAATAGCTTCTGGTGGCCCTTTTTTCCTGCTGTGTGGAGAAAGTCAACATGAAAAGAATGAGGCTAACATATAAAAGTAGCCAAGAAGAAGTAAGTCAGTAGTGTAATAATCAGCATTCTTGGTTGTGAACAGCGGAATCAATTCCAGATAGTCCAGCTAAATTAAACAAAAAATTGATTTATTAAAAAAAAATTAGGTAGCTGGAGGAATTTCCAGGATTACTGGAAAACACAATTGATATTTCATTGCCATGAAATATTTCAGCCATGAACAGTATAGCTAAGAAAAATGGCTAACCTCTTTAAACAATTATTCTAGGAGAAGCACATCCCTACCACCTGCTGCCACTTAACATGCCCCAACCCTGAACCTGATGTCAAAATCTGTGCCACTGATGCCCCAGAAGACTAAGACAACTTGACTACTGATATTGTTGGATAAATCAACAAATTTCCCAGTGCAAGGCCAACACTGCAGGTCTTGTGTGGCTAAATCTGTTTGGCAAAGCACAGATCATATGTTTTTGCTCTAGCTGCAAAGGAGTCTGGTGAATGTAATTTTTATGTCTTACTTTTGGAAGGCAGAATTGACAGTGTGGAAAACTATAAAGATATAAGAATGATTTGGGGCAGCCACAAGTGATATATTTCCAACACAGATTTGTGTTGTAGAAAAGGGGACCTGTTGATTTCATGTAAATTTCTTGATTTAGTTGTACCTAAGCCTGGAAACCCACTCCAGTGTTCTTGCTGGAGAATCCCAGGGACAGGGGAGCCTGGTGGGCTGCCGTCTCTGGGGTTGCACAGAGTCGGACACGACTGACGCGACTTAGCAGCAGCAGCAGCAGCAGCAGCAGCAGCAAGCCTGGAAAAGGTCAGTTTTCATTCCAATCCCAAAGAAAGGCAATGCCAAAGAATGCTCAAACTACCGCACAATTGCACCCATCTCACATGCTAGTAAAGTAATGCTCAAAATTCTCCAAGCCAGGCTTCAACGATACGTGAACCGTGAACTTCCAGATGTTCAAGCTGGCTTTAGAAAAGGCAGAGGAACCAGAGATCAAATTGCCAACATCTGCTGGACCATTGAAAAAGCAAGAGAGTTCCAGAAAAACATCTATTTCTGCTTTATTGACTATGCCAAAGCCTTTGACTGTGTGAATCACAATAAACTGTGGAAAATTCTGAAAGAGATGGGAATACCAGACCACCTGACCTGCCTCTTGAGAAACCTATATGCAGGTCAGGAAGCAACAGTTAGAACTGGGCATGGAACAACAGACTGGTTCCAAATAGGAAAAGGAGTACGTCAAGGCTTTTATTGTCACTCTGCTTATTTAACTTATATGCAGAGTACATCATGAGAAACGCTGACTGGAAGAAACACAAGCTGGAATCAAGATTGCCAGCAGAAATATCAATAACCTCAGATATTCAGATGACACCACCCTTATGGCAGAAAGTGAAGAGGAACTAAAAGCTTCTTGATGAAAGTGAAAGTGGAGAGTGAAAAAGTTGGCCTAAAGCTCAACATTCAGAAAATGAAGATCATAACATCTGGTCCCATCACTTTATGGGAAATAGATGGGGAAACAGTGTCAGACTTTACTTTTGGGGCTCCAAAATCACTGCAGATGGTGACTGCAGCCATGAAATTAAAAGATGCTTACTCCTTGGAAGAAAAGTTATGACCAACCTAGATAGCATATTCAAAAGCAGAGACATTACTTTGCCAACAAAGGTCCATCTAGTCAAGGCTATGGTTTTTCCTGTGGTCGTGTATGGATGTGAGAGTTGGACTGTGAAGAAAGCTGAGTGCAGAAGAATTGATGCTTGAACTGTGGTATTGGAGAAGGCTCTTGAGAGTCCCTTGGACTGCAAGGAGATCCAACCAGTCCATCCTAAAGGAAACTAGTCCTAAGTGTTAATTGGAAGGACTAATGCTAAAGCTGAAGCTCCAATACTTTGGCCACCTCATGTGAAGAGTTGACTCACTGGAAAAGACCCTGATGCTGGGAGGGATTGGGGGCAGGCAGAGAAGGGGATGACAGAGGATGAGATGGCTGGATGGCATTACCAACTCGATGGAGATGAGTTTGAGTGAACTCTGGGGGTTGGTGATGGACAGGGAGGCCTGGCGTGCTGTGATTCATGGGGTCGCAAAGAGTCAGACACGAGTGAGCGACTGAACTGAACTGAACTGAAGCCTGCCCTTGGATCTTCTTGTTTCATGAGAAGTTAAGTTTTTTCATTTAGTTAACATAATTAACAGTTTTTTGGTTGATTCTATTAATATTAATGTTTTTATAAGTATAGCTGTTTTTTTTTCCTTCTGATTTAAGCTCCACTATTACAATATCCTCTCAGTTGATGTTTTACTCTAGGCCTGCCTTCTCTCCCTTTTGTTCATTTTCTTCTGTGGAGTTTTGGATAGTCTTTCATCAATGTAAGCCTGTGTCACTCTTCTGATTAAAACCCTTCCTGACTTTCCATTGCCTTAGAATAAAAACATAGTGTTTGCACAGTGTACAGCTCTCTATAATCTGGCCCTCCTTTAGTTTATCTTTTTGCGGCTTTCTCTGATCACGTCTTGGTAGGCTTCATTTCATTCTCTTTCATTCTTTCATATCATCTTTCCTTTTCACTTTTATCTGTGCCTTTAGACTGTTTCTGTCTTCCTTACTGAGGACTTAAGCCTGGGATACAGCCTCTCATTTCTGAGAGACTGTTCCAAAGAAGTAAGGAAAGGAAGAGACAAAATATATAGAGGTTTTTGCAAAAACAATCAAATCAAAATAAAAACCAGGCAGTTGAGCATCAAAGGATTGCTGCTAATTAATGAAAAACCACACACCTCTAGTTAATGAATTTTTCCCTTTTCTGTGTATAGAAAGATACTGTACAAGAGTCTGGGCTTTTGAAGTTATTCTTTTAATATGCACATTAGCTATCTTAAGCCAATATCCTGTTATCTCAGCCCTGTGTTCCCCTCTGGGTGCTAATGAGGGTGGTTGCAGTTGGTGAAGGCTTTTGTCTGCAACATCCTTTGTTTACTGTAATGGCAGCAAAAGTCTTTGTTCAAGTCTTTGACCTGCTTCTCATTGGGGTTATTGAGAGAATCAAATCATGTGTTCTGTAGAGGGTCTTCTGGTACAGTTGTCCCTAACCTTTTTGGCATCAGGAACTGGTTTTGTGGAGGACGGTTTTTCCATGACCAGAGTCGGGGTATGGTTTGGGGATAATTCAAGTGCATTACATTTATTATGCACTTTATGTCTATTAGGGCTTCCCTGGTGGCTCAGAGGTTAAAGAGTCTGCCTCCAATGCGAGAGACCCAGGTTCGATCCCTGGGTTGGGAAGATCCCCTGGAGAGGGAACTGGTAGCCCACTCCAGTATTCTTGCCTGGAGAATCCCATGGATGGAGAAGCCTGGTAGGGTATTATGTCTATTATTATTACTTTGTGATATGTAATGAAATTATTATACAAGTCACCATAATGCAGAATCAGTGAGAGCCCTGAACTTGTTTTTCTGTAACTAGATGGCTCCATCCTGGCTGTGAAGAGAGACAGTGGTAACTGTTCTCCATTGCTGACATCACTGCCTCAGCTCCACCTTGGATCATCATGCATTAGATTCTCATAAGGAGTGGGCAACCAAGATCCCTCATATGCACAGTTCACAGTAGGATTTTCACTCCTGTGAGAATCTAATGCTGCTGCTGATCTGACAGGAGGTAGAGCTCCAGCAGTAATACAAGCAATGGATGTGTGCATGCTAAATTGCTCAGTCATGTCCAACTCTTTGCAGCCCCATGGACTGTAGCCCGCTTGGCTCCTCTGTCCATGGGTTCTCCAAGCAAGAATACTGGAGTGGGTTGCCATTTCCTCCTCCAGGGGATCTTCCTGATCCAGGGATTGAACCTGTGTCACCTGAATCTCTTGCATCTGCAGGCAGATTGTTTACAATTGAGCTACTTGATCAGACAGGAGGTGGAGCTCAGGCAGTAATGCTAGCAGTGGAGAGAAGCTGTAAATACAGCTGAAGCTTAGCTTGCTCACAAGCTGGTCACCTTCTGCTGTGCAGTCTTGTTCCTAACAGGCCACAGACTGGTACTAGACTGTGGCCTGGGGGTTGGGGACCTCTGTTCTAATATAAAGGTGGACTCAGTTACCTTTTGCATGAGTCACAGTGCCGGGTTCTTCTCTAAGGTGATGTCTTTGCTGCCCAAGGCAGGAGTGACTTAAACTCACAGCACATCTCCTATTTCATTGATCTGTCCCACCTGATATGTCTCAGATACTGGCTTTCCCCTTCCCTGGAGCCACTAGAGCTGCATTGTGTCTTAAAAAGGATGGACCATAAAAGCCTTTGTTAAGTTGTCCGTATACCCTTTATGTCTGTACTTATATCAGATTGTAAGCCCCTAGAGGAGCAGAGCCAAGTTGTTAACTCACATTCATGGTTCTAAATTCAGTGCAGTGAGCAGATCGGGTTTATCATCATCATGATGATGAAGAGGAGCTGGAAGATTTTTCTTCCATTATATCGAGTACAACTACTGAATTTTATAGGCTCCCTCATAGAATTTTCTGGATGGTCTCTTCTTTTTCACTTGAATACCTTATTCCCCTGAAGTGAAATGCAGGATAGAGAGGTAAATGGTCTGAAAACAAATGTACTGTAATACATTCACTTTGGCTACAAAAATAAAACAACCCAAACCTAGTTTTTCTTGCAGTCTTTAAATCCAGATGGTAGTAAAATTTGACATTTCAATTCTGTTTGTGAAATTCATTTTGTTTTTAAATTGAGAAGAACCATAGAGCTAAAAATTGTCTGAAGTACTAGGAAGGTCTGGTGAGACCTCTTTAAGAGTGTTATTAATAAGGGCTTCATATTTTAAAGTAAATTTAGAGGCACTGTAAATAGAGACTGCAAATAACTGTAATGACTGTGACTAAGGACCCTGATGTCAGGTGGTAGTGTGCTGCCCCATACCTAAGATGAAAAAGGCAGAGGACTGACTTGGACAATGAAGGGAAAAGAGAAATCTGGACAAAATTAGAGACAGTTTAGTAGCTAAATGTAGTTAATATTTTTAGAGTTCTCATTTTTGTTTATAAGTCTCATTCCAAAAGATACGTTATCACTCTCAACAAGTCTGTCTGTAAAGTTCTAAAATTTAGATCATGTAAGGTCTCTTTATAAGTAAGTATTTATACTGTAAGGATCTAGTTTAATCAGTTAAGCTCAAGAATTAAGAGTCCAGTGTCCAGAGTGTTCAAAACCTGAAAAAAAGACCCCCTTATACCTCTGCCCCTCCATTGACAAGCCTTGTTTCTGGCTGGGTCTGATCTATATATATATCCCTGGAAGAAATCATAGAAATGAATCAGCAGCTATATGTTATAAGTAGTATATCAATTAAGTTTGTTTTGGTTGAAAGTGAAGAAAGTTTAACCTAAATGATTTTAATTAAAAAAGGAGTTTATTGGCTTTTTAAACAGTCACAGTGTAGTGACTGGCTTAATTGTTGCTTGACATAGATGCTCCAGAAATAGTCTCAAGGACTGTGTCTTACCTCAACTTTTCTCTCTTCCATGTATAGATCTCGTTCTTAGACAGAATTATCTACTGGGGCAGAGAATACTTCTCATTTTCAGCAGATGATCAAAAGCCCTGTTTCTGGTTCTCAGTGCCTGCAGTAGGGCATATACTCATCCTTGAATCAGTCACTTTGTATAAGAGAATTGAATTTGCTGATTAACTGAGTTCTGCCATGCCTTGCTCTCAAGTTAAGAGTGGGGACACGTCATTCAAATCACATGGTCTTAAGTTGGTGGGAAGGTAGTTCCTTTAGGGAGTTTCATGATAAATATAGGGGCCAATATGATAGATATCAGGTATAAATAATATTTAATTAAACTACTTGAAATTTTGATGGAATATTTACTTGATATTGACTCTTTACTGTGTGGTGGAACATGTGAAGATGAGTACAAAGGGTCTTCTCCTTAAGGTTTCTTATGGGGAAACCTGGGAAACCATCTAACTGTTAAAGCAAGGCTGCTATGAGAGCTTTATGTTTTCTAGCTCTGATATATTTAATTATAAGAGTCCGAGTACCTGACTGCTTTGATATATTGTAGGAAGCTACTTTCTCCTCACCTTTTCTCCAGGGAAGCACACATTCTCTGGAGATGGAGAGAATAAGTTTTTGTGTATTCTCTCTTACTTTTACGAACCACATTCTGCATATAGGCTAAAAGGAGAAAGAGTTATTTCTGGCATTGGACTGAAGGAAATTCCTCTGTGTGTTTATTGCTGCTGTATACATAAACTGAACATTTTGTGTGCAGTGGCAGTTATAGTTTCCTCCACTGGCTCTGGTTCATGTTCTTTTCTCTCCGATGGTTTCTTCTCTGTTTTCTTCCATGTCTTTTCTCCTCCTCCATAAATGCATAATACATAAATGTGTGTGTGCATGTGTGTATAAACAGTTGATATGAGAATATTTAACAAATGGTATGTCATATTCATTTACTAATTAGAGTGGATGCCATCTATAAACAACCAGCACCATTGTAGTGGGACACAAAGCCTGTAAAGAAGCAGAAACCATATCTCAGATGAGAAAGAGGAGATTCAGAGATACGAAGAAAAGTGTTAGGAAGCCAGTCAAGGGTGAGAGAAGAGAAGAATTAGGTTGTGAGTGAGAGAGAGCAAAGTGGAGAGAATGCTCAGTCTCAGAGCTACCTCCAAACTGAGAGGTTTTCCTTTTCCCGGAGGGCTGTCTGTGCAAGTTCCTTTGAAATCCTGTTTCCCTTATTGCTCAATTGATTCTTCCACTAAACCACCCTCTTCCCTTTAAAATCTACCTGAGGGACTTTGTTAGTAGAAACTAAAGCTAGCTGTCTAAAATGAGTGGAATCATACTATCTATAGTGTTTTTTAAATTGCTGTAACAACTTTTGTCTTTCTCTTATCAATAGCAGACACCTCTCAGGTCAATAGATAACAGAATAATGTCATAGCTTTTGTGGCATCTGGTCTTTGTGTTAGATACTTCTATCTCTCATACCTCACATTCGCTCAGCCCCAGTTTTACTCCAGCCATTGCACAGGTGTTACCTTAAATGTACTTGCTTTACCTGTCCCAGGTATTTCTGTTTCTGCCCTGGGTTTCTCATATCCTATATGGGAAATCCATGGGGACCCATTTAGCATTTGAGCATGGGCATACTTGAAGTGTGAGGGTGTTAAACTTCATGGGAAAAGCTTCACCAATGGGGTATGAGAGGGTGGGTAAATGTTCTCTGATTCTATCTCCTGGAAAGGGACACTGTACATAATTCCTTAGAGGCCTCCAGTCAGATCAAGCTTCAATTTCCCATAGTTTCTGGTTTGGAAATACACCTTTATATTGGATTTTCCTTCTTCCTTGTCCCATTCCTCCTGGTCCCTTACTACCATTCCCTGGGTTCATCTCTCAAAATAAACTACCTGAACTCAAGCCCTTTAGACTTCTACTTTATGTCCAGACCTAGTCTGAAACAGTTTTGCTTTTCCCTGGATGCATTCTTACTTATTATTTTCTTTTTAATGGACACGTTGATCATTTCCTTTTTCATTGTTATAATCAATGTTGTGAGGAATGTTCTTATAAATACATCTTTGCACACTTGATGCTTCTTTTCATAGAAAAATATGACTACAAGTTAACTTGCTGAGTCTATTACTGATCAACAGGCACATACATTTTAAAGGCTTTTGATACATATTGGAGCAAAAACATTTATATTTAACAGTTTCATATGTTTGTCAAAAAAAAATTAGCCACTAACCTGAGTGCATAATCTAAATGACTGATTAGATGTTCCGTAACTGTAAGCTAGCAGCTCAGTTGTGACTGAGGTAGAGAGACTTGCTTCACTTGATCCAAATAAAACTTACTTCCAGGTTCTTTGGGCTTAACTTTGTCTATCACATTTTGGGTCTTTTAACACTATGGAGTAATAAGTGGCAAGAGATTAAAAATATTAAAATTTAATCAAGAGGCTCACTTTTAGATATTATAAGATGATTAGGCTAGTGATATTGCCGCTCAGGAAAGTTTTCAAAGACACAAAGACTTTTAATCTCTAATGCTGAAATTTTTAAGTTTACTACAAGAAAATTTTTCTTGAAAGAAAATAAAGGGACACCAACGATTTAGATATCTCTGTGTCAGTATCATTGAAAAAGTCACAAGTGGCCCTATGTCTTTCTTCCTTGAAGATGCTGTCAGAGTTGACCAAAAGTAAGCCTCCTAAATTGTGAGTCCTTGGAAAAGGTGCCTCTGACCTTTGCTTTACTGAAGTGACAATAAAGGGAAAGTTATCAAGTAAGCAAAGAAAATGGTGTAAGTGTTGATAGCATATCATATTAAATGCATTCTTATGATTGGACTACCTTGATTGCTTACATATAGTTTAGAATAATATACATGGTGGTGACTTATAGTTGACAATAGACAGTGATTGTAGGTTCCAAAAAGGAGTGCTAAGTAGATGCTTGGTTAGAAGTATAGCTATTTTCACAGAAAAGAAAATCCTACTGACACTATTTTGACTAATAGCACTTCTTCCACTACCTTGACCTGCAATAGTGTGTTGGGCATTAGCTCCTTAGTCAAGAGAGAAAATATTTGTAATGACATTGGTTCTCTGGGAAAACTAAAGTCTATTTACTTTATGTTGATTTAAAATAGCTTTTCCATGAACTTAACTCACATAAATGAATAATTACTTGCCCCACAATTTTTTTCTCTTTGTATAAATTTATAGGATATATGGTTTAAAATATTAATACAGTTTAAAATTGCTTCTGTGTACTATTCCTGTTGATTAAATTTGGACAGAAGAGGTGGAGCCAGAACTTAGAAGCTGAGATATGACAGAAGTTTGAGATAGGCTATGTGGAGCCATTTGAAGCTTTTGAGACTTGAACCAATCAGAACAAATCAGGATTTTCAAAACTATAATCTGGCCAGGATGTACATTTTAGGTTGAAAGAAAGTTGGGGGATCAGTTAAAAAACTGGCTTAGGTGATAAAGGCCTGAGCTCATTGTGCTGGCTCTAGAGGCAAACATAAATGAGATAAAGGAATAAAAGAGTCATTTGAAAGAATGCAGTGGGCTGAATAATAGAGGGACTGGGGAAAAATGGTCAGAAGGACTATAACTTTGTGTTTGAGTGACTAAGGGCAAGGACTTTGGCTTTTCCACCGCTATATCTTTAGTGTCTAAATTAGTGCTTGGCACAGAGTAGATAAACATTTTCTAAAAGAGTTAAGGGCATTTATATCACCAAAAATGAGATGAAATTACCCATATGACCTTCTCAAATTAATTCCTCACTTGATATTTGTGAATCACCCACGTGGGACCCAGTGCAAATATTTACCAACCATATAATGTGCACTTTTTCTTCCACCAGCAGACGTGATTTGGCAGATTTGTTTTGTAACATGTACATCATGTTTGCTTTTCAACTTCCTCTAGGAGTGACTTTTAGTCTCTCTAAGGGTAATGCTTATATGAATCTTTCATCTTTGGAACAACAAAGTGATTTTCTGGTAGACCTGGCTGTTTGTTTACTTCCTCATGAAGTCATGAAGAGCGACATGTTGCATTAGTATTTGCTTGTTTTGCATGGTATACGGAAACTGGAAGGAAAGGATTGACTTGCAGGGAAGAAGCCCTATGGAGCCATTAAACAAGGATTATGGAATGGAAGGATGATCTAGAAAGCTAAAGTCCTATCCTCAAGAAACTCAGGTGGAGGAGGCCAAAATAGTATGGTAGAAACAACCTATGCAGAAAATAAAGAAATCTCAAGTGACAAGTCTCAAAGACCCTTTCCTAGCCTTTTATTTTCTTCATATGTTAGAAAAGAATCTTGGGTTAGGTACTGTTAGATTTCTTCCAGCCTAAAGTCTACTATTCTTTTTCTAACCTTCAGTGCATGGATAAAAATATCTATTCTTCACTGTGGCTTCTGTTCAATTTCCTTCTGAATACTTATCCCGTGTTCCATGTTCCTTTTAGCACTTGCTTTAAGCCCTTACCAAACATTTTCACTTATGGAACATTTTCACTATGTTCTGTAGCTTGTTATCATGGCAGCAACTCCTGCTCATTTTGTTAAGATTTGATTACTTAGTCTAAGTCAGACAACACAGCAGTTGTGTTTGGAACAGCTAGTTTGATAGGGTTGTAAAAGGTATCCAGAAATTTATTAAGAGCTGCCTCAGAACAAGTTAGTTTGTCTGCCCTTAGCTACTGTTTATAACCTGCATATTTACACTCTCACCATATTTCTCTTTGAGCCACATTATTCCACTGAGGACTTGGGGACTGTGGTTGGCCCTTTCAACTCTAGTCCATCTCTTGAACCAACTGTCTTAACTAATGCCACATGGCACATAGCCCTATCATAAGCATTATTAAAAGTAAGCAGGTTTCTTGTTAGGTGGCATCTCCTACTTGCTGTAAGAGAAGGTCTGAGTTCTTTCTCATATTCTTGATTCAACATATTTATTATCAGATCACTGTCTAGTCTGTTTTTTGAAAGACTACTACATTTCTGAAAAAATTCCTAAATAAATATACATAGTATTGTTGACCTCAGATTCCTTCATATTTATTAGATTTGAATGGTAGAGCTTAACAAGGATGGCATAGATTTCCATTGATAATGTAGTACAGTGTCTGTGATTCCAGGACCCCACAGATACCAAAATCTGTGGTTATTCAAGTCACTTATGTAAAATGGTTTAGTATTTACATGTGACTTACACATATCCTCCTATATATTTTATTATTTATTTGTTTACTTTTTTTTTTTTAATTGTGTTGTGTGACTTGTGAGATCTTACTTGCCTGACCTGGGATTGAACCTGGATCCACCTACAGTACAAGGGTGGAGTTCTAACCAGTGGACTGCCAGGGAATTCCCTCATCTTATATATTTTAAATCATCTCTGAATTACTCATAACACCTAATACAATGTAAATGCTGTGTAAGTAGTTGCTGGCACATGGAAAATTAAATTTTGTGTTTTAGAACTTTCTGGAATTTGGGGAAAATATTTTAATATGCAGTTGGTTGAAACCACAGATGCCGAACCAGTGGATATGGAGTGCCTACTGTACTGGTTATAAAGTATTTGTAAAGACTGAATAGAGATGCAGGGTTTCAGTAGAACTTTCAACCTTTGTCAATAAATGCAATGGTGTTGACTCCCTTTAAAAGGTGTTTTTTGTTTTGTTTTTTTAAAGACGTGAAAATAGCGTACAAGTACTTAAAGGTACCAAGGATCCAAGGGAAAGTGTTACTCCTTTCTCTTTGGTTGTTTGGATGCTTGAGTCACTGTGTGGGGTTAGTAGCTGTCTCATTTGTGGTTGTTGTTCAGTTGCTCAGTTGTGTCTAACTCTTTGTGACCCCATGGACTGCAGCATGCCAGGCTTCCCTGTCATTTACCATCTCCTGGAGCTTGCTCAAACCCATGTCCATCAAATCGGTGATGCCATCCGACCGTCTCATCCTCTGTTGTTCCCTTCTCCTGCCTTCAATCTTTCCCAGCCTCAGTTTCTTTTCTAATGAGTTGGCTGTTCGTATTAGGTGGTCAAAGTATTGGAGCTTCAGCTTCAGCATCAGTCCTTCCAGTGAATATTCAGGATTGATTTTCTTCAGGATTTACTGGCTTGATCTTGCAGGCCAAGGGACTCATGTGAGCTGTCTCATTTATGAAGTTCCAGTGGGAACTCTTGTTAATGAATCCCTCATTCAAATAAGAGACCAACTAAGGCTTTCATTTTAGGAGCTTGTTTCTTAGGGGAACTAATTAATCCCTTGATAAATTTATTATAGGGAAGTGGGGGCTTGGAGAATGCTTATATTCAAATACATGGCATGGGCTTTTTAAATATCTAGACAAAAATAAGACTAAGACTGGATTCTTTAAAGAGTGCCTGCTTTGGTAACTCTGTAGTCTAATAGAGCCCACACAGCCCAATTGTCTGTGGTTGGAGATTTCTTTACTGTCTAGTCTCATTCAAGTTCACATGCTGCTGCGGGCTACCCTTTCATGAACCACTGCTCCTCTGGGTGTCATGCACTTAAGAGTTTCCTAGGATATCCTTTAAGATGCATTTCATATGGAATTCAGCATGCTTTGGTGCATGAGTGGGTATCTATCTGTTAGATGTTTCAAGGATCATGTGTCAGCCTTTGTCAATAGTGTATTTTCACTCGGAAGTTTCTTAGCATGGCTGACACATGGTTTTCATTAGTATGATATTGATTAGTTAATGAGTATTGGCTCAGCTTCCATGTGTTTCTCTGGTATTAATTACCATGTAGTTCTTCCAGGTCCATTTTAGTTGTTTACAAAAAAAATAATCACCTGCACCACTATTTTCCTCTGAACCTCAGCCCAAGGGATCCTGGGAGAGAGAGATTAACCTGGGAGAGGCCAAGAGGATCATTTGCCTTTTTCTAGTCTCTTCCAAGTTTATTACTATGACACAAACTCAGTGTCCTGCTCCCGCAATTATTGCAGTAACTGTCCTAATGCTCTGTATGGCAATGTGGGTTCCTGAGATTGATGAAGATAGGATCCAAGGAAATTCAGAAAAATAGAGCCATAAAAGTTAATGTTTTAAGATATGATTAATATGTCACTACATATTTCAAAATAGCAACGTCTAGAAGATTTCCTTACTTTGAAGTTTTATGTAGATGTTGAAAGTAACTGGTGGCCCAACTGATCCTAGATTGCCAAAAGACAATTGCATAAGCTCTCCAAGGGTTCTGAAATCCCTGAGAAGCTGGTGAGAATGCAAGTTGAGTAGCTTAGAGAAGAGTTAAGGTTAGTTTCCTGTTCTTGCTCCATGTGGCATGTGGCCTGGGGAATAAAAGACTGTGAGCTTTTTTTTTTTTTTTTTATTACTGATTCCAGTCTGTGCATTTGCTCATAGTCCAGTCTTTAGCACTGAGGCATAATCAACTTATATCTGTGGGATATTTGCCTCTCTGTGAAGATTTCAGTCAAAATTGGAAGTGGATGTGTAACACTATGGTTCTCTTTCTACTGGACTTTATATATTTATATGTATGTATATATGTATATATATATGTCTGTATCTTTCTTAGCAGATAAATTCTTTCTGAGGGATTGGATCTTTTTGTCCTATTGTGTGGATGAGAGAGGCATTACAGAGTCTGTCTTTTCCTTAAATAATTAAAAATTTTATTTATTTATTTATATTTTTGGCTGTTCCAGGTCTTTTTGTTGTGTGTGGGTTTTTTCTAGTTGTAGAGAGCAGGGGCTATTCTAGTTGCAGTGCGTAGGCTTCTCATTTCAGTGCCTTCTCTTGTGGAGTGCAGGCTCTAGGTGCATGGGCTTCAGTAGTGGCAGCCTGCAGGCTCAGTAGTTTTAGTGTGTAGGCTCTAGAGTGTGGGCTCAGTGGTTTTGGTGTACAGGCTTAGTTGCCCTGAGGCATGTGGGATCCTCCCGGAGCAGGGATTGAACTTACGTCCAACTGCATTGGCAAGTGGACACTCCACCACTGGACCACCAGGGAAGTCCCTAGAGCCTGATTTTGGTAGCAGTCCCTCTTTTCTCGTAGTCCCCATGTGGGTAGTCCCATAAAATATTTTGAATAACAAATTAAAAATTCTCCTGGACAATAGTGGCTTGACGTGTCCAACTCTGCAGACCTTATGGACTGTAGCTTGCCAGGCTCCTCTGTCCATGGAATTCTCCAGGCAAAATACTGGAGAGGGTTTCCATTTCTTTCTCTAGGGGATCTTCCTGACCCAAGGATCAAACCTGCATCTCCTGTGTTTGAAAGGTGGATTCTTTACCACCAGTGCCACCTGGGAAGCCCTATAATTATGATTATGTAAATATTATTCACATTTATCTGAGTCATGAAAACATTTACTTCTCTATACAACTTTTTGTGGGTTTTTTGGGAATTAGTAATTTCCATGCTTACAAATTCATTGAGTTTTTCTGTGCTTACATTGTTGTTGTTCAGTTGCTAAGTTGTGTCTGACTCTTTGCAACCCTATGGACTACAGCATGCCAGGCTTCCCTGTCCTTCACAGTCTACTCGAGTTTGCTCAGATTTATGTCCACTGAATCCATGATGCTAACATCTTGTCCTGTGCTGCCCTCTTCTCCTTTTGCCTTCAATCTTTCCCAGCTTCAGGGTCTTTTCTAGTGAGTCGGCTCTTCGCATCAAGTGGCCAAAGTATTGGAGGTTCATCCTCATCAAGAGGCTCTTTAGTTCCTCTTCATTTTCTGCCATTAGAGTGTATCATCTGCCTATCTGAGATTATTGATATTTCTCCTGGCAGTCTTGATTACAGCTTGTGATTCATCCAATCTTTCCAATGAATACTCAGGATTGATTTCCTTTAGGATTGATTGGTTTGATCTCCTTGCTGTCCAAGGGACTCTCAAGAGTCTTCTCCAGCACTACAATTCGAGGTCATCAGTTCTTCAGCACTCAGCTTTCTTTACGGTACATCTCTCACATTTGTACATGACTGCTGGAAAAACCACAGCTTTGACTTAATGGACCTTTGTTGGCAAAGTGATGTCTCTGCTTTTAATACTCTGTCTAGGTTTGACATAGCTTTTCTTCCAGGGAACAAGCATCTTTTAATTCATGGCTACAGTCACCATCCACAGTGATTTTGGAGCCCAAGAAAATAAAATCGGTCACTGCTTGCACTTTTTCTCCATCTATTTGCCATGAAGTAATGGGACTGGATGCCATGATCTTCGTTTTTGAATGTTGAGTTTTAAGCCAGCTTTTTCAGTCTCCTTTTTCACTCTCATCAAGAAGCTCTTTAGTTTCTCTTCATTATCTGCCATTAGAGCGTATCATCTGCCTATCTGAGGTTGTTGATGTTTTTCCTGGCAATCTTGATTATAGCTTGTGATTCATCCAAGCATTTAGCATGATGTACTCTGCATCAGTTCATTTCAGTTCAGTTCAGTCACTCAGTCATGTCTGACTCTTTGCGACCCCATGAATTGCAGCACGCCAGGCCTCCCTGTCCATCACCAACTCCCAGAGTTCACTCAAACTCATGTCCATTGAGTCTGTGATGCTATCCAGCATATAAGTTAAATAAATAGGGTGACAACATACAGCCTTGTCATACTCCTTTCCCCATTTTTAAGCAGTCAGTTGTTCCATGTAAGGTTCTAACTGTTGCTTCTTGACCCACATAGAGGTTTCTCAGGAGACAGGTAAGATTGTCTGACATTCCCACCTCTTTAAGAATTTTCCAGTTTGTTGATGCACACAGTCAAAGGCTTTAGCATAGTCAATGAAGCAGAAGTAGATATTTTTCTGGAATTCCCTTGCTTTCTCTAATATCCAACAGATGTTGGCCATTTCATCTCTGGTTCCTCTGCCTTTTCTAAGCCCAACTTGTACATCTGGAAGTTTTCATTTCACTTACTGTTGAAACTTAACTTGAAGGATTTTGAGCATAACCTTGTTGTTTCTGTTCAGTTTTTCAGTCTTGTCTGACTCTTTGCAACCCCATGGACTGAAGCATGCCAGGCTTCCTTGTTCTTCACTGTCTCCTGGAGTTTGCTCAAACTCATGTCCATTGAGTCAGTGATGCCCTCCAACCATCTCATCCTCTGTTGCTCCCTTCTTCTCCAGCCCTTAATCTTTCCCAGCATCAGGGTCTTTACCAGTGAGTTGGCTGTTTGCACCAGGTGGCCAAGGTACTAGAGCTTCAGTTTCAGCATCAATCCTTCCAATGAGTATAACCTTGCTAGCATGCAAATTAAGGGCAATTGTGTGGTAGTTTGTACATTCTTTGGCACTGCCCTTCCTTGGGATTGGAATGAAAAACCTTTTTAAGTCCTGTGGCCACTGCCAAGTTTTCCAAATTTGTTGACATTTTGAGTGTTGCACTTTAACAGGACCATCATATTGGATTTTAGATAGCTCAGCTGGAATTCCATCACCTACACTAGCCTTGTTTGTAATAATGCTTCCTAAGGCCCACTTGACTTCAAACTCTAAGATGTCAGACTCTAGGTGAGTGATGACACCACTGTGGTTATCTGGGTCATTAAGACCTTTTTGTTTAGTTCTTCTGTGTATTCTTGCTGCCTCTTTTTAATCTCTTCTGCTCCTGTTAGGTCCTTACCATTTCTGTCCTTTATCATGCCCATCCTTGCATGAAATGTTCCCTTGATATCTCTAATTTTCTTGAAGAGACCTCTAGTCTTTCCTATGCTATTGTTTTTCTCTACTTTGCACTGTTCCTTTAAGAAAGTCTTCTTTCCTTGTTATTCTCTGGAACTCTGCATTCAGTTTGGGGTTTCTTTCCCTTTCTCCCTTGCTTTTCTTCTCTTCTTTCCTCAGATGTGTAAAGCCTCCTCAGATGACATCACTTTGCATTTCTGTACTTATATTAGGGGTCAGTAGCAAATTATACCTCATGGGCCAAATTCAACTCACTACCTGTTTTTGTAAAAATGTCACTAAAATCATACCTATATGTTTACATACTGTTATGTCTGCTTTCACCCTGCAATAGCAGAGTTAAATAGTATTCCAGCCTCCATTCCCTGAAAAACCTGAAACATTTACTCTTTGGCCCTTATAGGAAAAGTTTGCCTGTATTCAGTTTATATAACTTAGCCTCAAACTCTGCAGATTTGCAGAGTACCTCCTCTAAATATATCCAGAAACAACAGATATTCTATTAACTTCTTGGAGCAGTCTCTTCTGAAACTTTCTAATTTGGTTTCTGATCTTTCAACCTAGACTAGTTTCCCCTGGCCTGCTACACAGCTGTCTGTCTGGTGTTACCCATTATCACCTATTTGGGGATTCCCTTTCCTGTCTTCTGTGTCAGATCCTTATTAAGAAAGAGTCTTAGACTTCCCTGGTGGTTCAATGTTTCAGAATCTGCCTACCAATGAAGGAGACATGGGTTCAGTCCCTGTTCTGGAAAGATTCCACATCCCATGGGGCAGCTATGCCTGTGTGCTGCAACTACTGAGCCTGCGAGCCACAACTGCTGAGCACACATACCACAGCTCTTGAACTCACATGCTGCAACTACTTAAGCCCGTGCACCCTATAGCCCATACTCCACAACAAGAGAAGCCATCACAATGAGAAGCATGCACTTTGTAGCTAGACAGTAGCCCCTGCTCGCTGCAACTAGAGAACGCCCATGTGTAGCAATGAAAGCCCAGTGCAGACAAAATAAAAATACATTTATTAATTTTTTAAAAAGAAAGAGTCTTAAAAGATGTGAAATGTGACATGAAAAGCAAAATATATGTGTAGGGGCAAGTAAAACTCCAGAGCTTTAGAATGTATTCAAACTTAAATTATTATCAACTTAAACTAGATTGTTATAAATATAAATTGTTATGTGTAAGTCTCATGATAACCACCAAGCAAAAACCTATAGCAGATACACAAAAAGGTAGTGAGAAAACCATCTAAGCATGCCACTAAAGAAAGTTGTCAAAATACAAAGGAAGAGAAAAAGAGAAGAAGAAAAGAACAGAGGAGCTACAAACAGCCAGAAAACGGTGAACAAAATGGTATTAAGTACATACCTTGCAACAATTACTTTAAATGTAAATAGATTGAATTCTCCTGTCAAAATACATAGAATGGTTGAGTGGATTAAAAACAAGACCCATCTATATGCTGCTATGAGGGGCTTACTTCAGATGTAAAGATATCACAGATTAAAAGTAAAGAGATGAAAAAAAAAGTTCATGCAAATGGAAGCCCAAAGAAAGCTAGGATAGCTATACTTATATCAAACAAAATAGACTTTAACACAAAGATTGTAATAAGACACACAGAAGGGCATTACATATTGATAAAGGGATCAATGCAACAGGAAGATATAACATTTGTAAATATTTATGCACCCAATGTGGAGAAGGTGATGGCACCCCACTCCAGCACTCTTGCTTGGAAAATCCCATGGACGGAGGAGCCTGGTAGGCTGCAGTCCATGGGGTCACGGAGAGTTGGACACTACTGAGTGACTTCCCTTTCACTTTTCACTTTCACGCATTGGAGAAGGAAATGGCAACCCACTCCAGTGTTCTTGCTTGGAGAATCTCAGGGACAGGGGAGCCTGGTGGGCTGCCGTCTCTGGGGTTGCACAGAGTCGGACACGACTGAAGTGACTTAGCAGCAGCAGCAGCATGCACCCAATGTACAAGAACCTAAATATATAAAGAAAAATATTAACAGACTTGAAGGGAAAATTAGCAATATAGTAATAGTCGGGGACTGTAAAGCCCCACTTATATCAATGGATAGGTCACCCTGTCAGAAAATCAGTAAGGAACTATCAGCTGGAAATTACACATTAAACCAGGTAGACTGAACAGATATATACAGGACATTCCACCCAAGAACCCTGGAATATACAATCTTCTCAACTGTACATGGAACGTTCTTTAGGTTAAATCATATAAGTCACAAGTCAATACTTAATAAATTGAAGAAGATTTCAATGATATCAAGTCTTTCCCAACCACAGTGGTATGAAGCTAGAAATCAATTATAAGAAGAAATCTGCAAAATTAAAAAAATATTTGAGGATTAAACAGCATGCTTCTGAACAACCAGTGAATCAACAAAGAAATAAAAAGCAAAATTAAAAATATATATCTTGATACAAACAAAAATGTAAATACAACATGTGAAAAATTAGGGGATGCAGCAAAAACAGTTCTAACAGGGAAGTTTATAATGATAAGTGCCTACCTCAAGAAACAAGAAAAATCTTAAATAGACAACATAACTATACTTTAAGAAACTAGGAAAATAAGAACAAATGAAGCCCAAAATTAGTAGAAGGAAGGAAGTAACAAAGATGAGAGCATAAATAAATGAAACAGAACCTAAAAAGGCAATAAGAAAGATGAGTGAAACTAAGATTCTGTAAAAAGATAAACAAAATTAAAAAACATTTAGCTTGACTCATCAAGAAAAAGAGCAGATTCAAGTATAAAATCAGAAATGAAAGAAGTTACAGCTGATACTGCAGAAGTAAAAGGATCATAAAAGATTACTCCTTCCTGAGAAAAAGGTGTGTGGAATAATTTTTTGAAAGATTATGTAGTCAGGGTTTTGCCCTGTCAGCTTATTTGAAGGCAGACCTTCTTAGTTAGATGGGTGTATAAAATTACTTTGTAGAATTTTAGAGAGATATATGCCCAAGCTTGCCTTGGAAAAGAATAGAGATCATTCTGTCATTTTTGAGATTGCACCCAAGTACTGCGTTTCACACTCTTGTTGACTATGAAGGCTACTCCATTTCTTCTAAAGGATTCTTGCCCACAGTAGTAGATATAATGGTTATCTGAGTTAAATTCACCCATTCTGGGTCCATTTTAGTTCACTGATTCCTAAAATGTTGACATTCATTCTTGCCATCTCCTGTTTGACCACTTCCAATTTACCTTGATACATAGACCTAACATTCTAGGTTCCTATGTAATATTGTTCTTTACAGCATTGGACTTTACTTCCAACATTAGTCACATCCACAATTGGGCATTGTTTTCACTTTGGCTCCATCTCTTCATTCTTTCTGGAGTTATTTCTCTACTCTTCTCCAGTAGCAGATTGGGCACCTATCGACCTGGGAAGTTCATCTTTCAATGTCATATCTTTTTGCCTTAATGACCCAGATAATCATGATGATATGATCACTTACCTAGAGCCAGGTATCCTGGAATGCAAAGTCAAGTGGGCCTTAGGAAGCATCACTACGAACAAAGCTAGTGGAGGTGATAGAATTCCAGTTGAGCTATTTCAAATCCTAAAGATGATGCTGTTAAAGTGCTGCACACAATATGCCAGCAAATTTGGAAAACTCAGCAGTGGCCACAGGAATGGAAAAGGTCAGTTTTCATTCCAATCCCAAAGAAAGGCAATGCCAAAGAATGCCCAAACTACCACACAGTTGCACTCATCTCACACACTAGCAAAGTAATGCTCAAAATTCTTCAAGTGAGGCTTCAATAGTACATGAGCTTCTAGATGTTAAGCTGAGTTTAGAAAAGGCAGAGGAACCAGAGATCAAATTGCCAACATCTGGTGAATCATAGAAAAAGCAAAAGAGTCCCAGAAAAACATCTACTTCTGCTTTATTGACTATGCCAAAGCCTGTGTGTGGATCACAACAAACTGGAAAATTCTGAAAGAGATGGGAATACCAGATCACCTGACCTGCCTCCTGAGAAATCTGTATGCAGGTCAAGAAGCAAAAGGTAGAACCAAACATGGAACAACAGACTGGTTCCAAATTGGGAAAGGAGTACGTCAAGGCTGTATATTGTCACCTTGCTTATTTAATTTATGTGCAGAGTATATCATGTAAAATACTGGGTTGGATGAAGCACAAGCTGGAATCAAGACTTCTGGGAGAAATATCAATAACCTCAGATATGTAGATGACATCACCCTTATGGAAGAAAGTGAAGAGGAACTAAGGAGCCTCTTTAGTTGCTGAAAGTGAAAGAGGAGAGTGAAAAAGCTGGCTTAAAACTCGATATTCAAAAAACTAAAATCATGTCATCCGGTCCCATCACTTCATGGCAAATAGATGGGGAAACAATGGAAGCCATGACAGAGTTTCTTTTGGGGGCTCCAAAATCACTGCAGATGGTGACTGTAATCATGCAATTAAAAGATGTTTGCTCCTTGCAAGAAAAGCTATGACCAACCTAGACAGCATATTAAAAAAAAATAGAGACATTACTTTGCCAACAAAGGTCCATCTAGTCATAGTCTAGTCATAGTCAAAGCTATGGTTTTTCCAGTAGTCATGTATGGATGTGAGAGTTGGACCATAAAGGAAGCTGAGTACTGAAGAAATGATGCTTTTGAACTGTGATGCTGGAGAAGACTCTTGAGAATCCTTTGGACTGCAAAGAGATCAAACTGGTCAATCCTAAAGGAAATCAGTCCTGGGATGGTCACTGGAAGGACTGATGCTGAAGCTGAAACTCCAATACTTTGGCCACCTGATGCGAAGAACTGACTCATTTGAAAAGACCCTGATGCTGGGAAAGGTTGAAGGTAGGAGGAGGAGGGGACAACAGAGGATGAGATGGTTGGATGGCATCACCTACTCAATGGACATGAGTTTGAGCAAACTCTGGGTGTTGGTGATGGACGTGGAAGCCTGGCATGCTGCAGTCCATGGGGTCACAAAGAGTTGGACATGACAGAGGGACTGAACTGAACTGACGCCGAGGCTTCAGTCCTAGAGTTTTTGACTGATAAATAACTGCATTTGGCTCTGTATCTGGGGTATGATACTCAGTGTGTATATTTTAAAAAGCCCTAGGGGGTAATTCTGAGAAACTTCTGAAAAAGAGCCATTACTTTAGGGCAGCAACTCTAGAGTATAGTCTCAGGAGTGGGGAATCATGGAGTAAAATAGTGTGGAAAAAATAGTCTTTGAAATCAAACTTGAGTTCAGTGACTGCTTTTCAACTATCATAGTTGGTTGCTGTGTGATCTTGGGCACATGTTAAATGGGAATAATGATGATGAACTTGCTTGGGGTTTTGTGGAGGTTAAATATGAAAATGCCCACCAAAGTGCCTAGCAGCACAGTAAGTCCTAAATTTCCTCCTCCCAACCCTTGAATGTGATATTGAGAAAATAGGTCATAAAGTAATGCTCAAAATTCTCCAAGCCAGGCTTCAGCAATACATGAACCACAAACTTCCTGATGTTTAAGCTGGTTTTAGAAAAGGCAGAGGAACCAGAGATCAAATTGCCAACATCCACTAGATCATGGAAAAGCAAGAGAGTTCCAGAAAAACATCTATTTCTGCTTTATTGACTATGCCAAAGCCTTTGATTGTGTGGATCACAAAAACTGTGGAAAATTCTGAAAGAGATGGGAATACCAGACCACCTGACCTGCCTATTGAGAAACCTATATGCAGGTCAGGAAGCAACAGTCAGAACTGGACATGAACAACAGACTGGTTCCAAATAGGAAAAGGAGTACGTCAAGGCTGTATATTGTCACCCTGCTTATTTAACTTATATGCAGAGTACATCATGAGAAACGCTGGGCTGGAAGAAACACAAGCTAGAATCAAGATTGCCAGGAGAAATATCAATAACCTCAGATATGCAGATGACACCACCCTTTTGTCAGAAAGCAAAGAAGAACTAAAGAACCTCTTGATGAAAGTGAAAGTGGAGAGTGAAAAAGTTGGCTTAAAGCTCAACATTCACAAAACAAAGATCATGGCATCCAGTCCCATCACTTCATGGCAAATAGATGGGGAAACAATGGAAACAGTGTCAGACTTTATTTTGGGGGGCTCCAAAATCACTGCAGATGGTGACTGCAGCCATGAAATTAAAAGACGCTTACTCCTTGGAAGAAAAGTTATGACCAATCTAGATAGTATATTCAAAAGCAGAGACATTACTTTGCCGACTAAGGTCTGTCTAGTCAAGGCTATGATTTTTCCTGTGGTCATGTATGGATGTGAGAGTTGGACTGTGAAGAAGGCTGAGCATCGAAGAATTGATACTTTTGAACTGTGGTGTTGGAGAAGACTCTTGAGAGTCCCTTGGACTGCAAGGAGATCCAACCAGTCCATTCTGAAGGAGATCAGCCCTAGGATTTCCTTGGAGGGAATGATACTGAAGCTGAAACTCCAGTACTTTGGCCACCTCATGCAAAGAGTTGACTCACTGGAAAAGACTCTGATGCTGGGAAGGATTGGGGGCAGGAGGAGAAGGGGACGACAGAGGATGAGATGGCTGGATGCCATCACTGACTCAATGGATGTGAGTCTGAGTGAACTCCTGGAGTTGGTGATGGACAGGAGGCCTGGCATGCTGCAGTTCATGGGGTCGCAAAGAATCGGACACGACTGAGCAACTGAATTGAACTGAGTGTTGTTTTTTTGATTTTAAGGGAATGGTAAACCATAGCCTGTGTTGTATCTGAAGGGCATAAATATCAGGTAAGTGCTCTGGTGTGAGTCTTTCATTCTTCACATTCTCACAGCACTTGGAAGCTTGATTTATTTTATATTGATCTGTGTTTAGATCTTTTGTCATTCAATAATTGCTTTTAAATAGTTCTGATGGACATTTTGCCTATCCAGTCACATGACAGATTACACAAAGGTAAGTGTACTCTGAGTAATCCATAGTGTCTAGAACAGGGTTCTGTGCATTAAAAATTTAGTTCCTCAAATGATAACAACCTAACATTTACCCACTTTTCTGATTGACTGAGGAGACAGAGCAAGAATAAAACAGAGCTTAGGAATTTAGGAGAATGTGATTACCAACTCAAATATCCAGTATGATGTTTCTCAGCAGTTATATGGATGACAACATAATGATACCGATTTACTGGTGTGTGCATGCATATCGGTTGCTTTAAAAACCATTTAGAAAGATAATTGCAGTAAATTCTCTATTTCTACTTACTGTTGACTATTCATCCTTTTACTGTCCTGGGTGACGATATTGGCATATGTAAAATTGCAGTAAGTGAAACATGCATGGTTTTCATTTTATTCATAAGATCCTTCAAGGAAAGAACGTTTCCTTAGTAAATTTCATATTTCCAATCCCTAGAATAGTGTGTGACACACAATAAGCATTCAACATAAATTCTGTTGATAAAACCATTTATATATACATAATACTGAGTAATGATGGAGGCCAGTAATTCTTTGTGATACTAAGCATATTTCATCATTTTCAAAACAGAATATTAGTTCTTCTCATACTTTTGGGAATCTGAAGTCTTTTGGGCATTTAATCATAGATATCTGTAATCATTTTACATTACCAAAAGTGTTATGAATTTGGGATTTATGTTATTTGACTTTATAGCATTGCTACTTTTTAATTCAATACACTAAATATTCACCAAATATCATCTGTTTTCAGGATTCCTTGAAATTCTATTGTAATGGAAACTTTATTTAAATTTAATTTAAGGCTGACATTTGATAATTCAAGCAGTTTACAAATAATTGTATTGATAAGTGTACTTTTAAAGTATTATTACTGTGGATTATCTTAGAAGTGTACTAGATTTTTAAAATTATTTAGTTGCAAAATGATTTTTTCATTGTAAAATTAATATAATATAAAAGTCTCATGTTAACCATTTTTAAGTGTATAATTCAGTGACATTTAGGACACTCAGTGTCATGCAACTATCACCACTATCTAGCTTTAGATGTTTTCACCACTCCTAAAGCAAATGGGAGACATTAAGCAGTCACTCCCATTCTACTCTCCCCACAGCCCCTCACAACTAATCTGTTTTCTGCCTACTCTAGATATTTCATATAAATGGAATCATACAATGTGTTGCCTTTTATGATTGACTTCTTTTATTAACATAATATCTTCCAGGTTCATCAATTTTGTAGCATTTATCAGTACTCCATTCCTTTTTAAGGCTGAATAATATTTCATTGTGTATATATACCACATTTCTAAAATCCATTTATTTGTTGATGGACATCTGTGTTTTTCCCACTCTTTGGTGTGAATAGTGCTGCCATAAACATTTGTGTATAAGGTTCTGTTTGAGTCTTTATTTTTGATACTTTTCGGTATATCAGTTCAATTCAGTCACTCAGTCGTGTCTGACTCTTTGCAACCCCATGAATCGCAGCACGCCAGGCCTCCCTGTCCATCACCAACTCCCGGAGTTCACTCAGACTCAGGTCCATCAAGTCCGTGATGCCATCCAGCCATCTCATCCTCTGTCGTCCCCTTCTCCTCCTGCCCCCAATCCTCCCAGCATCAGGGTCTTTTCCAGTGAGTCAGTTCTTCCCATCAGGTTGCCAAAGTACTGGAGTTTCAGTTTTAGCATCATTCCTTCCAAAGAAATCCCAGGGCTGATCTCCTTCAGAAAGGACAGGTTGGATCTCCTTGCAGTCCAAGGGACTCTCAAGAGTCTTCTCCAACACAGTTCAAAAGCATCAATTCTTCTGCGCTCAGCTTTCCTTATAGTCCAATTCTCACATCCATCCATAACTACTGGAAAAACCATAGCCTTGACTAGACAGACCTTTGTTGACAAAGTAATTGGATTGCTATTAACTTTCTCATGTACTTTTCCAAAGAACCGATTAGGTAGAAACACAAACGTGAAAAAAATTTTACCTGTTACATTATTTGGAAAGAAATTTTAGCTTTTTTTTAGAGAAAAATAGTTAATACTAATTTAAGCTTCTCAAAAGATATGTCTTCAAGATGCTAATAGCTCATCTAAGTGGTACAGAAACCATTAGTAAAAATAAGAATATTAATGAAAGACCAATAGAGAATAAAAGACAAAGAAAGGCAAACTATATCTCATAGTTTCTAGTGTGTAAACATAGAATTTTAGGAAGCTCTGTTGTACAAAGACATGCATAGTAGGCTTTCAAAAAGTGTAGAATTAATTTGAATAATGTAGGATAGAGAAAATGCTATAAATTGAACTAAGATGTTTAACTTAATGACCCAGACAGTCCAAAGAGGAATCTTCATTTGTTTCTACCTCCAAAGGAGCTCAACTTTTCTGTTTACTGATCATTCAGCAATGTTTATTTAGTACCTTCTACATGTCAGGTACAGAGATGAAGCAGGGAGAGGAGATGATGAGAAGGCAGGGAATGAGAGGAATGTAAATAAAGATGTGCAGCCATAGAAATCGTACAGAGGTCAGAAGCAGATAGGAGAAGGAACAGACAAAGTAACTGACGTTAACACTGACAGAGTAATGGTGGCCTGTTAGAGAAGATTAACAAAGGAGATGACTGTAGCTCAGTTTTGAAGGTAAAGTATGGTTTAACAGAAAAGCAATGTGCAAGGAAATTCTGAGTAGCTAGAACATGGGCTGATGTGGAGGCATGAAACAAATACAGTGTGATCAGGAATTACAAACAATTTGGCATTAGTGGTTCTGCAAGTATAAAGTTTGAGTAGGAATTGTGAAATATAAGCCCAGAAAGATATTCAAGGCCTAGGTCTTGGAGGTTTTATATTCCATGATAAAGGACATTAAATTTATCCACCTTGTAGTGATGCGCCATTCAGTTGCTTTGAACAGAGAACTGGCAATTGAGATTTGGGATTCTTACTGAGATTTTGTATGGAGCAGCATTTCTCCTAGGACTGCAATGGTACCATCTTCTGCAATGCCTTTTAAAAATTCAGAGGCCTAAATTGCACTGAATTGAATCAGAATTTCCGGAGGGAAGCCTTTGGAATCAGCATGTGCCTTCCGCCTTGTAGTTTCAAGCTCACTCTTTCTCAAAGTAGGATTGAGGAAGTGGGCAAGAAGATCATCTAGCAGGTAATGTGATTATCCAGGTGAGAAGGTTTCAGACAGCCACAATGGGGATGGGAGGATTAAGAGAAGATTATGAACTTGACAGATATTTTGCAGATAAAATCAAATGCAGTTGGTGATTAGACTGGGTGAAAAGGAGAGTTTCAATTCAGGTTTCTAGAATAATTGGGTCATGCACAAATAGCTATTATTAATATTTTAATAAATCATAATTTTCCTTTAAAAATATGATTTTAAAATTTTATGCAGTCTTAAATTTGATTTGTTGTTTTTTTTGAAGGGGGTAAGATGGCAATTGTTTTGTTGCCATTGAGTTTTATGGTAGAAATAAATGAAAAAATGTCAATTTATTGATATCTGTTACAGTCAACTTATCAGGAAAATATTTATTTAGTTTTAATGCCCCAAATACCTACATGAAAAAAGCAAACAGATTTAGTTCTGATATTTTTGAGAGGACTTATACTTAAAAGAACTTCCAGATATTCAAGCTGGTTTTAGAAAAGGCAGAGGAACCAGGGATCAAATTGCCAACATCCGCTGGATCACTGGAAAAGCAAGAGTTCCAGAAAAACATCTATTTCTGCTTTATTGACTATGCCAAAGCCTTTGATTGTGTGGATCACAATAAACTGTGGAAAATTCTGAAAGAGATGGGAATACCAGACCACCTGACCTGCCTTTTGAGAAACCTATATGCAGGTCAGGAAGCAATAGTTCAAACTGGACATGGAACAACAGGCTGGTTCCAAATAGGAAAAGGAGTACGTCAAGGCTTTTATTGTCACCCTGCTTATTTAACTTATATGCAGAGTACATCATGAGAAACGCTAGACTGGAAGGAACACAAGCTGGAATCAAGATTGTCGGGAGAAATATCAATAACTTCAGATATGCAGATGACACCACCCTTATGGCAGAAGGTGAAGAGGAGCTAAAGGGCCCCTTGATGAAGGTGAAAGAGGAGACTGAAAAAGTTGGCTTAAAGCTCAACATTCAGAAAACGAAGATCATGGCATTCGGTCCCATCACTTCATGAGAAATAGATGGGGAAACAGTGGAAACAGTGTCAGACTTTATTTTGGGGGGCTCCAAAATCACTGCAGATGGTGACTGCAGCCGTGAAATTAAAAGACGCTTACTCCTTGGAAGAAAAGTTATGACCAACTTAGTGTATTCAAAAGCAGAGACATTACTTTGCCGACTAATAAGGGAGGCCTGGCATGCTATGAATCATGGGATCGCAAAGAGTCAGACATGACTGAGCAACTGAACTGAACTGAACTGATACAAGATGTAAGGTCTAACTCATCACACAGCCAAAGCCCTCGAAAGTCTGAGCAGTAAGCTGGAGACACTGGGTTGTTTTTTTTTTCCCCCTCCACAGTGGGTTAAATATATTTCTCTATTAACTGATTTTTTAAACTGATTTTTCAAGTTGGGCAAAACCCAACAAAACTCTCAAGTATGTACATTTTTCTCTGTCATTCTTTTTTTCTATCTCTTCATTTCTAATTCTGTCCTGAAGAAGAGAGTCCTTGTATACTACTTGTGTCTATTGTTGTTAACTAACTCTTAATTGATGTATTGATAGATAGGAAGCAAATCTATAATTCTTTAGGAGTGTGCTAGAGAGTATAGTGATCACTCACCGCTTTGCTTTCATATATTTCCCAGCTGTCTGTGCAATTAGTTGGCCATGTGACTGATTCTGTACAGCAGAATGTGAGTGGAAATGATGTACTCCACTTGTAAGGTCTTCCCTTGTGGCTCAGCTGGTAAAGAATCCGCCTGCAATGTGGGAGACCTGGGTTCGACCCCTGGGTTGGAAAGATTCCCTCTGGAGAAGGGAATGGTTAAATTTCATAGGTGACTATTAAGGACATTTAAGTCACAAATGAATGGAGCTTATGACAGACTGACAGGCATGGGGGTGACTCTTTTGGTTTAGCCTTAAAACATCATGAAGTCTATCCTTCTTGAGCTTTGTATTGTATTGAATGATATTGTATTGAAATCAGAATTTGTCTCTTACTTGTTTGGTCCTGCTTCCATTGTGTTTTCAGTTTTTTGATTTGCAACATGAAGTGATTAATACCCATGTAATAGGATTATTGTCAGTATTAAAGATATGCCATATGTAAAATGTCTAGACCAGCGCCTAGCACGTAGCAGGTGCCAGAGCCATCCTGGGGAGAGCATCAGAGATGCAGTCCCATAATTAACTTTGTAAATTTCTGATGTGATTCACAGATGGGTGTTATTTACATTAGTGGCAATTAGTAGTTTTAAAATTCCTATCTAAAAATGGAATTTTCTAAATTCCAATGTCAGAAGGCTCTGACTCACCTGCCCCAGTGGATGCATAGATAAGAGTGCAAATCAGTGGCAACTACTGTATTTTCCTGTTGCTCTTCAAAAGGAGATGAGGGCAACATTGCCATTGTGAGGACTGATTATTCTCCAGGCTTGGGCCAGAAAGTCTGAATCTCCATGGCTAGGCTTGTTAGCTAGGCAATGCTGTACAACTGTTTGGATTGATGCCAGTCTAACTGATTTGTTCTAAAGGCTAGAAAATCTCAATTGAGCCATGGGCATAATAACTACAGTTCTAATCATGTTTATCCTTAAATTGTTTCTTTGTATAAACAATAGCAGGAAGAGTGCTAAATGGGGGTGGAGTGGTGGATTTCAGAAAACTTAAGATCTGATCTCCATAGTTCTGTTTCACTGCTGTTCTCACTTTACTGCTGTGTGACAATGAAAGCTTTCCAGTTTTGTTTTGTCACTTTTGAAATGAGAGCTTGGACTGGGGTATCTTTAAGGATCCTCTAGGATCTAAGGATCTTTTCTATAACCTTTTATAACCCAGACATAATTGAAGTTCCATAAGGCTCAGTCTCTGTGCAAGGATAATTCAAAGAAATGATGTGGTACCCCAAAAATAATTATATATTTTGCCATCACATGCCATGTGAGGTCTTATTTTCTTGACCAGGGATTGGACTTTTGGTCACACTGTGGCTTGATTGCTACTTGTTGTTTTTTTTTCTCTGTACTTGCAGTCAACTCTACATAACGTGTAACCAGAAGGGAATGTTGTTTCTGAGGAAGGCCTAGGGTTTAGAGGACAAACTGCTAATTAATTTCTTGCAGATTGACAAAAATTCCACTTGTCTTGTTTGTGCTATAACAACTGTAAGGCTATACTCACATTAGTTTTGTTTTCACTTCTCCCTAAGGGGAGCAGGGCTCAGTAGTATCTCTGGGATGGTGTGGGTGTGTCCAGGCAGGATAGGCCTGCCCTTGCCTGCAGCTGCAGGCCCCTGCCTGATAAGGCCATACCATAAGCTCACTGAAAAGTCATCTCCACACATTTTAAAAATTTCACTGTGA
Source organism: Nanger dama (assembly GCA_917880005.1). NCBI lineage: Eukaryota > Metazoa > Chordata > Mammalia > Artiodactyla > Bovidae > Nanger > Nanger dama. Next base: position 30,104,413 of record CAKJTW010000009.1, on the reverse strand, counting down.
CCCAGGTTGTTCAGTTTGTTGTTTTACTGAATTTCATACTGATGAAAATCAACTAACGGATAAATATTTATTAAGCTCCTGCTGTTGGGAAGATCCCCTGTAGGAGGACACAGCAACCCACTCCAGTATTCTTGCCTGGACAGAGGGATGGTCCATAGGGTCGCAAAGAGTTGGACATGACTGAAGTAACTTAGCACTCACACGCACATATTCAAAATAATTCCCTAAGTATTCTGTGTAATAGTGGCTTCCTGGGTGGCTTAGATGGTAAAGAATTTGCCTGTAATGTGGGAGACTCTGGGTTTGATTCCTAGGTCAGGAAGAGCCCCTGGAGAAGGGAATGACTCCTCACTCCAGTATTCTTGCCTGGAAAATTCCATGGGCAGAGGAGCTGGTGGGCTACAGTCCATGGGGCCACAAAGAGCTGGGCATGACTAGGTGACTAATACTTTGATTTACACTTATTCTATGTAATGCATGGTCACTAGCCTCATACAGTTTTTAAATGGAGACATATATATAAGCACATAGAACAATATCATATTAGACCTAAAACTTTTAGGGCAGTTTGAATTTTTTTCTTAAGGGAAAATATCTTTGTAATAGGTTGATTATAATAATATATTGTTTATTATAAAATATTTTATAATATATAGAAGTATGAAGAAGAAAATATGAGATGAAAAATTTAAAAAATTTTTAATTTTTGGCTCACCATGTGGCATGTGGGATCTTAGTTTCCTCACCAGGGATCAAACCCACATCCCCTTCAGTGGAAGCATGGAGTGTTAACCACTGAACCACCAGAGAAGTCCCAGAAAGATGAAAAATTCTGCTTCCTAGAAATATCTACTGTTAAGAGTTTTGATGAACATTCTTTGAGCCATCTTTGTAGGCTATACACTCACACATATATTATACATGCATAATTTTACATAAATGGACTTATAACACATTTGCTATTTGTAACCTGCCTTTTTTGACTCAGAAGTACATCAAGAAATGCTTCTCTATCAATAAATGTGTACTGGCATCATTATACTTATAGAAGACACCATAATTTATTTAACCAGTCTTTTATTAATGAAAACTTAAATCATTTCCAGTTCTTTGAGTGAGTGAGTGAAGTCGCTCAGTCGTGTCTGACTCTTTGCGACCCCATGGACTGTAGCCCACCAGGCTCCTCCATCCATGGAATTTTCTAGGCAAGAGTACTGGAGTGGGTTGCCATTTCCTTCTCCAGGGGATCTTCCCGACCCGGGGATCGAACCGGGGTCTCCTGCATTGCAGGCAGACACTCTACCATCTGAGCCATATAAATAATCATTGCATATGTATCCAGTTATGCCCTTACATAAATTACCTGGAGGTGGAATTGCTATGTCAAAGAATATGAGCATCTAGACTTTTGATACATAATGCCACTCTTCCCTCAAAAACCAAACCCTTGATTCAGATACTGTTAGCCCCTTGGCCCACTCTGGAGACCCCTCAGATGGAGCAGGTTTACAGCCTCTGTGTGTCTCTGCCAAGGTCATTCTCTAGCTTCCACAGTTAGGGAGGCAAGAAGTGCCAGAGAGTTCATGTGACTCCTAACTGATAAAGAATTGGTGGATAAACGCCCCAGTTTCTTGGCCTTTGGTGGGACTCTTCTGAAATGTGTTCTACACAGTCCTTGGAGGAATTCAGTCAGTTGCCTGTACTGAAATCTTGCTCATTAACTCACTTGTTTACTTTCCTCCCTTACTGCATGACTTCCTCACCCCTTTACTTGGCTTCCTTGGATTTATACTCAAATCCTTGCCTTAGGGTCTGTTTTGGGGGAAGCCAAATGAAGACATCTTTTGTATTTCAGATGAAAAGTGTAGTAGGCACGATAGTGGGCCCCCAAAGATGCCTACATCTTAGTTCTTGGAACCTGTGAAAATGTTTACCTTACATAGGATTCTGAAGATTGAATCACATATAAAGAACCTTGAGATGGGAAGATTATCCTGGATTACCAGAGTGGCCTCAGTGTAATCATCAGTTCAGTTCAGTCACTCAGTCATGTCCAACTCTTTGCAACCCCATGGACTGTAGCATACCAGGCCTCCCTGTTCATCACCAACTCCCAGAGTTTACTCAAAAACATCAGTAATCATGAGTCCTTAAAAGTGACAGAAGGAGGCAGAAGAGGAGAATCAGAAGGGAATGTGAGGAATAGTCAGGGAGATGCAGCATTATTGCCTTGGAAGACAGCGGTAGAGAACCATGAGCCAAGAGCTGTGGGTGGCCTCTCAAAGCTGGAAGAGGCAAGGAAATGGACTTACCTTTAGAGCCTCCAGAATGGAATCAGCCCTGCTGGGTCAGCAGACCAAGGGGCAGACCGATTGTAAGGTTTGTGCAGGGTATGAAGGGATGGAGTATAAGGTCAGGCCACTCAAGATGTTTGTTCTCTTGCTCTCTGTACATCCCCCGCCTCCTTCACTGGTACCCTGCACATGTGACTAACCTTCCTCTGTATTAATACTTGCCCCAGGCTCCAACTAGTGACTGTTGTTATCAAAGGGGCAGTGATGGGCATGCCCCTCTACTGGTGCGATGGCAACTAATGAGCCCACCTGATGCTAGTTCCCCAGCCCCGTACCTGGTAATCCCCCTCACCCCACATAGTGAGGACTGCCACCTTGTCCCGCCTGCCTGCCTGCCGTGTGCCACACACAGGAACTTGCTTCAGATATGTAAGCTCTCTCATACACTAAACCATTGATGTCTCTGTTTCCGACTTCAGGCTCTCTTTTCAGTCTTGAAGTCTGGCAAGCACTGGGCTTGTAGACCTGTGGGGTGCAACCCAGTAGGACCCATGTTAGACTTCTAACCTACGAAATTATAATATAATAAGTTTGTGCCAAGTTTGTGTAATCTGTTATGGCAGCAGTAGAAAACTAAGAAAAAAAGTTAAATAATACAAGGCAACTGATGCCAGAAGCATCCTGTGGCAGTGCTTATAGTCCCAAAGGAAAGGCGTGAACAATGAGGCTTGGAGAGGGAGGAAATTGTGAAATGCATTCCTTCCTCTTGAGCAGTCATGGGGTGCCTATGGGTAAGTTTAGGGTAGATGACTCAGTGACCACCAAACATAGGCCTGGGCCCAGAAACACTCTCCCAGCAAGCTAAGGGTTTGTGTGACTTTTAATTTACTTGGAAATTCTATCAAGTTCAAAAACTTTCATGTGTGTGAAAACTACCTGGGAAAATAAAAGTTAAAGAAAGGTCATCTGGGGAATTTGTTTAAAATGCAGATTTTGGATCTTATTTACCAGAGGTACTGATTCAAAGGTTTGGAATAGGGCCCAGGGATTAACATGTAAAACTAGATTATTCTGACACGTATTGCTTTAGGGACCCTCCTATTAGAAACCTTTGCTCCTTGGTGGCTGGGGATGGGGTCTCCACGGTGCCTGCTTTCTCAGGCAGGTTGTGGAGGGAAGAGCAGAAGAGAAGGAAATCACTAGAAATTACTGTTGTATCATGTGCAGGAATCCTACTTTAGTTTCTGTTTGGGAGAGTCAGTCACAACAGTAATTAGAGTTAACTGAAGCCTGATATTAATAAATGGAGGTGGCCTGTGTCATCAGAGACAGAGTATCTGGGCTGCTGGACCCCTGAGGATCTTTTGATCTTGTGGTTGGTTTGCCTGCAGTAGCATTTCCTCATTTGGCTAATGGGCATATCATTTCCAGATGACCTTGGAGAGCCAGGGCAGTTCTGCTCTTACTCACTGGAAGAAGTGCACTCAAACATTTGGAACATTCTAAGGATTACAGATGTGCCCAAGGGTGTCTTGGCTCTCCTCTAATTAGGGCTGTGGAGGTCACTCAGAAAGAATTCTTGCATTTGCCTCATGCCTTTTGAAGGAGGGTCTGTGCTTGTCTAGCTCCAAGCAGCTCTCTGAAATGTCAGGAGATAAGAAATGCCTCTCAGCACGAAGGCTTCCAGACACATATGTGACAAGAAATTTGGCATCAGCTTTACAAGTGTCAGATGTCTAGGATAAAGCAATATGGGTATAGTATTTCTAGTGCTATTTTGGTGCCTTGTGCATGAGCCTGCAGCATTAGAAAAACTGCTTTTCAGCTTTGGGTGATAGCCTTACTGGCTCTCGGCATGCACGTCTGAAAGTACAGTTGGGTCACAAACTCGTGATGGGATGCAGCAAGTCACCCACAGTCATGGTACCAAGCTTCAAGGGAGTGCCTTTGAGGGAACCAGACATTCCTCAGCCTGTGATGACTTGGGTGATACAGCCAGAGCCTTGCATCAGATGATGCCTTAAAAGCATTAATCAACTTTTGCAACACCCACAAGAAGTTGGTAAACACTTATCCTTGCTTTTCAGACAGAAAACTAAAGCATGGAGGGGTCCAGCAGACAGGGTCACAAAGTTAGTTGGTTTTCTTACCTTATGGTTTAATGATAACAGGTGAATGATTTCAGAGCAAGTTTCTACTTTATATAATTCAGGGAATATGTCTCTTGGTGACAGAACATTTTTGGCGGTTGTGACTCTGTAGAAGACTTGAAGTTCTCAGTCTGGCTCTTCATTGGTTAGGAGCAAATGCCTGGGGCACTTGACTTAACGACTGTCATAAGTGGTGTGAAAATATGTGTAAGAAAAACAAAATATGGTAATGTAGTGAGGTTGTTACAGCAATAATATCCAAATAGGAATATTGTGTATAAGTCTAGGTGGTAATATAGCCCTCACTCCCAAGTTACTTGACAGTGGCTCTTCTTTTAATTTTATTTCTATTTATTTATTTTTTAAAGTTCATTGATAAGCTGTGGACACCATAGTTTAAGAAAGTTAGAAAGTGCTTACAGTGGTGACTCCTCCGAATGATTCAAATGTGGAAAAAGAAGGCCTGTGAGAAAAGATGAAGACATTGCCCTTAACTTGTAGAAAGAAGGTTGATGGAAAGTTATGTGGTCTATAAATATATCACAAGGCATTATTTTTAAAGGCAATTTAATTGTCTATTGATGACAGAAGTTGAAAAAAGTGGGTATATCCCAGAGCATGAAAAGTTTAAAGAGTCATAAGAAATAAATCTGGTGTGAAAGATGGTTAAAAACCAGAATAGGCTACCCAGAAAAGAACTTCTCTTTTCTTAAGGTCTCATATAAATAGTCTGAATCAGCAGGTGTGGCTAGTTAGCAGGGTTAATGGCTTCACATGATAGCGCATGAGTGAGCTGCCTAGTTAGTGATGGTAATAGAGGCTTTTTTTTTCCTGAACTTTTTGTTTGAATTAATTTTAGACTTATAGAACAGTTGCAGAAGTAATATGTAGAGTTACCATATTATTCTTCACCCAGCTTCTCCTAATGTTAGCATTTTATACCACCATGGTACAATTATCACAACTAAGAAGTTAATATCACTATAAAATGGATATCCAAAATTAATATCCAAAAATGAATAGGGACTTTTGAGAGGATGCAGAATAGTTAAGGCTATGGATAACCACATACCCTTCAACAGAAGAAATTACTTTGTTTGATATGTTGGAACTCCACATGAGACTTTGTTTACGCAACTGATCCTATTGCAAAAATTACAAACCCATGGCTCTAGGAAGAGAGGTAGTTAGATTGACCTCTTCTAGGAAGATTTTGTGCTTTTATAATTATTTCACTTATTAAATAATTAATTACAGGGTAAATGTGTTTGGTAATGACATTTATTCATATAACTCAATGTTACAGATTCTTTTTACTGTTTTTTTTTTTTTTTCTTCAGGCTTGTCTTGCCTCAGGCAGAATCTTTATACTTGCTTTCTCCCCAGCACCAAAAATGATTCCCGACCCAGAGTCTGTGCTTAATTAATATTTGTTCATTGAAACAAATTGGCGTACTCATGCTTTTCTCATTTTTTCACATATTGTTGCTCTTGTTGTTCAGTCACTCAGTTGTGTCTGACTCTTTGTCACCCCATGGACTGCAGCATGCCAGACCTCCCTGTCCTTTACCATCTACTGGAGCTTTCTCAAACTCATGTCCATCGAGTTGGTGATGCCATCCAACCATCTTATTCTCTGTTGTCCCCTTCTCTTCCTGCCTTCAATCTGTCCCAGCATCAGGATCTTTTCTAATGAGTCGGCTCTTCAAATCAGGTGGCCAAAGTATTGGAGCTTTAGCTTCAGCTTCAGCATCAGTCCTTCCAGTGAACTTCCTAGGATTAATTTCCTTCAGGATTGACTGGTTTGATCTCCTTGCAGTCCAAGGGACTCTTAAGAGTCTTCTCCAATACCACAGTTCAAAAGCATCAGTTCTTTGGTTCTCAGCCTTCATTGTGGTCCAACTCTCCCATCCATGCATGACTACTAGAAAAACCGTAGCTTTGACTAGATGAACCTTTGTCGGTAAAGTAACGTTTCTGGTTTTTAATATGATGTCTAGATTGGTCATAACTTTTCTTGCAAGGAGCAAACGTCTTTTAATTTCATGGCTGCAGTTACCATCTGCAGTGATTTTGGAGCCCAAGAAAATAAAGTCTGTCATGGTTTCCATTGTTTCCCCATCTGTTTGCCCTGATGGGACCTGACGCCATGATCTTCCTTTTTGAATGTTGAGTTTTAAGCCAACTTTTTCATTCTCCTCTTTCACTTTCATCAAGAGGCTCTTTAGTTCCTCTTTGCTTTCTGCCATAAGGGTGGTGTCATCTGCAAAGCTGAGGTTATTGATATTTCTCCCAGAAGTCTTGATTCCAGCATGTGCATCAGCCAGTGTGGCATTTCACATGATATACTCTGCATATAGGAACTTCCCTAGTGGCTCAGATGGTAAAGCGTCTGCCTACAATGAGAGAGACCTGGGTTTAATCCCTGGGTGGGGAAGATTTCCTGGAGAAGGAAATGGCAACCCACTCCAGTATTCTTGCCTGGAAAATCCCATGGACGGAGGAACATGGTTAGGCTACAGTCCAAAGAGTCGGGCACGACTGAGCGATTTCACTCACTCACTCTGCATATAAGTTAAGTAAGCAAGGTGACAGTATACAGCCTTGACGTACTCCTTTCCCAATTTGGAATCAGTCTGTTGTTCCATGGCCAGTTCTAACTGTTGTTTCTTGACCTGCATTCAGGTTTTGCAGGAGGTCTGGTATTCCCATCTCTTTAAGAATATTCCACAGTTGGTGGTGATCCATATAGTCAAAGGCTTTGGCATAGTCAATGAGGCAGAAGTAGATGTTTTTCTGGATTTCTTTTGCCTTTTCTGTGATCCAGGGATGTTGGTAATTTGACCTCTGGTTCCTCTGCCTTTTAAAAGCCAATTTGAACATCTGGAAGGTCTCAGTTCATGTACTGTTGAAGCCAGGCTTACAGAATTTTGAATATTACCTTGCTAGCTTGTGAAATGAATGCAATTGTATGGTATTTTCAACATTCTTTGGCATTGCCCTTTGGGATTGGAATGAAAATTGGCTTTCCAGCTGTATGGCCAGTGCTGAGTTTTCCAAATTTGCTGCCATACTGAGTGCAGCACTTTCACAGCATCAGTATTTGAAATAACTCAGCTGGAATTTCATCACCTCCACTAGCTTTGTTTGTAGTGATGTTTCCTAAGGCCCACTTGACTTCACACTCCAGGATATCTGGCTCCAGGTGAGTGATCACAGCATCATGGTTAACTGGATCATTAAGATCTTTTTTGTATGGTTCTTGTGTGTATTCTTGCTACCTCTTCTTAATATCTTCTGCTTCTGTTAGGTCCATATCATTTTGTCCTTACTGTGCCCATTTATGCATGAAATGTTCCCTTGGTATCTCTAGTTTTCTTGAAGAGATCTCTAGTCTTTCCCATTCTATTGTTTTCCTCTAATTCTTTGCATTGATCACTGAGGAAGGCTTTCTTAGCTCTCCTTGTTATTTGAAACTCTGCATTCAGGTGGGTATATCTTTCCTTTTCTCCTTTGCCTTTAGCTTCTCTTCTTTTCTCAGCTGCTTCTAAGTCCTCATCGGACAACCATTTTGCCTTTTTGCATTTCTTTTTCTCAGGGATGGTTTTGATCACTGCCTCCTGTATGATGTTATGAACCTTCGTCCATAGCTCTTCAGAGACTGTCTATTGGATCTAATCCCTTGAATCTATTTGTCACTTCTACTGTATAATTCTAAAGAAGTTGATTTTGGTTATACCTTAATGGTCTAGTGGTTTTCCCTGCTTTTTTCAATTTAAGTCTGAATTTTGCAATAAGGAGTTCATGATATGGGCCACAGTCAACTCCCAGTTTTGTTTTTGCTGACTGTATAGAGCTTCTCCATCTTCAGCTGCAAAGAATATAATCAATCTGATTTTGGTATTGACCATCTGATAACGTCCATGTGTAGAATCATCTCTTGTGTTATTGGAAGAGGGTGCTTGCCATGACCAGTGTGTTCTCTTGGCAAAACTCTGTTAGCCTTTGCTCTGCTTCATTTTGAACTCCAAGGCCAAACTTCACTGTTCCTCCAGGTATCTCTTGACTTCCTACTTTTGCATTCCAGTCCACTATGATGAAAACACCATCTTTTTTGGTGTTAGTTCTAGAAGGTCTTGTAGGTCTTCATTGAACCGTTCACCTTCAGCTTCTTTGGCATTGATTGGGGCATAGACTTGGATTACTCTGATATTTAATGGTTTGCTTTGGAAATGAACAGAGATCATTCTGTCATTTTTGAGATTGCATCCAAGTATTGCATTTCAGACTCTTTGTTGACTGTGAGGGCTACTCCATTTCTTCTAAGGGATTCTTGCCCACAGTAGTAGATATAGTGGTCATCTGAATTAAATTTGCCCATTCGGGTCCATTTTAGTTCACTGATTCCTAAAATGTTGGTGTTAACTATTGCTATCTCCTGTTTGACCACTTCCAATTTACCTTAATTCATGGACCTAACATTCTAGGTTCCTGTGTATTAATGTTCTTTACAGCATCATATTTTACTTTCACCACCAGACACATCACCAACTGGGCGTTGTTTCCACTTTGGCTCAGCCTCTTCATTCCTTTTGGAGCTATTTCTCCACTCTTCTCTCATAGCATATTGGGCACCTACCTACCTGGGGAGTTCATCTTTCAGTGTCATATCTTTTGCCTTTTCATACAGTTCACATGACTTGCTCCTTATTCAAATATCTGGTCTTCCCTGTTGGCTCAGATGGTAAAGAATCTGCCCGTAGTGCGGGAGAGCCAGTTTCCATGCCTGGGCTGGGAAGATCCCCTGGAGAAGGGAATGGCAACCCACTCCAGTATTCTTGCCTGGAGAATTCCGTGGGCAGAGGAGCCTGGCGGGCTACAGTCCTTGGGGTCATGAAGAGTTGTACACTACTGAGCGACTAACACTTCACCTCACATCACCAGCCTGGGGAAGTTCATCTTTCACTGTCACATCTTCAGCCTTTTCATACTGTTCACATAAGTTGCTCCTTAGTCAAATATCTGGTCAGGCCTTTCTTGAGCACCCTAACTAAAATAGCATTCCTCTGTCTCTCTTACTCTCTATTTATGTTCTGTATTATTATTTTCTTTTAATTCAAAGTACTTTTCACTACCTAAAAGATACTTTGTTTGTTAATAGTTGTATGATATCTCTCCTACTAGTAGTAAGCTCCTTGAGTACACAGACCTTGTCTTTTTTACTGAATCCCTACGCCTAGAACAGTACTGGGTAGGTGAGTTCACATGAAACACTCTTTAAGGTGAATAAATGAATGCAGACATGGTCACCTGTACTTTGTACTTTGAAGATACAAATAGTCAACTTTAGAAAGCTTCACTTAAGCATCTTTGATTTACAGTTTGCATATATGAAAACAAACAGTTTGACTATTTTTCAATCAGATCATTGTACTTCTAATTTTCCCTATGCCTCTTACTGATGTTGAAAAACTATTTCTTATTTTAATCTTAAATAGTGATACTGCAGCTGGTAACTCCATAGGCACACATTTTTGAGAGAAAATGGATAACTTCTATGAAACCCTTTGAGCTCCAAGAGAGATGTACATTCAAGATATTTGTATTGTCATTATTAATTAGTGTTGTGCAAAAGTGAAAGAACCACACAGCCCAATCAGTGTCACGGGATTCAGACCACTCACCAGATTAATAGGAGCTCAGATCCTATTAAATGAATTAAAATCATTCAAAATATTATACAAGTGAGCATCCCACCATATGGCAACTGAATTATTTTTTAGGTCCAGCATCATCTGTACGCAGAGAAAAATTCACTTGTTATATGTTTATATGGATGTCAGTGAAGCACTTAGTATATATTTGTTTTTATTTTTAAGCATTCTTTGTGCACAAAGGAAAAAACCTTCATGGTGACAATATTGTGCAAGGTTTGAAAGGGCAGTTTAGGGCAGCCCAGTCTGGAGCTCTTTGCTTTCTTTTGTCATTTGGCCTTTGTATGGTTTAAGAGCTGGATAGAGGCTTCCTATCCTATACTGAGTGTAGTAGGCAGAATAATGGCCTCCAAAGTTGTCATGTCCTAATCCTTGGATTGAAGTGGAAGAGTATCATGAGCCAAACTCGGGCATCCTCTAGAAGCTAGAAAAGGCAAGAAAGTGGATTCTCCCCTAGAGCCTCCAGAAAGGAATGCAGCCTTGGTTTTAGCCCAACCCTGGTTTTAATAGTTGATGAGACTCTAATTAAAGTACAGAATAAAGATGGCAATACGACTCACCTATTGCTGACTTCCAGAACTGTAAGATAACAGGTTTGTGTTTTTTAAGTCACTAAATTTGTTGTAATTTGTTGAAGAGTAGCAATAGGAAACTAATGTGCAAGGCTCATTCATATCCCTGTAAGACCCTCCTTTGGACCTACCCAGCATTATCTACCTTTCCTATTGTATTTCTGCTCTTCTGCTTCAGTGAGATTGTTTTCCTCACTCATGATACATGCATTCTCACTGCCTAGCTCACTTCCAAACTCATCCATATGTCAGTTTCTATAATTGAGAAAGAATTTCTCCCTCTTGCTAGGATGAATCTGTGTGAACCTAGCTTATTCTTCCCTGAACTACTAGGTCAGCCTTGATAACCCTAAATCTTCAGGTGCCCAGATGTTAAAAGTTTAAACAAGATGAATGGAATTTCTGCCATGCACCAGTACTGTTGTCATGAAGATGAAGATGATTACAAGGCTTATTTTTAGGGACACACATGTTGACCAGCTAAAGAGAGAATCACAGAAGCAATTAGGAAACAGCATGCCGTATTCTGTAACTGAAATATGTCTGGAGTACTCAAAGAATGGAGGGAAAGGAATGACTAACTGCTTAATAGGGTAGATACCCTTAATAGGGTAGGGTCACAGATTGGATTTCAATAAACCTTCTCAGGTGAGGGAATGTGTGGGCTCACTCATGAACGATGAGGCAGCAAACATATCCAAGGCCTCTGCTTCATTTATGAAATAGGCCTATTCCATAAATATCAGATGAAATGTAAGATTATTTTGCTTTACTTTGGATATAATAGTTGGCAAGTTCTAACTAAAGTACAAAATAAAGATGGCAACCTGATCCCCAGAGACAGATCTGGAGCCTGGCCATGCTTTCAGGGGGCACCAGTAGAGCCTAGCCAGTTCAGCAGTCCTTGAATCTTTGTATGTGCAGGCAGAGCAAGATTAATGTGGGCAAAGAAAGTGATGCCAACGACATTAACATACTGATTGCAGTTAAGTGCACTGCTTGTTCAACAAGTCTTCAGTAGACTAAAAATATTTAATTAAACTAATGGGAAATGGAAAACATCTCTTATTCATGATATTATAAAAATATGTTTCTTATGTCTTCAGCTAATAGTTCTGTGTTTTTGATTCTCAAATATTTCTATCCCTAGTCATTAATTGTCACTTTTACTCTAGTCCCTGATTGAAAACCCTTACTGGACATTTATAATAAGAAGTTTGATCATTACATCAATGTTTATATACCTAAAACCAAATTAATATTATCTAAGAGCCTGTAATATTTCCTCAAATCTCAATTTCTTTTGTAGGTATCACTAATATTATAATCCTCAAGATTTTCTAAATTGAGAATGAGTTATAACAAACAATTCTGGAATAGTTGTCAGAATTTTGGGTTTTAGTTCAGATTCTGCCACTCACATACATACTTTTGGTTCATTCACATAACCTTCAGGATCTATTTCCTCATGGGCAAAATGAAGGACCTGGACTGGAAGCTAGGTGACTCACTCGTGTATTTAACAAATATATTTTCAGCATCGACAATGTGTTGTGGGGATCGACACAGAGCCTGCTGTGGGGATATGATTGACTGAGCTGGGCACAGATCCCAGCTTCATAGACCTTTTCTCTGAAAGACCCCTGCATCAGTCTTTCACTATGTCCATTGATTCTGTTCTAGGGTACCTCTGGGTGGGCTCTTGCTTCTGTCTCACTTTAGTCAGAGAGGGCGCTTACCATCTCATGCTGAAGTGTCTGCCAGAGCACTTTCTTTTTGTTTCTTTGCGTTTTCCCACACTAACCCATGCTGCACAGTGTACTCTTAACAGATGACCCTCCTCCTCAAGAGTCTGATACCTCCTATTGCTTCTTATCAGTGATGTCTTATTTTTTTAGACTATTGTCAAAGGTCCTTGTAGTTTGTCCTTGAGTGTGTGCTCAGTCACTAAGTTGTGTCTGACTATTTGTGACTCAATGGACTATAGCCCACCAGGCCCCTCTGTCCGTGGTATTTCCCAGGCAAGATTACTGGGGTGGGTTGCCATTGTCTTCTCAGGGGATTTTCCCTACTCAGGGACTGAACCTGCAGCTCTTGCATTGCAGGCAGATTCTTTACCACTGAGTCACCTGGGAAAGCCTGTATGTAGTTTGTCCTTACTTTATGTCTAATATTATCTCTCTTGTTCAACATGAAACCTATTTTTGTCAGGCCAGTTTCCTCATTCTTTGCCAATCATAGCTCACACATACATCTCTGCATGTGGTGAGTCTCCCTCCTGAGACACTTCCTCCCGCCTCACCTCATGACTAATGGTGTTCCCTCAAGGCTCAGTGAAAGTCCCAAATTCTCTAGGAAGTCTTCCCCAGAATCCACAAGCCACTGTCTCCATTCTCTCATTTATTTTCCAAGACCTTAGTGTATATTTTTTGTATTTTGGATGTTTGGCTACAGAATGTTATAGCATCCTCATATGTAGGTCCTCAGCATGATAACATGCTTGGGAACTCTTAAAGCACAGCGACAGTCAGATGTTTTCTGTGGCCCAGCCCAGTTCAGGAACATAAGAGTCAAGGTTAAGACTGTTGTTTTCAGTCACCAAGTCATGTCCGACTCTTTGTGACCCCATGGGCTGCAGTATGCCAGGCCTCCCTGTCCCTTACCATCTCCCAGGTTTGCCCAAGTTCATATCCATTGAATTGGTGATACCATCCAACCATCTCACCCTCTGTTGCCCTCTTCTCCTTCTGCCTTCGTCTTTCTCAGCATCAGGGTCTTTTCCAATGTCATCTGTTCACATCAGGTGGCCAAAGTATTGGAGCTTCAGCTTCAGCATCAGGTTAAGACTATGAACTTGTAAATCTGGTGGCCTGAGTTCTTAAGATGGCTTCATATTTTCCTGGCTGTGTGACCACAGGTGATTTACTTATCCTCTCTGAGCTTTCTGTTTTCTCACTTGCAAAACTGGGACAACCATATTACCTGCCCCAGTTATTTACTAGTTAATGTGAGTAAAGGGTTTAGAACAGATCTTGGAATATAGTGAGTGCTCAAGAAGTTTTAGCTATTATTATTTCATTGAATTAATGTTAGAATTAAATGGAATAACTTATGTAAAACCCTCAGCATAGTGCCCAGCTTGTAGTAAGTATTCAGTTAAAATTAACTGTTGTTATTATTCTTTTTAGCAGATGAGGGGGCTTTGTGGAAAGAAAATGGCTATAGTCAAAAATGTTGTCAAATATTTAAAATTTGTGAGGTACCATTATAATTTCTATTTTTTAAAGATGAGGAAACTGAGGTTTAGTGAGGTTAAGTAACTTGACAAGGTCACACACCTAGAAATTGATGAAGCAGATTAAACACCTGGGAAGCCCAACTGCAGAATCTGTACCTTTTAAACCAATATTCTTATGTCCTGGTCCTAGACTAGGCAATTTAGGGGAAATTTTGATATGTTAGTGAAAATAAACATGAAATTTGGGTTTTCAGTTCGGATTTTCCTATTTCCCATCCTGGCCTTACCATTTATCTGGGCAAGATATTTTATCCTTCAGAGGTTATGTTTCTTTATCTGTAAGATGGAGATGGTAATACCTCTTTCATATGATTGCAGTGGGAACTAAAGAAGTAACATAAGTAAAGGTCCTCCACCCCACTCCAGTACTCTTGCCTGGAAAATCCCATGGATGGAGGTCCATGGGGTCGCTAGGAGTTGGACATGAGTGAGCAACTTCACTTTCACTTTTCACTTTCATGCATTGGAGAAGGAAATGGCAACCCACTCCAGTGTTATTGCCTGGAGAATCCCAAGGACAGGGGAGCCTGGTGGGCTGCCGTCTCTGGGGTTGCACACAGTCGGACACGACTGAAGCGACTTAGCAGCAGCAGGACATTTTGGACTCCTTCTTTCTCTCTCTTTTGAAAATTTTAGCTAAAAGTTGTACATTTTAGTGCTTTTAATTAGTCTGTGATATGAATTAGAATGCAGCATAGCAACCAGATAATCAGCCCATGAGACTCAGCTTCTGTTGCCCTGACTTTGTGTTATAAATAACCAAACATGGCTGGTATTCTTGACATGTGAACACATGGGCACAACTTATCCATGACCATTGTCCAGGCAGTGTCCCTAACTAGATGGAGTTCTTTCTACAAGTTGTGGCACGTTCCAGCAGGGAAAGCCTTTTGCCCAGCAGGTGGGGGTGAGTAAAGAATTTGAGACTGCCAATATAGTCTCAGTTGGGAATGCTCGGGTGTGCATATGAGGAGCAGAGAATGCTGGCACTTTGAGCAAGCATTTCAGTAAGCCTTTTGAAGGTCATGTCCCTCTTTGATGAGTATGCCATGGGAATTTTCCAAGGATTGTTTTACTTTAGTCTTTGGACCGAGTTGGTGGTCACACAATCTGTGGTTGAAAATAGCTTGAGTAATTAGGATAGAGAGAACATTAATGTCCCAAGATGTTAATAAAGCCAGTTACTAAGAATTCGTAGGTAGGAATTCCCTTCCCAAACTTGATTCCTGAGCACAAGTTATATGATACATTTCAACAGCAAGTAAGAGAAAACATTAGTCTCTTGCATATGTTGTAACCTTCAAGTAGGCATTACAGAGGGCTACGCTTTCCTTTTCTTCCTTTTAAAAATTTAATCAAGACGTGTTACCTTACACAAAGTGGATGATCCCCTGTGACTTCACTGCTCTCTCTCTCTCAGGAACAACTGCTGGCTGGCACAGTCAGCAAAGACAGCACCTTGGGTTTCCATGTGCTTCCCTGTTCTGTTTCCATCTGATCTCTCATTTCAAGGATCCTTCATAACAGAAGCCTATCTCATTTCATGGGATTAATTTAGGAATAAAATCATTTCCTAAATATATCCTGCATAATACTTTGCATCAACATATTTGAAATATTTCACATCTGTGATAGAATGAAAGCAGTTGATCGTCAAGAATAAAACCCTCAATATTTCTACAGATGTGGTGATTTTCATCAGAGAGACTATATTAAGCAAGTAGTGCTCTAAATGTAGATTGTCTGTGTTCAAATTCTGACTCTACTGCTTATTAGATGTATTGTCTTAGGTGAGCTGTTGAACCTATTTGAGCCTCGTAAGGCTATCATGAGGATAAAATGAGATAATACATGTAAAGCCATAGTGCAGTGCCTTTCAATAAACATCAGCTATTTTATGTACTGTTAATATTAGTATTACAGTGGTCTGCAAGGTTGGACTCTCCAAGAGGTAAATAAGATGGTACTTAAAAAGCCCCTTAGTACTTGAAATTGACTAAGCATATCCTTTTGAAGAAACTTGCTTGCCTATAAAGAAAATGGCTGGATGAAGAAGAATGGGATTATTTTTCTGCTGTTTAAATGGGTAGGGGAACCACAAGGGGGAAAGGAATAGGAGAAATTGGTTGATGGTATTGTCATCTCTGTTAGTCTCTCAATTTGTCATCCAGTAAAAAGATGACATCATAAAAGAGAAAAATTCATGTTAGATTTGCTCAAGCACCTGCTTCTTCACAAAGTCTCTGAGGATTCCATCTATTTGTCCATCATTCATGCATCCATCCATCTAAATATTTATTGGGAGGAGAAGGAGACAACAGAGGATGAGATGATTGGATGGTATCACTGACTCAATGAGAGGCATATAAAGATTTAGGAAAGGTCTTGCTGGGATTTAGCCTCCTAAAGTATCAAAGATGGCACCTCCTGATGGGTGAGGACTCAGAAGGTATCACAGAGGAGGGTGTCATTGATCACAGAGTTGACAGTAAGTTGACTCTTGAGTGATGGGCCTGAATTCTCCAACATATCCAGCCCTAGTGAGTATTTCATGCCAAAGGCTAAAAGAAGCAGTGTAGGCCTCATCATAGGTCCTTTGCTTGCTTCTCCAAACAAGGGTCTCCAAATCCAGTTCAGAAAGTCAGTGTCAGGAAGGATGAAATGATTTAGAGCTTTTTCCTGCAAAGAGGCTGGGAAGAGCCATTGTTCCAAAGTCTGAGATAAATGAACTGCTGGATTCCTGCTGGGAGGTCACCGATGCCTGAAGATCATGTCTGATTATTTTT
This sequence comes from Nanger dama, assembly GCA_917880005.1. Taxonomy (NCBI): domain Eukaryota; kingdom Metazoa; phylum Chordata; class Mammalia; order Artiodactyla; family Bovidae; genus Nanger; species Nanger dama. The sequence continues at coordinate 30,087,599 of CAKJTW010000009.1, read as the reverse complement.
GTGAAAGCACATCTTTGTTGACTTCAAAATAAACTTCAAAGGTGATAATCCAAAAGTTGTGTCATTGGCTGCACCCTTATGAGCTATGGACAAACACTGAAACAGGCAGGAATCAGGCAACTTTCCAGACCACAGATTAAACCTGTCAGTGTGCTGCTGATTTCAGTGTTATTACTGCGCCAGTAAAAAGCTCTCAAGTTTTCTGAAGCATGAGAAGCACAATGGATAAAACAGGGGCTTTGGACAACTACTTTTATTCCTTTATGTAGACAAATTAACTTTGGTAAATAACTTCTATGAGCCTATAAAAGCAGGGAGAACATTTACTTTAGTGGTTGTGAATATTAAACTATATGATATGGCCCAGAATAATGCCTGACAAAAATCACTGCAGACAGTGACTGCAGCCATGAAATTAAAAATGCTTGCTCCTTGGAAGGAAAGATATGACAAACTTAGACAGAGAGACATCACTTTGCCAAAAAACACGTGTCTAGTCAAAGCTCTGGTTTTTCCAGTAGTCACGTGTGGATGGGAGAAGTAGACCATAAAGAAGACTGAGCACCGCAAAATCAATGCTTTTGAATTGTAGTGTTGGAAAAGACTATTGAGAGTCCCTTGAGCATCAAGGAGATCAAACCAGTCAATCCTAAAGGAAATCAACCCTGAATATTCATTGGAAGGACTGACGCTGAAGCTCCAATACTTTGGTAACCTAATACAAAGAGCCGAATCATTAGAAAAGACCCTAATGATGGGAAAGATTGAAGGCAAAAGGAGAAGAGGGCGACAGAGGATAAGATGGTTAGATAGCATCACTGACTCAATGGACATGAATTTGAGCAAACTCTGGGAGAGAAGGACAAGGGAGGCTGGTGTGCTGTACTCTATGGGGTTGCAAAGATTTAGACATGACTTAGCAACTGAATAGCAACAACACAATGCCTGGCAAAAAGAAAAAGGATTTACTTCTAGATTTTCCTTGTTGGATATGGTAGCCAACCGTTAAGTAATTCTCCAATGATTCATTCTCAAGGTATAACAAAAGTGAACATTTATTGAATGTTTGCTATGTATCAGATACTATACTGGCTGCTTTACAATGTTATCTCATTTGCTCCTTATAATAAGCCATTGAGTTAACAGTATTATCCTTATTTTATAGATAAGGAAACAGCCTTAGAGAGGTTCAATCATTTACCTAAGTTCACAGGTTTACCTAAGTATTAGAGCTAGGATCCTCTGCTGGGTAGTCTGACTCTGGGGCACATGTCTCCAGCCATGATATACACGGACTTATAAATGAGGATACCTAGAACTTGTGGCATTCTCTCCTGCACTGTGAGGACAGCTGTGGTCTGCCATCAAGAGAGCCCTGAAGGGAACATGCTACCATTCTGGGGTCTGGTGGTGGAGAGATTTGTGAACATTAGGCAAAGACTTAGAATTTCCATAGACTGGCAAGGAAGGGACTGTATTATGTGGTTTGAAGTGTAGTGTGAATGGTAGGTAGAGTAAAGGTCATAGGAGGACGGTTTACTATCACAAAAGTAGCAGCTGCTGTGTAACTAAAAAGGCTAGGGAAGGGTGGTGGTGTTGAGGTCCTTCACTATTCAAATTCATGAGGTAATGGGGTGACACTATCGTCTATGATATCTCATGTGTACGCACAGGATGATGAACTTTAGATTGTATGGTTTTTATCACTCCAATTGTTTTTAACAATATGAAGATTTTCTCCTTCTGACTGTATGAATGGATTGGTGAGGATGTTGGGTCTGGGAACTCAAGGGGGCTGTTTCACTCTCTCTGTGTAGTCTGAAGTAAATGTCTTAAAGTGGTTGCTTTGATTGAAACAGCTTTCTCAAACTTTTCTTATTACTTTGTAGTCCTAGACTTTAGTTTGAGAAAAGAGGCTCAGTTTATTTCTTTTCCTGAACTAGAGATTATTATAGCTGTGTTCAGTGATATCAAGGATGTAACTGATGGGACAGATATTAATACTGCCCAATATTGGGTAGGATATGAAGGAACTGAAGCCATAATCCTGTCCTCAGGGATATTTTAATTTCGATTAAAGAGAAAACCAAAATACCACTAGCAAAGCTTAACTGCAGTTTTAAGGATTAAGATTACATACATCTAGCATAGTGGAGTTAATGAAACACTTTATGAGGAAACTCATGAAATTTTACTGGAAAAATTATTTCAGCATTTACAGGTCTGAATACTTGACATTTGGATGTAAGCCTAACTGAACGCTTATGAACAGAGAATGATGATTAATAACTATTTCTCCAAAGAAGGTTGAAATGTTTAGGAGGGATGAAACAAGGCTCTTTTAAAATTCAGCACATTTTCTAATAGATGAGGGAATAGATAATACGGAGCACAAATAGTAATGGAAACCTTATTCATGATAAAGAAGAGCAAATGGTGCTGGGTTGCCTCTGTGTCAGCTCAGGGAAGTCATTTGATATCTTTGAACTCAGGTAAGAAAATTTTTAAGAAATTACTGAATGATTATTATTTTCCATGCATTTGCTAAGAGATTTACACATGCCATGTCATTTGGTTCTTACTATAATCCTATGAGGCCTTCCCAGGTGGCGCTAGTAGTAAAGAACCCGCCTGCCAATACAGGAGATGTAAGAGATGCAGGTTTGATCCCTGGGTGGGGAAAATCACCTGGTGAAGGAAATTACAACCCACTCCAGTATTCTTGCCTGAAGAATCCCATGGACAGAGGAGCCTGGTGGGCTATAGTCCATAGGGTTGCAAAGAGTCGGACGTGACTGAAGTAACTTAGCATGCACGTGAGTGCACACACACACACACACACACACACAAAGGAATCCAGTGAGGTAGATACTGTTATAATATGCATTTTGAAATGAAAGCTCAGAGAGGTTAAGTAAACTGCCCAAATTTGCAAGGCTACTAATTGACAAATCCAGAGTTCAAACCCTGGATTCTTTGACTCTGAAGCTGTTTTTGACCATTCCTCCCATATACTTTATGAGGATGGTGATTGGGAGTAATGTAGGATTATTACATTCAGCAAACCTCAGTGATAGGGTTCTACAATTATGAATATTGAGGATTTAATGTGATTTATCTGGAGGTGACTGAAGCTGTTTCTCTGGCCATCATTACTCCTTTGCAAACACCCACAGTTGCAGGTGTTAGAGTTGATTCCTTGAGCTCAGCCAGATGTGGTGAGTAGAGGAGACTCAGATCCAGAAGTGGGATCTGGTGAGGGACTATGATGATGCAGTAATGGGCTATTTAGTTAACCATCTTTTTTCCTGTGTGCTGTGGTCTGTTCAACTCAGATGGATTAACTCTTTGGCCAGAAGCACTTCTCAGCCTCTGGTATTTCTTAACTCAATAGAATATTTTACAAGCTTCAAAAGTAGACACATAATCACCATATCTCAAAATCGGTTCCCTCCTTCAGAGGCTACTGACTGGTTTGTTTACTTTTGGATTCTGTGGATTAAGTACTCGAGCAAATAATTCTTAAAACATTTTTTTTCTTTCATTCAGTGCTTTACTCTTTCTCTCTGCCCTTTTGATTCTTCGATCATACCCTGTAACCTACTCCTATCCTCCTTCTCATTCTGGCCTTCTTTCCTGGTGACCTCTGAGAAATGGTGTTGAGTGATTTTGTCAGCACCATCTCATAACCCAGAGGCCTGTATTGAGTTGATTCCTCACAGCTTCTTGAGTGGAGACGTGCGGGAAAAGCTAAATATAGTGTTCTGGTCTTTGACCGGGGCTTCCGATCTACACACTTCAAACCAACAGTCCCTGGGCACTGTGGTTCTCGCTGGTATTCAGGCCTGAATACAAATCAGACCTCCATGTTCTTCAAGAAGTGTCAGCATTCATGAAAATTGAATATAAGTGAGCTACTCTTATTTTTATAATTTCATTTAAATAATATAATTTATTATCATAAATTTACATGTTACTCTACTGCAAATTAAGCTCTACCAGGCTTAGCTCCAAGCACAAAGTATATCCCTTGTGAATATGATCCTTTTCATAGAGACTCTTAGGAGGGACATAGATTGTATTTTATATTTTAAGAAGTCATTTATTTTCAGAGAATTCTGGGACTCAACCACTGTGATTATTTGTCCAGTCTTCCCAAGATCCCACAAAGCAGGCAATGTTGGGCTAGATGGGACAGTGCTCTCCATTTATTTATTCACTGTATATTTATTGAATACCTCCCTGTTCTAGGCGCTGCTGTGTGTTAGAGCTGGGAGGAGAGTGGAAATGAACTGGGATTGCTGCCTTGACTGTAGAATGTGTCACTTGACTCCTCACCAGAGAGCCCAGGTGGTCAGAAGTAAAATCGCTTAGCAATGGACACAAGGGAAAATGTCTTCTGGTGAAGCGGCTGATTTGACATTGAAGAGAGATTTATGACTGAAGCAAAACAGCGCCTGCTGACACTCCTGCTGATTTAGGGCCTCCTACCTAGGGTTGCCTGCCCAGGGTAGCCTCCTATCCTTTAGAACTGGGGGTTATTTTAGGTGCCACCAACTCCGGGGCCACAAGAGGGTGCTTTCCTCCTTTCAGGTTATGCCTTTTGGAAATGCAACTCTTCACACGTCTTAAAGCCTAGTTTCCTGGGTCTTGGCAAATTCAGTCTATTCAGTGCAGGCCAGCAGACTTGATTCTAGGGGAAGAGAAAGGTGTAGGTTTGGAAGTGTATGTTTATTTATCTAATATCTGTTTTTTCCACTGAACTGTGGGCTCTAGAACCAGGTCTTGTCTTTTTGCTCATCCTTCTTTTCCTATGTCTGTATTAAATTCTGGCACATACAAGGCCCTTAGTGAATATCTGTGTGTTTAAAAACCTGATCTCACTTCAAGTCTCACTTCTCAGTGGTTTTCAACTTTTCTGTGTATCACAATCACCCAAGGTCAGCTGGCCCAGGGATTCTCATTCAGTAGTCTGGGATAGGATTGGGAATGTGATTCCAGAAAGCTCTGCGGTATTCTGATTTGAGGACTGCTGTCCAGTTTTTCCTGCCCTGTACATAGAAATTTCATCTTGTTCCTCTGGACTTTGGGGCCTGTGGTTCCTCAGCTGCTTGAGTCTGGGCAATACATTTCTTTATCTTAAACTTTTTATTTTGTGTTGGGGTACAGCCAATTAACAATGTTGTGATAGTTTCAGGTAAACAGTGAAGAGACTCAGCTATACATTTGCATATGCAGCCATACGTATCCATTCTCCCCCAGACTCCCTTCCCATCCAGGCTGCCACATAACATTGAGCAGAATTCCATGTGCTAAACAGTGGGTCCTTAGTTGGTTATCCATTTTGAATATAGCAACACATTCCTCTTCCTTTAGCATGCCTCCGATATCCCTTCAGTATGACCAAATCTCCTCCCCATTCTCCTCTTTCTGATCCTCTTCTCATGAGCAGCTCTTCCTGTCATCCCATTCTATAGGAGGAGATGTTCCAAGAAGCCTTCACCTGCTGATCCAGGGAGGATACCTGGGAAGACACTTAAAACAAGATCTTGGTTGCCACCCACAGTGTCAGCCTCTTTTGAAGGCTGATGTTCAGGGCCATCACTGATGGATGACACCAACTTCAATTACACTTAAATATACACACTGATGCTGGAATAGATACCACCCTAAAGTTGATGAGAGCCCTTCGCTTATAACAGAGGCTGATAACATGACTGAGATCTCCTGAGAAGATCTTTTTTCTATGTTTTTGAGAAGGAAATACATATGTAACATGATGAGTTTGGAGGAGAGTAAGTTTTTGTTTTTGTTTTTGTAAACTTGAAAAACTTATTTGAAAAATATATGGGTTGGAGGAAGCACAAGCTGGAATCAAGATTGCCAGGAGAAATATCAATAACCTCAGATATGCAGATGACACCACCCTTATGGCAGAAAGTGAAGAGGAACTAAAAGCCTCTTGATGAAAGTGAAAGAGGAGAGTGAAAAGTTGGCTTAAAGCTCAACATTCATAAAACTAAGACCATGGCATCTGGTCCCATCACTTCCTGGGAAATAGATGGAGAAACAGTGGAAACAGTGTCAGACTTTATTTTTGGGGGCTCTAAAATCACTGCAGATGGTGACTGCAGCCATGAAATTAAAAGACGCTTACTCCTTGGAAGGAAAGTTATGACCAACCTAAAGAGTATATTCAAAAGCAGAGATATTACTTTGCCAACAAAGGTCCATCTAGTCAAGGCTATGGTTTTTTCAGTAGTCATGTATGGATGTGAGAGTTGGACTGTGAATAAAGCTGAGTGCTGAAGAATTGATGCTTTTGAACTGTGGTGAGAGTCCCTTGGACTGCAAGGAGATCCAACCAGTCCATCCTAAAGGAGATTGGTCCTGGGTGTACATTGCAAGGACTGATGCTAAAGCTGAAACTCCAATACTTTGGCCACCTCATGTGAGGAGCTGACTCATTGGAAAAGACTCTGATGCTGGGAGGGATTGGGGGCAGGAAGAGAAGGGGACGACAGAAGATGAGATGGCTGGATGGCATTACCAACTCAATGGACATGAGTTTGAGTAAACTCCGGGAGTTGGTGATGGACAGGGATTCATGGGGTCACAAAGAGTCGGACACGACTGAGCAACTGAATTGAACTGAACTGAATGACAGAGAAGCAATTAACCTTTTTAATATAGAATAAGAAATTATGCTTCAATAAAAAACCAATATTTATACATACTTAACAATGTTGAACCTCGTTCATAATTAATGGAACAGTTAAATGAGGTCTTATTTTCCCCCATCAGGTTGACAAAGATTAATAATAATATTAATCGTAAAAGAGGAGTCTTTTTGTTATATGGTTTGGCATTGCTAGTAGCACAGATTGTTCAAAGAACTTGGGCCTTGGAGGCAGATGGCCCTATAGAAACCCCTAAACCTGAATGTCTACCTCATCTGGTGTATTTGTGGACAAATCAGTTAACCTCTTTGAGTCCTAACTTCCTTATCTACATGGCTGGAGAGTGATCTTGACTTTTGTAAGGGTTCAAAACAAGCCTACCCCAGATTTTACACTTTTGCATGAGCATTATTTTGAGAGGCCATTGAGACTCTATAGGTTTAAGAGAAACTACTGCCCCTCCCTTTAGTACCTGCTACTGCTGCTGCTAAGTCGCTTCAGTTGTGTCCAACTCTGCCCAATCCCATAGACGGAAGCCTGCCAGGCTCCCCCTCCCTGGGATTTTCCAGGCAAGAACACTGGAGTGGGTTGCCATTTCCTTCTCCAATGCATGAAAGTGAAAAGTGAAAGGGAAGTCACTCAGTCGTGTCCTACTCTTAGCGACCCCATGGACTGCAGCCTAGCAGGCTCCGCCGCTCATGGAATTTTCCAGGCAAGAGTACTGGAGTGGGTGTCATTGCCTTCTCCACCATTTACTACCTAGAAGAATTTAATTTGGGCATTTATCCTAGAAAGTTATTACTGAAGATAAATTTTTATCAAAGCAGACCCATCTATAGGTTGGACAAACATCTAATCACCAAATTTCAGGCCCCCAGCCCATTCTTTAGCTCAGGATGGCACATATACTTCATTTTACCTTCCTGTCTCTGACCTTCTCATGTACATGAGGTTCCTATACTAATGAAATTAAATTAGATTTTCTCCTGTTAATTTGTTTAATGTCAATTAAATTATTAGACCAACCATAAGGGCCTAGAAAGGTAGAGGAAAAATTTTTTTCTTTCCCAACAACTTCACAGAGTTTTAAAATAGCCCAGCTCTGGGCACAGTTGCTTTTAGTTAGTTAAAAGTCATCAGCTTATATTCAAATGTCACTATAAGCAATAGAGGTTGATACTTGTATTTGAAATTTTATTTTAAGTATTTTGTAGAGGAAGTTGTTTTGTCCATCATGCAGTGTTCCTCTCCATTGGAGAAATTCTTATTTGGTCTTAATATCAAGAAGTTTCACTTCTCCTGCTGTGTTTAATCTTATGGATTTGGTGATTTGTATACCTGACTGGTTTTCCTTCTTGAACTAGCTGCTAGAAAGCCTGGAGCCAAATGTGTGGTCCGTCAGTTTCATACATCATGATGGTGTACAATCTTGGCCTCATACCTAACTCCATTTATACACTGTCATTGTTTTGTTCTGTTTTTTAGATTTGCTCTCACTTTTCATTTATGTTATTGTGTTTTAAGTACTCTAAGCTGCTTTTATAGCCTTTCTGAAAAGAGAAGATAAAAAAGTCATTACTAAAAAAAGAAGTAAACACATTTAAAGCAGTTTCACAGTGCCTGGCCAATAGTAGGTACATAACATAAAAGTTAATTTTATATTTTCTTATAAACAAGTCTAATTATCATTTGTGGACACAGATTGGCCTGAGAGCCCAAATGGTCCAATCGCTGCATGGAATCCCCTCTAAGTAAGCCCAGCCTAGACCACAAATTATTTAAAAGTGATTTCAGTCTTTACTTGGGTCTCTCAAAGGACACGAAAGGGGCACTTGTTCTTATCCGTCAGCTGCATGTCATAAAATGTGGCTTCTTTTCCTTTCCAGTTTTCTTTTACTCACTACCACCCAATGTATCCACTGACAACTAGATTTACCCACCTCCCAACTCTTTGTTATGTAGACTGACCAAGCTTCTCTGATTAGAGTTTTCCTTTTTTCTCATGCCTCTCTGGACTTCTTTTCCACTACTCATTCTCTGATTCTGTATCATAAAAGATTGATGAACTAGGCTGACAAAGACAATTCTTCTGCTTGCAGGTGGGTTGGGGAATTCTCACCTGTTAATAAATCTTCTCGTCACCCAGGAAATAAAGGGTGATTAATGTGTGATACAGTCCATGGGGTCTCAAAGAGTTGGACACAACTGAGTGACTAAGCACACACACACACGCACAATGTGTGATAGAAGAAGAGAGCACTTTGGAATGTGGCTCTAGCTCAGGAATACTTTCAGGCATGTTGGGACAAAGGTCAGGGCTTAATTCTTCTGGTCCTGCCTTTACTAAGGCTTCCCTTGAGTAAGGGACTTTATGACACCTGTAACTTGGAGGTAGAGTCATGATGCCCTTATGTTGGATGGAGTTGAAGCTGTTGGTGCAGAGTACAGGAATAATTTGTTGTTTAGTTGCAAAGTCGTGTCTGACTCTTTACAACTCCATGGACTGTAGCATACCAGGCTCTTCTGTCCATGGAGTTTCCAAGGCAAAAATACCGGAGTGGGTTGCCATTTCCTTCTCTAGGGGATCTTCCAAACCCAGGGATCTAACCTGTGTCTCCTGCATTGGCAGGCAAATTCTTTATCGCTGAGTCACCAGGAAAGCCCAAGAGGATAATGATGGGGGCAAATGATCTATCCTCTTCTTGGTTTCCTGTGGACTGTGGGAATGGCCGTCTAGGCTTGCCTCCTCTGAGTGGGGTAAGCTGAGAGGACACAGTCTTAAATTCATTATACCCAGTTTGCTAATGCAAAATGAGGCAGCCATACACTAGTTACTTTCTTACTCTTGTAAACTTATATGCTTATTTATCTTTCACATCAGCTTCAGGGTACCTAAAGTCTCTAATGTTAGGTTCACAGTAGAAGAGAACTAGAATGAGAGCTAGGCCAAGTCAAAAAATTGAGCCACAGAAATATTGAACCAGTACTGTGGTTAGTTAATATGATTCCCTTCACATTCTTTCTTCAGTGACTGTTTATTGAAAGCCAACTTGCCAGTTCTTCTAAATGCTGAGAACATTAAGATGATAGACCAATGGCCCCTGGTGTCCAGGAGCCATAGTGTAGATAGTAAGGGAGGCTGACCTAAATAGGATAATCAGAAACATGTGCTTAGTGCCACAGTTGAGCTATAAATGAAGTGTCTTGAAAACCCAGAAGAGGGAGAGAGACTAACTTCAGAGAGTCAGAGAGGAGGAGACACTGGAGTTTGGGTTTAAGGATAAGGAGTCATTTGCTAGGGCTTCCCTGGTAGCTTAGTCAGGTTTGCCCCTAAACTGCCCTTTCAAACTTTGCAATACTGGAGACCTCGGTTCCATTCCTGGGTCAGGAAGATCCTCTGGAGAAGGGATAGGCTACCCACTCCAGTATTCTTGGGCTTCCCTGGTGGCTCAGCTGGTAAAGAATCTGCCTGCAATGTGGGAGATCTGTGTTTGATCTCTGAGTTGGGGAAGATCCCCTGGAGAAGGGAAAGGCTACCCACTCCAGTATTCTGGGGTCTCAGAGAGTCGAACATGACTGAGTGACTTTCACACACACACACACACACACACACACACACACACACACACACAGAGGCATGTGTTCATTTGCCTCAATTATATTTACCTGATTTTAGTTTGATCACATGACCTTATTAATATTAGAAAACACTGTCTAGCCAAATGTAGTCTTAGCATTTGGTCTTTTGATTCTGCAGTTAGTGATAGACCAGAGTGGAATTCCTGGAATGTTCTGAGCTAAAGAATTTGAAAGATGTCATACATAATCAGAGACAAACCACATCCTTAGGGCTTAGCAGATAAATGCTCTGGGACTATGTTGATGAGAATTTTGGGAGACTTTCACTTGGGCCACCCAGTATTTACTTCCTGTGACAGTAACACCATGTAAAATATATGCCGATCAGATGGGAAATGATGGTCACTTGAAGCGTGAATGGGGAGCTCCAGATCCAGGATGAATGGACAGAAGTTGCTGTTGGTTGGGATGTTGGGAATGATGGGGGCTCAGCACATACACGGGGGGATTTCCTTCCAGCAGGAGTAAGGTTATTGGGTCACAGGGTGAAACTGGAGCTCTTGCTGAGCACTTGCTTCAGAATCACCACCAGCAAGGGCAGCAGGGTGGCACTCTCTCTCTGTGGCTTTCCTTAGCACTGCAACATATTTCTTTTCATTCTTTAGAAATAAATTCTGATTTACAGCTTTATATTTCTTTAGTGTCTGTTATAAAAGTGACCATTAAATACAGAGTTTTAGTGACTAAAGCAGTTGGAGACCACAGCCAGATTGACAGCTTTAGGAGAGAGTTTATTTTCAATTTTTTTTCCCCTCCAGCCTGGCTTTAGTTTTAAATTAGATTGTAATAATCATAACAAAGCTCCTCCCTACCTTTAGTTGAAAGCACATTGCAGGCCTGGACTCTTTCTGGGACTTTATTTATGGCAGAATCCCATACTGTTTTAGAACTTTTATCTTCCAGGTTGTACAGCATTTTATGGGTCTCTGTTTTCTATAGCATTTCAGAAACCAGTTCAAAACAAAATGGATTTTCTAGGGTGCTAGAAGGATCTTTATGAAAAGCAAATCTCCCCCCGCCTCCCCAATCCTGCCTCATTGTCTGCATTGATGTGGCTTTCATTGTGTTAATACTGGATGCACAGTAAAGTATGTTAGTTAAGCTGTTGGTTCTGGAGCCTTATTATCTGGGTATATTTCTGAACCTAGCCATTTGCTCACTGTGTGACCTTAGACCCCTTAGTAAACAATTCTGTGTAGCAATTTTACCAGCTGTGAAGACAGAACAATGGTAGTGTCAACCTCAGAGGAAGATTGGGAGGATTTATCAAGTTAAAGTACTTAGAGCACATAGAACAGTTCTTTGCAGCAGTAAGTGCTTAACAAATGTTAGCTGTTGTTATTAGCTCAGAAGCTCATGAAGTTATCTATAATGGATGAATGATACTGAATGGTCTAATAGTCATCAAATAATTCCACTCTGGTTGGTCTGCATGTACACTCTTGTTAATGGTATGGTTAGGAGATTTTAAACTCTAAACAACTATATTCAATTGTCAACTACTTAGAATTACCTACTATCTTAGAGCACTGAGTTTGTACATGTTGAGCTCTTCTTGAGAGTATTGGGATTGGAGTCAGACTGTCTAGTCAAATACCAGTTCTATTACTTATGTAGCCTCTTGATGGTTTGGTTCCCTCATCTGTATAATGGAGATAATTTCTCACAAGATTGTTGTAAGGATAATGAATATAAATGTTTGGAACATGTTCCAAATATTCACAACAGTTGTCGAAGGGGAAGAGAGGAGGGATTGATGGCTCGTGGGTCAGGTTTGTTTATGACTAGTTCCCTGGTAACAAGTGATCGGAGCTGGGAATTTGCTCAGAGTGGCAGGCATCTGACAGCAAAGGGGAAAACACTCAGTCTTTTAAAACATCAGGAATGTTGAGAGACATTACAAAACTCAGAAGGGCAAATGGCAGTTTGTTGCTGTCAGTATTGTAAGTGTGAGGGTGGACACTTCAGTGCAGATGAATCATTCTGGATGTGTCCTGTCTCATCCAAGAATTCCACTTGGATAAGATGGGGCGACATCAGCAGAGAAAAGAAAGCAAAGACCCAGTCTTTCTTCTTACTCCTGGAAATACTGACAGTGTAGTACTGTCTTGGGATTTATTCACTGTTACAAAGTTCTCAAACTGTAATGGGTGTAAAACTCAAATATGGAACTTGTTTGAAGGCCATCTTTCAGAGTCTCATCCACAGAAGTTAAATAGGCTGTCGGCGTAGTCTGGGAATCACCTTGTTTTCAGACTCGAGGTGTTTCTGATGCAGGTGCTTAGACTACACTCCGAGAAAAATGCCTCTGGTGAGACTGGGCAGAGTGAATTCCCCTGTAGAAGGTGACTGCCCGCGCCTTGGCATTTTCCCAGCATGATGGTTTGCTTCTGGAACTCAGAAACAAAAAATCCAGTTTTGCTTTATTTTGAGCCAAGGCACTGTTTAATAACCAATGTTATTTGTTAATTGTTTCTCACAACACTGCACGGATGACAATATTAATTCTATTCGACACAAGAGAAATCAGGGCCATAAGGAAGATTTCTTTAAGGGTGCAATGTGGTTTGGTGCAAGCATGAATTATGGGCAAACATTATACAGGTCCTTCAATTTGTCCCCAGCCATCTGGGTATTGCTAAACACATCTGTTCCTTCTCCTGGAGAGGATGTTCCAATGCTGCCACACGATTTAAATTATGTCAAGAGAGAGGGTTCCATTTGTCCACTTCTCTGGTGCGTAGGGACGACTCCCCGGAGCCTTGGTTCGCCGGGACTGGCGTTTATTCAGTGCCTGGGTACTTAACTCTGAATTTTGATTTGGGCATTTGCCAGGCATGATATTCTGCCAAGGCCTTCCCAGTCTGTTCTCTGCTGTTTTGCTCCTGAAGATTTACAGCTAATGAAGGGATAAAGAAAGGTCATGGCGAGAGGCGGCAGCATGTGGTAGTGACTCATGGTCTGGGCCTGGTGAGGAGCCAGTTTGGGTGGAACGCTCCACTAGCTGCTGCGCTTGTTTTCACGTGGCTCTCTGCCATGGCCCTGCAGGAAGTGGTTTCTCGCCTGTTGCCGGTCAGAGGGAAGGCCTGGTCATTCTCTCCATCCCTGTTGTTATGAACTCAGCTGAAGCCAACAAAGCCTGGTGGCCACTTGACAAAGAATCTTGTGGAGTAGGAGTTCAGGAGACAGTGGGATGGGCCAGTCCTGGGAGGGGTCAGGTCTTTGAGATCAGCCACAGATACCTGCCAGAGGCACTTGACTGTGGGACTGAAGGGAGTCAGAGATGCTGGGACTGGCAGGCAGGGTTTCTCAACCTTGGCACTGCTGACATTTTGGACCAAATAATTCTTTGTGGTGGGGAGGAGAACTGTGCTGCACATCATAGGATGGTTAGCAGCACCCCTGGCTGCTACCCACTAGATGTCAGTGGCACACCCCATGCTTCCCCTTTGCCCCCAGTTAATGCAACCAGTGAAGTCTCTGGGCGTTGCCAAGTGTCCCCTGGAAGCAAAATAACCCCTGACTGAGGACCACTATGGTCTTGTTGAATCCCAGGCATGGGACCAGTGTTACGAAGATCCACTTTCCATCCTGTTTTCCTCATCCTTTTTCATTATCATCCCTAAAATTTATGGAGCACTCACCATGGGACACATACTCGATTTTGCATTTGCTATCTCATTTAATCCACACGACATGCCAGGGTGAAGAAATTCTTATTGTTCCCATTTTGTGAAAAAGAAAACTGATGTTTATAAAAGTAACTTGCCCAAGGTCACACAGCTGGTAGCTGGGACTTAAGCACAGGTTTACGTGCCTCCTCCTCACCCTGTTGCCACATGTAATGGAGCCATAATATGTGGAAAATGCTGAGATGCAGGGTAAAAGCTGACATGCAGCATAAAAAAGGGGCTGCCGACCGGAGGCAGGACCTCCACTTCAGGACTGGCATTCAGGATTATAAACTATAAGCTCTGTGGAGATAATTAAGAGCTTAGATAAACTTGACTACTTGTAGTTGATTCAGATAGAGATCCAGCTACTGGATGCAGGTCAGGGCTTGATCACAGCTGAGCCTCTGCCTGTTCCTAGCTGTTGTCTCCCGACCATGTCACTCCATCCCTGAGATGTGACACCTGATGGGATCCCAATGTGCCTTTTTCATTTCAGATACTGTCCATAGGACCATGGTATCCCACCCCAAACCCCAGTCCTTCCTTCTGCTGGAATCACTGCTGCTTCTGTTTAGCTCCAGCTGCCAAGTACCGGGGACATATTTGCTGAGGTTTCCCATCACCTCTGGTGTACTAAAGATTCTATGACATGGCAACGGAAGCTGATGTGATCTCTGGTCTGTGTAAAATAGTTGTAATTTGTGGGAACTGATGACTCTGAATTGAATACCAATAGTCAGAGACAACTTTGGGAAGGTTTGCTGGGCAACAGTTGAGATTTTTAAAGAGAGGGTCAGGGCATCTGGGGATGTGCTTTCCTTAGTATTAGGGGCACCAGGAGGAGGTGTGGAAATGATACTTGAAACCCAAGTGAGCCTCTTCAGTGGGTCTTTTAAGTATATTTTGCACTTGGTGGGGCAGAAGAGATTTTGGAATGCACAGTTGCTTTGTAGTCTGCTTGACACCTAGAACCAAATGGCCTTTGACGTTGTCAGACAGCACTTGCTTCAACTACATGGACTTCTGCCCACATCCAGTTAGCATGTAAACTCGTGTGTGATGTGAAAGCTGTGAGTGTCTTTGCAGAGGGAGAATTCCAGCTGACTTGCAGAGGGCTTACCTGAGGCCAGCAATAGTGTAAGGGGTTCTTTTTTATTTTATTTTTGGCTGCACTGGGTCTTCGTTGCTTTTCCCCGCAGGCTTTCCCGTAGTTGCAGCGAGCGGGGGCCGCTCTTGGCTGGGGTGCGCAGTCTTCTCATTGCAGGGGCTGCTCTTGCTGCGGAGCACAGGCTTTAGGCACGTGGGCTTCAGGAGCTGCACCATGTGGGCTCAGTAGTTGCTGACTCATGGGCTCTAGAGCGCAGGCTCAGTAGTTCTGGCTCACAGACTTAGTTGTTCCACAGCATGTGGAGTCCTCCTAGAACAGGAATCGAACCAGTTTCCCCTGCATGGCAAGGTGGATTCTTATCCACTGAGCCACCAGGGAGTCCTGTTTGGGGACTTCTGCTGCCCTTGTGCCTGATGGGTACTGACGTCCTGCCAAGCTTCCTCCATGTGTTAAAGTATATCTTGAACAGTCACTACACAGGCTTTAGCATTCCTGCAAGACTGAAATCATCTCTGCGATTGCCCTGTGTTCTAAATTCCCTGTGCCCTTCCCTGGTGGTCGTGCCCTTTCTAGAGGATATTGGGGTTGATACTGGCTGGTTTAGTGAGGTGTCATTTGAGTATAGCGAGGCTGCTCACGGAAACTTCTTTGCTTTTGCTCACTGTCTTGTTACCTTTAACATATCTTTTAAATATTAGAAAAAATAATACAAGTTTATTGAATACAAATTAGAAAATGCAAATAAACAACAAAGGAAAGGAAAAGAAAAATTACCTTTTAATCTTATAACTCAGATATAGCCTCTGTTAACATTTTGTTAACACGTTCTCATGTTTTTGTTTTGCTTTTTACAAAGGGAGGAATTAGGAGAAATTGCCATAAGACTTGTGGCATATTCTTAGTAGAATATTCAAAATGATGCTTAAATAAATCTTGATTTCTTGGCAAATGGGCCCTGATAATTTTTGACAACATACATGGTTTTAGAAATCTAAATAAGAAATGCCATATATTTTTTCTCCTTGCTGATAAAGGATGTATCTACAGGAGACAGTGTCTGTGTGTGTCTGTGTGTGTGTGTCTGTGTGTGTGTGTGTATGTATGTATGTAAATGGAATGTCTGTGGCTCCTGAAAAAGAAATTCTGTTGCTGGATTTGCTGACTCACTGCCAAGCCCTGCTGCAGGCAGGAACAGATTCTGAGTTATTCAAGCCAAACATTTGGCCCTCATGGTTTATTGGCCACTGTGACAGACTTCTTCTCACACCTCACCTCCTCACGTCTTCCTTGTTGGCACGTGGACATATCTGGCATTTTGTTCATTTTGCCTCCTCATCCCCTCCTATTTCTTTCAGTTCCTCTTTAGCATTTCTCAAATTTATATCAGTACCACCACAGTTCCCTAGTGCACAATGTTAGAAATACCCAGACACTTCCTTCCTGAGGTCACTGCAGGAAATCACCGTCTCTTTCTAGGACCCTGTCTATGCACGCTGTGCCTTTGCAGGGCTCCTGATGTAATGGAGGGAGGAAGACTGACCTTCATTTGTTCCCAGTCACTCATGGAGTGGTTCTCTGTTTCCTTTCCCAGCCCAAAGTAGATCAGGGCATCAAATGAACTCTAAGTTTTGTCACACCCTGAGGTGGACAGGCTTGGTGAGATGAGGGAGAGGAACTGTACGGCTTCATTGGATGATTCCTTGCAACACTGAGTAGAAGATAGTTTTATAATGACTGGTATGACCAGTAATGCTGTCACTGAGAGGGATGCATCTTAGGACCATAGTTTTAAAAAGTTAAAAAAGAAGTGTTCAGCTCTAGTTGGCAAAGGAACCAGATACAGGGAATGATACTGTAGCTTGCTTGCCTTAATGGATCACGAGGTATGAAGGAGACTGGAATGACATGGACGTTATAGGAAAAACTTGTTTTCGCGCTCTGTAGTGTTTTTCCCCTTCCCACAGCCAGTTTTTTGGTTTGCTGTTGGATAATTTTGGAAAAGATCCTCAGCTAAAACAAGGCTATCAATAATTGCTTTCTAAGTTGTAATAATTGTCATTCTAAATTTTCATGCTATATGACAGATCATATAGTCACTCATTTATACCTTACAAAACTTCCATGGGAGGATCAATCACCTCTATTTTACAGACATGTAAACAGAGTATATACTTTAAGAAGCCTACCCAAGGTCACCAAAGCACCAGCATTCGGGCCAGAAGTCTGACTTCAGAGACTACACTTTGCTCCACCTCCTCTTGCAATAAATCAGGTGGTAAGACTCTGAGTTCCAGACAGAGCCTTACTGTGTTATCTCAGGCGAGTTAGTCACCTCTCTGGGCCTCTCACCTCTCTGGGCCTCAGCTTCTTCATTTAGCTAAAATATCCTGTGATGCTATGGATGCGTTTATGCCATTCTCCTCCCCAACCCTTCAATTCTTGGAATGCAGGTAGAGAGAGAAATGCAATTTGCCTTAGAAGAAATCCAGACTTGGTTTTGCATCCGGCGCTTCCTTTGGTCTTGATTCCATTTCACCTGCAGGAGAGAGCTGCTATTCTACAGTGGTGGGAGGGGAGGTCTTTGTTAGAAGCAGAGACGACTCCCTTGGGGCAGCTAATCTCATTGGACTAATCCTACCCTTATGAAGAAAGGTTCACTAAAACTTTCACAAGAAAAGATTTGAGAGAGGGCAGTCCACAGAAATGGAGACAATTCTTCAGTTAGGAAGTGCACTATTCCATGTTTTCAAGAAAATTTTTACTCCGCAGACCTGGGACATATTTAAAAGGAGAGACAATATGGTTCTGAGGATGAAGCAGTGAATTGGCTGAGGGAAGTGCCTTTTTCCTGCTGATTTGCCACATGTTCCCCGTAAGTCATTTGACCATTTTAGGCTTCTATTTCTTTGCTGAGCTTGCTATGGTGAGGCCTGAAGAATCACCTCTATAAATACTGACTTCTGATGGTCTCGTTCAGACTCAGGAAGTTAGGTGTCTCAGCATCTTATCTGTCTGTAAGTCTGCCAGGGGTCCTGCTGCCCTGGTCCCTACTAATTGAGCAGCATTTTCTGACTCCTCTGGTAGTCTGAGTTAATTCCAGCAGTGTGGGGATGGTGGGGTGTGCAGAGAGCCTGCTCCAAGTAGAAAAGCTGCTATAGACTGGAGCCACACAGATCCCCCCGTGGTTTTTGTCCTGTCTGACAATGGCCTCAACTGAGATTGAGCTCTCTATGTGACAATGGTGATAGCAAACATGGCGAATGGGAAAAAGCTTTGGACTTTGTAATGAGTCACCATAATCAATAAAATAGCTTACTTTGTGACATGATGTGTGAGGGACTATGCGTACATTTGTAAAACTAGTTCTGTTCTAGCTGTTACACTAAACTTAAGACTGACTTTCTAATTCTTTATCTCCTGGAACAAAATCCATCCCTCTTTCCCTTTTACCATGAATATCATTCCCATTACCTATCGTCATGGTCTAGTTTTTAGGGACAAAAAATTAAGCCTCAGTTTCTTCTCTCATTCTTTTACAGTGTCTTTGTTTTCTAGTTTTTGTTCCGTGCACTGCAAGACTCACTCTTGTCTCTGCTTCTGACCTTTATAAGAATGTCTCAAGACTCAACTTCCATTAGGTGAGATTATCATTCCATAAATGTCTAGGCAGTGTGCCTAGGAAGAGAGCAAATCTTTGCCCTGACATTGGAGAAGCTGAGCACAGATACTATGCTGAGGTGGAGTGGCAGGGGATTATGCCAGAAGGGAAGATTGGCGTCAGATTGAGATAAATCCCTTGTGTCACACTGAAGGGGGTAGATTTTAAGCTATAAACGGCAAGAAGTTCACAGAAGGTTTAAACAAATCACATGCACATGCACACACACACGCATACATCCCACACCACATGGATTCAAGGCTTGTTTGATTAGGTTTAGTTATAGTTCAATACAAACAGTTGATAAGCACCAGTTTTGCATCAGGCTCTGTAACAGGTGCTTGGGGTACAAAGATGCAGAAAGCATCATTCTTGCTTTCAGGGAGGAGTCAGAACTACATCATGACATAACAGTATAAGAGAAGTTCAGATTAAGTGCTTAGTCATTTACGCTGAGGAGGACCATTTTTAAGACTTAAATAAAAATACCTGTGGTATTGGTGTGGGGAGAGTAGAAATCGGCGAAATATTAACTGTAAATTTCTATGCAGTGTTGATTGTCTTCATTATCATGATGTCTCCTGCCAGTTTTGGTCCTTTTGATTTGTGAAACCTGCTATTTCACACTTTAGGAAATCCTACCCAGTGGATTTCTTTCTAGGATTCAGTAGGTAACATCTATTTGAACAGAAAAAACAAAATGAGAATACCAAGGGAAGAAATCAGTTGATGCCTGGCCAGATTTGCTTTGTATACCATGAGCCCTTGCCTGTTTCCAAATGTTCTGGGTAGATTGTTTGGAGATTGTCCAGCTGAGACGTCTTATGAATAAAAAATGTTACTATAATTAATGTCTTGCAGACCCAAGTTACCTTTTCCCAATAATTCACTTGTTATTTATGCTTAGAGACATATATAATATCAAATTACCTAAGTGGAGAGGAGGACGGTGGGAAAGAAAACCAAGCTCTGTTGTAAGGATCAGTTGTCAGAATACTGCTGACTTCATAAACCACTCGGGCTTTTTTTTTTCCCAGGCAACACTTGATGTATTTATAGCCTTGAAATTTGGTTACCTATCAGTTAGCTTATATGTGAGTCACCCATGAAATATATGCACAGAGACCAGATGTACTAATTGCAAAGGTAGAGCACAGGTGGGAGAGCCCTGTTAAGACCCCTGTTTTAACAACAGTGGCAAATTGTGGGGGAAAGATCATTTATCATTAAATGACATTAAGACTCAATGGCAGAGCTTTTGAGTCTGGATTTAGAGAGCTATTCGGCTTTGCTCCTGTCAAGCTGGGCTCCCTGTCTTGGAGTCACAGGTTTCTAGTTTGATGTGGTATGTATGCTTGCTTCATGGAGTGAGAACCTCAGGGAGAGGATAGTGGTGGGGAGGATGGTAAGGAAGGTTACCCGAGAGAGAATAAAGAGTTGTTTGAGCAAAGTCATTTGTGGTAACTTAATTTGGCTTCAGAAATGACATTCTGACATAGCCGTTAAGAATCGCTTTGCATTTATTTATATTTAAACTTCCAGATTATTCTTTTCCTGGAATGATTTTCCATTCCAGACTCTTACCTGGTGAAATCTGATCCATCTCTCAAAATCCATCTCAAAAGTGACTTCCTTCATGGAAATACAGGTCTTACATTTTCTTTCAAGCATGTACTAGCGTATTACATTCAAGCTGAAGGTATTATATTTAGGAGGAAGAAAACTTCAAGTTAAAAGTGAACACACTGTCTAGTATTTAACAAAGGTATATTTAAGGTTATTTCATTGATTATTTCTAAAACTTTTTTCTGTGACTTGTGAAATTGTGATTTCCACCTAGCCTTACGAGGAATGAATTAGTTACGTTCAGGACAGATGGCATATTTTCCTCTCCCTGTGCTTGTCCTTATACAGAAAAAAAAAAAAGAACCAGATGTTGGGGAATTTTCTTAAATGAAGTTATGTATTCAGGAGCCATCCAGACCTGGAAAATTATTCACTCTGCTCTGAATTTGGGTGCAGTGTTTTATCTCTCGACTTGACTGAGTGGTCCATTTCAGTTGTAGAGACCTACCTTCAAAATGTTTTGGCAGCAGAGAAACTGAAAGCCAGCTAAATTATTAAATTATAAACAGTGAGCCCCAGTTATTAAAGTCAAACCAAACACAAACTAATGTTTTCATGCTGTTTAATAGATTCGCTCCAAGACTCCTTTTGAAGGTTGAATGACGGCTAAATGTACCTAACAGCTACAGAGGGAAAACTCCCCCTTGGCGTTTGAGACTTTTGTGGAGCTAGAGTCATATCTGGGCACAGGGAGGGTGAAATCCCTGCAGCCAGTGCTGATCACAGTTGCTGGCAGGTCTTGGTAACCATGCTTTGGAATCTGCTGGCAATCACTAGGAGGGATGTGGAATTACGTGTGTGTGTTAGTTGCTCAGTCATGTCCGACTCTTTATGACCCCATGGGCTGTAGCCCACCAGGCTCCTCAGTCTAAGGAATTTTCCAGGCAAGAATGCTTCAGTGGGTTGCCATTCCCTTCTCCAGGGGATCTTCCTGACCCAGGGATTGAACCCTTGTCTCCCCCATTGCAGGCAGATTTTTACTGTCTGAGCCACCAGGGAAGCCTATGGAATTACAACGTGCCCAACTCTAGGGCTTTTCAATTGGAAAGATTCAGCCACATTCAGTCAGACAAAACATCCATTGTACTCTCCTCCGCCTTAATTCCTTCATTATATACACAAAGACTTCATTTAAGAATGGCTGATACTTGAGCTGTCATTCATTCATGTATTCATTCAAGAGAAAATTATTGAATGCATAGTATATTCTGGGTACTGTGTGAAGTGGAAAGAAATAAATAGGATCTTTTCCTACCAACCCCTATCCTCTCCAGGCTGGTGTGGGATGAATTGTTCTTGGTGAGTTTATAGGAGGTCCTGGAGATTAGCAGCATTTTCTAAGTTGCTCATGTATCATTTTAAAGACAATTTTAAAATATAAGGAAACTTTCACTAACATGGTTTAAACTAAAAAAAAAGTGTGAAACAGTTACTATTGCGAAATTGCACCATCACACTCTTAACTTCTCAGAAACCGACACCTTTAACTATTTCTTTTAGTTTGTTTGATGTTACCTCCATATCTCTAAAAGCACACTTACTATATGTTTATTTATTTTTGGCAGCATTGCGTGCTTATGGATCTTATTTCCCAAACCAGGGATTAGACCTTCAACCTCAGCAGTGAAAGTGCAATATCCCGACCATTGGACCACTGTGGAATTTCCCCTACACGTTTGTTTGTTCATCGGCTATAGACATTTTATAATGATACCCTAGCAAAATTACTGCTGAGAGGAGTTAGAGGGTAAAGGAAGTGTTTTTTAAAAAAGGCAGGAAGGTATGGATAACCTCATCTTAGAAAGTAAATGGTCAAGAAATTAAGTCGATTGTTGACTGACCAAGAAAAAGATTTTAGTACATTATTTTGAGTTACAAAAGTAAACTTTACAAGAACTAAAAATAGTAATATAATAACATTACAAAAATAAGGATGAATGAACCAGTCTCACCTACTTTTTATCAGGAATCAGCCTAAATTTATACCTATAATGTCAACCCTTAAGAAGACTTTCTGCTCTTGAAGGACTGGGGTTTTTCATTGATTTGTTTATGCAAGAGGAGAGATGGCTCTTTTATGGAGACTTTCTTTACACCTCACCTTTTGCTCCTCCAAGTGGATTTGCCCCTCTTAGAGGAGTCTGAGTTTTCATTTCACCTTAACTTGGAGCAAGTAAATCATTTGATAACTTTGTGCTTCTTCCCATTGTAGTTTCCTCCTCAAGGATTTTGCATCCCTGGGCTGGAATGGAATCAGGCAGAGTCCCAAGGTTTGTCTTTGACAAGCTTGAATCTTTTCCACAGAGGAAAATATCTGCTTTGATGCTCATTTTTGGGGGCCTGAATCAATGTGTTTGGGATTATGGCTGGCTTTTGGGTTGCAGAAATAAGACTTGATCTGTTTTATTCAAAATTATGATGAATATTTCTAGATCATGTCTGATGAAGAAATCATTCAAAATATGCATACTCATGTAGAAATTACTTCAGACCAAATGTTAATTGATGGATCCATTCATTCCATACAGCTAATCTTTATTGAATGCTTAATACTAGGAACTGATAATAAGAAAAAAATAAGATACTTTCTCCAAGAGGAAGCCATAGCAGTTGTGGAGGCAGTGAATTACTTATACAGAGAATGATTAGTACTATACTCGTTTGCTCTGCATTAGAGAACTTCAGCATAGCTCTGTAGCCTAACGTTTTTATATCCAATGCTACCTGCCTGCTAAGTTGCTTCAGTCGTGTCCAACTCTTTAAGACCGTGTGGACTGTATCCTCTGTCCATGGAGTTCTCCAGGCAAGAATACTAGAGTGGGTTGCCATTCCTTTCTCCAGGGGATCGTCCCAATCCAGGGACTGAACCTGAGTCACCTGCACTTGCAGGCAGATTCTTTACCATTTGAGCCACCAGGAAAGCTCTTTATTTCCAATATTTTCCTATAAACAGGAGTTTTTAAAAAAATGACCAATCTGATATGTTTGCAAAGTGTAGGTTTGTTCATTTAGGTAGACCATTTCACAGCATGTGATTGTTTTGATCTATCACTATGTGTCCTACATCCCCAAAGAGACTAAAATGGATTGGCTTGTGTTTCCCACACTGGCAGCTTAGAAGTACTACTGATACTCTACATTGCTGGTTTGAAGTGTCAAAGAGAAAACTTTCAGTTTAGAATTTAATCAGTCATTCTTTATTTTTGTTATAAGTGAAAGTGAAAGTTGCTCAGTTGTGTCCGACTCTTTGTGACCCCATGGACTATACACAGTCCATGGAATTCTCCAGGCCAGAGTACTGGAGGGGCTAGCCATTCCTTTCTCCAGGGAATCTTCCCAACCCAGGGATCAAACCTAGGTCTCCCGCACTGCAGGCGGATTCTTTACCAGCCGAGCCACTAGGGGAATCCCAAGAGCTAAATATATACTACATTGTACACTTTTAGATCTCCCCTCCTTTCTGAAAACAAAACCAAACCCTGCTTTTTATTAATTAGCATGATAATCTTTCCAAAGGTGACTAGGAAATTGTTTTAGGTTAGTTCCTATTTAGTGTAGTTTCCTGAATGAATATTTAGTTTGCATTGTGAGATCTACCTGTTTCTTATTAGAAGCCCAAGTGAGAATTCATTGTGTGTGTGTGTGTGTGTGTGTGTGTGTGCATGTGTGTCTATATGTGGTGGTGGTGGTGATGGTGGGGACATTACTTTGAAATACATCAGTATAACTCCTTATTCTTATTCATTATTATTCATTTGGTTCCTCTTACAATATGAATAGGAGAACAACATTTATAGATCACTTAAAACATTTTCCTAGAAGAAAGGGTACAAATTAGCCTCCTTGAATCACTAGCTTTGCAGAGGAGAATGAGCAGAAGATATATTTAATCTTTCATCAAAGACTTTATTTGAAATTACTAATATACAGTTTCACTCAGAACACTGTGAAATGAGTTATTAGAACATTTAAACATGATCATCATTTTTTTTATTAGCAGCATTATTCCTTACTCCTTTTGTTAGAAAAACACCCTGCAGTGTGTGCAGATCTGTTTAATTGCAATGCTTTTATATTTTTCCTCAAATGTATTTGACTTATTTTATAAATATTTCAAGTATGTAATTGCTATTTTGCTTTAACAAAAATCACAGATGTATTTAGATAGTCTAAGGACTTAGAATCCTTTTGCTCCCATGTCAGGTTTATAGGAGCGGTAAGTATGATTTGTTGACTTTACGACTTTATGGACTAAAGGAAAGTCTCTCACCCCCATAACCCCCTGCTGTACATTTTCAGAATGAACACCTAAGGAATGTAGTGAAAGCTGTGATATCAGATAGACTTGGACTCCAAGCTCAGTTCTTTTACTGAATAATTGGGTAACCTTGATCAAATCCTTTATCTTATTTTAGGCCCTGGAATGTTTTATAAAAATTATTGAATATAACAACATCAAACCTGCCAGACTAATATGAAGATAAATAGATAATATTAGACACCTAACAGAGGGCCAGCCAAATAGTAAGTATTCAGCACATCAGATTTCCTTTCCTGTTGGCTTGTTTTAATTGATAGAAGAGGCTTGCTAAAGAGAGTCTCGAGGTACTGATCCCAATCAGCAGAGATTTATCTGCTTTCTAAAAAATTACCGGGACTAAGAACCCTTGGTTTAACCTGGGACCATCTCTTCTCTTCTGTACACTATGTAAAGAAGTGTATCTTTATCCTCATCTACCCTCATCTTTGTGGTTCACCAGTCATCACAATAGCAAATGTGAAGATGTAGCGGTTGTCTGGAATGGAGAAAAGTGGAGCAGATGTAGAATCCAAGGCCTGGCTAAGGGTGCAGGGAAGTTTGAATGAGGTGGACTGTCTGGGAATCCAGAAAAGCAGATGCCTTTGCAAGGCTGTTCAAGTTGGGGATAGAGGGGATGGGGCAGGGAGGCAAGCAAAGTATGGTCCTTATTTGGGCAGAGGCAGCTATGTGCATCTTTAAAGAATCCATCCCACAGCCAGTGAATGCTATTTGCTCCTGGAAAGTATCTGGGAAATTATCCATATTTTCATCACTTCACTTTGTAGCTCCGTACCTGAACAGTGCTCACTGACACACTTTGAAGTTGTCAGGGGAGTGTATGTTCCTCGGTTCTGTCTTGTCACAACAAAGATTTGGAGTGACGGACTTTAAAGCCCTTGGCATGTCACAGCTCCTGGGTCTTGGACAGACTATGTTATAGCTCTCAGGTCTCGAACAGACCGTGTTATAGTTCTTAGACAAATCAGTGTTACAGCTCCATATTACAGCTCTATTTTATTTAGAAAACAGCAGGAAAATCCATCCTCGAGGCATAAGGGCATGTCGACCCAAAAACACAAAGAGAAGAGTGCCTCAGCACAGGGGGGAGAGAGAGAGAGAGAGAGACCCCTTTGGCTCCTCTTTTATATGTCTTTTCCTCTCCCTGGGCCTGCCCTATGTAAATTGGAGTGTTTGTTTTACCTGAGGTCCTCACTCTGGTCCTTGGACATTCCTTTGTTCTGTTTTCTCGGGCTTTTCCCTTCCTTATCTTTTAGCCACCACCATTTTGGACTCCTGTTTTCCTATTCTAACTATGTAACAAAGTGAAACTGGTTACTTCAATTAATGGCGTAGTCTAGTGACTTCCCTTCCAGATACATCTTTTAAGGCTTTGTGCTGGAGAAGGTAAGCTGCAGGCGTGAGCTCATGTGGTTTTTGTGTGCTGCTGTCCTGCTGTGGCCAAAGGGGTAGCTTTGTCTTAAATGGAGTGCCTTGAAAATGTGGGATGTTTACTGCTTTCTCTGGTATTGTTGCCCAGAGAATGAGTAGGTTGACTCTATTCATTGTTATTTGTCCCCTATACTACTTCCCTGGGTCAATTTGCAACCCACTCTAGAGGTGTGATGGAAATTGAAGTGGCAAGGCCAAATCTCCATTGACCATCAGTCATTCTGAGGCCTGGAGAAACCAAAAGCTGCCCTGGGGGTTTCTACCTACTCTGGACTGAGCTGAAAGGATCACCAGGCCTTCCTGGGAGTGGAAACCTTTTGCACCTCTCACAGTGCCCTGGGCAATGTTGTAACCACAAAATAATTGCTCAGTAAATGCTTTCTGAATGAATGAATAAAAGCGGATGAATAAAAGTGTCTTTGAGACAGGCTCTTTTCATATTTGCCTCATACACTTGTCTGCTGTGCTTATCATTGTTATCATTGCCAATATCATCATTATAGTTGTAATCAGTAAGAAACATCTATCAGGTACTGATAAAAAGGGTGTGGTAAAAGGAAAATCTAACAACATACAATCTAAGTGGAATTTGCAGGGAGCAGGGTTGTTATTTTTCAGTAATTAAGTCATGTCCAGCTCTTTGCAACCCCATGGACTGTAGCACGCCAGGCACCTCTGTCTTCCACTAGCTCAAGGAGTTTGCTCAAATTCGTGTTCATTAAGTCAGTGATGCTATCTAACCATCTCATCCTCTGCCTCTGCCTTCTCCTTTCGCATTCAATCCTTCCCAGCATCAGGATCTTTTCCAATGAGTCGACTGTTTGCATCAGGTGGCCCAGGTACTGGAGTTCAACAGTTAATCCTTCCAATGAATATTCAGGGTTGATTTCCTTTAGGATTGACTGGTTTGATCTTCTTGCTGTCCAAGGGACTCAAGAGTCTTCTCCAGCATCACAGTTTGAAAGCTTTGGTTCTTTGACACTCAGCCTTCTTTAGATCCAACTCTCACATCCATACATGACTACTGAAAAAGCATAGCTTTGACTATATGGACCTTTGTTGGCAAAGTGATGTTTCTGCTTTTTAATACACTGTCTAGGTTGTCATAACTTTCCTTTCAAGGAGCATGCATGTGTATGTATTAAGTCACTTCAGTCACATCCAACTCTTTGCGACCCTATGGATCATAGCCCACCAGGCTTCTCTGTCCATGGGATTCTCCAGGCAAGAATACTAGAGTGAGTCACCATGCCCTCCTTCAGGGGTTCTTCCCAATGCAGGGATCGAATCAGCATCTGTTATGTCTTCTGCATTGGCCATCAAGTTTTTTAACCACTAGCGCCACCAAGGAAGCCCCTCCAAGGAGTAAGCGTCTTTTAATTCCGTGGCTGCAGTCACCACCTGCAGCGCTTTTGGAGCCCAAGAAAAGAAAATGTCACTGCTTCCACTTTTTCCCCCTTCTATTTGCCATGAAGTGATGGGACTGGATGCCTTGATCTTAGTTTTTTGAATATTGAGTTTCAAGCCAGTTTTTTTCACCCTCCTCTTTCATCTTCATCCGGAGGCTCTTTAGGTCCTTTTCACTTTCTGCCATTTGAGTGGTATTGTCTATGTATCTGAAGTTGTTATTTCTCTTGGAAATCTTGATTCCAGCTTGTGATTCATCTAGCCCAGCATTTAAGTTAAATAAGCAGGGTGACATTATACAGCTTTGTCATACGTCTTTCCCAATTTTGAACCAGTCAGTTATTTCATGTCTAGTTCTAACTGTTGCTTATTGACATGCATACATATTTCTCAGGAGAGAGGCAAGGTGGTCTGGTATTCCCATCTCTTTAAGAATTTTCCAGTTTGTTGTGATCCACACAGTCAAAGGCTTTAGCATAAAATTGAAGCAAAAATAGATGTTTCTCTGGGACTCTCTTACCTTCCCCACGATCCAGTGAAGGTTGGCTATTTGATCTTTGGTTTCTCTGCCTTTTCTAAATCTAGCTTGTACATCTGGAAGTTCTTGATTCATGTACTACTGAAGCCCAGCTTGAAGGATTTTGAACATAACCTTGCTAGCATGTGAAATGAGCACAACTGTACGATAGTTTGAACATTGTTTGGCATTGCCCGTCTTTGGGATTGGAATGAAACCTGGCCTTTTTTAGTCCTTTGGCCACTGCTGAGTTTTCCAAGTTTGCTGACATCTTGAGTACAGTACTTTAATAGCATCATCTTTTAGGATTTGAAACAGCTCAGTTGGGATTCTATCATCTCTGCTAGCTTTATTTGTAGTAATGCTTCCTAAGGCCCACTTGACTTCTCATTCCAGGATGTCTGGCTCTTGATGAGTGATCACACCATTGTGGTTATCCAGGTCATTAAGACTTATTATTATTATTTTTTAATAGTTCCTCTGTGTATTCTTGCCACCTCTTCTTAATATCTTCTGCTTCTGTTAGGTCCTTACCATTTCTGTCCTTTGTCATGCCCGTCCTTGCATGATATCTCCAGTTTTCTTGATGAAATCTCTAGTCTTTCCCATTCTGTTGTTTTCCTCTATTTCTTTGCATTGTTATTTAAGAAGACTTTCTTATCTCTCCTTGCTATTCTCTGGAACTTTGCATTCAGTTGGGTTTATCTTTCCCTTTCTCTCTTGCATTTTGCTTCTCTTCTTTCCTCAGCTATTTGTAGAGACTCCTTGGACAAGTACTTTGCCTTCTTGCATTTCTTTTTCTTTGGGGTGGTTTTGGTCACTGCTTCCTGTACAGTTTTACAAACTTCCATCCACAGTTTTTCAGGCTCTCGTCTACCATATCTAATCACTTGAATCTATTTGTCACCTCCACTGTATAATCAAATGGGATTTGATTTAGGTCATACCTGAATGGTTAGTGGTTTTCCCTACTTTCTTCAATTTAAGCCTGAATTTTGCGATAAGGAGTTCATGATCTGAGCCACAATTAGCCCCAGGCCTTGTTTTTGCTGACTATAATAGAGCTTCTCCATCTTTGGCTGCAAAGAATATAATCTGTCTGATTTTGATATTGGCCATTTCATGATGTCCATGTGTAGAGTCATCTCTTGTGTTGTTGGAGAAGATTGTTTGCTATGGTCAGTGTGTTGGCAAAATTCTATTGGCCTTTGTCCTGCTTCATTTTGTACTCCAAAGCCAAACTTTCCTGTTATTCTGGGTGTCTCTTGACTTCCCTATTTTTGCATCCCAATCTCCTATGATGAAAACTAGATATTTTAAATATTATTTTTGTATTATTATTATTTTTTTGTATTATTTCTTGGTGTTGTAGGTCTTCATAGAACCAGTCAGTCTTGAGTCTTACCTGACTTTTCATTCCTAGAGCCTAGCACAGTTGAGGCACTGCAGGTTGTTGAATGGTACTATTGTAATCATGCGTTCCGGGAAACAAACTCACTCAGAAGGACAATGCAGATAGTGGAGTGCAGTTTATTGCAGTGGCGGGCCCAAGGCAGAGTCTCCTCTTAGCCAAGGACTCTGACCAGCATTTGTGAAAATCTTTTATACTCTATGTGTATACGTCTGAACCCACCACTCCAAATTCCTTGAGATTTACATAAACCAAAGAAAATGTAATCCCAGTAACCCCATCATTCACATGCTATGTGCTCATGTGCTCAGACAGTCAAACAATTATCCAATAATCAATAAACCCGAGGTTACACTCCGATAGATACAGAAAAATTTATGGGCTGTCTAGAGGAAGGGATGATTAGTGTATGTTTTCTCTTAGCGATGAGCAACCTAGATACGATCTTCAAGGTTCCCCTGTCTGGAGGGGGTCTTATCCTTCTGTTGTTGTTTTCACAGGCACTAAACAGAGTTCAGAGTCCATTGGAAAGGTGGCCGAGCATATCAGCATAAACAGGCCTAAGATGGAGTTCAGGCCCTATGAATTCCTTCTTCAGTACCTGCAGGCGTGAATGTGCAATAAAAACAGATTGGTGAAAAGGCTATGAGAGCTGAAGAGTAAGCTTTACCAATCCTATTTTTTTCTTTGTATCCAACCATCTCCCTAGCACCTCCCACTGCACACCTGAATGAACTCTGTTTTTGTTTAGTTTGGTAAAGGAGTGCATATTGCCTGTCAGTGCTTGGATCTGTTAAGGTGAGCTCAGAATGTGGTGCTGCTGTAACATTAGGATCTTGGCTGCCTTGAAATTTGCAGAGAGAAGAATTCTTTTGAATACTAGGAATAGATAAATACCCTGCTCCTGTTATTTCTCTGTGTCCAGGACACCCACTAAAGTCAAGAGGAGCTGGGGGTATATGGGGGGAACCGTGGAATAGGGGGTTTTGTCTGTTAATTTGAGTTTCATTCTGTCATTTCACTCTGTAAGGTGATTCTGAAAGATGAATGCATTTATAAGGCTATTAATAACCATATTTCTCCCCTAATCATTATGATTAAGTCGTTGGTACTGCCAGGTGCCTGCAGCTTTCATCACAAAGCCCTGAACAATTTGCTTTGCCATTTGACTACACTTGAGATACTCTGACTGACTCTGCCAGAGGAGTTGCTACTGATTTTCTTTCCTTCTTTGTTTAGTCGATTTAAATTCACACTGAAAACAAAGAGTAAAGTTTAAAATAATATTCTAAATCATAAAAGTCATTCTTCAGTTATGGAACAATAAGTCAGCTTTCCTTTTATTAGACTATTCCCAAAGGTTTTATGGTCAAAATGTCACAGCTTTTTTCCCTCACATTTTCTCTTCTTCCATCTTGAGTGTCTCATGATCCAATCATTCATTGCAGCCTGTGATTCCTGATACTTTATTCCCCACATTGTATTTACTGCAACAGTGTCCCATATCTCCATGGATTAACTGCTACTCTCCTCCCACCCCCTTCCCCTGCCACCAACAATATTCTGGTGTACATTTGGTAACATCACAGAGCAGGGCAGGGTACAGTCCCTGGAGAGAGCCTGCCTACTTTTGAGGTCCAGCCCTTCCATTTACTAGCTCTGTGATGTTGGCAAAGGAGAAGCCTCACCAAGCCTTCATTTCTTCATCTGAAAATTAGAATTATATAGCTATCTCCTGGGTTGGTGATGAAGATGAAAACTTTCCTGGCACATTGAAAGTACTGACTGGAGCACTTTTGTTGTTTATGTGAACGAGGAAAGCAGTCCTCAACATCCAGGAGTCGCACAGACACCAAAGGGTCTTAGTGCTTTCCTGTTAAACAATTTCTCAAGCCATCAACTTCAGACAAGGCCACTCTGTGACTGTAGAGGATTAAAGAAAGCAACAACAACAAGACTACTGTGTAACCATGCTTGAACACAGACAAAATATAGACATTGTCCAATCTGCAAACATAACCAAATATTTCTTTATCCTGGCTAATGTGAGACTGTGGATTCTTTAGCAATTACAGTTTCAACCTGGCTCTAGTCTTCCTTCTTTTTTTGAGTGGCAAAGTGCTGTACCGCGCAGCATGCGAAACTCCCCAAACAGGGATAGAGCCCACAGCTCTAGCAGTGGAATCGCAGAATCTTAACCACCATACAACCAGGGAAGTCCTGGTCCCTCTTTCTAGATAAGATTTATTAAGATAGTCATAGAAGTACTCCCACTTCCTGATAGCATCCAATCCAGAGGACAGCCTACTTCCTTAATCCCTCTCCCAAATTATCTAATAGACCCCGAATTCTGTAAGTCCTTTTTAACACTTTCTTATGAGATTCCCTGTGGTTCCTCTGAGCGTGTTTTCCCCATAATCCTAACATATTCAACTATACGTGTATTTCTGGTGGTCTCCAGCTGGAGGGTATTGACAATATT
The DNA here is from genome assembly GCA_917880005.1 of Nanger dama. Classification (NCBI taxonomy): domain Eukaryota; kingdom Metazoa; phylum Chordata; class Mammalia; order Artiodactyla; family Bovidae; genus Nanger; species Nanger dama. The sequence goes on along the minus strand of CAKJTW010000009.1, from coordinate 30,055,648 downwards.
CCTTTGATAACCATGAGTCACAGGATTTAAACACATACAGCATAGAGCAATGAAAAGGACACTTGGGGCCCTTGTGTGAATTATTTAATATCTGTTAGTTTTCTCATTTGTTGAAACTAGGAGATTACATTCATGAATTCTACGGTCCTTTTCAGCACAGCATGCTTTGAGATCTATGTCAGATACTTATCAACATTAGAAGTGCCATCGAACAAAAATAATTAACATAGGAATGTTCTCAAGCTTCCTATCTTTCCTGGGTTGCCAAAGAGAATCCTGTGATTACCAACCTAATTTCTCCCTCCTCCCACCTGTTTATGAAAAAGCTCTGTCTTTATGGGAGATAGGCTAATATGCTAAGAGTAGGAGGAGAAAAAGGAAAGAAAGAAAACCACATAGTCTGGGGATGGAGGAGGATGTTTTCTGGGGATCACAGAGGCTGGTGGAGAGATTTAAACATCAAAAGGAAGTAGATGAGAGAAGCATGGGAAAAGGAAAGTACTGCACAGATCATGTATGTAGATACGCTGTACTGCCTTTAAAAAGGAAGAACGTAAATAATATAACTGATTAATAAATAATTTGGCTTGTTGAACTGTGCTTCCTGAAGGGAGTGCTCATCAAAAACTGAACCATGCGGGTCTCTGAGTTTGTTAGGGCTTAAGCAGTGCATTTTTCATGTAGTCAGAGAAGCCACCAAAGGCCTCTTTCTCCTGGAGGCCTTTTATAGCTAGTGAAGGAAATAATGGCTTCCCAGGTGGCTCAGTGGTAAAAAATTCCACCTGCCAATACAGGAGATGTGAGTCCCATCCCTGAGTTGGGAAGATCCTCTGGAGAAGGAGATAGAAAGCCACTCCAGTATTCTTGCCTGGAGAATTTTATGGACAGAGGAGCCTGGTGGGCTAAAGTCCATGGGGTTGCAAAGAGTCGGACACAACTAAGTGACTAAACCAGCACCACCCAAAGGAAGGAATAAGCTTTTTGCCCATGTTTCCAGCAGGACTCGGGATTTAACCACATACAACTCCTCGTGATCTCTAATTGAAAGCACTCACAGAGACCAGGTCTTGTGTGGATAATAGTGAGAATATGCTTAAAGGGAGCTGGGTGGAAGGGGCAGAAATTAGTGTCATTAGCTGAAAGTTTCTCCTGGCAAGGTGTTCGTGAGGTTTAGTTAACTAGAGCTTTTAATTTACGTGGAAACCCAAAGCAGCTCATCTTTGTCAGGTCAAGCAGGATAGCCAAACATTCTGGTTTGCCCATAATTGTGGGGATGTGGGACTTCCAGTGCTAAAATCAAGGATTCCTTGGCAAACTGTGGTTACCCTCATTAGCATCCCTCTTCCTTCATAGCTTCAACTTGTCTTCCTTTCTTCATTCTGTTATAGGATTAATCCTTCTTTCTAACATGTTCCTTGTATACCAGATCTCTGCCAGTTATGGAATTCTAGAACTGGAAGGGATTCTCAGATGTCATGAAGTCATCTTCTGCCTCCTAGCAGGTTTCATTTAAATGGTCCCTTCAGATCATCTTTCCCCAATGACAGGCTGGGCAGGGCTGTCCACAGGTAATGAACAGGTCAATGCTATTTCTATCATTTTATAATCTTTGCTATTTGCTGTTTGAATTTCTTACATCCTATCCAGTTTTTTTTTTTTTTTTTTTCCTTAAAAGTCGTTACAGGACTGGAAGAGAGGCGTTGCTGCCCAGGTTTTTGTAAGGGAATTGTGAGGGTGTCCTAACAGTTTAGAACTGCAGAGCTCTTATTTGTTAGTAGCAATTATGATTGCGGGTGGAGGGATGCTTTCCAAGTGGCACTGAGTGTTAAAGAACCCTCCTACCAATGCAGGAGACTTAAAGAGAGGTAAGTTCGAGTCCTGGGTCAAGAAAATCCCTTGGGGGCATGGCAACTCACTCCAGCATTCCCGCCTGGAGAATTTCATGGACAGTGGAGCCTGGCGGACTACAGTCTGTGGGGTCACAAAGAGTCAAGACATGACTGGAGCAACTTAGTATGTATAATTTAGGAGAAATTACTGCTTTGTAATGGGACATTTAAATAAAAATTTCCAGGACTAGAGGTCTAAACAGGGTTCTGTGTTTAGGGGATTCCTCCAAATTGCTGTTAGAACTCTAAGGAGAGTGACTTGCCTGGTTCTTGGGTGAGAGAGTTGCTGACATTTCAAATTCTGCTAGTTTTACTTAGATTTGGCTGAATTTCAGTCTTTGGCTGGCTAATTCTTTATAGTGGGTTTTCTCTTATGTCTTATTCAGATATATGTATGTCTCAATAACTTGAGTTTCAGAAAGTGTGATCCATTTTATTTTGTATATATATAGCCCTTTTCTAGCTTGTCCAGGGTAGATAATCTATCTAATCTCAGTTGTTCAAACTGCTATCAAGTTCCAGTCATCTTATCTTGGGTAAACTGTAGAGAACTAGTTCAAACACTCAGTAGAGAACTCTATTTGTCAAATTCTAGATCCCAAACCTTGGCTCAACTTCAAGATATATACATATATATTTTGTTGTTGTTATTGATATATAAATGATTTTGTCCCAAATTTATAACCAGTACATGTTCACTGTAGCAAAATTTATAAAATATAGGGAAAGAATAATAAGAAAGGAATAATAGGAATGAGAGTATATAGGAATAATAGGAAAATAATAGGAATAATAGGAAAAAGAGAAAAAGTTACCCTGATTCTACCCAGAGACAGTGACTGGTTTGGTGGGTATTCCCTTCTTTCCCTACGAAGCTTTGCTTGTTTTGCATATCACAGTATTGTACCCTTCTTTTTTCCCATGTGAATTATAAATAAGCTTTTTCCCCCGGTTTTACCATGGATTCTTTCTTAATAACATTTTTGGTGGTTGCTTAACATCCATGGAGTGCAGAGGCATTTCAGAAAGGACACGACTTGGTAGAGGAGACCACAACATACGCATAGAGTCAGCTTTGAGCATGTTCCCAAATTAGTAAGGCAGGGGTATGAAATCTATGGGCAGCAAGTTGTCCTCAGAGGGTGGGAGCAGCTGTGAGCGTATCTCAGCATGGCTTTTCTTGCTCTGCACTGAACCAGATGAGGCACGTGGCTTCAGCAGATATTCTTCATAGTAGGTCTCTGGATCTGGAAGGCTCCACAACACTTTCACCAATCTTTTGCATTCTTGGAAGAATTTACATCAATAAGCTATACACTTTTGTTGAAGATAAGTATTACTACACTGAACTTTCCTGCGGAGAAGGCAATGGCACCCCACTCTAGTACTCTTGCCTGGAAAATCCCATGGATGGAGGAGCCTGGTAGGCTGCAGACCATGGGGTCCCGAAGAGTTAGACAAGACTGAGTGACTTCACTTTCACTTTTCACTTTCATGCATTGGAGAAGGAAATGGCAACCCACTCCAGTGTTCTTGCCTGGAGAATCCCAAGGACAAGGGAGCCTGGTGGGCTACTGTCTATGGGGTCGCACAGAGTTGGACACGACTTAAGCGACTTAGCAGCAGCAGCAGCAGAACTTTCCTGGAACCAAAGTCAACAAGAATAAGTGATGTTCCTGCCTTGGAGGACGTGTCAATTACCAATTTTTGCCTCACAGTTGCAAATTTGTCTTTCATTGTCTACTCTGAGAGAGTGGATAGTATAGTGTGTGCGCTCATTTGTGTCCTACTCTTTGTGATCTCATGGACTGTAGCCCTCCAGGTTCCTCTGTCAATGGGATTTCCCAAGCAAGAATACTGGAGTGGGTTGCCATTTCCTTCTCCAGGGGATCTTCTGACCTAGGGATCAAACCTGCATCTCTTGAGTCTCCTGCATTGTCAGGCAAATTCTTTACCACTGAGCCTCCTATGAGCCCTTTAAGTGTTTTTTTTCTTTACCAGGTGACACCATGTTAAGGTTTCTCAGTAAACAATGCTTGAGAGACATTGCAGGAGGAAAGAATTTTGCTTTCCACCCTGGCCTTTGCTCCCTAGGTAGGTTTCTGGAGTGATGTGGTTTCTCCAGCACTTGGCTCTGAGCAGCACCTGTCATACATGGTAGCCAGCTGTACCCAGTGACCTGCATGTTACTCTTTAATCTCTTCTTAGGTGGTTTTGTAGTGAAATACCTCTAGTGAGACATCTACCTGTGAAGACCTTTCCCAACGCACCAGAGAAGGAATTTCCTGCAAGTTCCAAAAGCAGATTTCAGCATGCTTGGTCAACATGACACCATCGCTATTTCTCTACCATTCATTCTGTGTCTGTGCTCTCTCCAGTGAAGTCTGGATTTCAGCCTTGTTTGAGGAGAGGCTGAGATTGTTCCTTAGGTACTGTGTCTTAGCCCTGGGGGTTGTAGCTCCTCCTTAATTCCATATCCTTTAGAGTTCCTTTTACTTCTTTGTGGCCACTTCCTTTTACTCCAATCTGCTGATGTAGTTAAGAGTTCTTTATATTAAACATTCCTATTAAATCACTACGTGTGCTCTTTCCCTTGATTATACCTAGATTAATAAAGGAGAAGAAGCAGAGTGAGAGCCAGAGTGTCTATCTCCCTTTCTAGCATGATGGAGAGGCCATTTCCCTCATTAGTTACTCCTTGACTCAGCCTTCCTGAGCCTCAGATTCCTCATCTGTAAAATAGTGTTAATGATAGTAATAGGAGAAGGAAATGGCAACCCACTCCAGTGTTCTTGCCTGGAGAATCCCAGGGATGGCAGAGCCTGGTAGGCTGCCATCTATGGCATCGCACAGAGTCAGACATGACTGAAGTGACTTAGCAGCGGCAGCAGCAGCAGTACCTGTCTCACAGAGCTCTTATGAGAGTTAAAAGAGATAATGCATATAAATTATTTGAAACGTTGCCTGACATGTAGTAACTGCTTCAGTGTATGTTATTTGTCATTATAGTTTAATCCCAGTAAATCTGTCATTGAGTTTGATTGGAGGACCGCAAGTACAAATACAATTACTGACAAAAGCGTATACCACAGTTTGCTTAACCATTCCCATATGGTAGACGTTTGGTTGTTTTTGCTATTTTATTATAATAAACAATGCCAACATGAACATCTTTATGTATAAAACTCATTTACTCTGGGATTATCTTTCTTTATAAGGGAAGATGGACAGTCATTTATCCTTAGGGAAGTGCTTCATTAATATAAATTCTGGCCTGGCCCAGTAAGGGAAGTAGAATTAGAAAGTACAGAATAAATCATGTTGAAGATCTCAGTGATTCTGAGATATCATCAGCTTCTCAAGAACCTCTTATGACTCTGCTCCTTACATGTAACAAAACTAAGATTTTCTCTTTGAGGAAATGCTAATAACTAATACACAATAAGTAATCACAGTTCTTCAGAATTTTCTTGTTCTACGTTAGATACCTTGGAGATGCCCATTCTCAGCCAATCAAATTAGTCAATTTTATTAAAATGCCAAATGTTTTAGAAGTTAAACTATTTGGGGATAGAATTTCAAGATTGACTTAATGTTATATGAACTTGGGCAATTTATTTTAGCTTTTGTGAGTCCTGGAAAAATTCTTTTGGCTTTTCTGAGATGCGGGTTCCTCAAAGTAAGATGGATGTAATCTCATATTAACCCATTAATTCAGTTATTCAGCAATAGATAGTTGTTGAATAATTATCTATTGAGCTTTTTTCCCTATGTGCCAGATAATATTCTAGGTGCTTGGGGGTGCATCAGTAAAAAATAAAATTCTTGCCCCAAAGAATTTTATGATATAGTGGAGATGGTGAGAAAGAGGGGGACAGATAATAAATGATAAGCATGATACTTAATTAAATTTTAAAGCATGTTGAAAGATGGTAAATGCAAAGGAACATATAGAGTCAAAAAATAAAGGAAGAGGAGAATTATGTGTACTTGGAAGAGTTGGGTTTTTTAAGGATAGATAGGGTGGGCTTTATTGCAGTAACACTTGAGCAAAGTCTTAAAGGAGATAAGGCATTTAGCTGTGTAGCTCTATGGGGAGAATTATTCTAGGTAAAGATGAATGTGTGGACAAAAGCTCTAAGCCAAAAGCATGTCAGGCATGTCTGAGGAATAGCAAGAGCACTGTTGCTGAAGCAGAGTGAGTGAGGAGGAAAATGGTAGGAGGTAAAGTCAAAGCAGTAAAGTGCCAGATCATATTGGATCTTCCAGGCCATTGTCAGAGCTTTGGTTTTTACACTGAATGAAATGGAGACTCACCGTAGGTACTATGTGCAGAATGGACATGATTAGACTTACATTTTGTTAAAATCACTCTGGCTTTTGAGTGAGAATAAACCCTGGTGGTTGAGGTTGCTATTGCAACCCTGTCTCCATCATTTTTTCTTCCACGTGGAGGAGACAGCATGACAGTTGAAATCATGGGGCAGTGAGGGGGCTTGGAGAACCATGCAGAAGTAAGGGCTGGGGTTGGGGGAGGTATAGGCTGGTGGGCCAGCAGCTGAGAATATTGCAGAGAGGGTATGGTGTGGAGGTGGTAGGCAGAACTGGCCAGCATGGTGGGGGTGGGTCAATTATATTGAGCAAATTAGTAAATTAACTGTGCATGTAAGTAAATATAATGAGGATAATAGAAGCCAAGTTTCTCACTGCTGGAGAAGGAATTAATGAGCACAGAAAGGGGAGAGTCTAGAAAGAACTCTGGAATGTTGATTCACTTGATCTCTTTCTCAATACAGATATATAAGTAAGATATATAAGTATGTGTGTCCATAAATACACATATACATACCTCCTAGCTCTGTCAACTGAAAGGACTTAGAAGCAATGGCATCTAGAAACTATGAGTATGATGAACAACCAGATACTGGTATCTAAGTAATCATCCTGCAATAAAAGAAGCTAGGGATCCATGGAGAAATGGCCAATGGCTGATTCCAAGATGGGGGCATGACTTGAAACATCTTGTGTTGGAAAATAAGGAAATACTCAGTGAGTGATGGGGACATTTCAGAAGAATGCAGGGGCTCCCACTGGCCAAATCAGGGACAATCTTAGCATTAAAAAAGTTAATAGATTTCAACTCATTGACTATATCAGAATCCATGAATCCATACATACACATAAGTAAATGAAAAGAGAAAGCTTGTCTTTCTTGTAGAATGGCAACTAATAAATGTAGCCTGAATAATATAAATAGAGAACTGTGATTTGGAAGCCTGAACAGATTTGGTTGATTTTGGCTGAAATAGGAAATCAGCTAAGGCTGAAGGGTGAAGATTCCATGAGGAATAGGATATTTCAATATAATCTAGGAATAGCTCTTCATAAAATAGCAAGCAATTACAAAGAGAAAAGAAGTGGAGAAACTTGGCAGATATCAATATGAATAAGTGACCAAGGTTAACATCAGCAGTGTTGTGTAGATTGATGTTACATATCTTTACACTTTTACACCATGAAATTAAAAGGCTCTTGCTCCTTGGAAGAAAAGCTATGACAAACCTAGACAGTGTATTAAAAATAGGGACATCATTTTGCCAACAAAAGTCCATATTCAAAGCTATGGTTTTTCCAGTAGTTGTGTGCGGATGTGAGAGTTGGACCATAAAGAAGGCTGAGCACTGAAGAATTGATGCTTTTGAATTATAGTGCTGGAGAAGACTCTCTTGAGAGTTCCTCAGATAGCAAGGAAATCACTCAATTCTACAGGAAATAAACCCTGCATATTCACTGGAAGGACTGATGTTGAAGCTGAAGCTCCAATACTTTGGCCACTTGATGTGAAGAGCTGATTCACTGGAAAGGACCCTGATGCTGGGAAAGATTGAAGGCAGGAAGAGAAGAGGGCAACAGAGGATTGGAAGGTTGTATGGCATCACCAACTCAATGGACATGAGTTTGCGCAAACTCATGGGAGATAGCAAAGAACAGGGAAGCCTGGTGTGCTGCAGTCCATGGGGTTGCAAAGAGTCCAACATGACTTTGCGACTGAACAACAACATCTTTTATACTCAGTATTATGTATCTATCTCAGTGTGATGCACTGAGAAGAGCATGGCATTGTTTCTGTGGAATTCCTACCAAGAATAAATTTCCTGAGCCTGATCATGAGGAAACATCAGACATTCCATGTTGGAATTTGCTATGGTCTTAATGTGTTTGAATCTCAGCACCCAATATTATGGCATTAGGAGTTCGGATCTTTGGGAGGTGCTTATGTCATAGGGGTGGAACCCTTCTGACCAAGATTAGTGCCTTGTAAGTGAAGCTCCAGAGAGATTCCTTAGCACCCTTCCACCATATGAGCACACAGTGAATCATGAGAGGGCCCTCCCCACAAAACATGACCATGCTGGTGCCTTGACCTTGGATTTCCCAGCCTCCAAAACTGTGAGAAATAAATGTTTGTTGTTTTTCAGGTATGCAGTCAATGATATTTTAACAGCCCTAATGAACTAAGAGGTTGTCCTACAAAATGTGCCATATGCTACGGAGTGTCTAGTGAATGAGAAATGGGGAAAGACTGAGGAATTGTTCTGGGTCAAAGGAGATATAGCATCATAATAACTAAACACAATGTGTGTTCTTAAGAGGATCTTGGACTACAGAGGAAAAAGGAGCATTCTTGAGATAATTAATGAAATTTGAGTGGGATTGGGTGGTATAGTAGTAGTATTGTCTCAGTGGAGCCTGGTCAGCTACAGTACAAAGAATCAGACATGACTTAGTGACTGAGTGTGCACATACACACACACAATGTCAATTTACTAATTCAAAGAGTTGTATGCTGGTTATATAGGACAGCGTTCTTGTTTTTGGAAAATACTTGTTAGGGGGTGCTTTGAGGTTATAGGACTTACTCTAAAAAGTTCAGAATATTTTGTTAAAATTATTTCTAAGAGAAGGCTATTGGAGGTGAGAGATGATGGTGACTTAGACCAGGGAGGTGACAGTGGCATTGGTAGAAAATGGTCAGATTCTAGATATAATTTGAAAGTAGAACCAGTAGGACTTCCTGGTGAATTTGACATATGTTATAAAAGAAAATCAGAGTACAAGAACAACCCCAAAATTTTTGGCTTGAGCACCTGAATTAATGGAATTACCATGAACTATGGGGTTGGACAGGTTTTTGTGGGGAGTTCTGTTTTGGATATGTTGAGTTTGAGATACTTGCCAGGCTTCCTAAAGAAGATGTCAAAAGGCAGTTAGATACAGAATCTGAAGTTCAAGACAAGATCTAGGCTAGAGATAGAAATCTTGGAGTTGGCAGTAAGCATACAGTATTTAAAGTCAGTAGGGGATGAAATCACCAAGGGAGGGGGAATGTAGATTGAACAGAAAGAGGACATTCGCAGGATTGCTTGGCAGGGATTTTTCAGCCTAGGTAGTCTCATTGGGAAATGGCTCCAAAATGTCTAGCTATGATTTGCCCTTAGTATTTGAGAGATCCACATTCATAGATTCAAATATTTGAAAAGAAATTCTGGAAAGTTCCAAAAGCAAAGTTTGAATTTGCTGCACATGGCGGCAATTTACATAGTATTTACATTGTATTTACAACTATTTACGTAGCATTTACATTATATTAGGTATTGTAAGTGTTCCCAAGAAAGTCTACAGAAGGTTGTGCATAGGTTTTATGTATGCCATTTTATATAAGGGACTTGAGCATCTGTGGATTTTGGTATCTGTGGGGAGCTGGTATACCAAGGACAACTGTATGTAAAATTCTATGCCCCAAATCCTAGCATTCTTTGTCCCCAAAGAGTTAACAGTTCAACACATGAAAGTAGGATAAATAACATAAAAGAATGAAGATACTATAAGCATTAAATTTACATTATATTTACTGTGTCAGGCACAGTGCTAAGTGCTTTATATGGATTATCACATTTAATCTTCACCTTAACAATATGAAAGACTTTCCTGATGGCTCAGGCAGTAAAGCGTCTGTCTACAATGCAGGAGACCTAGGTTTGATCCCTGGGTTGGGAAGATCACCTGGAGAAGAAAATGGCAACCCACTCCAGTATTCTTGCCTGGAAAATCCCGTGGACGGAGGAGCCTGGTAGGCTACAGTCCATGGGGTCGAAAAAGAGTTGGACACGACTGAACGACTTCACTGTCACTTTAACAATATGAGGAGGTAATAAGATTCTGCTCTTTTTATATGAAGAAACTGAGTCTTAGAAGATTTAGGTAATTTAAGACCTCACAGCTAGTGAGGCTTGAAGTTCATACCCTTGTGCTCTACCTACATTGCTTTTCATTTTAGTGGCTGCACTGTCCTGCTTAAAGACTAGGACAACGGCAAAAAGCATATAATGGGGTTCTAGATTCCTCTTGATCAGAGAAGGCAATGGCACCCCCACTCCAGTACTCTTGCCTGGAAAATCCCATGGATGGAGGAGCCTGGTAGGCTGCAGTCCATGGGGTTGCGAAGAGTCAGACACGACTGAGCGACTTCATTTTCACTTTTTACTTTCATGCATTGGAGAAGGAAATGGCAACCCACTCCAGTGTTCTTGCCTGGAGAATCCCAGGGCTAGGGGAGCCTGATGGGCTGCCATCTATGGGGTCGCACAGAGTTGGACATGACTGAAGTGACTTAGCAGCAGCAGCAGATTCCTCTTGATAGGCTGAAACAACCAAGCCAATTATACTTTCACACACACTCAATTTGTAGCTGATGATTTAAAGGATTTGAGAAAATTCCATCCCTCAGAGTGACGGCTCCTCAATTCCTGGGGGTGCCAGCCTTTGGAGAAGGGTCCCAGAAACTCTGGTGTGATGCTGGGAGGACTGTTGTTGAGTCGCTGAGTCATGTCTGACTCTTTTGTGACCCCATGGATTGTAGCCCTCCAGGCTCCTCTGTCCATGGGATTTCCCAGGCAAGAATACTGGAGTGGGTTGCCATTTCCTTCTCCAGGGGTTCTTCCCAACCCAGGGGGCCAAACTGGCATCTCCTGCATTAGCAGGCAGACTCATTACCACTGTGCCACCGGGCTTCCTGATAGCTCAGTTGGTGAAGAATCTGCCTGCAATGCAGGAGATCCCGGTTTGATTCCTGGATCGTGAAGAACCCCTGGAGAAGGGATAGTTTATCCACTCCAGTTTTCTTGGGCTTCCTTGGTGGCTCAGCTGGTAAAAAATCTGCCTGCATTGTGGGAGACCTTGGTTCGATCCCTGGGTTGGGAAGATTCCCTGGAGAAGGGAAAGGCTACCCACTCTAATATTCTGGCCTGAAGAATTCCATGGACTGTGTAGTTCATGGGGTTGCAAAGAGTCGGACACAACTGAGTGACTTTCACTTTCACTTTTACCAGGGAAGCCTTGGAGGGAGGGCTACAGGGCAGTAAATCCAAGCTTCTAAGAACCACAGTCCAACAATAGGTAGCAGAGAGACTCTTCTAGGCTTTCAAAAGAACCAACTATTCCTGGGTTCTGAACACAACCAAGCCTGTGTTTTTAAGACTATATCTTTCCTGAAATTTCCTTCTTTTGGCTTGCTGTTATTTGCAACTTTTATAAGCTACTGAACCACATCAATGGTGTGAACAGTTTCAGAGCTTACATATTTCTTCTTGTAATCAATTTAGTCAATCTTGTAACTATAAAGAGTGAGATGGTAAATCCTGAGTTCCCATTCTGAGTCAGAATTTATGACAAGAACAGCGTGCTTGTGCCCAAACAGAACCATGCATGTATGGTAATATGGCACTTGAAATTTATGTACTTCTTTTTATCCAAGGAACAGAAAGTGCTTTGATAAAATGGATTAGGAGCCAACTGTCTTCAGCAGGCGACAAGAACAGTTCAAAATAAGACTGTGGAGGGAATCATTTAATTTCTGCAAGGCCAGGGTTCATATTAAACAAGCATGTTTCCCAATGTCTTACAGAAGTGGTTCCAGGAGACCACTGCCATTTCAACACCTGCTTAGCAGTAATGAATTTAACTGCATCTTTGCCCATCAGCTGTGTAATTGAAGAATTTCCTTCCTCACTGCTATTTGGAGCTGGTTGCCATATAGGACTAGCTTCTGCTATTTACTGAGGGTATTAGTACTCATTCCTCTCTACTCACTACTTAGCTCTTCTCCTTAGTAAAGGCAACTCTATCATTTTCTTTGCTAGTTTTAAAAACTAGCCTTGTAAATAAGTGCACTTTAATTTACAACCCCACTATAAAATAAAATGACTTCTATATATCACATATTTTAAAATGGTCATGGTGTGACAGTTCCTTGTATCTATTCCTTTTTCCTGCAGTGTAACAAATTATCCAAAATGGAGTGCCTGAAAACATTTATTATCTCCCAGTTTCTGTGGATCAGGAGTCCTGGTGTGCCTTGACTTGGTCCTCAGCTTCAGGGTCTCTCGCAAAGCTTCAGTCAAGGTGTTACTTAGGGTTATGGTCAAACCCAGGCTTGAGCAGGGGAGAATTTCTTTCCTTCACATGGTTTTTGACAGGATTCCATTCCTCGTGGGCTGTTGGGCTGAGGTCTTAGTTCCTTACAAGCTCTTGGTCAAAGGTTTATCTCAGTCTCTGTACACATGAGTGTCTCGAGAGGGTGAGGGAGATGTCAGCAAGAAAGAGAATGTTAACAAGATGGAAGTCAGCCCTTTATATCTTAATCACAGAAATGACCTCCCATCACCTCTTATTCTATTAGTTCTAGTAAGCTACCAATTCATGCTTAAGTGTGGGGGGATTACACAGGGCATTGAAAACTGGGGGCCAAGATCATTGTAAGCCATTTTAGAAGGCTTCCTATCATGGTTCTTCACATATCTTGTCTCACTTTATTCTCATAGTAATTTTCCAATGCATTTATGGTCCTCCCATCTTATAGAAGGGGCAACAAGTTCTCTGACTCTCCTACCTGTACCTACGGACATTGAAATTCATCCTTAGTGACTCATAGTCTTTACTCATTTGTGTATTTGTTTCATGAATATTTAGAATTATAAGATATTAGGTATGCTACTGTGTTAGATAAGTTTGTATTCTTTGTAGAATATAGATGTATACAAGCATCTTAATAGTTCTTAAGCAAGCGTTTCTTAAAGGGAGCAGCTGTTCATAAAATATATTATAGTGCCTAATATACTGAGTTATAGCAGCAGTAGATTTTCATAAGATTATTAATCTATTATTTTTTTCAAATATGTAACATATTTTTCAAATATATCTTCTGGGTTTTGAGTGTCTAGGACCCAGTCACTGCTGTTTCAAAGTTGAAACACAGATGAGTAGTGCTTATGATATGAACAATGTCCCAGGAGCTGAAATGGAGAATTTTATTCTAGTCCTATTTATAGCTCAACCTCAGTGTACAAAGTACATGGGGAAAAAAAACCCGTATGTAACTTGAGTTAGCTCCACATTAAATGCATAAGTATCCATCCCAAGGCTCATCACTGTATTGCTGGTGATATAATGTACAGAAATACTTTTATAAATTAAAAATGCCTATAAACATGAGATGAATCTTTAAAACCATTGACGCTGATGCTTCCTTAACTCAGGGAGCCTACAATGTGCCAAGCCCTGTGCAAATTGCTTCTTAGAATGCTACTTATTTAATCTTCCTCACAACTGCTCTAAAAGCAAAATCAGAGCTGGCGGTTACTAGTTGTACAAAAAGGGTTCATTTCTGCTTGCTGAGCTGCCTTTGGGGGTGCGTGAGTCCTTGGAGGCCAGACAAGAAGAGCTCCAAGTGAACCCTCCCATACTGACATAGTGAAATCCTAGAGTTTTTGAAAGTGGGGTTGTGCTCCCATCACCAAGACCCACACAGAAACAGACCTGGGCAAGCAATGCTTTTTCTTTTAGAAAGGTATAATGCCTCTTGAGATAACAGAAAACACTCTGGGATTTGAAAGTTAGTGAAAGGAACTACTCATGTAGGGTATTGCTTGACTAACGGAAAGGTAGGAGTTCTTCCATGGGGCATCATCTAGCAGACTAGATGTAGCCTAGAGATGGTGATGTGGTCATCTCCCATCTATGCAATTACTCTGAGGCCAAAAGGAAAAGCGAGCCCGGTTTAATAAAACTCAACAACAAGCATCTAGAGAATCAATAAATGTTGGTTGATGCCCACAGGGCAACTTGGAAGCAAAGTTACACCAACTGGAGGACTTTTTGCAGACAGTTATTTTTGAACAGTAGTCTAAGATGTATAAAAGCAGAAATAGAAATGAGTGATGGCAGGAGCCTGACTTGTGCCTTGAAATAATTAGTATGCTGTTGTTGGTTTGTATTTTTATGGTGTGGTCAAGAGGTCCCCATGATTCAGTGTCTCTTTTTCCTACCACCTGTCTCTCTTAGAAAAAAAAAGTGAAACAAAGCAATACTAATATATTCATTAGAAGTTTCAGCCTCCAACGCAGCAGAGCAGGTAAGAAGTAGCTGCTGTAGTTTCTTTTACTTTTTTTCCTTCAAATATCCAGATTTCTAAGGGTTGAAAAAGCACAAACACAAAAACCTCATTAGAATTTTGGATTAAAGACAGCTATCTGTCTTGTCTCATTTTTGATATGCCAGCTGATAATTGGGCTATAGCTGAGTCTAAAAATAACATACCGTACATTGAAATAATATTCCTTGGCTACATTTCCAAAGTGGTATTCTGGGACTCCTGTGCATTAATCCTGTAACAATAACAGGATTTGCGCTTTTAACTCCCTGGTGTAGCTTTGAAAATCTAGCCTAAAGCAGCTAATGTTGCTGCTGAAATCATCCTCTCACTATCCTTAGGGAAACGTGAAGATTAAAAAATGACAACCCAACTGCTCAAATGACCTATACCTGGGAGAATAAGAGAAACAATCTATTTCTTCTCAGGAATTGGACTGATCAATAAAAATATTTCAAAAGGACCATCATCCAATAAAAACCTTAGAATTTGTATCCTGCTTCAGAGCACCCACCCTGGACATTTCCAATGTGACCATATGACATTTCCCATAGGTAGGAGAGGCAGTGTGGTCGTTGAATAAGTGGAATTGAACTCGGTTGCATGCATGAACCCATATGTGTGTGTCTGTAGACGGAAGGAAGCTGTCATTATTGTGTATGTTTCTGGTAAACATTCTTTTGCCCTACAGAAATTGGGCGTATCCCAGAAATTAGGTAATGTTAATCACATCAACTGAAAAGAAAATGCATATCCTAAAATTTGCACACAGCTCTAAAGTGAAGCTCTAACTGGCTCTAAATGGAAGTGGCAGGAGTTTTTCAATGATACCATTAATTGCATTTTATTAATTGAGAAAAGGGGCTTTTGTGTAGCCATGGTTGTGATGGGCTAGATTTAATCAGTGTAGGTACCACTAACAGGCTGGCAGTGCTTTCGGCCTGCAATGCCTTTGAAATTCTAAAATGGAAAAGGAGGCCAACACACTGAGCAATTATTTCGGAACAGATTGCCCGTTAACATTTCATAATATCACTAAAACATATCCTTTCTGGGATGGAGACTTGCTTTGGCTATGAACCTCCAAGAGGTGGCAGCACCCCACGCTCTGTCGGCTGCTGCGTCCTCCAGACCGAGCTCACCACGGAGGTCTCATCATTGCGTCACCTGAAAGCCAGTTTGCAGGGTGGGGGTGGGGGGAGTGATAGAGGGGAGATACAGCATTTTGCATCTCAGTTCTTCCGGAGAGTTCAGGAAACAGCTGCACAGATTTCTTTAAAAGGATTTGAAAAAGGTTTTTCTTTTCTTTTTTTTTCCTTGAAATCTTCGGGCCTATGTGATATCTTCCTATGAAGACCACATGGGTGCACTTATGCGTTTCCTGGTTTGCCCCTGAGGGAGGAAGAGTTTCAATTGTCAGGGATCCCCCGAGACCTCATTTTCAATTGCCTGTACTTGTCTTTATAAACACAGGAAGGTGGGATTAAGACAGCATCATCGACAATCATTTTTGGAGCGTGCATTTGTGCACAGTGTTGAGAATGTGATGCTGTCCCCGGCTAGAACACTTTTCCTCTTCCCCAACCATTCTCCCAGCCCCCTACCTCATCTCATGCTAAAAATACTCCACAGAACAAATAGCTTTTGAGATAGCATGAAAACCTGCACAAATGAGTAATAGTATATAGCCTGACATGCAAAGTGTCAAATGCCTGAGAGGAAAAGCATCAGGTGATGTGGGTAAGAGAGCTTTGGAGCTGGTCCAGATTGGCCTTTATCCAGGTGTCTGTAGAACCTGTCTCTCTGCTTGTGTGTTAGTTTGAGGGCAAGAACTGGGATGCACTGAGGGCACTTTACCAATGAGGATTATTAGCAGATCCAGGGGACAGGACTCTTATGGGAAGCTAGTTTACTGGAGGCCACAAGGAAGCTGAAACTGGGGAACCCAGCCCAGCTCAGCCATGGGAATTCCTGTCCCCACTTTAGCCATCATAGGGACTTGCTTATGTGTCCACCACAACTACAGCCACCAACTTGGCCTAGCTTTTATATCTGTGCATCTTTTTAGTAGCTTTTTTATTTAGTCTCAACTTTGGCACTCTCATATCCTCTGTCTCATAGATTTCCTACATGGCGTGTGCTTCCTGTATACATTTTTCCAGTTTCTGTTCCCACTGACAACTCAGTGACCACATTCCCCATATTTCTCATTCAATTTCCGGAAAGAGAAAGGAAGAGAGGGAGGGAGGGAAGTGGGGGCAGGGGAGAGAGGGAGAGAGAAAGAGAGTCTCCTTGGCTTGATTACATAATCACATAGTCTCTGTGTGGATTGAGCTTTAGAGGCCTACCCACCTTGCGAAAAATGAGCCAGACTGTGATTGGCAG
This sequence comes from Nanger dama, assembly GCA_917880005.1. Classification (NCBI taxonomy): domain Eukaryota; kingdom Metazoa; phylum Chordata; class Mammalia; order Artiodactyla; family Bovidae; genus Nanger; species Nanger dama. The sequence goes on along the minus strand of CAKJTW010000009.1, from coordinate 30,038,887 downwards.
GTCCTTGAGACCTGCTTAGGGTGCCCCTCAGCCTGGACAGTAGGCACCGACATTCCTTTCAAGATGGCTGTGGATGTGAAAGGCACTGACTGATATTTTGTCCTTTCCTCCACACAAGGGCAGGAACAGCATTGTTCTCCGAGGCCTGACAATGCTGGATGTCCTGTTGTCAGGGTACTGCTGCCATGGTGGGTTGCCCAAACTCTAGTAAAAGGTGAACTCACCTCTTTTCTTCTTTGCAGGAATTCAGTCATGCAGCTTGGAGAATGATCTTAAGGGTGGTATTTTACACTCAACGTTCAGTGATTCTGGAGACTTGGAGAAAGGGAAATAAAACCTTTATTTGAAGCATGATGTCATGCGATTTTTTGTACAGCACAGGTTTGTTTGGGCCAGGCTAAGGGAGGAGAGGATAGTAGTTGGATTAGGTACCAATCTCCTTGTTATAATCAAGTTTTTCTTCGTAAGATCTGGCTTATATTTTAATCCCAAGACAGATTCTTGAGGGCTATCTCTGGGTGCTATAACATATGAAGAGTGAGCAGCTTACCTGTTGCCCAGTGAGTTGGCAGCACCCCTGCTTGTTACTGCCAATCATCTGGAGCAGGGGTGAGGTGGGCATACAGGGTGTGATGGCCAGGTAGCTGCTACGGTTTGCTGGTCTTGGGCCTTTGCCTTCCTCTAGTCTCTTCACTGTTACACTGAGGGTATGTGGCCAAATGAGGCAGGTCTCACAAGGCAGCTTATTTGCTTTTGGTTATAAACCGCCAAGAATTTGAGGAACTCTTCTGCTGCTGTGTGCCTTGAGAGCCTGATTATCCTCTCTGACTTTTCCAGTTGTACCAGTCCCAGCTGTAAGGTACTGACAGTACATTGACAGTGGATATGAGGATAAAGTAGGGTGCAAACTACTGTTAGGATTGTAGTGGTGACAGAGTTCCTTCAGCCCATCTATAGGGATTTTTATAGATGGTGAATTTGGTCACTGATTCCACTGCTTCATGGCATCATGTGTATCATTACCTGAAGTTTTTTAAGAAAAAATATGGATTGATGTTTCTTGATGTTCAGTTTGAACTCACTAATTAGGTTGTAAGTTCCCTGAAAGAAAGAAAAGGCTTCTGTACTGCTAAGCATCTCCCACAGTGTCAAACATCTTATATAAAGAGTGGCCGCTCAGTAGATACTTGTAATTGCAGGAGAGTTTTGGTTAGATCCAATTGTTGACATCCGCTGGATCATGGAAAAAGCAAGAGAGTTCCAGAAAAACATCTATTTCTGCTTCATTGACTATGCCAAAGCCTTTGACTGTGTGGATCACAATAAACTGTGGAAAATTCTGAAAGAGATGGGAATATCAGACCACCTGACCTGCCTCTTGAGAAATCTGTATGCAGGTCAGGAAGCAACAGTTAGAACTGGACATGGAACAACAGACTGGTTCCAAATAGGGAAAGGAGTACTTTAAGGCTGTATATTATCACCCTGCTTATTTAACTTATATGCAGAGTACATCATGAGAAATGCTGGACTGGAAGAAACACATGCTGGAGTCAAGATTGCCAGGAGAAATATCAATAACCTCAGATATGCAGATGACACCACCCTTATGGCAGAAAGTGAAGAGGAACTGAAAAGCCTCTTGATGAAAATGAAGTGGAAAGTGAAAAAGTTGGCTTAAAGCTCAATATTCAGAAAACGAAGATCATGGCATCCGGTCCCATCACTTCATGGGAAATAGATGGGGAAACAGTGGAAACAGTGTCAAACTTTATTTTTCTTGGCTCCAAAATCACTGCAGATGGTGATTGCAGCCATGAAATTTAAAGACGCTTACTCCTTGGAAGAAAAGTTATGACCAACCTAGATAGCATATTCAAAAGCAGAGACATTACTTTGCTGACTAAGGTCCGTCTAGTCAAGGCTATGGTTTTTCCTGTGGTCATGTATGGATGTGAGAGTTGGACTGTGAAGAAGGCTGAGAGCCGAAGAATTGATGCTTTTGAACTGTGGTGAGAGTCCCTGCAAGGAGATCCAACCAATCCATTCTGAAGGAGATCAGCCCTGAGATTTCTTTGGAGGGAATGATGCTAAAGCTAAAACTCCAGTACTTTGGCCACCTCATGCGAAGAGTTGACTCATTGGAAAAGACTCTGATGCTGGGAGGGATTGGGGGCAGGAGGAGAAGGGGATGACCGAGGATGAGATGGCTGAATGGCATCACTGACACAATGGACGTGAGTCTGAATGAACTCTGGGAGATGGTGATGGACAGGGAGGCCTGGCGTGCTGCGAATCATGGGGTCGCAAAGAGTCGGACACGACTGAGTGACTGAACTGAACTGAAGGAGTCTAGATCCTTTCCAGTTATCTGTTTGGAAACCTGAAGGTACAGATTCATTTTGACCGAATTCTACCTTCTTTTGCTCATTCAGGAAGAAGAACACCCTAGACACTGAGTTTTTCAGCACTCAGAGTCCCAGGCCTCTGATGAGATTCAAAATGTCCAAGAATCTTTAGCTTTTGGCTTATTACTTAAGAAAACTTTATATGTTTATGTATTTCTTTGGCTCCACTGGGTCTTAGTTGCACCATGTGGGATCTTTAGTTGTGGCATATGAACTGTTCATTGTGGCATGAGATCTAGTTCCCTGAAAGAAAAAGAAGTCACTAGGTCATGTCCAACTTTTGCAGATCCATGGACTATAGCCCTCCAGGCTCCTCTGTCTGTGCATGGAATTTTCCAGGCAAGGATACTGGCATGTGTTGCCATATCCTTCTCCAGGGAATCTTCCCAACTCAGGAATCAAACCCAGGTCTCCGGCACTGCAGGCAGACTCTTTACCATCTGAGCCACGAGGGAAGCCCTTGACCAGGGATCAAATCTGGGTCACCTGCATTGGGAGCACGAGTCTTGGCCACTGGACCACCAGGGATCCCCACTAATTACTTTTAAATTTTCCTCTTAGTTAACTTCCTCTTTCACCAAACAATTCTCTCCTAGTAGGATAGGTGAAGTTATGCTGCAGTGAGGAAAGCTTCCAAACTCAGGACAGATTCTGCCTGTCTGAGTGACCCTGGGTCCTAATAGCAGACAGCCTGTCATCTCAGCAGGCTCTGCGGGAGGCTCTGCGGCAGAGGGAGTGAGAGTGGATAATTGTAGCCTAACTCTTAACTAAGTCTCTCCCCGCCCCGCCCTTCCCTGGGCCCCTGTAAAGTGAGACGCTTTACACCTGATCATATTCTGGCTAGAGCATGTCTTGTGGCCATGCTTATCTTCAGGGGGATGAAGAAGTTCAGTCTGTCCTTGTGCCTGCAGGATAAGAGAACCAGACGTGCCGGTGACCTCCTCGATGACCTACACAGCTCCTCAGAGAGCTTCCAAGTTGCCACCTTCCAACACATCCTTTATTGAGGCATGGAACCCTTGAGTATCAATAGAAACATTTTGGTTTTTGGGTTTCACAGAAATTAAAAATCAAAATAAATAATTTTTAAATTTTAAACCCATAATCAAGATGATTTATATCAATAAAAATTTAAATTTATTATGTAAGTGTCATTTTTAAAATGTTTTTGGCTCAACTCAGTGATCAGAAGTAATCCGTGCACTCCTTTCTGAATGCCATCTGTAAATAGATGGCTAAGGTAAGCAGCCCTCTGTGTTTATAGCTGCCAGGTCTGTTCTTGTTTCTGATGCTTCCTGTACCTCACAATCACTTGGAGGCCCAGCAGCTCAAAGACACCTCCATAGAGCAGAGTCACTTTAAATTCATGGGCTGTGAGGTCCCACTCTTTATTTCTGCCCTATACTTGATTAGACTCAGTTGGTTGCAAAATAATACCCTGGGCTATTCAAAAGCATCAGGAAGCTGACTTACTCAGTTGTCCTATTTCTCACTCCCCTCAATAATTCCCCTCCCTCCAAAGAATTAATTATCTAACCATAAGAATATGAAGTTTATTCACCAGTGTAGTGAGTTTGGTATTTAACTCTTCCAATCCAAGTCAATGGACTGTTACTCTGATGTGCGAGATAAGAGCCAACCATTATGTGACTGAAAGAGCCTTTGCATTAGAGTCTGAAAGTTGTCAGTCTCATGTTCAAGCTGTGTTACCTTGTAAAAGTCACTTTGCCTCTCTGAACCTTCATTGGTGAGATTAGATAATTATATTTACCTACCAGGGTGGAGTTTCCTGTCTATATAATGTAAATTATATCTACCTCTCGGGGTCATTCAAAAGCAGAGACATTACTTTGCCGACTAAGGTCCGTCTAGTCAAGGCTATGGTTTTCCCTGTGGTCATGTATGGATGTGAGAGTTGGACTGTGAAGAAGGCTGAGAGCCGAAGAATTGATGCTTTTGAACTATGGTGTTGGAGAAGACTCGTGAGAGTCCCTTGGACTGCAAGGAGATCCAACCAGTCCATTCTGAAGGAGATCAGCCCTGGGATTTCTTTGGAGGGAGTGATGCTAAAGCTGAAGCTCCAGTACTTTGGCCACCTCATGTGAAGAGTCAACTCATTGGAAAAGACTCTGATGCTGGGAGGGATTGGGGGCAGGAGGAGAAGGGGATGACCGAGGATGAGATGGCTGGATGGCATCACTGACGCTATGGATGTGAGTCTGAGTGAACTCTGAGAGTTGGTGATGGACAGGGAGGCCTGGCGTGCTGCGATTCATGGGGTCGCAAAGAGTCGGACACGACTGAGCGACTGAACTGAACTGAACTGAACCAGGGTGGAGTTTCCTGTCTATATAATGTAAATTATATCTACCTCTCGGGGTCATGGGGATTTAAGTTATTTTGACAAAGACAATTTCCGGGAAACATATAAGTATGTATATCCCAAGCTGGAAACTTCTTCCTTCCTTTTTTGCTTGCTAATTAAGAGTCATAAATAAAATGCTGACGAGCTGCAGTCTGCCGTCTGTGCTGTAGCTGGAGGGCTGTTTTGACTTTGCCTGACAAATGGCTAACCAGCCGCTCCCACCATGCCCAACTCAAGTGTTCAGCACTGAGAAATCCAGCTACTGCCAACAGCATCTTATAAACTTGTCACTGTTTACTTACTCGGTGACAGTGTTTTTGTTCACTGATCATCCCTGAGATTTCACCCATCAGGGTGTGTCTGTTTCCCTCAAAATGCCATTTAAACACAATTGCTTCCCAAACCACATGAAAGTACTGAAGATCCCTAAGTGAGACTTGGTGCCTTTACAGTTCAAACCCATTGCAATGCAGGTGGAGTGGAATGTCGTCTTTACAAAGCAGTAGCTAGATATACCTGGGACTTTATTCAATGGGCAGAAACTTCAGAGTTGCTTCAGTATACTACTAGCCAAGATTCCCAGGTAACCGGTTCAGTGGTTTTGCAAGCTGGTTGATGGTATGTTGGTAACGTTGATGGTATTTGGTAATGTTGATGGTATGTTGAAATGAGCCATGGTGGGAGTGTTTGTGCGTGTGCTAAGTTGCTTCAGTCCTGTCTGACTCTTTGTGACCCTATAGACTGTAGCTTGCCAGGCTCCTCTGTCTGTGGGGTTCTCCAGGCAGGAATACTGGAGTGGGTTGCCATGCCCTCCTCCAGGGGATCTTCCAGACCCAGGGATCAAATCCGAGTCTCTTACATCTCTTGCATTGGCAAGCAGGTTCTTTACCACTAGCGTGGGAGTGTTTGCAGCATGAAAATTGGCAAACACTATAAAATCTGGCTTTTTCTCCTGAGGAGCTGGTTGCTAAACATTTACAAGCTCACCACTGTGCAGTATAGCCAAGTCTTTGTGCACCTCAAACCCAAATATGACTGAGGATGGGAGAAAGGGCACTACAAATCAGAAGTATAAATGAAACTGTGAAGGTGAGTTAAGGGAGAAGGAGTTAACTTTCTTGAGCCTGTACTGTGCGCCAGGGTCTACTAAAAGTAATCTAGATGATGGGGATTGATACATACCAGGAAGTGTTTCGCAAGTTAATGGAGAGGGCCTACCAGAAATGTATTCACATGGAGAATAGAGAGACTCCCAGAGCCTGGTCATAAGAGAGGAGGGACAGTTCAAAGTACAGCAACGTGCTTTTCACTCGGGCTTCTATCCAGGCCCAGAATGAGACTGGTGGAGGCTGTTTTGGGGAAGAGGTTTAAGTAAAAGCTGAAAAGGCTGCTTCATCAAGACTGTAGTATCAGGCAGCATGTTTAGATTTGGCATCTTGTTTGTTCCAGGACCTTAGCTACCCAGTGTGGGGACAACAGAGGTTTGGCTGACCCCCTGGAGCAGAGTGAGGTGGGCTCACTTGTGAGCAGTTTTACAAGAGTACTTTGCAGAGGGTTACAGTGCTGTGTAAGCAGATAGGGGCAAGGGTCAGTAGAATTTATTCATGTGAACTCGTATGTACCTTAGCTGATAAGGCAAGGGAGAAGCTTGGTGGTATATATATTTTCTCAGTGTGTTTTCACAACAACCATATGAGAAAGGCATTATTATACTCATCTTATAAGAAGATGGAGAAACTAAGGATCAGAAAACTTGATCAGCTTGCCTGATATGATGCAGAAAGTGAGTAGAAGAAGGATTTCCCTGGTGGCCTAGTAGTTAAGACTCCACACTTTCACTGGAGGGGGCATGGGTTTGATCCCTGGTCAGGGAACTAAGATCCCACATGCCAAAAAAAAAAAAAAAGTAAGTGGAAGAGCTGAGATCCAAACTTGGCATAGTCTAACTTCAAACACCCCTGGGGTTCCCCTATGTCCTCCCTTTACCCCGTGTCTCTGGATAGTCTTCTGTCCTGTCTTTTCTGGTCTTGGGGAAAAATTGTCTTCTTCTCTCGAAGGTCAACCTTTTCACTTGTGTCTACGATTTCTGTACCCTCCCATTTTCTGCCCCAGAGTCTTTATAAAGCACTCCCCTTGCTCTGTTGTTCATCTTTCATCTGTCCCTCGCCACAGACTTCTTTCCCTCTATCACTTGAAGTGAGAGGCTGTATTGGTTTCTTCATCAGTCTTCTCTCTTAGCCTTTCAGCCACATTTTACACAGTTCAGATTCTTTTTTATTCTTGAAACTCTCCACACTGAGCTTCTATGACTTGATTTTCTCTGCCCACTGTTACTCCTCTGGCCACTTCTGGCTCTTCTCCCTTTTTAATCCTTCAACTATAGGCACTATTCCAAGAGTCTGGTGTTGGTTCTCTTCCTCTTCCTCAGTGTTTCCCCTTTGAGTTTCTCTTTGGCCTCAGCTCTTTATGCAGAAAATCCCAAATCAATAATCCACAGGTCTGATTGGGAAATGAACAGAAATAACTTGACTGAGTCTCTAGGGCCAAGAGCAGTCTCTGGCATAGAGTGAGCACTCAATAAACAAATGGATTTCAGATGAAGAGAACATTGTGAATGGAGCTTGAGCATATGTGAATTGATTTATTTGAAGGTTACCCCCTTTAGGGACTGAATTCATCAAAGTCAGGAACTGTGCCTTCCCCCATTTTTGATTTCTGATCCAGCATAATACATAATAGCTGTTCAATAAATGTCCCTTGAATGAATGAGTCCAAGCTTGCTAATAGCTCAGCACAGAATTGTGGCAGTCTTTATATAGGAATTTAGACTTTGTGCAGTGGGCTTGGAGCCATCCAAAGGTTTTTCTCATTTGAGTAACTCAATTGGAGCCAAGCTCTAGGATGACTCATCTGGCTGCAGTCAGTGTTCAGAGCCTTGCACCATCCTCCTCCCTTGCCCTTGCTATTCTATCTCTAATCCATGGTCCAATCTTGTTGATTTTACTTAATATGGCTTTATGACTTGTGTCTGTGTCGGTGTTTCTATTATCACGGCCACCTCCCAAGGTCAGCCCTAATTACCTCTCATCTAGGTTTCAGTGCTGGTCACTCTTACTCCAGTCACTGTTCTGTATGCCACAGGCTTTGGCTATTCTACTAACGGTTGGCTCTGTGTTTGAAGAGAAAGAAAAAAGAACAAAGCTGAATTGGTTCTGGGAAAGCAAGGATAAAGAGGACTAATATAACTCTCCATTTTCTGCTTTTAATCTTATAGATCTTTTAAATCTGCTTATTGCTTCGGTTTTACCCTTGAATTGCCTGAGTGGATTTATCCCTTCATTGCTTCTTATAACAAAGACTAGGATTTCATTCCCACAATAAAGCCAAGTTGTAGGAGAAAGAGAGTGGACCATTGGAAAGGTTGTGCTTAACTATGATGTTAAAGAGACCAGAGGAAATGTTTTGTCTTTTCGAAAGGAAGAACCATCTTTTAGGAAAGGGAGGACAAGGGAAGGGAAAAAGTAAGAGACAGGGAGAAGATCTTTAGATAATAGATGAAGGGAAGAAAAAAGAGAGAAGAGCTGAGCTTCTGTCACTTTTTCGTAGGTAATTTTGGGTAAACAGGCCCTTTCTGAAAATACTTTTTAGAACTTTGTGGGTCCAGAATTTATGCTAGTAAAATTAGTGAGCTGATGGGCTTTAGGGGACCACTTTGGGGACTCTCACACTTAAAAAAATTAGGCCAGTGTTATGCAAAGTGCGACCTGCCTTCTACGAGGAGTTAAGTACAAAAAGGACAGTAAGTTGGAAATTTTTAGTAATTGTACATTGCCTCTGTGATGGGCTGAAGGTAAGTGGTACCAGCTGGAGGGAACCAGTTACAGTTACAGACATTCCTTCCCATATCTGTGGCTCAGTAACTTCAGATTGGTAGCTTGGAATCAGTCATGACAAGAAGTATTTTTATCTAACAAATGGGCAAATGCCACAGATCAGGACTCCTCCTCCTCACACCCTGGGTGCTGAACATTTACCAGCTTACCACTGCCTAGCTGCCATATCCACACACCTGATCAGAGGACACTATTGAATAGAACATTGTTAAGTTTGCACAGTGAGTTGCTTGTGGCTGCTGTGCCATCTTAGCAAGCATAGTAAGATCATGTATCCATCTGCCAAAGAATGGGGGAAAACCGGTTCTTCGTCACTGGGAATTTGAGATGCACTGCCTTAGATCATCCTCAGCTTGTTCAAGCATTCCAGCAGAGGTCTTCATGATAACCACATGGAGTAGCTCACAGGTTTAGAAACCTGCTTCTCCAGGTAGCTGGATCCAGGGCAGCATAGAGAAGCAGAGAAGTGGTATGTGAAATAGATGAAGGTGTGTGTAATTAGTCTACCAGGGCTGCTATAACAGAAGACCATGGACTGGATGGCTTAAACAACAGAAATGTATTCTCTTGTAGTTCTGGAGGCTGGAAGTCCAAGATCAAAGTGTTGGCATTCTCTCCTTGGCTTGCTGATTGCTGCCTTTTTGCCATGTCCTTATGTGGCCTTTCCTCTGTGCATGAGCAGCTCTGGTGTCTCTTCTTTTTCTTATATGGACATTGGATTAAGGGCCCACCCTTTTGACCTTATTTAACCCAAATTACCTCTTTTAAGGCCCTGCCTCTAAATATAGTGACAGAGGAGGGTTAGAGCTTCATGAAATTCAGCTCATGAATTTTAAGGGATGCATTTCAGTCTGTGACAGTGTTGACTGTCATTGTTGACTCTCTGGATTCATGTTCCAGTCAAGCATGGGGCAATGACATGAAATGGTCAGTATGAGGAGACCTCAACTTCACTCTAGGGATATCTTCTCACTTCTTCTGGATGCAGCTTTCACTTACCAGCAATCTGCAACCTCACCAGGTGCTTCCCCTCTGTTGGTTCCCATCTCTCCCATCTAGTCTTCTCTGACTCCTCCTGCTTGGAGAGGAGTCTCCCTCACCTGACTCACCCTAGTGCTCTTGCTGTGTATTGTTAAGTTGGTGATGAATCTTTGCAATGTCTTTCTTGATATCATCTCAGTATATACACTGCATGTATTTAGGGCCTATCTATCCAGCTGGGTTGTAGGTACCTTGAGAAGTGGATATCTCACTCTTCTTGACACCCAGCCTCCTCCATTCAATGATTAATTAGCTGTGTGCCTTTTATAGACTAAGAAGTTGATGAATATTGCAGAGTTGATGTAGCTTTTCCTAAAACAGTTAAGGTCATCATACACTCAGAGATGTACGTGGAATCAAATTCATAGCAGTAAGTACTGAGATTTTTTTCCCCTTTATTGTGGGTATTGAGCCAGAATTTTCCAGTAAATGCTCCTGCAATGTCATCTGTGGATATCATTGTTCCAGTGAGTTATTATGATTTTTAACTCTGACTCTGACACAAAAGAAACCTGAATTTGAGTTCTAGTTTTCCCAGTTACTGCTGTCTGGCTTTGAGTAAGTTATCTAAATTCTGTAAGGCTCAGTTTCTTCATCTGTAAATTACGAGTAATAATAATACCTTATTTCACAGAGTGGTGACAAAGGAATAAACGAGACCTAAGTAGCACTATGTGGATAGCAGATGTCCGTCATTAATATTACTCTGGTACACAGAGGGGAAAAAAAGGTAGAAATCTTAATGGTAGATATCAGTCTCCACTCCTCAGAACCAGAAGTAACATGAAAAGAAAAACAGTTGCACACCACCAGAGGGTCAGCTGTGCAAAGAGCACATTTAGTGCCCGATGCCAAGTGCTCCTGGATAAAGAATATTGTGAAGAATCCAGAAGGAACACTTTACTATCTATGATGTGTGTGCTAAGTAACTTCAGTTGTGTCTGACTCTGTGTGACTCCATGGACTGTAGCCCACCAGGCTCCTCTGTCCATGGGATTCTCCAGGCAAGAATACTGGAGTGAGTTGCTGTGCCCTCCTCTAGGGGATCTTCCTGACCCAGGGATTGAACCCATGTCTCTTAAGTCTCCTGTGTTGTTAAGCAAGTTCTTTACCACTAGCACCACCTGGATGGGTTGACTTCTAAGCAACCTTTGGCCTCCTTGTGTTGTCATCAACCCCCTTCCCAAGTTCTACTTCCTTTTGTAAAGCATGAAACATCTTTGCCTACAAAACACTGTACATGTACGGAGTTCTGTTATTCTGGAGGCCATTGGGTTGCATAGGAAGTACAACATCATTAACTGGAGATAAGTCAGCATGACATTTGTCTTGAAGTTAAGAATAAAATAAAATTAAGGGACTTTTCCTGCAGTCCAATGGTTAAAACTCTGCTTTCCAATGCAGAGGGCTTGGGTTTGATCCTTGGTCAGGGAACTAGGATCCTGTATGGCCCGTGGTGTGGCCAAAATTTTTAAAAATTTAAAAAGTCTTCCCTGGTGGTCCAGTGGCTGAGTCCTCCTGCCAATGCAGCAGACACAGGTTTGATCCCTGGTCTGGGAAGATCCCACATGCCTTGGAGCAACTAACCCTGTGTGTGCCACAACTACGAAGCTACAAGAGAAGCCACCACAATGAGAAGCCTGCACACCACAGTGAAGAGTAGCCCCTGCTTGATGCAACTAGAGAAAGCCGAAGTGCAGTGACTGAGACCTAGCACAGTCCAAAAAAAAAAAAAAAACTTCAATTCAAAAACACTCTATAGTCTAACTAAAACTTCTAAATGTTCCAGAGCAAGCTTAGGTGGTAACACTCCTGTAGAGAGAGCATGAAGGCAGTGAGTGGGAAGACAGTGTGATCCTGTGCTTCTCTAGGCCAGCTGGTGCAAAGCAGAGGCCTCCTAAAAGACACAAAGTGGCTTGTCAGCTTTTCTATGTGTTCTAACAAGTTAGAAGTACATCCCAAAAGGTATACTACAATATTAAAGTTCATTTATATACACTCTAAAGTTTCCCCTGTGTGTCCTGCAGGCTGGGAAGTGTCCATGGGTTGATCCCTTTGTGAATTACATGGAGCTGACAGGGCTGAAACCCACAATGACCCAGATGAGGACTGAAGCTTGTGCTGAAAGAGTGGCTGCCTCCCCAAACATGTAAGTAAGTAATATTAATCCCCACTGAGCAGAGTGGTGCAAAATTATTAAGGCTGCTTCCTGAAGAAACTTCTAATGTAGTGTGTAATGAAAACGTCAGGTGCTGAGTTATTAGGCGCTGCCCTGCTGTTCTGAAGCACCAGGTATTTCTCTACCTGTTATCCAAGCAGCAGAGTCTTGTGAGGAAGGCAGTTGGGCCTGAGGAGAGCAGGCAGTTATTTGTGCTGAGAGGATCATAGAGTGAGTGACAACAGTCACGCTGGCCTGAGGAGAGGGTGGCGTGTCTGTGGTGGAGATGATGCGAAAAGGGGTGTGTGGGGAAGACGTGGGGGAGGATGACCCTGACTGGTCTTTGACCCCCAAATCATCTGGCCCTGCGGGATTTAAAAATTGTTCTCAGGGCAGCTTTCATTATTAGGAATTCAGATGGGATCATTGCAGAAAGAAAGATGTTTACGGTTATTTCTGTAGTCGTTCTAGAAATGCAAACTCAGTGTTCAGCATTTATTTACATGTATTATTTATTTTGGACCTCATAGAAGTTTGCATCTCTCCAACCCGTGTGTGGTTTATCTCAGCCAGATTCTTGGAGGCTCTCTGGCTTCCTCTCTTCTCTCAGTCATGTCCAGTCACTGTCAAACGGCACTGAGCAAGTTAATCTTTCTTGGTCTCCATTTCCTTGAGCACTACCTCTGTGGTGTTCCTTATAGTCTGTCCTGTTTTCTCTTTGCCACTTTCCTTGCCTGTACCCTGTCTTGTCTAGACTTTCTTCTCTCTGGTCTCCCTCGTTCCATCTCTTCGCCTTTGCCCTTCCTTCCCAGAGCATAGCAGGAGGATAGTTAACACCATTTATTAGATGCTTTTTATGTGCTAAGCCCTGGTGGGGTGGGATGGGGAGGTGTTACAAACGTCCTATCTAATGTTTCAGTAACCTTGGAAATGGTATTGTTACTTCCACTGTTCAGCTTGGGAGGTTCTATCCATACTGGCTAATGAGAGTAATGGCTAGAAATTACAACCTAGGGTTGGTGAACCTCACACTTCATGCTGTTCCCAAATGTGCTGCTTTCTCTGCTTAGAAATCTTCAGTGGTTCCCACTGCCTGATTAGTAGATCAAATCAGGTTTCTGTTTTTTTTTTTCTTCCTTTTGAAGTCCAGGCTCTTGTATCTCAGCATTCAAGACCCTTTAAAAATCTAGTTTACTGTATTTCTAGGCTCTTCTGCCAACCCCTGTCACACACCCTACTATTTAGCCAGAAAAATAAATAGCCAAACAAACAAAAAGCCTATTTTTATTTACACGCATATTTTCTTTCCTAAGTGCTTTTATACATGCTTTTTTTTTTCTGCTTGCTGCAGAGACTCTGTCATTCCTTCCTCTGTGTAAGTAAGTGCTGCCCAAGCAAACACTGAACAGAGTTTAGCTGGAGATCCATTTATTTTCTGGTTCACAAAGGGTATATTGGATCTTTATTAAATAGTCTAAAATGTTCTTTCAATAATGTTTTTCTTTAATATCTTTTTAAAAGACATTTAAAGTGAATCAGAAAGCAATTAAATGATTAATTGCTGCAGCCGGATTCTGCTGCCCTCAGCCCCTGTGGATGCTATCTGACCGATTAACCTCTGTTTCTGAGCTCTGTCTGATTGAAGAAGGCAGTGACGGAAAACGCTTGGCCTATCACATGACTGATCTTTGCTGTCATGAGCCATCGTTTTCTAACTGCAAGCTTTCATTTTCAAAGTCCTGGCATGATTTCAGGAGCTGTAAACCCTCATGTGAGTAAGTGAGCAGTAAGAACTGGCAGTTTTTCAATCTCAAGTCTCCTCAGCTTTAAACCTACATTTAGCTGTGATTTTTTTTTCCACCTTGAGTTGGGCATTCTTTTGATAAATAAAATAGGGTAGAGGTGAATTCGACTGAGACAAATATGAGTTGGTCCAATTAGGGCTGACTTTAGAAAAAGGCCACAGCTGCCCCAACATTAATTCCATAGTCAGGTTAGGAGGTTTGAGAGGAATAGTGAATATACGGGGTTCCTAATTTTCCTTCCACACCCAGGGCCACAGGGTGGGGAGCACTGAAAATGCATCTGAAAATTATGAGTTACGTTGATGGAGATGACACATGTGCCAGTACTTATGTCTTGGGGAAGGTCAAGGAGTAACTCTCCAAGGTCTGACTCTGAATGGAAGAGCTTTGTGAGATGCTAGGGAAGGAGATATCATTGGAAATATTACTTTCCTAGTTATAATGCTTAAGTAGTTGGAATTCAACTTAATGCACAATTTAATTGTTCTTAGTGGATTTTTACCTGGGCAGTGTGATTAATATTATTTACATTAAGGGGTGAGTAATATGAAAGCAAAAATGTGAATATACAGTGAAGGAATTCCTCAAAGATTTGTTGCTGCTTGATGGTTTTATCTTTAAATTTGTATACCAAGTGTTTTGTTATCTTCTTTTTATTTCTTAGTTTTTAAAACAAAGTAGCAAAAGGAGGATAGAGGAGGGAGAGAAGCTGTGCATACCACAAGAATGTTACAGTCGGCAGTGTGATGAAAGTTAATTGTAATTTCATACTAAGGCTTTGATTCTGCATCTGTTTTTGTTGTTGTTTTCTTCTCCTTTATCATCATATCTAGCAAATAAATTTTGACCAGCCAGTGTCCTTATAGTACCATTTTAGGAAATTTGATATAAGAAACCCTATAAGGAAAAAAACATATTTTCGTTGTATGAAGCTCTTTTAGAAGACAATTGCAGACAGCCACAGAAATAGTAGTAGCTTACATTTATGGAGTCGTCACAATTTGCCAAGCCCTTCTCTAAGTGCTTTGTATAATATTAGCTCCTTTAAATCCCTCTCAACAACTGTGTGAGAATGGTACTATTATCCCTATTTTATAAATGAGAAAACTGAGGCACAAGGAGATTAAATTATTCATCTACATTCACATAGGTGACTGAATCCATAATTTGAACCCTGTCAGTCTGAAACCAGAATAAAAAGATAAAACAAATATAACCATAATGAAACTAACATTGCTTTTTTAGATTGTTTAAAGTTGCTATCACCACCAGTGAACTCTGAATCATGATTAGTATAGAACTTGTAAGACTAGAAGAGGAATTGTTAGAGAAGAGAGATAGTGAAAGAGTGAAAAAAAGTGAGTGAGTGAGTGAAGTCACTCAGTTGTGTCCAACTCTTTGCGACCCCATAGACTGTAGCCTACCAGGCTCCTCCGTCCATGGGATTTTCCAGGCAAAAAAGTGAAGATGTTACCAAAAGCACCTGTGTGAGTTCCGAGGTAAGGATTCCAGGAGGTGGAGTGGCGGTACCCTCTGTGTGTGATCAGCTGGGCCACAGCCTGGACGGGTGGGCAGTGAGACCTAGTTCAAGGAGTGTGGCTGCTGACTGATTTTTGTTACTCGGTGCACTGCTTTCCTGCTCCTCTGCTGAGACAGGTAATGCCGACAGCTCGCCTTGAATTCCATTCCATCTGAAGCACTTTTAGATTTGCAGTTCACATCTCCTTCTGCAGAGCCAGAATGTGTTTCTTTTCTCAGACCTCTTACTACCTCAGAACACTTAGGACAGGTCCACCATCCTTTGTCTAAACACAAGGAGCCAGACATGTTTAGAAAGCCAACATTTTCTAGGTTTTAGAAAGGTAAAATGGTAGTTGCCTCATATATTGTATATTATTTCCAGTGGAGTCTGGATCAGCACCCCATACTCAAATAGTTTATTTCCACCACAAAATGTATGTGTCATCACACTTTGAGTGAAACAAAGAATGACTATCCTCAGCTATATGTTAAGAAGGTCAGATTTTGCCACCAGATGAATTTCTGTGCCAAATTTATGGGACAAACTTTTGGTTGCAGGGCTTTTTGGATTTTGGAATTGAGGTTGGGGAGTATGGAATGTATCATCATCAATTCCTTCCACTCTGACTTGGCAAAGTGTTGACAAAGCTGCTCCTGCATTTCCTACACTGGCCAGGAAGGAGTCTGACTTGGGCTGAGCCTGAAGAACCTCAGGTTTCATCTTCTCATTCCAGGTTTTAGTTGGGAAGGCAGACAATCTGGAAATAGAGTCAATATCTATACACTCTATATTCCCTGCAGTTTTGGTGAACAAAAAGTAATAAAGAAAATACAAACTCAGGAAAGACGAGATTCAGGTTTGTTTTGTTTTGTTTTTAATTTGTAAAACTTATTTTCACTAGTTAGAAAAGCCTCTCCCCTTCTCTTGGGAATCACTTAGCTTAGCTTGGAGAACCACAGATTAAAGTACAATACAGTGAATATTATTAAAAAACAACCTGAAAAATGCATTATCCCAAAGATTTAGCAGCTAATTTTCTATTGCCTTCACTTCTTATATCATTCTTTTTCTCTCAGTGTATAACCTTCTTTAAATTTTATGTCCTGTTCTCAAATTCCTCCTGGGTTTAATGACTAATCTCTATTTGTGTTACCCTGGTGAAGACTATAGAAGTAAAATCATAAATTAATGGCATATGTTTGTAGCTGTAAACAGGGGACAGATTCAGAAATATACAAACATGCCAAGTACCCTGTTTCCTAGAGCTGCAATGCTCAATTCCCAATTAACCTTAGATTTACAAGCCTAATCAAATGGCCTAGTCTGTTTCTGTTGAAAAGCTGTGCAATGTGTATAATCTTTCACCTGACCTAAATCTCTAGTAAACCTTGGAAAGTAAACTCCTTTGTGGAGCTTGTCACTTTGTCGGATGAAGCTAATGCCCCTTTCTCAGGCCCCAGGCTACCATTTCATGTGCTATAGGACAAGTGGCAAAGGGACAGTCTGTGGTACTTTATGTAGGGGGACAGTCCTGACTGCTGACCCAGGTCTGTCATAGCAGGGCTGTGCTGAGTCACCTGCACTTTGCCCCCAGGTCTTCCTTCCATTGGCAGAGGAGCCTGGTGGGCTACAGTCCATAGGATCACAAAGAGTCGGACACGACTGAGCATGAAGGCATACACGATACTTCAGTAAACTTTCTTTACAAATAGGGTATGATTTTCGAAGATAATGGTACCAAATATTTATTCACCACCTCTCTGGGTCAGCCATGCATTCTTTGAAGCTCTTTCTACCTATGAACTCATTTAATCCTTTTAACAAGCAAAGAAAGAGTCAGGAAGTGTTATGATCTTCATCTTAGGATGTGAAAGTTCCAAAAAGCAACACTTGAATTTTCCAGGTACCAGCAAGTATTTACATAGCTTTTACACTGTATTTACAACTATTTATTTATTTTTTTAATACTTTATTCTACATTGCAATACTGTATTGGTTTTGCCATACATTGACATGAATCAGCCACAGGTGAACACGATCTCCCAATGCCGAAGCCCCCTCCCACCTCCCACCCCATATCATCTCCCTGGATCATCCCGTGCACCAGCCCCAAGCTGAAATTGTATTAGGTATTATAAGTAACCTAGAGATGATTTAGAGTACACGTGAGGATGTGCATAGATTATATGCAAATACTATGCCATTTTATGAGGCTTTCCTTATAGCTCAGTTGGTAAAGCTACCCACTCCAGTATTCTGGCCTAGAGAATTCCATGGACTGTATAGTCCATGGGGTCGCAAAGAGTCGGACAAGACTGAGTGACTTTCACTTTTCTTTTGTGTGTGCCATTTATATGAGGGACTGGAGCATCCAGGATTTTAGTATCTGTGGGGCCCTGGAACAGACCCTGGTGGATTCCCAGGACCACTGTATCAAAAAAGGGTACAGATGCTAATATGTGTGGACTTTGGAGATTACATTTCAGGGTGAACTAGAGGAACTACATTTCAGGGCAAGACTAGATGGAAAGCTGATAAGGAGGAAGGTAGAGAATGCCAGAAGTGATGAGAAAAGAAAGCTTGGTGTGGAAGAAAAAGCTTGTGATTAAGGAAAGTGATGAACAGAGCTTAGGTTAGGTACTGAAATGAGCAGTCATGCCCTGTGAATTGGATTGCTGAAAGTAGGGTTAGGGTAAAGTAGAAAAGAAATTGAGTGAGGCAAGATCAGAGAACCAGAATGGAAACTTTCCATGTGAAATGGCCAGAGCTCAAAAGACCCAGGAAGAGACTCTCAAGGCTTTATGTAGATAAAGTCCAGAGGAATAAAAAATTATGTGTAACTGAAAAGAAAAGTTTATGAAGTTAGTAGATCTGCGAAAAGTAAAGAATTACGGCAAAGCATTTTTATCAGGTACTTTGCCTTGCCCTCAGCTAGATGGATTCAAAACTGGTTGAGTGACCTTTCTCCAAAGGTGCTTCCTGGTGGATTACTGTCAGCCTGGTGGCCTTGCTCTTTATTTTATAAAGCTAATGTTCTGACAAAACTCTAACACTATGTGTCACCAAATGATGTTGATCTCATTTATCCTGTGTGTCCATTTCATCATTATCTAATTGGTTGTTCATGGGTTCCTGGGTGAGCTTGAGGGGGTCCATGAATCCTCTAAACTTATGATAATAGGTTTCTACCACATTTCTGTATCCCTTGCTAGACTGTGAGCAACCTGAGGGGATAAGGCAAGTTGTAGCTGGGAACAGAAGAACAGTGTATGTATTAATCTATAATTGAGCTATAATTCACTCATTTATTCATTCTACCTTTTCTTGAGTATCTCTAATATGCTTACAATCAGCTAGTGGGCACACAGGAAAGAGGGGTCAGAATAAATTAACAAAGAGCAAAATAATAATAATAATTATTATTATGTGATGTTTGATGTAGCCTGGAGTCTTGAGGTTATCTTCCTAAAGAGGACACTTTACTGCAGCTGTTTTTGGAAGGATACATAGGAATCAGTTGGGTTGGTGGTCCAGCAGGAGAAGGGAAGGGCATTCCAGGGACAGAGGTGAGAAACAGCATACCTTTGGTGGTAAAATGGGGTGGCTGTGGCAAAGGGCATATTGTAGGGGCTGATGTAGACAGGGCTAGGTGGTGACAGGCCTTTTATACCATGTTAAGAATTTATATTTTATTCCCGAGGTCATTCGGGCCATTAGAAAATTGAAAGAGTGTGATATGATTGAATGTTTATTTTGGAAGAATTATATTAGCATTAATGTGAAGAATGTAAGAAGGGGCAAGATTGAGGCTAGGGAGTAGTTTTAGAAGGCTGCTACAGTAATCGAAGTTAACAACACTGCGTGCCGTTACCTACTGCTCTTATTGCTGACATTGACATTGGTGCTGTTTATGTGTTGCTATTACCACTGCCTCTACTCCCACAACAATAGTAAGGCTGATGAGGAGAAGGTGTGAGAAGCTGAAGAAGAGTCTGAGAAGTGTAAGTGTGATGTTGTGATTTATAATAAGAAATATATATTTGGTCTTTGTCCTATTTCTGGCACCTAGCTCCTAAAATCCTTGGAATTTTCTAAGTGATGAGAGCAGTGAAGATGTCTTGTTATGTTATTAATGAGTGACTTTTAGAACGTTCCTGCAGGAACCTATGGAGGGGAACCACCTGCTAGGAGAACAAATCATGTGATTAGAGTGTTGGAACTTTCAGTCCTACCTCCTCCCCACCTGCCCCACAGCCCCTGGCCTCCAAGGAGGGGAGAGGGTTTGAAGATTGAGTTCAGTCACCAACGACCAATGATTTAATCAAGCACACCTCTGTACTGAAACTTCCGTGAACCCCCAAAAAGGACCAGGTTGGGAGAGCTTCAGGTTGATGAACACCTGGAGGTTCAGGAAGAGTGGTGGTCTCAGAGAGCGAGGAAGCTCCATGTCCTTTCCCATACCTTGCCTATGCATCTCTTTCACCTGACATTCCTAAGTTATATCCTTTTATAATAAACTGATAATCTAGTAAGTGCAATGTTTCTCGAGTTCTGTGAGCTTTTCTAGCAAATTAATTGAACCCAAGTAAAGGGTTTTTGGAACCTCTGATTTATAGCGGATGAGTGAGAAGCACAGCTGACAACTTGGACTTATGATTGGCATCTAAGTTTGGATCAGGGAGCAGTCTTGTTGGACCGAGGCCTAAACTTGTGGAATATGAGGCTATTTCCAAGCAGATAGTGTCAGAATTGAGTTGAACTGTAGGAAACACAGTATCACAGATTTGCATGGTATAGGGAAAAAGTGCACACATTGGGGTTGAGTATAGAATCAAAGTAAGGAAGGTAGAGGCACTCTGAGAGGTAGAGGAAAATCAGGAGATAATGACCTCCTAAGAGAGGATGGTGAGCACTAACAGCTGATTAGGAGAGGTGAAGGGAAAAAAGAATTCAACATGTATTTGTATATTGATAAAGAAGCAGAGTTTTCTTTCCAGATGCTTCATTAACTTACTGTGATTTGACCAAGTTACACTAGCGGAAAGCAGAGGGTGAAAGGGTTAATACCTTATCCTGAGATTTTAGAGAGGTAGAGTTTCCCTGGTGGCTCAGACACTAAAGAATCTGCTTGCAATGCAGGAGACTCAGGTTCAGTCCCTGGGTCAGGAAGATCCCATGGAGTAGAAAATGGCTACTCACTCCAGTATTCTTGCCAGGGAAATCCCTTGGACAGAGGAAACTGGTGGGCTATAGTCCATGAGTTTGTAAGAGTCAGACATGACCGAGTGAAACTAACTTTCCCTTTTATAGGCTTTCCTGGTGGTTCAGATGGTAAAGAATCTGCCTGCCACGCAGGAGGCCTAGGTTCGATCCCTGGGTTGGGAAGATCCCCTGGAGAAGGAAGTGGCAACCCACTCCAGTATTCTTGCCTGGAGAATCCCATGGACAAAGAGGCCTTGTGGGCTACAGTTACACAAAGTCGGACACAACTGAAGTGACTTAGCAATCACATAGGAGACTCGTGTCTGTTCCTTGAGTATTTGAGAAATACTTCAGCTCCTGGCCAAGGACATGGGTCAATGATGGGTGCCTGTTGTTGAGAATGATGCCCTTGGAAACTTCACCACAAAGGAAAAACTGGCTTGTTTAAATCTGTTCTCAGATAATACATTAAAGACAACCTGCAGAAACACTGCACCGTGATCAGAACATGTACTAATTCACCTCTGACAGTTTCAGATACCCCTTATATAGTCAAGTTAGCAGAAATGAAGTAAAACAAAACTTGTCTTTCAGTTCTCCCCATGCATTTAAAAAGTTGTTTCACCCTTGGTTCCTCTGCAGCAGCCCAGCAGTCCCAGTGGCGTATATTCAGTGGCAGGGAAGGTGACCAGTTGTCTCAGGATCGGCCGCCCCTCTTATTCTCTAATTTCTAGGTGTACTTGGGGAGAGATGCAGCCCTGGCACTCCAACCTCTCACCTGATTTGTTGGGTCAAAGCATTTCAGAAATCAGGTCTCAGTGTTAAAACCCTCATGGGCTTCATCAGTCACTTCCCTGAAATGCTGATGAGGAGCAACCAGCTGGCCCACCCATGATTAAAAAAAAAACAAAACTTCTAAAACCCACGAGCAGAACTATTTTGAATTATGAATAAGAAGATTAAGGAAACATTAGGTTTTGCTATATTTAAAGTATTTTACAAAGGAGAAGTTCCAAGGAGGAGCTGTGCCAGAGGGTATGCACAAAATTCAGAATCTCTTACTGTAAAATCCAGGCGCTCTCCTGGCATTTACAGAGACCTAGATAACAAATGTGTCCTTCTTGTTTCCTGTAATTGTTATAAAGAAAACAATCCCAGCATCAGTGGAATCTTCCTCAATGACCTCTGAAGTGTCATTTCTTAGTTGAGAGTAAGAAACGTGTTTGAAGAAGTTTAAAGTAATTCTCATTTGCACTGGAGTACTTAATCTTTACTAAATCTGGGGACTGACCCTAAGTAAAGATAGGACTGGCCCAACTGAGCTCCCAGCTGGCATAGCAACTTACCAGTCATGTGAGTGAGCCACCTCAGAGATGGGTCCTCAGGCCCAGGAGGGTCACCCCAGCCAACAGCTGACACCGCTGGAGCAGAGACGACAGGTTCCCACTGAGCCCTGCCCAAATTGCAGATTCTGCGCAAATTAAATGATTATTATTGTTTGGTTAAGTTATAAAGTTTTAGGGTAGTTTTTATGCAGCAATAGGCAATCGGAACATTTGATTTCCAGGATGTCACACTCCTAGTTTTCTTCCTGCCTCATTGTCACTTTTTCTTGGTCTCCTTTGATGATTCCTCCTCATCTTTCTGTCATTGTTTTCAGCTTTTATTATGGAAAACTTTACTCATACAGAAAATGGCGAAGTATAATGAACCTCCGTGTACCCATTATGCAGCTTTATAGTTATCAGGTCCAATTTTATTTCAATGATGCTCCTACCCACTTTCCATCATAGCCTATTTATTATTAACCAGATATCAGACCATTTTTTTGATATCACATTCTCTTCGTAATCTCACGTAGACTCAAAGCTTTGAATTTCCTTCATAACTGAAGACTCAAATTTATTACCTATACTATATCGCTGTGGCTTAAAGCATGGCTTGTGATACTTCCATGCCTGAATTAAAATCATGGTTCATCCACAGACTGCCTTTGTGAGCTCAATTACTTAATCTCTAATGCCTCAGTTATCCAGTCTGTGAAATAAGAGATGGAACTGAGCGGAACTCTACAGGCCATCCTCCCTGCCCCCACAAGCACAAAAGCCCCTCCATGTCCCCTGCCTCCCCTATTTATAGAAGAGCTGAAGTCTTCCAGGCCTCTCTGAGTCACAAAAAGTGCAGGCTCAAGCAGCTAATGATTAGGAAAACAGAGTCACAGACTCAGTGTCTGATGCACGTGCCTGAGTTGTTTTAGAGATATTCTAATTGCCACCAGAGGGAAAAAGTTAACATGTTGACCAGACTGTCGCTATGGCAAAAGCTGCTACATCTTGAGCAGTACTGAATCTATGGCTAGCACAATTCCAAGAACTGGCCTTAGAGAATGAGATTAACCTATAGCTATAACAATCCATATCTTTGTGAGCATCAGAACAATTGTAGCTGGTTCCACCCATTTACGTAAATGGGCAACTAAAACTGTCAGCAAAGAGATGCCACAGACCCATGTTGACATCTTCCACTCCAAGAATACAATGCCCTATGTCAGCATGAAGTTACAGAAGATGACCCTTCGCCCATGATCCCATAGAAATGGAATGGTATTCTGACAAGTGGGGATTTGTAAGCAGCTTTGGGCAGGAAAGATGCTCTACTCGTCTCTGGCCCTAGCACACCTTTCAGATCTCTCATTCATGCATTACCTTGCCTAACCTGTTGGTTCTTTCTATCGATTAAAGAAGTAGAAATGAAGAATAAGGAATTTATAGATGACCAGATCTCCTCCCTAGCTGCAACTTCAGTAATCTCTTGAACAAACTGTGTGAACAAGCTAACGTATAAGCAAAGATCCCAAGAAGTCAACAAACCTGCATGCAGTGGAGGATGGCCGTGACTCTGACCCCCTATCTCAGTGACTGACTGAGATTACTTCCCTTTACTCTTTAAAAAATTTCATGACTGCGCAGAATCTCTGGAGGTGGTTTTGGGGGATGGTGAGTCCAACCTTTTCTCCAGATTGCCAACCTTATGATTAAGAGCAACTTTCCTTTCTACCAACAACTGGTATTGATTTTTGAGTGGTGAGTAGCTGGATCTGGAGTTTGGTAACAGTGAATATTTCCTACTACCTCTTGGGATTGTTGTGAGGGTTAAATGAGTTAGCAAATATAAAATACTTGTAACAGTATATACAGCATATATACCTATTGGCTTTATTATTGTATCTCTAGGCCAGACCTCTTGCCTGAACTCCAGGCTTATACAACCAGTTGCTTACTTGGCATCCTCACTTTGATGTCAAATAGACATCTCAAATTTATTATTCTAAAGTCAAATTCCTGATCTATCCCTCAAAATGTCATGTGACCCCTCCCTCAGTCTTCTTCATCTCAGTTAATGGCATCTCCATCCTTCCATTTCCCTGAAAAAGGAAATGATACCCACTCCAGTATTCTTACCTGGAGAATCCCATAGACAGAGGAGCCTGGCGGGCTATAGTCTATGGGGTTGCAAAGAGTCAGACACAATTGGGTGACTGAGCATGCATACATGCATCTTTCCATTTGCTTAGCCTCAAATGCCATGATGGCATCCTTTCATATCTTACATCTTTCTTGCTTTTGTATCTTACATCATATCCCGTGGGCTCTGCTTTCAAAATATATCCAGAGCCTTTCACTATTATTACTCTTGTAGAATCCTCCATCATCTCTCACCTGCCATATTGCAACAGCGTTCTCATTGGTCTTCCTGCTTCCACTCTTCCTTCCCTCACCCTCCCTCAATAGTCTACTCTCAATACCACAATCAGAATGATCCTTTAAAAATTTAAGTCAGATCATGTCACTCTTCTGCTCAAAAGTCTCCAGTGGCTTCTAATATGATTCAAAGTGAACACCAAAGTCCTTAAAACTCTCTCTGATCCCATCGCTATCTATACTCACTCATTCTTCTGCAGCCTCACTGGCCTCCTTTCTGTTTCTTGAACCTGCCAGGAGGGCTCTCACCACAGGTCTTTGCAATTCAGCTGTCCTTCTTCTTGAAATTCTCTTTGCTGGGATCTTCACAGCTAACTCTCTCACTTTCTTCAGTATTGGTTTAAATATTACCTTCTCATTTAATGAACATCCTTCTCGGTCAGTTTGAGTCCTGGCCAACCATCCTACTCTCACCTTTAATACTCTCAGTTGCTCTTACTCTGCTCTACATTTCTCTTTTCCTTGGTATATATCACCTTCTAACATACTTTATAATGTGCTCATTTTTTGTTTATCATGTATGCTTTGTCTCCTCCTTTGAAAATGTGCCCATCATGAGGCCATCTGAATCTGTTGTTTGCTATTGAATCCCAACACCTAGGGCAGTGCCTGACACAAAGTATACACCAGATGGATAGAACAGATAGGTAAGTAGGTAGATAGAAAAATCAATTTGTGTTTATTGATTCCATTTTTAATATTTGTCTATTTATGTGGCTGCACTGGGCTTTGGTTGCGGCTCATGGAATCTTCGTTGTGGCTGTGGGATCTTAGTTCCCCGACCAGGGATTGAATCTGGGCCCCACTGCATTAGGAGTACAGAGTCTTAACCTCTAGACCACCAGGGAAGTCCCTAGATCTGTGTTTTAGAAAGATCACTCAGGAAGAGTTTAGATAGTTCGGAGGCAAGAAAGAAAGGAAATTATTAAGATCTGTTCAATAATCCTTGGAAGAAATGATGATAAGAAACCGAGCTAGCAAAGAGGCAAGAAAAGCAATAAGTATTTGCTGGTAGAACCAACAGAAATAGATGGCAGTCTGTTAATGGAGACAGAGAGAAAGCAACAAGGATGAGTGGTAACTTTCAGATACTTTTCCCTTTACCATTTATTGTTCTTGACTGAGACCTCCCTGTAATAAAAAAACAGATTAACAAGAGAAAACCAGACAGAAACTTAATAACGTGTATACCTCATGTATACCTGGGAGATGCCCAGTGATCCCATTTGATCCAGCCCCTTGTCCCTTAAGTGAAACAGGACTTTTTCATGACTCAGATTTTGTTTCAGGAAGGGAGACCCCTTTCAGAGTCCAAGAGGGGGCTCTTGTCTAACACTTGAAAATGAGTTGTCTAAGGAGACACATACACTGACCAAGCAAGAGACTTTACTGGGAAGGTGTGTCCAGGAGAAGAGCAGCAGGGTAATGGAACCCAGGAGAACTGCCCTGCCACATGACTTGCAGTCTTGGGTTTTATGGTGATGAGGTTAGTTTCTGGATTGTCTCTGGCCAATCATTCTGATTCAGTTTCCTTCTTTGTGGCACAGACATTGCTCAGCTGGGATGGATTCCAGTGAGAAGGATTCTGGGAGGTTAGTAGGACATATGGACTGGTATCTTCTCTCTCTTTTGACTTTTCCTGAATTCTTCCTATTGGTGGTAGCTTATTCGTTCTGCCTGCTTTACCAGGACTTCCTGTTGTAAGATAGCTCATGCAACCGACCACCATCTTGTCCGGCTAGGGTGAGTGGTTTCACTGTTTCCTGTAACAACTTGACCATGCAGATGAGGTAAAATGCCCTATAGGGGTGGAAAAAAATTCCCTTCTTTCTTTCTAGATCTTTCTAGTTCTTTGGTTCTAGATTCTGCTTTAAAATTAAATTGATATAGGACAGATGAATAGAAAAACAAATGTTTAATAACATGTAACCTTCACATACTCCCTGTATACATGGGAGATGCCCAGGAAAACTGAGTAACTCAGTGAAACAGCTGAAGTCATTGCCTTAAAAACACCTCTTCAGCTGAAGACCAAAGAAGATTTGGGGAGTGGGGAATCAATTGTTACCTGGACAAGCACAGTAAAAAAAAAGTTGTTATGTGGATTTAAGTTGTTATCTTTTCCATTGTTAAAAATTCTTAGAGTCATTCTTCTCCGTAAGAGTGAGAGACACTTTCACAAATGGAGATTTCCCTTGTGAATGTAATTTTTTTTTTTTAACAAAAGGCTAACTTGTACTCAATTTTCAGAGCTTCTGTCACATCTGAAGTTTTTTTTAAAAAATAACCAGCTTGAAATAATGAATATGCCAAGGAAGCATATTTTGGGGTGGCAAATCTGCTCCCCTTCAGCCCTATAGGATGGTGGAGAAATAAGATAAAAGGAACCTGTAGCCAGAGATACTCTGCCAGTTACTTGGGAGAGAAATCTTCTCTAAACTTAGTCCGTATTTGGGGATTTCCTTGTTACAAAAGCTTAGCCTTTATCCCGACTAATACAACAGGTAAACTCAGTTGATGTCTTTGTTCCTTTGTCCCCCATTATTCAAAGGAAAGATGGGTACATAGAATTGAGAAGTTCTTGAAACAATGATAAAATTATTCTCTTAATTCTGTTTCTTGTGTTGGTAAATGCTTGTTCTCTGAATGTGATAAAGAATTACAGAATCATAAAATGAAAGCAGGATTTGAATCAGGACACTCAAGGTAACTTAATACTTTGATAAATACTGTGGTATTCACAGTGGGTTAATAATTTGGCACAGCAACAGATATGCTTAATTTTTTCCAATTGTATCTAATTCTTTTCTTCTAGTTTCAATTATTTTTTTTCTTTTTAATCTTTTTAGACATTCTTTTTAAAATAGGCTATACCAGATTATTTTACTATCTCAACTATTTAGGTGTGCTAATCCTCCAAAACTTTTTTGTCTGCTCACTCTTTCCCAAGGTAGATTATTTCTGCATATGCTTTGTGAGCTCATCTTCAACTGCAGTGGTTTTTTTCTATAAAGTCTTCCTTGCCCTAGAGAATGGTTTTGATTTCTTTTTGACACATGCCGGTCTGGGACTGGTTTTGTGTTCATTTTCTCAATGTAAATGAGAACTCCTAAACTGGACATGGCACAAATCTGTGTTTTTTATTTTTCACCCAAATATTCTGGGAATAGAAACCCTGTTTTGTGTTCTTTGTCACTTCTCTGATGCTGAAAAACAGACATTTTTAGACCCTTTCACTTTGGGCATTAAACTTTGTGAGTACCAGCTTTAGTTCAGAATTTCCGTTCTAACTTTCTGTCTCATATGAGCCCAAGGCCATATCTCCTGACACCCATCATAACTAATATCCTAGCACTTAATGGACTGAGGTCTCTAGTGTTTAGTCCAGTCCCTTCTCTGGGCTACTGTTTCTACTTCATGTTTCTTTTTATTTCTGATACCTGGGGTGTCCTTTCTTTGAATCTCAACTATATTAAAAACATTGTTTGTTATATTGTATCAGTCATTTTTAATCGGTAAGATGAAGGGGTTCTGTGCTGGCTTTGCTGGCCACATGCTGGCATGAGATGCTTTAAGTACTTTTTAATATTTAGTTAGCAGAAAGACTGAGGTCTTTCTGTTTGTCTTTTGTTTGTTTGTTTATCCCAGGCAGCATGAACAGAACACAGCATATAGAGATCATTTGGTGTATTTGTACTGAGTGAATGAATGAATGCTGGGGTGGCAGGACTCAGCCTCTCCTGGACATTCTAGTTCTGGATTCAAATATGCAAACCTCACCCTACAAAACAAGAGTCTGCTAGTCATCCCAATCTCACCTCATTAGAACACAACTGAGGGCCTGTCCTTCATGACTTTGTCATAGCCCTTGTGAATCTCTTTCTCTCACATCCAGCAGCATTTAAGGCATTGCTTTCAGACACATTCAGTATATTCCCCAAAAGGAGGCCTGGTAAATATAATTTTCAATAACCTGGGGTTATATTTTCAGTGGAATTTGAGCTCCCAGTCATGTTATAGTTCCTGGTTAAGGCTGTCCTTCTGGGCCATTACCTGGCTGGCCTTACTTGGCTTGTTTATCTCAGAATGGAAGAGGCCAAAGTCTTTCTATACTTTTGTTCATACACAGCTTTTGGAAAGGAAGATTAACTTGTGGTCAACAAAATTAGTATTTTCCATGTGATTGTGAGAACCAGATCAAAATATTTTTCACTAGGCAATTGGCTTTCTGGAAATCTTGAAAAATGGGTTAGACTGGTCCCTAAGACTTTCTGCAACTTGAGAGTATTGCAATTACCCAGGTACTGAAGGGGTCAGAGTTCTCTTACTGCCACGTATATGAGAGTCTTTCACCTCCAGTGAGCCAAAGTACTAGGTAAAATATTAAGCCAACAAGAAGGGCATGTTTTAATGTGTTTTACATTTTATAGAGCTCTGTGTACCGTTAACAGTGAGGCAGTCTTACCTTTATATTGACTCTGCCACTTACTAACTTTATACCTTTAGCAAGTCACTTGACCTCTTGGAATCTCAGTTTTTTCATCACAAAGAAACAATACTCATTTTATGAGGGTAGTTATGAAGATTAAGTAATGTAATAGTAGTGAAATAGTTAGCACAGAACCTTGCACTAATAGACACTCACTACATTCTAGGTACCTTTATTCCTATCTACTTTCCTATCCAGGCTGAGTACTTGGACAAATGCATAGGCTACCCACTCCCTTCTCCAGCATATCTTCCTGACCCAGGAATCGAACCAGGGTCTCCTGCATTGCAGGTGGATTCTTCACCAACTGAGCTATCAAGGAAGCCCCAATATTGCCTAGAACTTCTATTTATTTATTTATTTGGCTGCGCCTTTGTTGTGGGATCTTTGATCTTCATTGCAGCATGTGGGATTTTTAGTTTCAGCATGCAAACTCTTGGTTGCAGCATGGGGGATCTAATTCCTCCCTGGATTTTGAGCTTGGAGTCTTAGCCACTGGACCAGCCAGGGAAGTCCCACAGAGAACTTCTTTTTAAAACTGGGAACCTCACTTCCCAAGAACCACAGATTTGAACCAGAAAGTTATTTGTACACTAAAATATTATTAATCAAATCCTAGACTTTATTTTGGGGGCTCCAAAATCACTGAAGATGGTGACTGTAGCCATGAAATTAAAAGATGCTTACTCCTTGGAAGAAAAGTTATGACCAACCTAGATAGCATATTCAAAAGCAGAGACATTACTTTGCCGACTAAGGTCCGTCTAATCAAGGCTATGATTTTTCTGTGGCCATGTATGGATGTAAGAGTTGGACTGTGAAGAAGGCTGAGCGCGGAAGAATTGATGCTTTTGAACTGTGATGTTGGAGAAGATTCTTGAGAGTCCCTTGGACTGCATGGAGATCCAACAAGTCCATTCTGAAGGAGATCAGCCCTGGCATTTCTTTAGAAGGAATGATGCTAAAGCTGAAACTCCAATGCTTGGGCCACCTCATGTGAAGAGTTGACTCATTGGAAAAGACTCTGATGCTGGGAGGGATTGGGGGCAGGAGGAGAAGGGGACGACTGAGGATGAGCTGGCCAGATGACATCACTGACTCGATGGACGTGAGTCTGAGTGAACTCCAGGAGATGGTGATGAACAGGGAGGCCTGGCATGCTGCGATTCATGGGGTCGCAAAGAGTCAGACACGACTGAGCGACTAAACTGAACTGAACTGAGCTGAGGAGGTTTTTCAGAATCTCCATTCCCTAAAAGTCATTGTGGATTAGGGTTAGGGGTTAGGGTTAGGGTTCAACTTGACTGGATCCAGAGGAACTGACCTATGATAACATGCAGATGCACCATTATTCTATAGAAATAGTGTCAGACTTCAGATTAAGGAGGGGTTAAGGAGAAAGGCATGATAGTTCCTGTTGAGAGTGATGGGGATGCTGATCCACTGGTTGAAGAGGGAGAGTAAGAGTAAGCGGAGTTTATGGGGCGTGGTGCAATTTAAGGGGAAGAAACTCTGGATCAACTGAGAATCTACTGGAGGAACATTAAAAACAGACAAGGGGAAAAAAAAACAGTTATGGAGAAAGACAAGACAAAGCCCTTATGATAATAGCTGTCATTTCAAAAACTCCTGTGGGTTAAGTTCCTGTTATGTAACAGGCCAGGCCTGGGTGCTTTATCAGCACTCAATTTATCCTCTTATTCTCCAATCAACTGGATATTATTATGTCCAATATTGATTGGAAAATGGAAGCTCTGGAACATTACAGTGACTTGGCTACTAAATTGTGGAGTAAGAATTGGGATTCAGACACCAGTACCCATTTTCTTTCCATGAGGTGTAAGTGCCCAGAACCACAAGAGACTCTTCCCATAGGGTCTCCAAATGCTGCTGAAAGGTTTTTACCTAAAACTGAGAAAGGAAGAATTAAAGTTGCGGAGAAATAACAATGGGTACCCTTCCTCAAACAGTATGCAAAGGTTGGTAGCTTGCATCAGGCTCTTGAGTATGATCTTAAATGTGGAGCTTGGCAGAAAGAGAAGGCTGGGAATACTTCGCTCCTTGAAAGAGAAATAAAATGCTTCTCTTTGATCCCTCCAAATGTTGGCAGAAGAAAATTATCCAAAGCACGTAGTAGTAGGAACCAACCTGGGAGCTGTCATTTTACCACAGAGGTTTGCTATAAAGGAATCCTGTGGTGAATCTTGAAGAAAGTGTAAATAACATCCTTTCTCCAATTTATCTTTTCTAAAAATCTGACTTTTTATGTCTTAGATTCTTTGACAGTGAATTGAAACCATAAAGAAAAATTTAAAAACATCTGCCAAATGTCTTGTTTACTCTGAACAATATTCAACATCATGAAACTACAGTGTTGGGACGATCTCTGGATACCTCCTCAACATTTGTCATGATGACTTGATTTGTAACTGAAAATAAAGTGTTAATTGAAAAACAGTTTTTTGGCACATCACTTTTATTTTTAAAACTTAAAGTAAACTGGCAATCTGAATTCAGCGGTTTTTACCCTAGCAGGCCAGGAAACAATGTGATATATATTTAATCATAAAGAATGCCACCCAGTGGTAACTGGGGTACTGGGATTATGATTATGTTTTAATTCATTTTGTGCTGAAGAGCATGACCATTTACAGAGCTGTCCTATAAAACATGCCATGTACTAGTCACCTCATGTTATCAGCCTCCTCCTGGAGGAATAGTGGATTTTCTTCCAGTTCACGCTGTGCAATCTCTTAGTCATGTGTGTGAACTTTGCAGGATGTCAAGTACTCCATTAAAAATGAATGGACTATTTGAGGGGCTTCTGCAAATCCTCTAATGATCTTCCCCTTTGAACAGACAGCATTTTATTGTGTAAGTTACAAAACAACACAGAGCCTGGCATAAAGAAATGGGGAAACTGGCATTAAACCAAGAAAAACTGGACCTCAGTCTAAGAACTCAGGAAACATTCAAATGACACAACAGAATTGTTCCTTTGAGTTGCATAGGAACACTGACAGACTAGGAAATTCTTTATAATGTGGAGTTGGGTGCTAGGTCTTACTCTCAGGTAGAACCCAAGTGAACATCATTGTTCTCACTGTTGGGCCTTATCCCCTGTCTTCTCAACAGTATTATGATCCCTTTCCCCAAACCTTCTCCACTCCAGTCAGTCACAGTGTAGAAAAACCACCCCCTTCAGCAGCATCTCTTATCTGCTATATTATTGATATCACTAATACTTGATGTTGCTGTGTTTGTTTCTTTTCAGCTGAGCTTTCATCAGTTCAGTTCAGTTCAGTTCAGTCGCTCAGTCATGTCCGACTCTTTGCGACCCCATGTAACGCAGCACGCCAGGCCTCCCTGTCCATCACCAACTCCTGGAATCCACCCAAAGCCATGTCCATTGAGTTGGTGACCACCCAAAGCCATGTCCATTGAGTTGGTGACCACCCAAAGCCATGTCCATTGAGTTGGTGACGCCATCCAACCATCTCATCATCTGTCATTTCCTTCCTCTCCTGCCTCAATCCTTCCCAGCATCAGGGTCTTTTCAAATGAGTCAGCTCTTCACATCACGTGGCCAAAATACTGGAGTCTCAGCTTTAGCATCATTCCTTCCAAAGAAATCCCAGGGTTGATCTCCTTCAGAATGGACTGGTTGGATCTCCTTGCAGTCCAAGGGACTCTCAAGAGTCTTCTCCAGCACCACAGTTCAAAAGCATCAATTCTTTGGTGCTCAGCCTTCTTCACAGCCCAACTCTCACATCCATACATGACTACTGGAAAAACCATAGCCTTAACTAGACAGAAATTTGTTGGCAAAGTACTGTCTCTGCTTTTTAGTATACTGTCTAGGTTGGTCATAACTTTCCTTCCAAGGAGTAAGTGTCTTCTAATTTCAGGCCAGAGTCACCATCTGCAGTGATTTTGGAGCCCCAAAAAATAAAGTCAGCCACTGTTTCCACTGTTTCCCCATCTATTTGCCATGAAGTGATGGGACCAGATGCCATGATCTTTGTTTTCTGAATATTGAGCTTTAAACCAACTTTTTCACTCTCCTCTTTCACTTTTATTAAGAGGCTTTTCAGTTCCTCTTCATTTTCTGCCATAAGGGTGGTGTCATCTGCATATCTGAGGTTACTGATATTTCTCCTGGCAATCTTGATTCCAGCTTGTGTTTCTTCCAGTCCACCATTTCTCATGATGTACTCTGCATATAAGTTAAATAAGTAGGGTGACAATATACAGCCTTAACATACTCCTTTTCCTATCTGGAACCAGTCTGTTGTTCCATGTCCAGTTCTGACTGTTGCTTCCTGACCTGCATACAGATTTCTCAAGAGGTAAGTCAGGTGGTCTGGTATTCCCATTTCTTTCAGAATTTTCCACAGTTTATTGTGATCCACACAGTCAAAGGCTTTGGCATAGTCAATAAAGCAGAAATAGATGTTTTTCTGGAACTCTCTTGCTTTTTCCATGATCCAGCGGATGTTGGCAATTTGATCTCTGGTTCCTCTGCCTTTTCTAAAACCAGCTGGAACATCAGGAAGTTCATGGTTCACCTACTGCTGAAACATAGCTTGGAGAATTTTAAGCATTACTTTACTAGTGTGTGATGTGAGTGCAATTTTGCAGTAGCTTAAGCATTCTTTGGCATTGCCTTTCTTTGGAATTGGAATGGAAATGGACCTTTTCCAGTCCTGTGGCCACTGCTGAGTTTTCCATATTTGCTGGTATATTGAGTGCAGCACTTTCACAGTGCAGCACTTTCACAGTGTCATCTTTCAGGATTTGAAATAGCTCAACTGGAATGCCATCACCTCCACTAGCTTTGTTCGTAGTGATGCTTTCTAAGGCCCCCTTGCCTTCACATTCCAGGATGTCTGGCTCTAGGTGAGGGATCATACCATCGTGATTATCTTGCTTGTGAAGTTCTTTTTGTATAGTTCTGTGTATTCTTGCCACCTCTTCTTAATATCTTCTGCTTCTGTTAGGTCCCTACCATTTCTGTCCTTTATTGAGCCCATCTTTGCATAAAATGTTCCCTTGGTGTAACTAATTTTCTTGAAGAGATCTCTTTGTCTTTTCCATTCTATTGTTTTCCTCTATTTCTTTGCATTGATCACTAAGGAAGGCTTTCTTATATCTCCTTGCTTGTCTTTGGAACTCTGCATTCAAATGGGTATATCTTTCCTTTTCTCCTTTGCTTTTCGCTTCCCTTCTTTTCACCCCCTATTTGTAAGGCCTCCTCAGACAGCCATTTTGCTTTTTTGCATTTCTTTTCCATGGGAATGATCTTGATTCCTGTCTCCTGTACAATTTCATGAACCTCGTCCATAGTTCATCAGGCACTCTATCTATCAGAGCTAGTCCCTTAAATCTATTTCTCACTTCCACTGTATAATCATAAGGGATTTGATTTAGGTCATACCTGAGGTGGCAAGAATACACAGAAGAACTGTACAAAAAAGATCTTCATGACTTGGATAATTACGATGGTGTGATCACTCATCTAGAGCCAGACATCCTGGAATGTGAAGTCAAGGGGGCCTTAGAAAGCATCACTATGAACAAAGCTAGTGGAAGTGATGGAATTTCAGTTGAGCTGAAAGATGATGCTGTGAAAGTGCTGCACTCAATATGCCAGCAAATTTGGAAAACTCAGCAATGGCCACAGGACTAGAAAAGGTCAGTTTTCATTTCAATCCCAAAGAAAGGCAATGCAAAGAATGCTCAAACTACCGCACAATTGCACTCATCTCACATGCTAGTAAAGTAATTCTCAAAAATTCTCCAAGCCAGGCTTCAGCAATACGTGAACCGTGAAGTCCCTGATGTTCCAGCTGGTTTTAGAAAAGGCAGAGGAACTAGAGCTTAAATTGCCAACATCTGCTGGATCATGGAAAAAGCAAGAGAGTTCCAGAAAAACATTTATTTCTGTTCTATTGACTATGCCAAAGCCTTTGACTGTGTGGATCACAATAAACTGTGGAACATTCTGAGAGAGATGGGAATACCAGACCACCTGACCTACCTCTTGAGAAATCTGTATGCAGGTCAGGAGGCAGCAGTTAGAACTGGACATGGAAGAACAGACTGTTTCCTAATAGGAAAAGGAATACGTTAAGGCGTATATTGTCATCCTACTTATTTAACTTATATGCAGAGTATATCATGAGAAACGGTGGACTGGAAGAAACACAAGCTGGAATCAAGATTGCCAGGAGAAATATCAATAACCTCAGATATGCAGATGACACCACCCTTATGGCAGAAAGTGAAGAGGAACTGAAAAGCCTCTTGATGAAAATGAAAGTGGAGAGTGAAAAAGTTGGCTTAAAGCTCAACATTCAGAAAATGAAGATCATGGCATCCAGTCCCATCACTTCATGGCAAATAGATGGGGAAACAGTGGAAACAGTGTCAGACTTTATTTTGGGGGCTCCGAAATCACTGCAGATGGTGACTGCAGCCATGAAACTAAAAGACACTTACTCCTTGGAAGAAAATTTATGACCAACCTGGATAGTATATTCAAAAGCAGAGACAATACTTTGCTGACTAAGGTCCGTCTAGTCAAGGCTATGGCTTTTCCAGTAGTCATGTATGGATGTGAGAGTTGGACTATGAAGAAGGCTGAGCACCAAAGAATTGATGCTTTTGAACTGTGGTGTTGGAGAAGACTCTTGAGAGTCCCTTGGACTGCAAGGAGATCCAACCAGTCCATTCTGAAGGAGATCAGCCCTGGGATTTCTTTGGAAGGAATGATGCTAAAGCTGAAACTCCAGTACTTTGGCCACCTCATGCGAAGAGTTGACTCATTGGAAAAGACTTTGATTTTGAGAGGGATTGGGGGCAGGAGGATAAGGGGACAACAGAGAATGAGATGGCTGGATGACATCACTGACTGGATGGACATGAATCTGAGTGAGCTCCGGGAGTTGGTGATAGACAGGGAGGCCTGACGTGCTGTGATTCATAGAGTCGCAAAGAGTCGGACATGACTGAGTGACTGAACTATAACTATATACCTGAATGGTCTATTGTTTTTCCACTTTCTTCAATTTCAGTCTGAATTTGGCAATATGGAGCTCATGATCTGAGCCACAGTCAGCTCCTGGTCTTTTTTTGTTAACTGTATAGAGCTTCTCCATCTTTGGCTGCAAAGAATATAATCACCCTGATTTCTGTGTCTACCATCTGGTGATGTCCATGGGTAGAGTCTTCTCTTGTGTTGTTGGAAGAGGGTGTTTGCTATGACCACTGCGTTCTCTGGCAGAACTCTGTCAGCCTTTGCCCTGCTTCATTCTGAACTGCAAGGCAAAATTTATCTGTTACTCCAGGTATCTCTTGACTTCCTTCTTTTGCATTCCAGTCCCCTATGATGAAAAGGACATCTTTTTGGGTGTTAGTTCTAGAGGGTCTTGTAGGTCTTCATAGAACCGTTCAACTTCAGCTTCTTCAGTGTTACTGGTCGGGGCATAGACTTGGATTACTGTGATATTGAATGGTTTGCCTTGGAGATGAGCAGAGATCATTAGTGCTCTAAAAGTAGAGACAGTGTTAGAAGTTTCCCTAGAGGGCTTAAACCTCTCCCCCCCACCTCAGCTTTAGTGGTGTACAATTGACAAATAAAATTATAAGATTTTTTTAATTAAAAATTTTAAAAAATATTAATCTATTCATTTGGCTATACCAGGACTCTGTTGTGGCATGCTGGATCTTTATCTGTGACATGTGGGATCTAGTTCCATGACCAAGGATTGAACCCAGGCCTCCAGCATTGGGAGCACAGTCTTAGCCACTGGACCACCAGGAAAGTCCCTATAAAATATTCAAAGTATACATCATTATGATTTGATAAACATAGACATTGTGAAGGGATTCCCATCATGAAGTTAATTAGCACATCCATCAACTCACATGGAGAAGGAAATGGCAACCCACTCCAGTATTCTTGCCTGGAGAATCCCATGGCTGGAGAAGCCTAGTAGGTTACAGTCCACAGGGTCACAAAGAG
This sequence comes from Nanger dama, assembly GCA_917880005.1. NCBI lineage: Eukaryota > Metazoa > Chordata > Mammalia > Artiodactyla > Bovidae > Nanger > Nanger dama. The sequence continues at coordinate 30,002,217 of CAKJTW010000009.1, read as the reverse complement.
TCGGACACGACTGAGCGACTTCACCTCACCTTCCTTCACCTTCACCTCACATATTCATCTTTTTTCTGTGTGTGTGTGTGAACATTGAATTTCTACTTTCTTAGCAGATATCAATTATATAATACAGTATATTAGGAACTTTAGCTACCATGTTTTATATTAGATCCTCAGACCTTATTCATCTTATGCCTGAAAGTTTATAACTTTTCCCCAATTTCTCCCTATTTCAAACACCCTCACCCCCAGCCACTTTTCTGGCAACCACTTTTATACTCTTTGTTTCCATGAGTTTGACTTTTTTTCTTGATATCACATGGGAAAAAAAGTGATACCATGTAGTATTTGTCTTTTTCTGACTTATTTCACTTAGTATAATGTCCTCAAAGTCCATTCATGTTGTCACAAAGGGCAATTTTTATTTTTTCTCAAATTTGAATAATACTCCATTGTCTGTATACCATATCTTCGTTATGCACTTATCCGTTGATGGACACTTAGGTTGTTTCCATGTTTTGACTATTGCGCATAATCCTGCAGTGAACATAGGGGTGATGTGTCTTTTGAATTAGTGTTTTTATTTTCTTTGATTGTGTACCCAGAACTAGGATTGCTGTATCATGTGGTAGTTCTACTTTAAAAAAAAAATATATTTTATTTTATTTATTTATTTGGCTGCATCAGGTCTTAGTTGTGGCACACAGGATCTTCTATCTTTGTTGCGGCTTGCAGGATCTTCACCTGTGGTATGCAGATTTTTAGTTCTGGCATGTGGGATCTAGTTCCCTGACCAGGGATCTAATCCAGGCCCCCTGCATTGGGAGGGAGCATGGAGTCTTAGCTACTGGGCCACCAGGGAAGTCTACCTATTTGTTGTTGTTGTTGTTGTTGTTGAGGCAAGGAATACAAATTTATTTGGAAAGCCGACTGGTCAAGAAGATGGCAGACTAAGGTCTCAAAGTAACCATCTTCAAGTCCATCTATTTTTAATTTGTAGAGAAACCCTCATGCTGTTTTCCATAGTGGCTATACCCATTTACATTCCCACCAACAGTGCACTGGGTTCCCTTACTCTACTTTTGTTTCTTAACTTTTAAGGATAGCCATTTTAACAGATTTGAAGTGATACTCCTCATTATAGTTTTGATTTGCATTACCCTGATGATTAGTGATGTTGAGTACTTTTCCTGTATTTTGTCATTTTTATGTCTTCTGTGAAAAAAATGTCTATTCAGATCCTCTACTCATTTAAAACTTTTTTTTTTTGCTATTGGGTTATATGAGTTCTTTTTATATTTTGGATATTAACCCCTTATCAGATAAATGATTTGCAAATATTTTCTTCCTTTTGGTAGGTTGCCTTTTTGTTTTGTTGATTTCCTTTGCTGTGTAGAAGCTTTTTAGTTTGATGCTGTCCTTCTTACTTATTTTTGCTTTTGTTGCCTTTATTTTTTGTGTTAAATCCACAAAATAATTGCCAAGATCCACGTGAAAGAGTTAAAATCCCTTTCAATAGCCCTCTTCCAGTTGCCTGTGCTGACAGCAGCCTCAACCTACACCTGAGTGAATTTGTCTTCATGGCATTTTCTGGCTTTTCTGAGGCTGTGAAAGGGGGTGGGACCATCTGTGATTAGCATAAAGAAAGCAGCATGATTTATGAAATTTCTGATTCTTAGACAGTATCCCCAGAGTGAAGATAGCCTGGGGCTTATTGATTTTCATGAGTTTCTGCTTATTTTGAAAAGGGCCTTTTTGACATTATATGGTTTTCCAATTTCTATTTAAGGGTGTACATCTGGGTATATTATTGTTATTGTTTTCATTTTAGATAGCAAGTAATATGAATGAACAACATGGCTTTCATGCCATAAAATTGTTAGTTTATTAAAACTGTCATCTGGCACTTAGATTTGAATTATTTATATATTTTTTTCATAAAGTGCTGACAGTGATAACAGGACCAGAACCATAGTCTGATTTAGGAAGGTGATTGACTCCTCTGCTTTTCCTGCCCTTAGGAAAAGTTGCAGACAGCATTATCTTTATCATGACTTGTCACTTTATATATACTGACTACTTACAGGTGCATTACAACTACAGGAGTTAGAAAGAGAAACAGTACACCTGTTTCCTTGTGTCTTTGGGTCAAAATGTCCCTAAATTCTGATAAAGGCTCACCTGTCAGAAGAGGCAGAATGTTAGACTCCATCCCAAGGAGTCATTTTATGGCTTCTTGATAGGATTAAGAGACCAATCCTAAAACTTCACAATATTAACTAATTATATTTGGTCTACATCAGACTCAACTTGTATCTTGGTGTCCCATTAATCTCCTCTTTCTCATTCAATCACTGGTACCTTCAAGTTATTTTTTGGCTCTTCCCTTATTTGTCACATTTTGGCTTGACATTCTAGATACTCTATTCCTCTTTTGTTTTATCCACCCATTCAGGTGAATGAATCTACTTCATTCAGGACCACTCACTATCTTCCTGGGCCACCAACTTTCTCCTGAAAGAGAGGACACAATTGACCCTCCAATCCTTCTTGTTCTCCATGCTCTACACAGATTGTCACCCCAAACTTCATCGAAGCTATGTCCTTGTACACTGATTGGGATGAATGGCCTGCAACCAGAAGGGAGATTTAGAAACAAATATAACTTTCCAGTGGACATTGAGGAATGATATTGTATCTGGGGCCCTTCTGTCTTTTTGTCTCCTTCATCATTGTGATCCAGAAATCTGCTTTTGCCAGCCCTGCTTCAGCCTGCTTCACCATTGCAAGGAAACAAAGTCTGTGGAGAGGAGAGACCGTTTCAACTAAGCAACATAGCCTGAAGATAGAAATAGAAGTGAAACCAAGAAGGTATGTTTGGTGAACTGGCTTGACTAGAGTTCATATTTCAAGTTGGAGAGTTTCAAGTAGGAGGAAGATAAGTGAGATAAGAATATTAAAGACCATTAAATAATTTGGAACTTGATAGCTAGAAATCATTAGAGATATTTTTATGATATTACTGATTTTTAGGATAATCATTTACTGAATAAAGGGTGTAAAAAGCTCTCCATATGATGGTAGAATGTTTTATCTCCTTGAAGTTTTCTTAATTATTGCTTTATTTAGAGACTGTGTTATTCATTGCCATGCAACTTGAGAAATATTATATCTTCCTTGTAAGTTGACTTTTATTATATAGCTCTCTTACCTGGAATGATGAATTTTCCTTTAAATCTACTTTGTATGGTATTACTACTGTAATACAAGTTTTTTTCTTCTTTCCTTCCTTCCTTCTCTATTTCTTTTCCCCAGAGTGAAATATTCTCTTTGGCTTTGGAAGATCTTAGAGTTCTGCCTCCTACTTTTCTGATCTATCCTGTGTCTTTCCTTTTTCCCCTCCTCCTCCTGGTTACACTGAAAACCCAGGCCTTGTGCATTTTGGTACCTGGACATACATGCTAACTTGTGTTGCTAGTTATTTAATCCTAAGAGAGTTTATCTTTTGATTTTAGCTGTGACCCTATCTTTGAAGCTAGATCTCACATCTTCTCTCCAGTCTTGTTTCTGTCTCTCAGCCTACCTCAATTATCTTCCTCCCAAAAATGAACCTCTTCCCTATATCATCTATCCCATTATCTTTTTATCTTTTATCTTGAGCTTGGAGCCTTGGAATCATCTTCTTTTCCCCTTTATTCTCTATATTGAGCTGTCATAAATCTCTTGGTCCTAGATGGAATGCTAACAGAATCTCAACAGTAAGTTCACAGGGAAGGAGCAAAGCCAGCATCCAGGCGGATGGTTAACTAATAACTAAAATCTTAAAGATTATCTTCTGTAATTCTCTCTCTTATCCTCAATTTTTACTCCTTTGAAGCCTTGGATACAATAACTGTCCTGGAAAGTATACCAGTCTAAGATTCCAAAATTCTTAATCAGAATCTTTTTGGTGAAAGTGACATTCAGTGAAAATCTCTGGCAACATTTCCCCAATTGGAAAAGAATCGAGGATCAGACAAAGATTCTGGGAAGCCATGACTCCACAGTGTGTAAACCATGTTTTGATAGCTTGTGAAAAGGGCTGGTGGGATGTGCCTGTCCCAGTGAGGATAACTTCTTCCTAATTAGACTATTGTTTCCCAGTTCTCCCTGAACCCCACGATGAACTTTAAAAAGAAAATAAGTTCTCCCTAGAAGATTTTCCTTTCCTTTTCTCTTTTCTGTATGAGCAGCATGGATGAAAGAGTTCTGTGATTGAGCTGAGATTCTCATCTACCTGTTGGGCCGTGACAGCAGGTATTGAGCATTACTATTGGTTGCCATATAAGGAACCGAGTGGGGTTTGCAGTTTTAAATGTTATTGTTTTTCTCTATAGTAATATCCCTGTAATCCCCTTGGTTATCCTTTTCCACTGATATAAAATGCTCTGACTTGTGTGAGAAGTCTCTAACCTTTAGAAACCCTCACTCAGCTTTCTTTTACTGAAGAATTGATTTTCATTCTGAGAAAATGCTCCTTCCTTTTACTGAATAGTGAACTGAGAGTCCTTAAGTAGAATGGAGGGAGATGGGAGTAGGCAGGTCAAATGTGCCATTCTGTCCCCCAGATGAATGAGGAATCTAGTTCTCTGGAATCTAGAGTTTCAGGGGTCTGCCTGAAAGGGAAAAGGCATTCCTTGGTTATTGTAACCTATTTAAATATTCTGTGGAACTTGCAGTCACCTGAGATTTTCCTAAGAAAAGAAAAAGAAAGTCTAAATATAATCCTAAAAGGCAGTTAACCTGACGACAAAGCACACCCAGCTGGAGAGGTTATTTCTCTGTAAATTGGCGAAATAGGCAAAAATCTTCCCTGGTATTACTGGCTGTAGCTACTGCTATACTTTATTTCATGCTCTCTCTTCCTGGCAGCATCATTGGTCTTTTTCCACGTTGGCTTCCCCAAACCTTATGCCCAGGGGCACACACATGCTACTCCTCTTATCTGGAAAGCTCTGCTCCATTCTCCCCAAGCCCTCTTTGCACCTGCCCTCAAAAAGCAGCTTGACAACCCTTCACAGAAATAGCCTGAATGCCAGCTCTTCCATTATGCCCTTGGTTCATCCTCTCAACCTCTCAACTTTTAAAACCTGTTAGCAGTGTATCAGGTCCATTGTGCTCTAATGGGGGACAGCAGGGAATGCTGGGCCAGGCTCTTTGACCAGTAATGGGGAGGGATTTCTCCTGATCCGCCCACACTATGTCATCCAGTCAACCAGCAGAGGCTGGTGGCGAAGGCCAATCATGGAACAACATGAGGCTCACCTCAGCTGAGCTGCACAGATGCAGCCTGCAGCAAGCACTGTCTTGTGTCATACTTTCCTGTCCTTCGTATTTATGAATGTTTGTCTTTTCTCCCTGGTGGCAGGTGTTTCCAAAGACTTTGTGCTTGCGTATATTAAAGAATGTTGCTTTGTGGAAAGAGGATAATAAGCAGCTAACATTATTGAGAACTTACAATCTTGTAGGCATTCTTATAAGCATTCTTTAATGTGTATTAAATTCATTAACTTATTTAATCCTCCCAACAAATACTATGAGGTAGGTATTATTCCATTTTATAACTGGGTAAATTAAAGCACAGAGAGATTCAGTTCCTTTCCTAGGGCCACACAGCTCATAAATGCCAAAGCTCAAGCTCCTAACCCTGAGACTATGGTCACTCTAGACTTCGGAGTCATACAAGCTTAATAAACATTGACTGGACTTATGAGGAAGTTCAGTCATCTGATATCATCATTAAGCTTGATCTGAAGAAGTGGCTGAAAGTTTATAGAGCTTAGAAATTTAGCTCTAGATGAGACCTTAGGGGTCATGTCATCAGGGAGCCTGAGGCCCTGGAGCAGTCATGTGAGAGCACTGTGTGCTTCATCTCATCTGACCTGGATCTTCCTGTCAAGGCTCCCAGTAGGAATGAACAGGGAGCAGTGCTTAGTTTGTGTTGTGTGTTCACAACATTCCAGGAACCAAACAGAATTCTTAGGAAGTAAAAGTTTTGCCCCTTGAGGGTTTTATGTACTAGGACGTGGCTGTGGTTTTAGCATTTTAATTATTAAAATCATAGGAAGGTAAATATGTACAATAATTAAAACCTTTCTTATTTTATATAAAAGGGAGACTTTGGAAACTTAGATTTAGAAACTAACTTTTATTTGTCATTGCATCTGACAAAGTTCACTATCTAAATCTGAAACTTTCAGGATTGTTTTAGTAAAATTTGAAAAAACAATTTGTCATACTGATCTATAAAAGTGTGAATTACTCTGGGGATTAGCAGGTGAGTTTCTGCAGTAATTAGGTGTGCCAGAAATAATTCCCTGCTTCCCTCCCCCTCTTCGTCCCTCCTTTTCTACATTTCCTTGCATTCATCCTGGCCTCTCATGTCATTCTTCCAGGATTGTCTAATGAAATGAATTTTTCTTCCTCTACCCTAGAAAGTACCGCTGTTTCCATTATCTCATGGAGCTATATATGTGTGTGCATTTTGTTGATCTCGTAGTATTTCAAAGAACTATAGAAACCTAAAATCAGGAGTGACCGCAGAAAGGGTATTTTAATGGAAAAAAATTTTTTTCTTTGACCTGAGGGTTAATCAGGATCTTTCTCTCCACAGTTTTTCAACTTCTCCATTGCAAGTTTTTTCCTAATCCATGAGTGCACTCTTTGGACTTTGATGAAATGTGAGGCTTTCTGGTGAAAAATGCAAATTGACCAGCAGTCATAAGCCCTGTGTTCAAGTCTCAGTTTTTTCACTTGCCAGCTGGGGAATTGAGTCTTCACTAAGACATGTGTAAAATAAAGAGAGACATTTGCCCTGCCTACCTCATCGGGGCTGCTGAGTATACCAAATTAAATAGAGTAGAAAAGTTTTGAACAAGTCTCAGGTTTTATTTTGAAGAAGGTGACAACTACCAAGTTTTGAGTGCCAGGAGCCAGGTGTTCTACATGCATTATTGTTGTTTCTGCAACAAGCCTGAAATCTGTTTGCCTTTTTTATAGATGAGAAAAGTGAGGCTTGAGAGATAAAGTGAATTTCCCAAGATTACATCACAGTGGAAAATCACAGTGGAACCAATTTCTTTTATAGCAAACTGTTTCCTTAATTAATGTAAGGCCTTTGTTCTGAGTTCCAGTTCTTGCAGATAAATAAACAGTATATAAATTTGGCCAGAAGTGTACTAACCTTAGGATGTACTGCTTTGCTATGGGCCCTTTTAATTATAAGAAACCTTAGGCTTCAGAGAGATTTCGGAGGAATCCAGAGACAGAAATTGAATTATAGTTGGATCTAAAGAGAAGCTGTAATGGACTGAGGCCATTCTTGTCTCCCTCCTACGTTTTCCTCTGGCCTCACAAACAAAACATTCCTTTTGTATGTTGCCTCCACCCTCTTTTCTCTATTGCCTGGCTCCCTTATAACCACATCTATGTGGCCTATAATAAGGACTCCAGACCTCTTACATCACGGCACCTCTTGATATGTCCAGTTGGCTTTTACCCCTACTGATAACTGAAAATTTCCCTAGAGTCTTTTGGTTCAGTTTCCTAAGGGGAGGAATTTGAGTGGCTAAGCTCATCTGTTTTACTCTGATTCCAGGTCATTGATTGCTGACAGGCCCATGAATTGGCTGCCTTTGCATTAGATGTCTTCCTTTGATTATGTCCATTTAGGAACAGTGGTAGGAAGAGTAGGAAAGGAGAGTTAATATGACAGCTATATCACTTATATCTGTTATAAGAAGGTATTTGTTTTTACAGTCCCTAATTTTTCCCAATGTTATTAAAATATAAAATTGACATATAATTTCAATATTTTACTGTTACATTTTAGCCTTTGTTCCTTTGTTCCAAAATACCCGTGCTTCTAACATATTCTCAATATTTGAATTCCAAGGATTCAGACTTTAAGGTATAGACTCTAGGAAACACTGCAGCTTGTTTTCATCTTCTGAATCAGCATTACTTATGTTGGTCCTGTAGTTACATATATTATTACTTTATGTGTTTTTGAAGAAGATGGTAAAACATAGTACTTCAAAGATCTTCTTTCTATTATGGAAGCAATCATGTCCTCAAATTATTGCTGAATTATCTATAATTTAATTAAAAGGTTATCAAAATAAGAAATGCAAGGATTTCTAAGCATTGTGAATGCATAGAAAGTGAAAAGAATGGTTCATTCTCTAGGAGGGTCTGCAGAATTTGGAACTGTGAACAGACCTTTAGATTTGTTTCATTTTCCCCATACTTCCTGGTTTGTTTTTTTCTCTTTTCTGTTGCTCTGCAAATGTATAATGTACACCTAAGCATAATGTGACTTTTTTTTGGCCATCTCATGTGAAGAGTTGACTCATTGGAAAAGACCCTGATGCTGGGAGGGACTGGGGGCAGGAGGAGAAGGGGATGACAGAGGATGAGATGGCTGGATGGCATCACCGACTCGATGGACTTGAGTTTGAGTGAACTCCAGGAGTTGGTGATGGACAGGGAGGCCTGGTGTGCTGTGATTCATGGGGTCGCAAGGAGTTGGACATGACTGAGTGACAACTGAACTGAACTGAAGCACAATGTGACTTTTTTTTTAAGTTAGATACAAAAATCTATATATGTCATTTTATATCAGTGATTCCAATCCTTTTAATCCATTGACACATATAGAAAATTGTACAATTTGTACAGCACAGTAACAAAAGATGGAATTGATTTGAAAATATTCTATGTTGTTGTTTAGTCACTAAGTTGTGTCTGGCTCTTTTGGGCTTTAGCCCACCAGGTTCCTTTGTCCATGGGATTTCCCAGGCAATAATACTGGAGTGGGTTGCGATTTCCTTCTCCAGGGGATCTTCCCTGACCCCGGGATCGAACCCAGATCTCCTGCACTGACAGGTGGATTCTTTACCACTGAGCCACCAGGGAAGCCTGAAAATGTTTTGTGGGGTTTAGCAAAATATTTATTTACACGTTCTTCATTTTATATAATTATAAAAATATATAAAACATTAGATAAGACATTATTACATTTTTGTATGCCTAGTTAAAATGTTTTCACAGTTTTATATGAGAAACTTTTTTCATAAACATAACCTTTTTGTATCAGATTTTATATTAGAAATGACTATATACCATTCCTGATCAAGACTTATTAATAATGATTTCTTCTAGTCTCTCCAAATTGTTGTTATTAAAAAAAAGCAATGAGAAACTTTGGCCAAATGACAAAAATTACTTAAGACATTTAAAAAGCAATTCAGTTGAAATTACTTTGAAATCTTCTAAAGTTCTTTATTTCACTGACCAATGTAATGTTGAAATTTCTTATTCTAGCTCATGCTGGTGGGTTCTAGCTTGACTTTGCTCTCTCCCATTTACACCTGTTATGACTACTTTGCAGACCTCATATCCACTATACTACAATAACAGCTTTATAGAGACTGCTTAGCCAGCCACCACAGTTGTATTAGGTCAAACCTGTAACAAATCTATCATCTGTTTATATATGTATGTATCTCTCAATGATCTATCTAACAGTCAATATATCTATCCAGCTAGCTAGGTAGCTGATCTCCTAGTGGTTCTGCTTCAAGGATTGAACTCAGACTATGGCAAAAGACAAATCCAAACAAAAATTCACATAATAAGTGGTTTTAAATTCACTATACAAATGAACTGTTAGAGCGGTTACTCGCCTCTAGCTTGGCAATTACTCAAGTGCACACTGCAGCTATGAAATTAAAAGATGTTTACTCCTTGGAAGGAAAGTTATGACCAACCTAGACAGCATATTAAAAAGCAGAAACATTACTTTGCCAACAAAGATTCATCTAGTCAAGGCTATGGTTTTTCCAGTAGTCAAGTATGGATGTGCTAGTTGGACTACAAAGAAAGCTGAGCACCGAAGAATTGATGCTTTTGAACTGTGGTGTTGGAGAAGACTCTTGAGAGTCCCTTGGACTGCAAGGAGATCCAACCAGTCCATCCTAAAGATCAGTCCTAGATGTTCATAGGAAGGACTGATGCTGAAGCTGAAACTCCAATACCTTGGCCACCTGATGTGAAGAACTGACTCATTTGAAAAGACCCTGATGCTGGGAAAGATTGAAGGCAGGAGGAGAAGGGAACAACAGAGGATGAGATGGCTGGATGGCATCACCAACTCCATGGATATGAGTTTGGGTAGATTCCAGGAGTTGGTGATGGACAGGGAGGCCTGGTGTGCTGTGGTCCATGGGGTCGCAAAGAATCAGACATGACTGAGCAACTGAACTGAACTGAACTGAACATTAGTCACAAACAGACAAAAGCATTGGTGATGGATTAAAGATTGCTATGAATTCTTTGACACTCTTCCCATTGAGAAATGGGGTCTGTTTTTTCTTTCATTGAATATGGGCTGGCCTGTGACTTCTGTGACCAATTGAGCTGGAAAGAATGATGCTATATCATTTCCAGGCCTATTCTCTAAAAGGACTTGGCAGCTTCTAACCATGTTACATCCCCTAACTATGTAATAGGTTAGGGGATGGAGGAAATAGGGAGATGCTGGTCAAAGTATACAAGTCTTCAATTATAAGATGAATAAATTCTGAGGATCTCAAGTAATCATGATGACTCTAGTTAATACTGTATTGTATACTCAAAATTTGTCCAAAATTTGCCAAGAGAGTAGATTTTAAGTATTCTGAGAGCAAGGGCAGCTGATTAACACAATAATAATGACTAACTCAAAGTTGTGAAAGAATAGAAGTAAATAAGTAATAAAAGACATAAGATGGGAAAGGGTGATCAAGCAGATAAAAATTAGTAAGAATTTAGCAAATTTGAGCAACATAATTAAGAAGTTTGATTTAATTCAGAGCTACTAACAGATGTGCTAGGTACCCTGGAATGCCAAGTATCAATTTCAGATATTGATCCCCTTGGCCCTCAAGACAGGCTGGCAAGGCCTGCCAGCAGCCCCAGGCTATGAGAAGCCACAGCCAAAATTCCTTGGAGGGAGGCTGGAGGAGAATAAGGTTTGACAGGGAGCCCTGCAACCCCTGGAGAAGCTGAGCACAGTGAACAACTTGGAGCACTCACTGCTCTGCCATAGGCAGTGTGCATGACCAGCATGCTCTCCCACCTAGAGGTGTACTTCAGCAGGCATGGCAGGGCAAGTCTGTCTCCTGAGAACAAGGGGCCAGTGGAGCTTCAGGAGAGTTTGTGTTCTAGGTGCCCAAGGAGGGAGGGATTGGTGGATCATATGGTAACAGTATTTTTAGTTTTTTTAAAGAACCTCCACCTTGCTTTCCATAGTAGCTGCACCAATTTACACTACCACCAACAGTGTAGGCTGGTTCCTTTTTCTCCACTGTAATGGTTTATATTATGTATCCAACTTGACTGGGCTACAAAATGCCCAGAGAGCTGGTAAAACATTATTTCCAGGTGTGCCTGTGGGGTTGTCTTTGGTAGAGACTAGCATTTCAGTCAGTTAGACTGAGTAAAAAGATCATCTTCACAATGCAGGTAGGCATCATCCAATCACTGAGGGCCTGATTAGAATAAAAAGGTGAAAAGAAGAGTAAATGTTCTCTTTATGCTTGAGCTGAGACATCCATTTTCTTTTGCCTTCAGACATCAGTGGTCCTGGTTTTGGAGCTTTTAAATTCTGACCAGGACTTTATACATCAGTCCCCCACTCTCAGGCCTTTGAATTTGGGCTGAATTATGTATACCACTCGGAGAAGGCAATGGCACCCCACTCCAGTACTCTTGCCTGGAAAATCTCATGGATGGCGGAGCCTGGTAGGCTGCAGTCCGTGGGGTCGCTAAGAGTCAGACAAGACTGAGTGACTTCACTTTCACTTTTCAATTTCATGCATTGGACAAGGAAATGACAACCCACTCTAATGTTCTTGCCTGGAAAAACCCAGAGAGGAGGGAGCCTAGTTGGCTTCCGTCTATGGAATCGCACAGTCGGACACAACTGAAGCGACTTAGCAGCAGCAGCAGCAGCAACCACTAGACCATCAGGGAATTCCCAATACATGCTTGTTTAAATTTATCCATATTTTAGTTCAGTTCAATTCAGTCGCCCAGTCGTGTCCCACTCTTTGCAACCCCATGAATTGCAGCACGCCAGGCCTCCCTGTCCATCACCAACTCCCGGAGTTCACTCAGACTCGTGTTCTTCGAGTCAGTGATGCTATCCAGCCATCTCATCCTTGGTCGTCCCCTTCTTCTCCTGCCCCCAATCCCTCCCAGCATCAAAGTCTTTTCCAATGAGTCAACTCTTTGCATGAGGTGGTCAACTACTGGAGTTTCAGCTTTAGCATCATTCCTTCCAAAGAAATCCCAGAGTTGATCTCCTTCAGAATGGATAGGTTGGATCTCCTTGCAGTCCAAGGGACTCTCAACAGTCTTCTCCAACACCACACTTCAAACACATCAATTCTTCAGCACTTAGCCTTCTTCACAGTCCAACTCTCACACTCATACATGACTACTGGAAAAACCATAACTTGACTAGATAGACCTTAGTCAGCAAAGTAATGTCTCTGCTTTTGAATATGCTATCTAGGTTGGTCATAACTTTTCTTCTAAGGAGTAAGCGTCTTTTAATTTCATGGCTGCAGTCACCATCTGCAGTGATTTTGGAGCCCCCAAAATAAAGTCTGACACTGTTTCCACTGTTTCCCCATCTATTTCCCATGGAGTGATGGGACCAGATGCCATGATCTTTGTTTTCTGAATGTTGTGCTTTAAACCAACTTTTTCACTCTCCTCTTTACTTTCACCAAGAGGCCCTTTAGCTCCTCTTCACTTTCTGCCATAAGGGTGGTATCATCTGCATATCTGAGGTTATTGATATTTCTCCTGGCAATCTTGACTCCAGCTTGTGCTTCTTCCAGTCCAGCGTTTCTCATGATGTACTCTGCATATAAGTTAAATAAGCAGGGTGACAATATAAAGCCTTGATGTACTCCTTTTCCTATTTGGAACCAGTCTGTTGTTCCATGTCCAGTTCTAACTGTTGCTTCCTGACCTGCATACAGATTTCTCAAGAGGCAGGTCAGGTGGTCCGGTATGCCCATTTCTTTCAGAATTTTTCACACTTTATTGTGATCCACACAGTCAAAGGCTTTGGCATAGTCAATAAAGCAGAAATAGATGTTTTCCTGGAACTCTCTTGCTTTTTCCATGATCCAGCGGATGTTGGCAATTTGATCTCTGGTTCCTCTGCCTTTTCTAAAACCAGCTGGAACATCAGGAAGTTCACGGTTCACATATTGCTGAAGCCTGGCTTGGAGAATTTTGAGCATTACTTTACTAGCATGTGAGATGAGTGCAATTGTGCGGTAGTTTGAGCATTCTTTGGCATTGCCTTTATTGGGATTGGAATGAAAACTGACCTTTTCCAGTCCTGTGGCCATTGCTGAGTTTTCCAAATTTGCTGGCATATTGAGTGCAGCACTTTCACAGCATCATCTTTCAGGATTTGAAATAGCTCTACTGGAATTCCATCACCTCCACTAGCTTTGTTCTTAGTGATGCTTTCTAAGGCCCACTTGACTTCACATTCCAAGATGTCCAGCTCTAGATGAGTGATCACACCATGGTCAACAGAAGAGTCCAAAATGCAGTACTTGGATACAATCTCAAAAATGACAGAATGATCTCTGTTCATTTCCAAGGCAAACCATTCAGTATCACAGTAATCCAAGTCTATGCCCCAATCAGTAATGCGGAAGAAGCTGAAGTTGAATGGTTCTATGAAGACCTACAAGATCTTTTAGAACTAACACCCAAAAAAGACGTCCTTTTCATTATAGGGGACTGGAATGCTAAAGTAGGAAGTCAAGAAACACCTGGAGTAACAGGCAAATTTGGCCTTGGCATACGGAATGAAGCAGGGCAAAGACTAATAGAGTTTTGCCAAGAAAATGCACTGGTCATAGCAAACACCCTCTTCCAACAGCACAAGAGAAGACTCTACACATGGACATCACCAGATGGTCAACACCGAAATCAGATTGATTATATTCTCTGCAGGAAAAGATGGAGAAGCTCTATACAGTCAACAAAAACAAGACCAGGAGCTGACTGTGGCTCAGACAATGAACTCCTTATTACCAAATTCAGACTTAAATTGAAGAAGGCAGGGAAAATCACTAGACCATTCAGGCATGACCTAAATCGAATCCCTTATAATTATACAGTGGAAGTGAGAAATAGATTTAAGGGCCTAGATCTGATAGATAGAGTGCCTGATGAACTATGGACAGAGATTCGTGACATTGTACAGGAGACAGGGATCAAGACCATCCCCATGGAAAAGAAATGCAAAAAAGCAAAATAACTGTCTGGGGAAGCCTTACAAATAGCTGTGAAAAGAAGAGAAGCGAAAAGCCAAGGAGAAAAGGAAAGATATAAGCATCTGAATGCAGAGTTCCAAAGAATAGCAAGAAGAGATAAGAAAGCCTTCTTCAGCAATCAATGCAAAGTAATAGAGGAAAACAACAGAATGGGAAAGACTAGAGATCTCTTCAAGAAAATTAGAGATACCAAGGGAACATTTCATGCAAAGATGGGCTCAATAAAAGACAGAAATGGTATGGACCTAACAGAAACAGAGAATATTAAGAAGAGATGGCAAGAATACACAGAAGAACTGTACCAAAAGGATCTTCACGACCTGGATAATCACGATGGTGTGATCACTCATCCACATTTTAAATTCCCACTATATGCTTATTTAATTTATCTGATTACTCTTGCTCTTTGCATTCCATTTCTTTACTTTTTGGCTAAAGTTTCTTCTTTGTGAGTACATACTTAGCATTTTTTTCAATAAAGGTCCACAGATTTAGGCTTTTAAAATATGCCTTTTTGTCATTTATTTAAGATCTTTATGCAAAAAGAAATGGAAAGACTCGCAATCAGAGGCCAGAACTATGTATCACGATTCATTTCCTTATACATACATTTTATAAGTTCTTGTTTATATGTGAATACAGGTTTCCCTTTCACCCTCATACAAACATTTACCCCTTCCAAGAATTACTTTAGGATCCACAAGGAAGGGAGGGCTAGTATTCACAAATAAACACATTTCAAAAGACAGCCAGCTATACACTATCAAAACAAGAGGGCTGAAAGAGTTCAAATGTATATATATACATAAGTATATAAAGAGATTCAAATATACCTTTTAAAAAGAAGGAGGTTCAGAAACTACTCTGGTGGTTCAGTTAAGATTTTGTACTTCCACTGGAGGGTTGAGGGTTTGATCCCTGGTTGAGGACAAAAGGAAAAAAAGAGGGGTTCTTTGTTATGAAGAAATAGAGGGATATGGCATTGAAGATCTGTAAAAGGGTTGTGATAGTTGTTCAAGTGAGTAGAACATTAGAATATTTTTGTCATTTCAATTTTTAACTTTTAGAAATCATAGCATAAAGCAGCAGCAGCAGCATAAAGTTTGGTCAGTTATGAAGGTGCTAATTTCATCATTATCTATGAGCAGTGAACTTTCTTGATTTTTAAAAAGAATATTTATTTCACCTTCACTTTTTAATGAGAGTTTAGTTGGGCATTGAATTCTATGTTTATGATTATTTTTGCATAGCTTTTTGAGATCTCTTATTTGTCTTTGAATTTCTGAAGTTTTATTATGTTGTGGCTAACTTTGGAATCAGTTTAACTTATTCTTCTCAGAACTTATTATTATTTAACTTCAGGATTCAAGTTTTTTAGTTATGTATGTAAAAGTTCAGCCATTATCTTTAAAATTTTTTTAAAGTATCCTATTTTCCCTATTTTCTACTTTTGGAATTAAATATATACTAGACTTCCTCATTCCCTCTTCCATGTCTCTTAATTTTTCATGTTTTCCAGACCTTTATGTCCTTGTGCCTTTTTGATAAATTCCTCAAATCTGTTTTCCAGTTTATGAACTTCTTTGCTGTGTCAAATTGCTATTTAACCCATCCATATACAGTTTTAATTTCCTTGAGATCTCCCTGTACTGATGGATGGATTTTTACTTAGACTGCCTTTTCACATAGGGTATAATCCTTTAAGTGTTGTAACTTGAATGCAGTGTTCTCAGTTCCATCTTTGTCCATATAGACCCAGTGCCCATGCTATATCCTCACACACAAGCATGAAATTCCAAGCACTTAGGTGAATAGATCAATGATAAACTTTCCATCACTATAATGCAGCTACATCATGAACAGACACTTTGAAACTTTGCTCTGTTTTCAATTACTTCTTTGTTTCTGGTGACTGTAGATTTTTCTTTCTTTCTTGAGAGCTTAGCTATGAATTTAAAACATTTAAAAGTTATGTTTTATACAGCATTTCTAGGTTTTTATAGTGAGATTTATCTTAGTCTGCATTTTGCTAGAACAGAAAGTCTTGAGTAATACTTAAATAATGAAAGGGGGAAAAATCTCATTATTTGTTTTAAAAAGAGAATGACAATATGTGTTGATCTGGGACCAGGACAAATTACTCACACAGCACAAGCCAAAAGGTTGGCTCTGTCTGTGTTTTAAAGCATGATGGTGGATCCCAAAGCTATCCTACATCTGCATCTTAGTGGCCACATAATTTACCACCAGAGAGCATGAACAATTACATGATGGGTTTACTGTCAGTCCTTGTGAAATAACTCATCATAGCATCAGAATTTTGAGTTCTAGTCATTGGCTCTACCACTGACTAAAAAGGTCAGGATGGCTGGGACCTAATTATTTATGAAATGATTTATAATATTAATTAATTAGATGTTATTAATACACCAAGAAAAGAATTGTGAATCACCTACTATACCAAATCCTAGAGATATGGAAGAGAAGCAGATGAAAGTTGCTGCTCTCAAGGAATTTCCAGTTCAATAGTAGGAGACTGGCTCTTGGAATCAGTTATTATGTAAGCTCACGTGGACTTTTGTCAAGGTGCAAAGGACTGGGTGGCCAGTTGGATCTTGACAGTAGAGGTGATAATCAAAAAAGTTCTGAGTGTAAGAAAGAAGAGAGTTGGAGGCTACTGCTCTTGTGATCAGAGATTTGCAGAAGGATATTTGAGGATACAGGCTCCTCAGTGAGCATGTTCCATACCTCTCTAGAATGGATACAAACGTACAGACTTCCGATATCCTTTCCTGGGTATCAGGAGACTTAGAGAGATATCTGCAAAATGTTCGAGACTGCTGAAGAGCTGCCCTACAGGACCCAGGGGGTCTTGCCCTTCTCCAACCATTCAATAAATAGCACTCAGCGGAGATTCTGGCTGAGGAGACTTGTTTTCAAAACAACAGCTCTGAGCCAACCTACTTAAGTAGTTCCATATGTTTCTCCAGAGAGTTTATGGATTGTGGCCTTTGGAATTCTTTTGTTTATCACTGGGAATCCAAGCCCTGAAAGCTGCTAACCAGCCATGAGGTTTGCCGGTTATACAAGCTGTTGGACCTCTTAAGGACTTTGACATAAAGACCACTTTCCGTGGAATAAGAATTAGTGGTTTAAAAAGAGTGCACTTAACAGTATCATGTAAGTATCAGTTTCTGTATGCCTTTACTGGCCAGACTTTTTTTTTAAACTGGTCTGTGCTTACTTGTGTGTGCCTTTAAGGCCCTTAAAGGGAAATCTGAGCAGAGCCTTCAGAGACTTATAATCAGAGATGTCTTTTTTTAAAAAATGAATGACTATCTTCAGCAGATCTAAAACTGTGACAGAGTGATGGAACCTTCCCTAAGATGAGCCCTTTTCCCCAGAAAATGGAGACCCAAGGCACAGTCCTTGAAGCCACTGAGGACCCATCCTTCCTCTGGGCAACTTTCCCTTCTTTGCCTGCCCCACCCCCACCAGTACCCAGCTTGTAGTGACATTCTTCTACCCTTTACCCATCTAATACCAAACACATGGAGAATCTATCCTGTTTCCAGGAAAGAGGTTTCCATGGATTGCCCCACCAGCCTTAATAATAGATGCTATTTATTGAGCACTTTGTGCAAAGCACTGTACTCTTTTATACTTCATCCCCTTTAATCCTCACAATAGCCCAGTGAGATGGGTGCTATAATTATTCCTCATTTTACAGATAAGGAAATTGAAGCTCAGGGAGTCTGAGCAGTTTGCTTAAAGTTACTTAATACCTACATTAGCCTCCTACTTATAATTCCACTATGAGTGGCAGAGATGGGACATGAATTCAGGATGCCTGACTCGAAGCTCTTATCCACCATGCTCAATGCCCTCCCATTCTCTTAGGAAAGTACTTTCAACTTGATCTGTAAGCCTCTGTCCAGCTTGGAAATGCTATGGCTCTTTTCAAATGTCAGTTGTATTGCGATCCATGCTGTTTTTTTTGTTTTCCCATATAAAACAGTGCAGAAAGAGACTGGTCATCTCCCTTCACAAAGCAGTCTTTCACACATTTGAAATCACCCATGGTTCAATAAGAAGCTTCTTCACAGAGTGAACTGGCATGGCTGGTGCTGAAGGGTAACATCCTAGCAAGGCAGGTCTGAGACCTTTCAGTTCTGCCTGGTACATATTTCTTTGGGCTGACAGGTGAGTCAGCAGAAGTGAACAGACAACATACTATGTTTGGTTTTAACATGATGAGTCAGCCCCAGAATGTGGCCAGCTTCAGTGTAGCCCCTGAAGTTTTAACAGAATATTAATTGCCCTGTCACATCCCGTTCCACACAGCTGGGTGGGATTGCTACCAGCCTCGCCGTTGAGAAGTTACACATTTCAACCCAGCCCAGAAAGGTTTCCTGTGGTGGGTGAAATGACAACATGCACAAAGGTCAGACTCCAGATGTGGAAATCTGACTTTTTTTCTCTTCGGGAAAACACTGCCTCCTTACAGTCTCAGAAGATATTTAGAACGGGTTTAAGGCCGAAGTCTACTGAAAGATCCAAGTTCCTCTAACCTGGAGGATAGTTGTCTGTTTCATGTAAATTTGTCTAAAAGTCTGAGGCCACCTATTAAATTCCCAAACTGAAGGATCAGAGGAAGAGGGAGGTGTTTCTGAATGAGGGGACCTGAATGGAGAAGCTGGTGCTTGCTTCTGGAAGTTGGAAAGTACTGAAAGAGGAAGAATGGGTTATTTTTGGACTGACCTTGACTGGATAGAAACGCCAGGAGGTGGTGGTAAGAATACACAGTAATATGGTAGGGAGTTTATCATTCATTTGGTCATTGATCTATTTATTCCACAAAAATTCCTATCAGGTTTGCAAAGTTCATCCATATTATATTGAAAGAGAAAAAGAACATGTAGCTTCTTAATTTTTTGTGTATTAATTAAAATAATGTTCCTCCCAAGTTTTCACCACTGGATTCCAAGATGGGAATGAAATTTTAGTTCAGTTTGGTAAACTTAGTCCAATATTACGATCAGGTTAAACACAGCTTCCTTTCATCTTCCATATTTCTTCTCCCCACTTCTGCTCCTTGGCAAGTTGATCTCTGGGTATAAAGCTGGCAATGGATGGAGTCTGTGGCTCATAGGTGTTGTGACACTATCAGCAGAATAAGGAGGCTTTCCCGTTGTCACTGGTCACTGGCAGAAAGGTTGATGTGATCTGCTCCCTGGATGGGGAATCACTGAAAAATGTGGCATTATTTGATGTACTGGCATTCATCCTTGGAGCCCTGGTCATGAAGTCCATTCCTGTGGTGGTGAGGAGCGGCTGCTTTTGTTCTGACCCTGACCCCTTGCTGCTTCACTAGCACTCTCTGCTGGGGGAGTAGGGAAGGGAATTAGCTTTCAGATGAGATATGTCAGTGAACTTTTGTACCAGTGATACATCGTAACAAAATACCATTGAGCCCCCAGGGACATACAGCAATGAACATTCTTTTAGTTCAGAAGTTAGCAGTCTTTTTCCTTAAAGGGCCAGACAGTAAATATTTTAGGCTTCATAGGCTGTGCAGTCTCTGTCACAGATACCCAATTCTGCCCTTGTAGTGCAAAAGCAGCCATAAACAATATGTAAACAAATGCATGTGTCGATGTTCCAATAAAACTTTATTTATGGAACTGAAATTTGAATTTCATATAATTTTCAGACTATAAAATATTATTTAATGTGTTATGAAATGTTATTTTATTTTTTAAAACCATGAAATTGAATGGCCTGTGATTTTTTTTTTTTCCCATGGGCCATACAAAAACAGGTGGTGGGCGATTTGGCCCATGGACTGTATGTAGGTGGCTGACACTTGATTTAGCTCATGACTCTTCTTTGTATTGGGCTTGGTTTCTCTGGGCTGCGCTTGTTCATGAATCTGTGGTCATTTGTGAGTTGGCTCAGCAACTCTGCTGATTTAGGTGGGGTTCATTTACTTGTCTAAGGATTGGTGGGCTACTCTAGGATAGCCTTGGCTGTGTGGCAACCAGGATAACTTGGCTCTGCTACATGACTAGCCAGCAAGTTAGTCTGAACACGTTCTCATAGAAATGGCACACACACACGAGTACAAGTGGAAATGTGCAAGCACATTTTTATAGCCTCTGCCTGAATTATGTTTGCTAACACCCCTTTGGCTAGAGCAAGTCCCCTGTCTGATCCCAGTGTCAGGGGTAAGGCAGAAAATTCAACTCAAAGCAGGAGGGCACTGCCAAGGTACATTACAAAAATGAATACATGACTACAATCAATACCAAAGGTCCTAAATTAGGAGGAATTTTTAAAATATTCTACTTGTGACCTCTTCCTTTAGGTGTTAAGATAGACCAGGGTATGAATGTAAAAGTTATAAATGGGAGACATAGGCTTGTGAAACAAATAAGTGTAATAAGAGAGGATAGAATGTATGTAAAAGTGTAGAAGCATGAAAGAGCTATCTTTCTATCTCTTGGACTTCAAGGAGATCAAACCAGTCAGTCCTAAAGAAAATCAATCCTGCATATTCATTGGAAGGGCTATTGTTGAAGCTGAGACTCCATTACTTTGGCCACCTGATGCAAAGAGCCAACTCACTGGAAAAGACCCTGCTACTGGGAAAGATTGAAGGCCAAAGGACAAGGGGGTGACAGAGGGTGAGATGATTAGATAGTATCACCGACTCCATGGACATGAATTTGAGCAACTCCAGGAGATAATGGAAGACAGAGGAGCCTGGTGTGCTAGAGTCCATGGAGTTGCAAAGAGTCGGCTACAACTTAGCTACTGAACAACAACATCTATCTTCTAGCTATCTAAGATATATGTATCTTCTTTCCTTCCTTCTCTGATTTTTCCTCCTTTCTTCTTTAAAAATATATTTGAACTGGGTGAAAGGGGGAAAGTGGTGCCTCATATACTACAAACTCTGACTAAAGTTCTTGGCATCATGGAAAATTCCTTGATTTGTTTTGTAAAGGTTGGCTGTACCCCCAGATTCCACTGTTTCAAAGCAGAGATGTGTTTATATGGCTTAGGTTTTGTGTAAGGACTGTGGAGGATTCAGGTATAAAACATAATGTGCAGTCTTCCTAGCTTCCCAGTAGCAAAATAGAAAACTAAATCTATGTGCCTTTGAAGCTTATTGCAGTAAATTTGAGACCTTACAATTTAAAATGAAAATCAAATGTATTTGGAATTAAATATAATAGCTTTCAGAGTGGAATATTTTTAAAAGCATAAAACCAAAAAGGTTCTGTATTTATATTCGCTAAATGTTAATGGTTTGCCCTTTTCCTTATCTCCTAAGTCCTGCTGTCCAAGAGCCCTTGATTCTTTGGTTAGAATCAATGATGTCATCTAAAAGGAATGTTTGGAGCTCTTTCCTACCTCCACCCCAGTATTTCACATGGCATTAGCTTAACTAGGAAAACAGGCTTTGAAACTAGTTAGAAAAGAATGATTATTTGTGTTTTGCTTTTATATTTTGCTGCTTTCCCCTCTAGATTATCTAGTTTAAAAGGAACTTTCATCATCCTTGCAGTTTCATGTTGGTCAGATATTTTGTCCTGGTAATTTCCCTCATTTTTTTGACATTACGTTAGCAAAGGAAATACAAAAGGGTCTGAAATAAATCATGCCTCACTTTGCCGACAAAGGTTCGTGTAGTCAAAGTTATGGTTTTTCCAGTAGTCATGTATGATAATGAGAGTTGGACCCTAAAGAAGGCTGAGCGCTGAAGAATTGATGCTTTTGAACTGTGATACTGGAGAAGACTCTTGAGAGTCCCTTAGACTGCAAGGGAGATAAAACCAGTCAATCCTAAAGGAAATCAACCCTGAATATTTATTGGAAGGACTGACGCTGAAGCTGAAGCTCCAGTCCTTTGGCCACCTGATGGGAAGAGTGACTCATTGGAAAAGACCCTGAAGCTGGGAAAGATTGAGGGCAAAAGAAGAAGAGGGCAGCAGATGATGAGATGGTTAAATAGCATTTCTGACTCAATGGACATTTGAGCAAACTTTGAGAGATGATCAAGGACAGGGAAGCCTGGCATGCTACAGTCCATAGGGTTGCAAAGAGTCAGACACAACTGAGTGACTGAATAACAATAAATGAGTTAACCGTATGCTTGGGAGCTCTCCTTTTACCCCAGTTCTGTAGGCAGCTACTCAGCTGAGGTAATCTCATCCAGGCCCAGAACTTTATACACAATGAACATGCTCATGGCCTGAGTCATATCTCCAGCTCTGATTTTGCTCATACTTTTAGATTTGTATATACAACTATTGTTTAACTCAGGAGACTCTTGGATGTCTAACAGTCAACTTCAGACTCAACATGGCTAAAAGATACTCTTGATTCTACATACACTCCATTTACTTGTTCCTCTCTCAAACTCCCCATTACCAGTAAATAGTACCACTGTTTACTCAATTGCTTTGTCAAATTCCTAGGAGTCACCCATCATCCTTCACTTTATTTTATACCTTACCTATCATCCATCATTATGTCCTGGAGCTTCACACTGTATCTAAAGCTGACCACTTCTCAATGCCTCCACTACTACAGCTCAACCATGCCACTGTTACAGTCTCCTAATAGTCTCTCTGTTTTCTTCTATAGCCATTCTTTCTACAGCAGTTGGAGAGATCGAGTAAAGATCAATCTACTGTCACACTTACATTTATTTTATGGTTTCTTTTCACTTTGAAATAGAGTGTAAGCTCCTCACCAATGCCTGCAAGGACCCACACTTCAGTCTTCCTCCTCCCATTCCTTGTCTCAGCCTCTATTTTTACCTGCACATTCTGTCCCTCGATCTGCCCAAGGCACTCATGTCTCTAGGCCTTTGCTCTTCCCAGATGAAATGTTCTTTTCCCAGAAGTTTACCTGGTTGCTTTCTTTTCAACATGCAGGTCTAATATGTAGTCCTTAGACTACAGTCCTTTTGGACTGTCCTAGCAGAAGCAATAGTACTTTTCTTCCCCCATCACACTGTCCTGTTTTAATAACTATTTTATTTTCTTCTTAGCACTTAAAACTCTTCAAAATACTTTTGTGTTCTGGCTGTTACTAGCATGTAAACTTCAAGCTAGTGGAGGTGATGGAATTCTAGCTGAACTATTTCAAGTCCTAAAAGATGATGCTATTAAAATGCTGCATTCAATATGCCAGCAAATTTGGAAAACTCAGCAGTGGCCACACAACTGGAAAAGATCAGTTTTCATTCCAATCTTAATGAAGGGCAATGCCAAAGAATGTTCAAACCACCACACAATTGTACTCATTTCACACGCTAGCAAGGACATGCTCAAAATTCTCCAAGTCAGGCTTCAACAGTACGTGAACCGAGAACTTCCAGATGTACAAGCTGGATTTAGAAAAGGCAGAGGAACCACATATCAAATTGCCAACATTAGCTGGATCATAGACAAAGCAAGAGAGTTCCAGAGAAACATCTACTTCTGCTTCATTGACTATGCTAAAGCCTTTGACTGTGGATCACAACAAACTGTGAAAAATTCTTAAAGAGGTGGGAGTACCAGACCAACTTACCTGCCTCCTGAGAAACCTGTATGCAGGTCACAAAGCAACATTTAGAGCTGGACAAGGAAAAATGGACTGGTTCCAAATTGGGAAAGGAGTATGTCAAGGCTGTATATTGTCACCCTGCTTATTTAACTTACGTGCAGAGTAGATCATGTGAAATGCCAGTCTGGATGAAGTTCAAGCTGGAATCAAGATTGCCAGGAGAAATATCAGTAACCTTAGATATGCAGATGACACCCCCTTATGGCAGAAAGCAAAGAGGAACTAAAGAGCCTCTTGATGAAGGTGAAAGAGGAGAGTAAAAAAGCTGGCTTACAACTCAACATTAAAAAAACGAAGATCATAGCATGTGGTTCCGTCATTTCATTGCAAATAGATGGGGAAACAGTAGAAACAGTGACAGACTATTTTCATGGGCTCGAAAATCATTGTAGATGGTGACTGCAACCATGAAATTAAAAGACACTTGCTCCTTGGAAGAACAGTTATGACAAACCTAGACAGCATATTAAAACCAGAGACATCCCTTGGCCAACAAAGGTCCATATAGCCAAAGCTACAGTTTCTCCAGTAGTCATGTGTGGATGTGAGAGTTGGACCATATATAAGGCTGAGTGCCCAAGAACTGATACTCCTAAACTGTGTTGTTGAAGAAAACTCTTGAGAGTCCCTTGCACAGCAAGGAGATCAAACCAGTCAATCCTAAAGGAAATCAACTTTGAATATTCATTGGAAGGACTGATGCTGAAGCTCCAATCCTTTGGCCACCTTGTGCCAAGAATTGACCCTTTGGAAAAGACCCTGATGCTAGGAACGATAGAAGGCAGGAGGAGAAGGGGGACAGCAGAGGATGAGATGGTTGGATGGTATCACCGACTCAGTGGACATGAGACTGAGCAAGCTCCAGGAGTTGGTGATGGACAGGGGAACCTGGCGTGCTGCAGTCAATGGAGTCAACAAGAGTCAGATATGACTGAAAGACTGAATGACAACAACAGCAAAACTTCATGAGAACTTGATTTTGTCTGTTCATTTTGGTATGCCTGGCACCTAGAAGGTGCTTAGTACAATGTGAGTAAGCAATATTTGCCAACTTAATGAAAAAACACTAATGGGGACTTCTCTGGTGGTTCAGTGGCTAAGACTCCCAGATCCAATGCAGGAGGGCTGGGTTCGATCCCTGGTCAGGGAACTAGATCCCCAAATCTGCAATTAAATGATCCCACATGCTGCAACAAAGATCTGGCACAGCCAAAGAAATATATACATTAAAAAAAAAACAACAACGCTAATGAGGGAGGATTTATCTTGATGATCTCAAGTTTCTTTTTAAAGCCTGCAGTGAGTGTTGAATTCTCCCAGATACAGATGCCTTTCTCTTACTTGTAGCTCTTAAGAAGCAGGCCCATGTTGCTAAGCCCCCGGTTCCTACTAACTCATGCTCTTATTTTCTCTTCACCAGCATTACATCCACCAAACATTCATCTCACTTCCATCATTTGCCAGGCACTCTTCTAGGCCCTGGGGAGGTAGACATGAATAAAGCACACATAAACACCTGCTTTCACGCAGCTTAAGCCCTATGTATTTGGCCTATGTTTACCCTTGTCCACGCCTCTACACCACACAAATGTGAGAGAATCAGCTTTGTACCAGGGTCGTGTCGATGGGAATTGGTCTAAACAGTGCACTTTGTTTTTCAATCACTAAGTTGTGTCTGACTCTTTCTGACTCCATGGACTGCAGCACGCCAGGCTTCCCTATCCTTCACTATGTCTTAGAGTTTGCTCAACTGATGTCCACTGAGTCGATGATGCCATCCAACCATCTCATCTTCTGTCTCCCCCTTTTCTTGCCTTCTATCTTTCCTAGCATTAGGGTCTTTTCCAATGAGCTGGATCTTAGCATCAGGTGGCCAAAGGATTGGAGCTTCAGCTTCAGCTTCAGTCCTTCCAATGGGTATTCAGGGTTGATTGCCTTTAGGATTGACTGGTTTAATCTCCTTGCTGTCCAAGGGACTCTCAGGGGTCTTCTCAACACTACAGTTCAAAAGCATCAATTCTTGGACACTCAGCCTTCTTTATGGTCCAACTCTCACATCCATACAGTGCATAAGTTTCCCTTGTTTATCAGAAATGTGAGGGATTCCCAACTGGATTGCTTGCTCGACCCATAAAGGAGCAAGTGAGACAGTTGCCAGTGTAGTCCCAGGATGGCCTTAGTGGGGTGCAAGCAGCAGAACAACAGGTCTGCTTGGCACGAATGCATGGGCTCGTGCTGGCAGCTTTATCAGTGCTGTTTAAGAAGTATGTGCACGTGTGTGTTAGTCATTCAGTCATGTCCAACTCTTTGCAGCCCCATGGACTGTAGCCTGCCGGGCTCCTCTGTCTATGGGATTCCCCAGGCAAGAATACTGGAGTAGGTTGCCATTCCCTTCTACAGGAGATGTTCCTGACCCAAGAATCAAACCTGCCTCTGCTGCATTGCAGGCAGATTCTTTACCATCTAAGCTACCAGGGAAGCCCTTGCTCAGTCATGTCCAACTCTTTGCGACCTCATGGACTGTAGCCCACCAGGTTCCCCCATCCATGGGATTCTTCAGGCAAGAACACTGGAGTGAATTGCCATTTCCTTCTCCAGGGGATCTTCCCGACCCGGGGATCGAACCCAGGTCTCTCGCATTTCAGGCAGACACTTTAACCTCTGAGCCACCAGGGAAGAAGTATGCTGCTGCTACTGCTAAGTCACTTCAGTCGTGTCCGACTCTGTGAGACCCCATAGATGGCAGCCCACCAGGCTCCCCCCGTCCCTGGGATCCTCCAGGCAAGAACACTGGAGTGGGTTGCCATTTCCTTCTCCAATGCAGGAAAATGAAAAGTGAAAGTGAAGTCGCTCAGTCTTGTCCGACTCTTAGCGACCCCATGGACTGCAGCCCACCAGGCTCCTCCGTCCATGGGGTTTTCCAGGCAAGAGTACTGGAGTGGGGTGCCATTGCCTTCTCCGGGAAGAAGTATAGGTGAACTTAATTAGAGCTTGGGAGCACAGCCATGGGTGCAGCATCTGCTTCCCACTCAAAGGGTTTCATTTGGCCAGAGCTGTTGTCCTTGATTTGTCTTTGCTGTCTGTGGGCTTAGCTGTTTTCTAAACCTGAAATTATAGTGAGATCACTAGTAACACTGTTAGACACCATTTTTAATTAGAAAACTCCTGTGCAGTCCAAGTAAACTACATTGTGAGGCTAGAGCTTTTGTCTCAAAGAATAGCTAACTGCCAGGCTAGCATATAACTTAAAAACAAAACAAATCCACCATATTTAGAATCATTTCATTGTCCTAAAGAGTCAAGTTGTTTCTCTACAAAAAACTACCAAAACAAAGAGAGTCCTTCACTTGACAATATCCTTTAAGGCTGCCATTCTGTCTACCATGAATGACAGGGTGGTGGAGTCCTCAGAGGTCACAAAGACAGGACATTCCAAAGCCCACATTTGCCAATACTCCCTTTTCTTGTGCACAGGCCAACTCTTATCACCTCCCCCACCCTCCTCCCTCCCTGTCCTTGTAACCTCACTGCTTGGCAAGTTAAATGTGATCTTAAGGGCCCGGTGAAGTGATGTTCTGGAATTTAGGGCGGATTAGATGTGTATTCCCAGATGGGCTGCTTCTTGTAAGTGATCAAGCCTCTTGATATTTTAAGTATTTGCCATCTCTCTTGAGACTGAGCAGATTAATGATGAAAGGAGGGTTTCCCCACCCTCCCTCCTCAGCCATTGAACTTCCTGCTGCGAGAGTTCTTCCTCCGTATTTGTCACATCACAGTCACTTGCACATAGAAGGCATTTGTTTTTCAAGGCCCAGGGACAACACTCTTTTTCTTTTCCCTGCTAAGGCTGACATATACTTCCTCTTATAGGCAGAGCTGTCCTTAGTATCACTATGCCCTTCTGACCCTTAGGTATGAGACATTGGTGCCTGCTAGTAAGTTCTTTCACCTTGTAATTTTTAGGTTACCTCTGAATAGTCCATTATAAACATAACAAAAGGAACAGTATATGTGATTATATTAGTTTTAGAAGGACAGGTTCATAGCTTGCAGCTGGAGACACTAAATTTGCCTTAAGTTTGTTGTGCTTTTTAAATAACTGCTGAGATGTCTCATATAGAGTCTAAATTCAGTTTATTGAGTGCCTAAGAATTTGGCTATGGAGCATTATTTTAAACTCATAGCTTTGTATAATTTTAGTTACTTGATTATATTCACGTAAGAGTCTCCTTTCCTCTCTGTAGATGCTCTTTAGGGTCTTTTGGTTCTAAACAGTTTGATTCCAAATAGTTTGCCTTTGGGGTTTGTGTGGATCATTTTTAGTCTGTGGAAATCCTGAGGTGTAAGAATGGCTGTTTCTTTGTTCATCTTTAAGATGGTTTGCTTGTGGGTGTTTTCCCACCTCCTTAGGAGTGATAATTGAGTTATTGTTCTGTTATTTAAGGCCATTCATTTAAGGGTAGTCCTTTTGTAGGTGATTACTCAAAATCTGTCAGCTGCCACCAAAATACGATACACTCTCACACTTTACTTCAGAGCAGGGGTCTGCTCAATTGCTTCTTGTCAAAGTTTCTGAGATCTGAGCTTTCCCCATCATTTCTTGATCTTACAAATTGAAGTTTTTATTAAATCACAGGAACTTCATGGGAAAACAGCATTATGTGAAATATTCATTCATCACAGTAATGGTGTGATTGAGGAATCTCAGCAGCTGCCCTAAGTCCAGGGTTGTGAGAATACAATTAAAATGTTAACGTGTTTTGTGAAACACTTTTCTGTAGTGCTCAGCTTTCAAAGTAATGAGGAACTGTACATGGTGCTTAAGTATTAATATAATCTCCTACTTGAAGCCCTGTTGTAAGTTTAATGATGAGAAATATCTTTTTTCTCTGACAAATTCAAACATATTGACATTATGGATTTTGATAGTTGCTGAAATTCCTAGGTTTAGTCTCAAAGTAAATCTTCAGAATATTGAATTCAAAGATTCTCAAAAGTTTATGTGGATAAGAATCCTCTGGTGAACTTATTAAAAATGCAGATTTGGCTCAATTGCTGATGACTTTTAGGTAGCACAATGATTTTGACTATTATAAACAGCTGTGAATGTTTTAGGTTGGGTCATTGTGGTGAACATACGTATGTGTTTCTGTGGGGCATATAGCTGGGAGTGAAATTTTGGCATTATCAGTTAGCCACATATTCAGTGTTAGTAGAATACTGACTCATTTGAAAAGACCCTGATGCTGGGGAAGATTGAAGATGGGAAGAGAAAGGGATGACAGAGGATGAGATGGTTGGATGGCATCACCAACTCAATGGACATGAGTCTGAGTAAACCCCAGGAGTTGGCAATGGACAGGAAGGCCTGGCATTCTGCAGTCAATGGGGTCGCAAAGAGTTGGACACAACTGAGCAACTGAAATGAACTGAACTGAACTGAGAATACTGACAAAGAGTGTTCCAAAGTGATTATACCAATTTAGAGTCCCTCTTTTTTCCACATCCTCACCAACACTTGGTATTTTCTGTTTTAATTTTAACCATTCTGGTGGTTATATACAGGTATTTCATTATCATTTAAATTTAAGTTCAGTGAGTAAACAGCTTTTGGTATAATTACACAGTGGAATACCATTCAGCCAAAGAGAATGAACAGTCTACAGCTACATGCAACAATATGGATGAATATCATAAATATAATTGATAAAGGAAGCCAGACAGAAAAGAATGCATACTGTATGATTCCATTTATAGACTTCAAAAAATCAAAACCTCAGATGAAACTAATCTGTGGCCTTAGAAGTTAAGATAATGGTTAACCCTGAGGTGGGGAAATGGGTTGTGAGTAAAAGGGAGCAGAAGGGGACCATATTGGTGATATTCTGTTCTTGATCTGAGAGCTGGTCTTTGAGACAGGTTTAGCTGTGAAACTTCAGCAAGGTGCCCATTTATGGTGAGTGTACTCATCTGTATGTATAATAAACTTTTATTAAAAAGCTTTATCGAGTACAGATTTTCAGGCCCTTATGATGAAAAGTGTGTTCCTTTGATGGGACTGGGGAGTTTGCATGCTTAAGAAGCACATAAGTGTTTGGGAGGCAGGTGACCTCAAAGTGCACTCTGAGAAACACTGGTGAAGGGGTTTAGAACAAGGCTGTCCCAGATGTGCCACTTTGACATGTAGACTGTTCTGAGCTAAAGGCAATCCACACCCAGCAGATTTTATATTTTACCTTCCCCTTCATTGTCTGAAAGAAACTAGGTAGAAGGCCTGGTCTAGGAAGAGACCTGTTACCACAGATAATTACACAGAATATGGGCTGGGTGTGGTAAGCAGGGGGTGAGAACGGCTGAGCTGGAGATCCAGTTCCTCCCTGTTTCATTGTGTTTGCATGGAGTATTTGTTACCAAACATTTGGACTTCCCATCTTGCAAAGAATTGTTTTTTTTCCCTCTTGAAGTGCCAGATCCCTACCCTCTTTTCCTTGATTCAAAATGGCATATATGCCTTAACTGCCTAACTGCTTGTGGGCCTCATATTCTTATGGGGCCCTTGTACATAAGTAGTTAAATTGATTTTTCTCCTGTTAATCTGTCTTATATTAATTTGATTATTAGACCAACCAAAGAACCCAGAAGAGTAGAGGAAAAATTTTTATTCCCTCTGCATTGGTAATTGCATTCAGTGCAGTGATTTTGAAAGCATTCATCAGCCCTTCAGAATAATTTAATCAGCTGCTTTGTACACTGCAGTTACTTTAGATCATTTCAGACCACTCCCCCACCGCCACCCCCCCACCCCCTCGGCCACCTTTCATCTTCTGAGAGTGAATCAGTCCTGGAAAATGAAAACACCGAGTGAGCTTCACGTGGGAAAGAGCTGCAGCTTATACTTGATGTGGAAAGGACAATCAAGTGAGAAATAAATCCATTAGGTGGGAAGAGAAAACCCATCAACGGCTGGAATCATAGAAACTCTCTCTGGGAGGAGGACTGATCATTTCTGATGAAAGCCCATTTCACTTATTTAGCCAAGAGTGATAAAGTATGTCTGTGTCTGAGGCATTTGGTGGAGGCTCTGTAAAAACTAGGTTAAGGACTCAATCAAAATCTCTTCCAATTACATGAGGGAGGAAGCTCAGAATGCAAATAACTATAAAGCTATTGCTTGTTGTGACTAAAAAGTCCCCCACATGGTAAGGCCTGAATCAGTTTTCATTTCATCACTAAGGGGAAAACAGAGCTACCAGACACAATTACAGGCAAGTTTTTAAGGGGAACAAAAGGAATGGGAAAAACCATCACTCAGTGCTTGTTTAGAGCTTGCTCTATCCACCAAATCCTGAGAAAGAAAATGTTCTCAAATGTCAAGAGGGAAGTGGTTCTTAACCAATTAAAAAAATCCTCAGCTTTTAAAGGGACCATTATTTTCCATGGAAATATGGGCGTATAGACAATATTAGCTACAGGCAAGCTGATATTAAGCTGATATTCACTGATGTGGCTGTACCAGTTGTTTAAAAAAAATTGAAATACTTTCATACCTGTGGTAGGGTTCCCTGAGAGCCCCTCTCCACTTCCACACTTCCTGGCTCCTCTAGACCTCTGGACAATACAGCAACTAAGGAGTTGATGTTGGGCAGTCCTGGAACTGCCAGCTCTCTTCAGCCCTAAGCTACCTCAGAGGTCTTTGCTCTGTGGTAATACCTGTGCAGAAGTAGCCTTGTTTGGGAGGGTAGGCTGAGGGACCCTATCCGTGGTCCTCTCATTCTCTTTAGGTTTTCACTGACCTCCCTCCTGCAATGCTACTTCCCTTGCAATTTGTCATTCTTTAGCAATTTCTCACTAAAGTTATATTCTTAGGCAATGACGGATCAATAATTAAAAATGTAGATATTTTGTTATTAGATTAACCTTTGACTCTGTCAGTCCTCGATATCCAACAGCTTACTGATTCACTCACTCACTCACTCTCTCACTCATTCAGCAAACATGGGGATGACCAACCCATAAATAGATAATTTTGGTGCAGTAGTAGAGCTATGCCAAAGTATAACAGGAACATAAAGATTATGACGGGACTACCATCTAAGATAGCCTGAGATGGGTCAAGAACGACTTCCTGGAATGGGGGTTTGAGCCTAGTCTTAATTGAAGAATAGAAATTAGGTGGATGACGATACAAAAATAGAGGAAATTTTGGACAGAGGATTGTATGAATAAGTGAGAAAGATAGTATGTGCAGACAACATAGTATAAAGTGTGAGAATAAAGTTGGTAGGAAGTGAGACCTAAGAGGAAGGTGGGGTCAGGAACACTGCCAAGGAGTTGAGATTTGATTGTGTAAGTTAGAGGCTTTTTAGCTCACTAGGTATAACTAAATAATGTGTTACTAATAATAAAGTGTTAGTTTTGTGATGGCTTTACTCCTTTAAAAACTTAAATTAGAGCAAATTCAAGGTTATCCCCATAATATAGTGACTCTCTCCCACTGGCATTCCATATGTTTTTTGAGAAAGAGAGAAAGAAAGGGCTCAAGCTAGGGCTAGGAGCCAGGGCTTGAGAATAACTCTCTGCTCAACTCATCCAAGCAGCAAGCTAGCTCATGGCATTAACAAATCACCTCTGCATTTTATCTTCTTATCAAGATTTTGGGGCTTCATCAAATATGGGTACATCCAGAGGACAATGCACCTCCATGTGTGTATATTACCCATTTTGTTGGTCATGAGAGAACCATGGACACAGAATTCAAAGCTGTGGAAGGTTTCCCATGCTGTGGGCTCACATGCATTTTATGGCAATTCCTCTGGCTTCACAGAGCAGTGATTGGACATCCTGTGGGCAAGGAACTCTCAGCCACACACTTCCAAAGTAGTTATTTTTCACGTAAATTACATATGTTTATTGCTGTGCTAATATTGTGCCCATTTAAAAACATCTTCCAAAATGGAAACTGTAAAAGAAGAAGAAAATGAGATTAAAACATTTAGAATAATTAGAATAATTTTTATTTTCTTATAAAAACCTCATGATTGAATGTGTCTATTTTTAAAAATCTTGGTTTATACTTGTGATACTATGATTTGTAGGTCTTGCACTAAAGTTTATCTCAGTTTTGGTTTTAATGGCTGATGTAGTGGAAAAGGACTCATAAAGTAATGTTGACCCCAGAAGAAATACACTTCCCAAGTCATGAGACTCAGTTCTAGTTCTATCGAGAAATTACATAATCGTTTTGTTGAAATTCAAGTCAGTAAATTTCCTTTATCCCTGGTATCAATCAATTGTTCTTGTAAGCTAATTGGCATGGGTATGTATTTTTCATAGTGTTAACAGCTTCAATTTTTAAACCTCTGTTTAAAAATTATAAAAATAGGTTGATAAATTCTGTGTCTATCCCAGATCTTTAAAGTGTTCTGTACAAATGTTCGTATACATGATGCCTTTATATCATTTTGGCAGTAATACCACAAAATGATGGAAACATTTCCAAACATTCTTTTCAAATTTCTCTTCAGCAGGGGTTTCTTTTGAAAAGCAGTTTTTGTTTTTGTTTTTTGTTTTTTCCTGTTCTCATTCATTGTCAAACTGTTACCTTTATTTTGAAGCTACTATGTGGTTTTTGTTTATTTGCTTTTGTTTTTGTTTTCAGAAACAGCTGGGAGACAGTGTACTAATACTATCAAAGAAAAGGCAGCAAACGTAGGCTATTTGTCTTTTGTAAAAGAAAAATATGCCTCTTATTTAAATTTGGCAGTTTAAAAATTGTCCTTATTGGATGTTGGAATGGGTGAGAGGAAGGAGTCCAGAACAAATTCTGAACTTTCCAGTGTGGGCATTTGCCTGAATGTGGTGTCACCAGATGAGGTAGATGGAGGAGAGGATGAGAACCAGTTCAGGAAGATAATGAGACAGCAGTGGATCTTTGAGCTTGCTGAATTCAGATGCCTAGAGGACTTTCTGCTCTTACTTCATGCCCAGCTCATCCCTGGCTTTATGCCCAAACTTCCTTTTCCTCTGTTTGCCTATGTTGGTGGCACCACCATCTCCCAGTCACTTAATACTACAAACTTTTGAGCCATATGTGACTCGTCCTTTCATTTTCACCTGTATCCAATACGTAACTAAGATCTTTCCTTTGTCATTTGTTCATGCTATACATATATTTATTGAGCACCTGATAAGTGCCAGGGGCTTCCCGCATAGCTCAGTCATTAAAGCATCTGCCTTCAATGCAGGAGACCTGGGTCGGGAAAGTTCCCCTGGAGGATGAAATGGCAACCCACTCCAGTGTTCTTGCCTGGAGAATCCCAGGGATGGCGGAGCCTGGTGGGCTGCGGTCTATGGGGTTGCACAGGGTCGGACACGACTGAAGCGACTTATCAGCTTAGCAGCAGCAGAAGAAAATTAAAAGTGAGTGCTGTAATCCTGCCTGGGTGGTTGCTATAGAGGAGCTATCCCGGAGGTGCCATTTAGGGTGTGTCTGAAAGTCCATGCACTAGCCATAGGGGAAGGAGCTTTCCAGGCAGAAGGGCTCAAGCCCTGGATGCTCCAGGAGGTCCTGGCACAGAAGGCTAGTGTAGCTGGGGCTTGGTGGCAGTGGGGTAATCCTGATAGTCATGACTTTTAAATCTCTGCTACTAGATTCCTGTGCTCCATCATCTCATATGTGGCCTATTGCTTTCACTCTCTTCTCCAAACTATTTTTCATATGGATGCCTAATTAGCCTGGAATTTTCACATCATTCTACCATGGTAAAAAGGCCTTCAGAAGTTGAGGAGTAGCAGGCTGACCTTTGGAGGTCAAAAAAGACAGGCAGTTCTGCACTTGGGGTGTTTGCTTCCTGTGAGATTTCCCAGCAGCCTTGGAAGGAAATAATGTTTGTCTCTTGTCACCCTCTAGTATTTAACCACCTGTGTGTTCGCTTTCCAGTGGTTTTGTTGTTATTTAGTTGCTAAGTTGTATCTGACTATCAACCCCATGGACTGTAGCCCGCCAAGCTCCTCTGTCCATGGGATTTCCCAGGCAAGAATACTGGAGTGAGTTACCATTTCCTTCTCCAGGGAATCTTTCTGACCCAGAGACTGAACCCATGTCTCCTGCATTGGCAGGTGGATTCTTTATCACTGAACCACCATGGAAGCCATTTCTAGTGGTTTAAACAACACAAATTTATCCTTTTACTGTTCTAGGAGTCAGAAGTCTGAAATGGCCTTACTGGGGTAACATCAATATGCCAGCAGGGCTGTATTCCCTTCTGGAGGCTGTTTCCTTGTCTTTTTCAGCTTCTAGAGGTCTCCCACATTCCTTAGCTTGTGGCCTCTTCTTGCATCTTCAAAACCAGCAAGGTAGCTTCTTCCAGTCTCTCATTGACTCTGACCTTCACTCTCTCACTTCCTACTTCTTGTAAGGACTTATAAGTGATTACACTGGATAGGATGAAAGTGAACTCTCAAAGTGAACTCACTGATAACCTTGTTTCTCCCTTATTGTGTCACATAATGTATTCACAAGTATCAGGGATTAGGATATGGACATCTTTTGGGGTCATTGTTTTGCCTATGACACCAAGCTTTGTTAGATATCTGTGAGTCAAGGGGACTTCCTACAAATGGAAAACCCACTAAGACTAAGAGAAGGCCAGTCATGGGACTCTGATTGCTTTGGTTCTGTACACATAGTGAATCTATGCCCATCAGTGGAGCAGGACTGTTATATTTTCCTGTAAGGGCAACTGAACATGGGATGATGAGAATAACAGCCATTGCTATTAATAAAGATCACTGACCTTTAAGGTACCTCCTCACCCTGAGAGTTTATGATCTTCCTATTTGATGAAATGACACCCAAATGAGAATGCACTTGGAAGGTGTGGTTATGGAAATAGAGGAAATCATATTAGATAGCATAAGTTCTAAACTCTCAGAAGATTTATTATTAAGATTTATTTTAATGAACACATCTGTTTTCCCCACACTTGGGTTATTTATAGGTGAAGAGGTACCAGAATGTTCCTCAGTGAGACATTCTTCTGCTCTCTTCAACCTCTAAGTTATGTCTATATTCTAAGGAAACTATTCTTTGGCAGGAAATCCAAGTGAGCTGCCATTAAATTGATTTCCATTGGATAGTGATCATATGTCCTGAGTTTATGGAAAAGTTATTGCATATAATTTTATTCTCCTCAGTAAAGAATTAATTAAATATATAACTAAGCTCAATTAATTTTATACCTTGGTAAGATTTTTCATACAAATAATTTCACAAATTAGAACCAGATACTCTGTCTTAATCCATCTTAATTTCAGTTTGAGGAAGTATAGTCAATATATCTTCCTAGTGGTGGAATTTTTGCCTGAATAATCATATTGCTACAAAACATTCTTAGTATAGCTAGAGACAAACAAGACTTACTTCTAGGCTCTTTGTACAAGCAACAAATTGGTATTTGATAATACATTTATTTTGAAAATAGGTAAAAGGAAGAAATGTTAAGAACAATGATAGCTAATATATATTAAACACCTGACATAACTTAGGCACTGTACTAAGTGCTTTACACATATGGCACTTAGGTTTCAATCTTAAAAATGGAGTATCTCCTCCTTACCTTTATTATGGATAGAGAGGCTGAGACACTCAGAGCAATGTGGAGAGGCTGAGACACTCAGAGCAATGTTTCCTAATAATGTATAAAGCTGGAAAGGGGAAAATTGATATTTGGATTAATTCACTATTTCCTAAAACTGCTTTAATCTTAAAACTTTCTTCATCTAAGCTCCTCAAGGAGGAGGAGAGACTTTGGAATTTAGGTGAGTTTTAACAGGGAGGAGGTTGGGGTAACTGGGATGGGAAGGCCAACACAGCTGAGGTGGGACTATAGTGGTGTTCTAAAGGGATAGGAACTGGACTGCAGAGAGAACCTATGAGAATATATCACCAGATCAGGATCCAGGGACCTCTGTGTCTGGGATCAGAGATCTTGCTTTGGCATCTTTTGTGATGAAGACCTGATCTGCCACTCCAATCTGACCCATTTCAGAAAATAGCTCATCCTTCTCCCAGCCACTCAAACCTTAGCTTGGAGTCATCTATACTTCCCCTCCTTTTTCCCCTCCTCAAATCCTACTCATCAGCAAGTTCTGATTGTCCTATTTAAAATATATCTAGAACCTGGACTCTCCTGTCCTGTCCATCCTAATAACCACCACCTTCCTTGGTCCAAAGATTCATCTACTCCTGTTCTCCTGAACTGACATAACAACTCCCCAGATACTGCCCTGCTTTCACTCCTACTTTCCTAAAATTCTACCATAAAGTCAGCTTTTTTTTAATTAAAAAAAATTTTTTTACTTTATTTTGCTTTACAATACTTTATTGGTGTTGCCGTGCACTGACATGAATCAGCCATGGGTGTACATGAGTTCCCAATCCTGAACACCCCCCTCCCACTTCTCACTCCATATCATCTCTCTGGATCATCCCTGTTCACCAGCCCAAAGCATCCTGTATCCTGTGTTGAACATAGACTGGTGATTCATATCTTACATGATAGTATACATGTTTCAATGCCATTCTCCCAAATGATCCCACCCTCTCCCTCTCCCACAGAGTCCAAAGGTCTGTTCTAAACATCTGTGTCTCTTTTGCTGTCTCACATAGAGGGTTATCATTACCATCTTTCTAAATTCCATATATATGCATTAGTATACTGTATTGGTGTTTTTCTTTCTGCCTTACTTCACTCTGTATAATCGGCTCCAGTTTCATCCACCTCATTAGAACTGATTCAAATGTATTCTTTTTAATGGCTGAATAATACTCCATTGTGTATATGTACCATGGCTTTCTTATCCATTCATCTGCTGATGGACATCTAGGTTGCTTCCATGTCCTGGCTATTATAAACAGTCCTGCGATGAACACTGGGGTACCCGTGTCTCTTTCAACTCTGGTTTCCTCAGTGTGTATGCCCAGCGGTGGGATTGCTGGGTCATAAGGCAGTTCTATTTGCCGTTTTTGAAGGAATCTCCACACTGCTCTCCATAGTGATTGTACTAGTTTGTGTTCCCACCAACAGTGTAAGAGGGTTCCCTTTTCTCCACACCCTCTCCAGCATTTATTGCTTGTAGACTTTTGGATCGCAGCCATTCTGACTGGTATGAAGTGGTACCTCATTGTGGTCTTGATTTGCATTTCTCTGATAATGAGTGATGTTGAGCATCTTTTCATGTGTTTGTTAGTCATCTGTATGTCTTCTTTGGAGAAATGTTTATTTAGTTCTTTGGCCCATTTTTGATTGGGTCATTTATTTTTCTGGAGTTGAGCTGCATACATTGCTTGTATATTTTTGAGATTAGTTGTTTGTCAGTTGCTTCACTTGATATTATTTTCTCCCATTCAGAAGGCTGTCTTTTCACCTTGCTTATAGTTTCCTTTGTTGTGCAGAAGCTTTTCATTTTAATTAGATCCCATTTGTTTATTTTTGCTTTTATTTCCAGTATTCTGGGAGGTGGGTCATAGAGGATCCTGCTGTGATTTATGTCGGAGAGTGTTTTACCTATGTTCTCCTCTAGGAGTTTTATAGTTTCTGGTCTTATGTTTAGATCTTTAATCCATTTTGAGTTTATTTTTGTGTATGGTGTTAGTCAGCTTTTAAAAACATAAATCAGATGATGTCTTCGTCTCTCCTCCTAATATTCCTTGACATATTCCTACTGCATTTAGAATAAAATCCCAATCCCTTAAAAGGGCATACAAGGCCCTAGGTAAGCTGGACTTTGTCCCCTTCTCTGAAGCCCCCTGGGATTCTGTATGTCCTTTCCCATCTCAGGACCAACGTAGAACCTGGGTTGCCTCAGCTGGGATCACTGCTTTCCTTAGATATTTGACATCACCTCTTTAAAGAAGCCTCAGGTAAGCACACCTTCGCATGTCTCTCAAATACTCTATCACATCACTCTTTACATTTTGTTGTTGTTT
Organism: Nanger dama; assembly: GCA_917880005.1. NCBI lineage: Eukaryota > Metazoa > Chordata > Mammalia > Artiodactyla > Bovidae > Nanger > Nanger dama. Next base: position 29,963,217 of record CAKJTW010000009.1, on the reverse strand, counting down.
TTCGGCAGTCATTCCAAACTATTATTATTTTATTTGCAGATTGGTTGGTCTTTATCTCTTCTGTTGGAGGGCTAGAGCTCTTCTGTATTAATTCTCAGTTTCTGACAAATTAGGAGTGCATCAAATATCTGATAAAAATATGAAAGAATGCATCTTAGAGATGTTTTTATTATTAAGTCCTTAAGCTGGTGCATATAGGGGACACATTTTGTTTTGGAGTGTCTGCTCAGCTCATAATAACCCTTTAAACTGGGTTTCCAGATTTGGAGAAAATGGCCCCAGGACCATTTGGTTGAATATAACCTTGATCTCCAGCCACATATCCAATCTCCAGTAGATTGGATAGCTGACCCAAGCTGGGTAAACCAAAACTGCAACCCTTGCAGTTTGGAATTAGGACTCAGAGTAAAACAGTTGGACTGTACTATGTATCCTCAGGAGACCTGAGCAGTCATAAGTTCTACTCTAGAGATCAGAAATGGCTCGTGAGCAAACACAGAGCAGACTGAGTCAGTGTGAACTGTGACATGAGACACAGGGAGAGAGTCTGGATGACTTTCCAGGTTCTGATTCCAATATCTTCGTGCTGCCCAGCTGACCTCCTGCCCTTGAGTTCAGGAAAAGATAAGCTGTCTACCCTTCAAACTGGGACTTCCCAGTGGTGCGATGGTAAAGAAAATGCCTACCAATGCAAGAGATGTGGGTTCGATCCCTGGGTTGGGAAGATTCCCTGGAGAAGGAAATGGCAAATTACTCCAGTATTCTTGCCTGGGAAATCCCATGGACAGAGGAACATGGCAGTCTACAGTTCATGTGAGTCACAAAAGAGTTGGATATGACCGAGTGACTGAGCACACACACATGTAAAGTCAGTGTGGTGAGGATTTAACACTTTGGGAAAACAAATTTGCCATTACCATGTTGGTTCTGCTTCAGCACATGCTGCCCTATGTTTTCACCTTATATGATGATAGATGATTGCTTTCAGCTAGAAACTGTTTAAGTAAGAAGGTTTCTAGAAGAAGTAAAGGGGAAAAAAAGCAGTGAGAGCTCAGCATCTTCATGGCATCCCTTGTAAGGAGAGAGTAAGGCAGAGTGTGAAAGCAGGAGGTGTGAGAGATGGAAAAGCAAGAGCTGTAGCAAATGGCAGGGAGCTGTGTGGGTGCACTGAGCCGGGCTGCTGAGAACTAGGGTACTTGTTGAATATGAAAGGTATAGTTGTAAGATAGGAGTTTAGGAGCAGCAGAGTGAATTTCCTCAGGTGATGGATCATTATGCTGAAATCAATCTTTACAACAGAAGACAAAGTCAGCAAAAATGAAATATCCTTTGAAACCAGAGGTTTAAAGCATAGTAGGCTGCTCCACCGTTAGTAACAAATCAATACCAACTCACTTTAATACCACACAATCCCTTCTTAGCCCGACCTCGTTACACCTGATACTAATGAGGGACTAGCATCCAATGGTCAAGGCTCGGAGTTTAATGTTGCTACAATCACCCCAATTCAAAAGGCCTTTATCAGCAAAAGCGTGGGGGAGAAAAACATCAAGCTCTCAGCAATGCAGCCAGCTGTAAAGTATCTCTCAATGAGTTCACCAATGTGTGAACTTCAAAAGCCCAGCAGGATCTACTTATATTTGAAGATTATTTAGGCATCTGCTGCAGAGAGGAACTGCCTCTGAAAATGGTGCCTCTGACTGGTTACCTGTGTGGGAAATCCCAGAACATGGAGCTCTCCAGAGTAACTTTCATTCTTATGAGAGTCTGCATCTCACTCAGCTTGGAGTGTCATTTCTCTGGCTGGGGGTGTCTGGACAGCTTGGGGCGAGCAAGTGGACTCTAAGGACATGGAAGAGTTTAACATTAGTTCCTTTTGTACAGATCAACAGACAACCTGCTACTTCCATGACGAACGCTTTTAAACCCAAGGTAAGAGTGATAGACACAGTTCACATGTGCTTACAAGGGCATGAGTAAAAATATCCTGGGACTCTTCAACTTGGGGAACTCTGCATCTGTGGCTGCATCCAGGCCCTGCTGGAGTAAATGGCCATGAAATTTAGCTGAAGGAAGTTTCTTTGCCAAAAAGAGAGGTTTCTAAGACTTAGAGCAGTGTTTCCCAAACTTATCTCAAAAGGGTGTTAGTATATGTGAGGAGATAAAAGGATTACATGGATAATGCTTGTGAGATACTGAATTAAACAAGTTAAAATTAAAATTTTTAATGTATGTATGTGTTAATAATATTCATGCATAACAAAAATCTATATAAAAACATATGATGTGTGCATGTATGCTAAGCTGCTTTAGTCGTGTCCAGCTCTGTGAGACCCTATGAACTGTAGCCTGCCAGGCTCATCTGTCCATGGGATTCTCCAGGCAAGAGTACTGGAGTGGGTTGCCATGTCTTCCTGTGAGTAGCAATAAAAATCCATCTTAATAAATGCAATATTACCAATCCTGTCAATCAACCTGGGTGCACGTATCTGATTGTGTCCTCTTCCAGTTTTCTGAATTTTGTGTTTGCATTTTGCTTTGCATCTGGTTCAACTATATATATGTCCTTAAATAATGTAATTTAAAATTTTATATGCTTTTGAATTATCTTTATATCAATAGCATACTGTAGATACTTTTCTGAGATATGCTCTTCTTTCAACTATGGTCCTGATTTTTATAGGCATTGATATGCACAACTGCACTCATTTTCATTGTTATTATCTATTCTATGAATATCCCACAATTTTACCACTCTTTTTATAGATATCATGTTGGCTACAGTGTTTTGCTGTTACAGACAGTGGTGTTACAAACTTTCTTGAACATGGTTCCTGGGGCACGTGTGCAAGAATTTCTCTAGGGTACATATCTAAGAATAGAATTTACTGGATATGAGAGTTGGCACTTCAACTTTGTAGGATAAACCAACCGAAGTGATGGTTACAATTTTTATTCACTCCAGACTTCTAAGTTCATTGCTGTGTATCCTCATCAACACTTGGTAATGTCAGACTTTTTTTTTTTGCCTATTTCATTGTGATTACAGTTCTCATTTCTCTTACTCGTGATTTTAATTATCTTTTCATGTTTATTGGTCATTTCAGTTTCATCTTCTATAAATGCTGTCTATGTTCTTGCTCAGTTTCTAATTGTTTTTTCCTTATGAATTTGTAGGAGTTCTTTCTGCATTCTTCATTGGACTTCTTAATTATATGTTTGTAAATTTCTTCTCCCTATCTGTGTTTCAAGTTTTATTTTCTTAAAGGTATCTTTTCATGAAGAGAAGTTTTACATTTTAGTACAGATGGATTTATTAATCTTCTGTTCTAGTTGTGCTTCCAGGGTCTAATTTAAGAAGTATTTCTCTACCCAAAGGTTATAAAGATGCTGTCCTTAATATTCTAAATTTTTGCTTTTCACATTTAATCTGTTTTTTAATGAATGGATTTCTTTCCCTCAGGACTTCTCTCAGTTGTGGACCTCCCTGAAGAGAAACAGAATGCAACATTTCCCTGTTGAAATTTGGCCTTGGGTTTATTTTTCAGAAGCTTCTTTAGGAATGTCTTGAAACACTTTGAGAACCATGGCTATGTAGATAGAAAGAAATGAAGCCCACTTTCTTCCTACAGTCTTGACCAGTTCTGGAACCTAGATCAACTGTAGGGTCACTTCCTTGTGATTGGCTTTACTTAGTTTGAAAATAATGACCGTATTGCCTCAGCTAAAATGTAAAAAGCAGTAAACTAATATATATCAAAAACACTAGGATAAAAACATTAGTATGCTGAAACGGATAAAAGTCATTTTAAATATTCACCATCCCCTCTCTTCACCCCATGCCTGTCACTGGGGACAGGAGTATTGTGTGCGAGGTTCCTGCCTGCTGGACTCTCCCCTAGGCTTTCCTGTGGAGAATCTGGGGAATGGCTGGGTGGCAGGAGGGCAAAGAGGCTGAAACGGTGAATCTGATGAAGAGCTTGAGGAGGGGGTGGTTCACAGGGGTTTGGGGCATACACAAGCCTTGATTCCTGCCTCTTGGAGAGCTGTTGGGGGAAGAGTTGAGAGTTAGAAGTTTATAGAGCAAGAGGTTCAAAACAACCATGGAGTATGAGAGAACTGGAGAGACGTGTTAAGGGACTATACAAAATGGTGCTGTGAATAATAAAGTAGATCTCTTTTAATGCCCTTGAAGAGGTACAAGGAAATATCAGAATAACTTTAAGTTGCTGGGTTTCTTTTATTGCAATGCCACACTAAGGCTTACTAATTGGGGTCACAGATATTATAAGATTCTTTTACTCGTGTGATTTCATTTGATCATAACAATAATTCAGTGAGGTGGGTAGGTAAAACATTACTTATCCCCATTTTATCTCTGAGAATACTGACTCAGAGACGTCAACTGACCAAGTCTAAATTTGAGAGTGGTTAGACAAGATTCAAATTCAGAACTCCTATATGGAGTGCCTGTGTCTTTCTACCATACCATGCAGCATGTAGGGAAGACAGATGTGGATGCTCTTGTATAAAATATTTGTGCAAAAACTAATCACTTCCAAATAAAATGACTGTTTTCTGTTATTTGGGTTTCATGATCATAGTTTCTTAAATGCCGCAATTTCTTAAATGCTACTCAAAGATTACTGTAAAGTACTTGTATCTTATATAATTTTATAAGATTATTTTAACCCAGTGTTTCTCAAGTTTAGTTCACATAAAGATGACTTTATTTAAGTAAGTGGACATTTCCATTAGTAATAGGAGTATCTTATTCATAAATTCATAAGCATATAGTTCAAATTTTTCTGTATATTCCTGAGAAAATGGTAGAATGGCAATGGAGGAGGCAACTTTACATTTGTGTTCAATAAGATTAAAAAGTTAACCATCCCTAGGGAAGTAAGCCCCTAACAATTCAGTAAAATACGATAAGATGTTCTCATTTGCTGAGAAATGTATAATACTTAACACTACGGTTGAGAGGATCTTACTTTTCCATTTCACATACATATGTATATTAATGTGTACTTTCAAGTGGCTAAAAAGGGGCCATCTTAAAACTTGAGCTTAATATAACTATTTCTTGGTGTTGCAAGGATGATAGAGGATTTCAGGTGTTGGAAATATTTCAAGAAATTGTTATTTTATTAAGTCTCTCTTACTCCTGGCAATTAATTTTCAGCAGTTTCAGCTGAAGTTAATAGCATTTTTTTTCTTAACTGAGATTTTTCTTCAATAATGCACTGGGAGTCCTCTTGTAGCCCCATCTTGGCTGCAGTGTGCAATTGTTCTGTGCATCATTTCTTCCAGTGATTGGAATAAACATGAACAGGTAGCCCAAGACATATAAAGTCAGATCTGTGGCCCCAATATGATAGCAACAAAAGTGATTAATATTTTGTTGTAATGAGGCAACTGGCATTTAACAAGTTATTGATTTTTCTCAGCATCTTTCTAAAATGATTTGGAATGTGAAAAAAGTCCTCTTCATATAAGGCAGTATTGATTAAGTATGAATTCATACATTGGGATTCTAGATACCTTGTTATCTCAGGGCCAGTGCATATTACCTGATTAATATTGATAGTATTGTGCTCATCAGCAAATTCCCAAGGCATCGTTTTTAGTCAAGGAAGAATGAAGTGTTTAGTGTGACCCTGAAATCACTTTGTAGCAGATCCAGAGAAAGGTTGTTGATGATTCAGAGCAAGTGGCTGCAGATTTAATTTGTTGAACTGGATTTAATTTGTTCCAGTTGTTTCAGTGTTGTAGTAATGCTTAGAAGATGTTTCCTATTGATATTCTTTTACTTCATTATTTTCATGCACATTTTTCTTTGCCCAATAAATTCCTTCTCTATTTTCTATATGGCAAACTTCTAGTCATCCTTCAGGACCCCACTCGAAAGTCATCTCCAGGACCCTGTTCTTGGTTCCCTTGGGAAGATTTTGTTCTCTTGGATCCTCCTACCACCCTTCATTGTACATAAGTCTTCAATGCAAAGGGATAATACCAGTAATTGTGGGGTTTTTGTTTTCACTGTGCCGGGTCTTCATTGCTTTGCGTGGGCTTTTTCTAGTTGTGGTGTGTGGGCTTTTCATCGAGGTGGGGTCTCTTGTAGAGCACAGCTCTAGGCACGTGGGCATCAGTAGTTGTGCCTTGTGGGCTCTAGAGCACAGGCTCAGTAGTTGTGGTGCATGGGCCTATCTGCTCCATGGCATGTGAAATCTTCCTGGACCAGGGATTGAACCCATGTCCCCTCCACTGGCTGGCGGATTCTTGTCCACTGAGCAGCCCGCGAAGTTCAGTAATTATGTTTTATATTTGCTCCCTACTAAACCATGAACTTCTTTTGGACAGGGAAGTAAACTTTCTTTGGTGATTTGTTTGCCCGGAGAATTCCCAGTATCTGAGAAGAAAATATTAACATATAGCTGGCTATGTGTAAATACTTGCTGCTGTTCCACAGTGGGTAGGTGTCTCTTCACAATACCAGAAATGGAAACTTCTTGTTCCACAGGATTTGAATGAGCTTTATACTACCTTGGGGAGATAATGGGTATCACTGTGTCAAGTATCTTTATTACTCCTACTACCATCACCACTAACAGAGTGCACTGTGCTCAACACTTTAAACATAGAATCTGTTTCTAAGTATGGAGCAAGGTGATTATTAAGTTCTCCATTTTAGAGATAAAGCAAGGCTTAATACTTTCCCAAAGGTCACATCACTAATAAGTGGTGAATCAGAGAATCAAATCAAGGTCTCTCTGACCCCATAGCCTGTGTCTACAGTGTGACTTGAGACACTCTGGTAAAGGTTAATCCAAACCAGGAACCCAAAATTCCACCCTTAGAGATTAACTTCATTTTGAGTCTTGTAGGCTTTACAGGGGGCAGCCGTGGTAGGATGGAAAAACGTACTCAAATAGAGTATTCTAATAGATTGGAATAGTTGATGAACTGTATTATATTAAATTCCTGCCAACTAATTTCTAATTTGCAAGGAGATCCAACCAGTCCATCCTAAAGGAAATCAGTCCTGACTGTTTATTGGAAGGACTGATGTTGAAGCTGAAACTCCAATACTTTGGCCACCTAATGCGAAGAGCTGAGTCATTTGAAAAGACCCTGATGCTGGGAAAGATTAAAGGCAGGAGGAGTAAGGGGAAGACAGAGGATGAGATGGTTGGATGATATCACTGACTCCACGGACATGAGTCTGAATAAACTCCAAGAATTGGTGATGGACAGGGAGGCCTGGCCTGCTGCAGTCCATGGGGTCGCAGAGTCAGACACGACTGAGCGACTGAACTCAGTCGCTCAAGATGGGTCAGTCAACAACTAGAAAAAGCTTTCCGTTGAGCGGTATTTTACATGGGAAAGAAAATACAGAAAAGGGAGCCAGAGAGGATCTGAAAGGAGAGCAGAGATGCCAAAGACTAAAGGGAGTTGGGGAGGGATTCCTTTTGGTTTTATAAAGGCTCTGACCACCACTGAGATAATGGTGTTACTTCAAGTAGATCAAAATAGAATGGGAAATGCATGCCCATCTAACGCATAGTATTGGTTTCCTTTTGCTGCTGTAATAATGTGTGGCTTAAAACAACATAAATTTACCCCCTTATCATTCTGGAGATTTTCTTCTGGAGGTGCCTAGAAAAGAAGCTATTTCCTTGCCTTTTCCAGCTTTTAGAGACCACCTGTATTCCTTAGCCTGTGATCTCTTTCCATCCTCCAAGCCAGCAGCATGACTTCTCTGATAGACTCTGGCCCTCATTCTCTTGCTCCTTCATTCACTTAAGGACCCTTGTGATTATTTTGGGCCACCTGGATAACACTGGATTCTCTCTCCACTCAAACCTTGTAACTTAATCATATCTCTAAAGTCTCTTTTGCCACACAGGGTTCCATATTTACAGATTCTGCAGATTATGAGGTAGACATCTCTGTGGTACAGTATTCTGCCTCCCACAGATGTGCTAGAGTGGGAGAGAGAGAGCAGGAGATGGGTTCCAGTCTTGCTGCCGCCATTGAGAAGTCATGTACCTTGGGGCAAACCGCAGCCTCCCTGGACCATGGCTTCCCTGGGCCATTGCTTTCTTTACCTAAATGCTGGTAGACATGGCTCTGGCTAATTAAAAAACAGACTTGTTTTTACACACCTGCAAATGATAACGTAGTATTTATTTAAGGCCACTGCTGAACATGTTATTAGTCCTTCTAATGGTGTTTCTGCAGGTTCTCAGCTGATTTCTGCTCACCATCCAATATTTACTTACACCTTGCCTACAGAGCCTGTAAATTTTCAATTTCTCATTTTAAATAGGGAGCCCCAATTCTGTAGTCTGGTCGATACATTAAATATCCACAGCCAAATTGCTTAACACCCAGGTTTTTATCCCCTTCAAATTAAAGCTTTTAAAACACCCAGACTCCATGCTGGCTGAATGACACACACAGACTTTCTACCAGCTCTCGGGGCAGGTGATACTGGTTCCTGTCAAGTTCTAAATCTGGATGCTTTTTTATAGTGGAACAACTAAAAGGAATTGCTTCCTTATGATATATAACCACTACTTATTATAGACTGATCCATTTTGTAGCAGGGAGGTGGCAGGCAGGGGGCTGGAGGAAGAACAAGAACCAATCTTAGACCCGAGAGAAAGTAACCTTCTAATTGCCTTTTCCATGACAGCATCATAAGCTTCTTTATGGCAGCTTTATTTCACAGTGACCTGCCACACTGCTCTAATTTTTCTGCTGTCACTCATGCAGGTTTAAAAAATGATTGGTTTTATGGCTTTTATTTGGGAATTTGTCAAGGTTTTACATTTGCGGAAGCCATGAAGCAGTGGCCTAATGGTTCATAATTTGGTGTTTAAAAGATACTGGTGGGTAGCCTGCTTGTGCCACAGGTGCCTCTAGTGACCACATCCTTATGCCTAGCTGGGGAAATCTCCATAATTTCTTTTATGCTACAGTAAACCTTTGCTGTCAGAAAATGCTATTCCAGGTTCCAGAGGGCTCCTGGCATCCTGAGATGGGAGAAAAGCCTTTCAAGCTTCATGATCAGGTTGATATTTAAACCTAATTCCCATGAAATGTACTTCAGGTGTTAGTAAACCCAGACTTGGGTCAGCGCATTCTGGCCAGCCAGATTTACGCACTCTTTTTTATGACTCACAGTCTGGAAATGAAAAGCACTGGACTCTGAATTCTCTCTAGCTCTCTTGCTCTCTCTCCGTAGGATCTCAAAACCCCTAACAGATGTTTTTAAAGGCTTCACTTTTGAAGGCTGTCTTGGCCTTCTGCCACTGTGTATACTTTAAGGTTTAATGAAAATTGGTGCCTCCCGAGCTCTCCTCCTAAGGGGGAAAGCAGCTCCTCTCTGGTGAACTTGCTCATTCCTGCTCAGAAAGAACACACGGGGCTGGTGAGGTCGTGTGTAAACACGCAGCACACACACCTGCTCTGTCCCTGGCTCCTTTCTCTCCTGGCTGCCTGGGTTGCCTCGGTCCGGTGCATACCTGCTGGCGTTTATCACAGTTGGTGTTCCTCCCCCTCCAGTGCGCCTCCACGTAGCCGGTGCTTATTTGAGCAGTGGGCGATCTTTCTGAAGTGACCTCCGCGGGCCGGGAGATTTATGGTGGCGTTAGCTTTCATTATGTGTGGAGGCTGCCTCGTGAGCTCACTGCGTCGCTGTCAGAGGAAGAGCAGAACGCTTCCCAGAATAAGTCTCCGGTATTATCTTTGAACATATGTTCTTGATTAAACGAGAAGAGGAAAGTCTCTCCGTTTTTCCCATTTGGAGGTTAAAGTGGAGGGTTTGTCTAAAAACAGATTGCAGTAAATTGTGGGTTTATTTGAACAGTATGTCAACATTATTTACTCATGGAAAAAAAAAACTCAAATTGATAGGTTTCTTTTAATTACCTCATCCTGAAAGCTGCTCTCCACAAACAGAAAATATTTCAGAAGCCATTTGGATAAGTCTGGAAATGCTGAATTACTGGAAACCTGCCGAGAATAATACCTTTGAAAATGTTTCCGTCGTTCTGAGTATAAGAAAACTTGATTAGGAAACAGCTTGTCACTGAGCAAACCGGTATTGCCTTCTGTAATCTTGATAACCTCCTGGTAAAAGATGGCTTGCAAGATTCTTGCCTAATGATAATCACGCCATCCTGAAAAACAGGTACCTTTCTGAAGCTAGGGTGTTACTGTCCGTCACTCAGACCACAGTGGCCTTGTTTAACCCCACTATGATAATATCTTTCTCTTGGGTTTTGTCCAGAAAACACAAAAGCTCAATGAAAAAAGGTTCAGTAATTGAGTGAGTGCTGGGCAAGTCCAAAGCACTCTTCTTGCAAATCCGGGCCAAAGCACATTTTATAGAGAGTGTCTTTTTACTTCATTGCTTGGTCCTGACTAGATGAAAAGATGATCTGATAGATACAGCCATTCCTAGGGCCCAAATCTATTTAGTGGATGAGGGAGGTAGTTGAGGGGAAGACAGGACAAGAAGACTCACGTGCCAGCCACTCATATACACATACACCCCAGGCTCATGTCTTTCTGTGACATCCTTTCAAAACTGCTTCTGCAACTGACAAACAACTAATCTCAAAAATATACAAGCAACTTATGCAGCTCAATTCCAGAAAAATAAATGACCCAATCAAAAAATGGGCCAAAGAACTAAATAGGCATTTCTCCAAAGAAGACATACAGATGGCTAACAAACACATGAAAAGATACTCAACATCACTCATTATCAGAGAAATGCAAATCAAGACCACAATGAGGTACCATTTCATACCAGTCAGAATGGCTGCTATCCAAAAGTCTACAAGCAATAAATGCTGGAGAGGGTGTGGAGAAAAGGGAACCCTCTTACACTGTTGGGAATGCAAACTAGTACAGCCACTATGGAGAACAGTGTGGAGATTCCTTCAAAAACGGCAAATAGAACTGCCTTATGACCCAGCAATCCCACTGCTGGGCATACACACTGAGGAAACCAGAGTTGAAAGAGACACGGGTACCCCAGTGTTCATTGCAGGACTGTTTATAATAGCCAGGACATGGAATTAACCTAGATGTCCATCAGCAGATGAATGGATAAGAAAGCCATGGTACGTATACACAATGGAGTATTATTCAGCCATTAAAAAGAATACATTTGAATCAGTTCTAATGAGGTGGATGAAACTGGAGCCGATTATACAGAGTGAAGTAAGGCAGAAAGAAAAACACCAATACAGTATACTAATGCATATATATGGAATTTAGAAAGATGGTAATGATAACCCTCTATGTGAGACAGCAAAAGAGACACAGATGTATAGAACGGTCTTTTGGACTCTGTGGGAGAGGGAGAGGGTGGGATGATTTGGGAGAATGGCATTGAAACATGTATAATATAAGAAACCAATTGCCAGTCCAGGTTTGATGCATGATACTGGATGTTTGGGGCTGGTGCACTAGGATGACCCAGAGGGATGGTATGGGGAGGGAGGAGGGTTCAGGATGGGGAACACATGTATACCTGTGGTGGATTCATGTTGATGTATGGCAAGACCAATACAATATTGTAAAGTAATTAACCTCCAATTAAAATAAATTTATATTTTTAAAAAACTGCTTCTGATGTTTGCTTTCTGTGTGTGTGTGTGTAAGGGACTGTGGAGTGGTGGCAGGGGTTCTGTATGTGAGAGGTTGGGGGTGAATTTGGGGCCAGCATGTCATGATCTACCCTGGGCCTCAAGTCCTTTGCGCACATCCCATACTTCGGGCAATGTTCCATGCAACAGCATATTGTGTTGCATTTACCTCTTGGGAAACCTATAAGAAGAGTGTTTCTCAGAGTATTTCATCTGAAATGGACACATGCAGGACTGACTCCAGGACTGCTGTGTGTGCTGGTACAGTTGTTTGGTTGTTAAGTATTGTTAAATATTGATATCGCTATCAGTTGGTCAACCACTGCCTGAGATCCACAGCCAGGCACCAAGTGTAATTGGGCACTAAAGCCTCGCCACCCTGGGTGTATATGTAGTTGTCTTGGCCTGAGCTTCAGAGAGGCTTTCCTGCACCTGCCTAGACCCTCAAGGCAGCCAGAGCATTGAATTCCTTTGGACCCAGTTTGGGTCTGTGTGGAGAAAGGTCAGACAGAAAGAGACTTGCCAGGGCAGTGCTCCCAGTCATGCCAACAAAATTCACTTTGTAATAGAAGTTTTGAGTCATTTGGGACATCAAAGGGTCTTTCTTCCTACCCTTGCAACTCTTTTCCTCCACATACTGGTGTGAAGTCCTGAAGCCTTCACCGCGGAGACCAGTTCAAGGACGGAAGATGTAATTCTAGACCCAGCTCCAACACTTAATAACTCCATGACCTTGGGCAAGGAACTTAACCTCTCCACACTGCAGTTTTCTCATCTGCAGAGTGTTGATATTGGCCTCAATTCCTTCCAGCTGTAACAACAAATGATTTTAGTCCTAAATTTCTGTTTACCAGCCCATTCACCCACCCCAAGTGGAATATCAATGGCTATTCCATTTATGCTTCAAGGAAAAAAAGAAAAATAACATCACCTGCTAACAAATAATGTTTAAAAACATGAGTTAAGGTAAGAATGAGGCCAAGTGCTCTGATGCAGCCTGAAAGAGGGACTTGACAGGCAGAGGAGATGGCTGGCTTGCTCCACCCTTGCTCACCGCATCATCAGCACAGGTGAGCACTCTCGATGAGCTCAGCTGATGGAGCTTCATGTTAATGGAGCCCTGGTCACTGATACAGTTCCTGCTCCACCTGGCTAAGGTCATCTTATCTTGTGGTACTACCCTAGCAACCACTTGAAAAATGCGTTGTGGTTCATGCCAATGTGCAAAGGGCCCCTAGAAAGTATGTAGATGTGTCAGTGCAAATTCATTATAAATAGGAAAAATAATCTCAACATACAGGCGATAATTTCATATACTTGACATAGAGGGGCATTGTGTCAATGGGATTAACATTGTTTTTGATGACTCATTTTGAGTATTGCAGTTCTAAGTTATACATCATGCCATTTCTTTTTGATTTTAAAAAAGTTTTTGGTCTTTCAACCAGTGATTTTTTTTTTATATGTTGGGCATATTTTGAAATGGGGAGAGGAGGGTAAGGTTCCACCTTTTATTTTAGAATAACTATCATTCATAACTTCACAGCCAAAATACAGAAGTTCATTTTGTAGATTTTTATCAACCTATTCCCTCCATGGAAACTATCGTTAATCATATAACATAGTCATCAACAAGGATTACTAGGACCAAAATACCATGATAGTTACTCTTATCTGCTCTTGGGAAGGTTGTTATTTTATGCTTGTTAAGGACAGACGCATTTATAGATTTGTGTGTGAGTCCGTGGCTTTCTGAGAAGTTTGAGTTCTAGCCCAGGCCGTATGTCTAAGGGCTTCAGTGTCACAGAGTTGATAGACAAGGGTTGTGGGGGTTCTGGGGTCACCTTTGTTTTTTAGGAAAGTAACTTTTTAATCTAGATTCTCATCTCATATCTCTGTTTCACTTTGGCTTCCTCTCTGTCCCCATAAGCAAAACTCCTACCAGGCTTGAACTCCAGCTTGGTTTTAGGAATCACGGCCAGCTTTTTTCATAAGCAACACTGCAGACACTTAATGAAAGAATTTAAGCTGAGAAATTTAGTACTCTTGAATTAGGACATCCTGGGATTTGTCCCTATTCAACACGCTTCTTAATTTAAAAGCTAAAAATTGATAAATGTCACCTCCAGATGCACATACTAAATTCAGAATCTAAAAATAGCTGCCAGAGTACAACACACACAAGTACGGTATGAAGGGGTTGATGTTCCTTCAGCAGTTTAACCTGTCAGTATTTCACGCTGAGGGTTTGTCATTGTTGTGATAGCATTTTAGGTTTGAAACTGACTTCCTGTAGTGCTGGATTTATCAGCCGTCCTTTGCCCATCTTCCTTCCTGTGTATGTAAAGGAGTCTGCAAGACCCCTTGGTGAATCGAAGCCTGATCTACCAAAGCTTAGCAGTGAAGGAAGAATCTGTACCTTGGGGAGGGACAGCCAGGTTTTATGGCAAACATTTGTTCCCAAGACTCCCCTTCTGCTTAGGGATTTCTTAGTATGGTATTGTCTCCCCATCAGACATTCCTCCTCCACTAATTCTCAGGACCAAGAGTGGACTTAACTTTCCTCTCCTTAATTCTCCAAAGCACGGTGTGGCTGTGACCAAACTGTAACTTTTAAACAATTTTTATGTACCAAAAACTTGGGGTAGCAAAAGAGAAATAAATACTAAGAGTTAACATAAAAACAAATGATCTGGTTTGCAAGATTCATCTCTCTGCCTTGTTTCTGCCTCATTTGGAGAAAAACTTCTATCTCTACCGCCTGGTGGTGGCCTCTGGCCAGGTCCCCAAGAGAGAAGACTGTTCCCTTCCCACCTATCTCAGGATCTCTCTTTCCAGTCAGAGCCCTTTTTCTCTTGGATGACAGATACTGTCAAAGTCCATCCTTATTCTATGGCCTCTAAAAGACCAGAATGAACCTGGCTTGGCCCAGAAGCCTTATGAGACCTACAGGAGGGTGAGGTGTATTTATGTCTGGGCAGTGTAGGAAAGTCAGGACCAAACCCCAAATGCTTTCTTATAATAATGATTATGACCCTTTTTGTGTTTACAGCATACTTGCCAGTATTAGAATTTTTGTCAGTACACTTGAAAAAAATGGAAAATTAACAAGTCAACAATCTTTATAGAACAATAACTTCCATGCTATAACAGCTCTTATTGGTCACTAAGAGTTGGACATGACTGAGCTACTAACACACACATTGGTTGTGTTTTATCACTTCTCTTGAATAAAGCAATGTGTTGATCTGACTTATTCTCTTCAGGCCTTTAAGGGCAAAGTTCTTCCCTTGTTCCAGTGAATATTTTTTGTTTGTTTGTTTGTTATGGTTTGATGTTACCACTGCCTTATGTCCAATACTAGCAAGTTATCCTCCATCCTAAAAGACATCAGTCCTGGGTATTCATTAGAAGGACTGATGTTGAAGCTGAAACTCCAATACTTTGGCCACCTGATGTGAAGAGCTGAGTCATTTTAAAAGACCCTGATGCTGGGAAAGATTGAAGGCGGGAGGAGAAGGGGACAACAGAGGATGAGATGGTAGGATGGCATCACCGATTCAATGGACATGAGTTTGAGTAAACTCCGGGAGTTGGTGATGGACAAGGAGGCCTGGCATGCTGCAGTCCTTGAGGTCGCAAAGAGTCAGACACGACTGAGCAAGTTATCCATTTATTCTACATCATTTTGCTTCTGTCCATCTAATGGAAATCATAATAGCCTTCATACTTGGATGTAGCCAAAATAAAATTTTCATGTCATTTAAAATATATTAGTACACTTTAAGCTTTCTCTGATATACCAAAATGCCGTAGGACCCTCTTTGACGATAACTTGAGTACATTATTAGGGTAATATGAACAAGATCAGAATTTTCATAGTGCATGTTTTTGGCTAATCTTATTATATAAGCTTGCCTTTAGTGTGCATGTATAGGTATGTAAAAGATATTTGCATTTAAATTTCCTACTTGTATGTGAATTCAGGTATACGTATTTGTTTTAAATAAGCAATATGGCAAGGAATGTTGGCTCACATACAAAGATCTATAGATGACTTTCTCAGCATGGGCCCTTGGGTTTTGTGGTGCTGTGACTACCTCAAAACAAAGGGAAATGTTTTGCTATGAATTTCCTGTTCCTGGAAGACTACATGGTTGAAAAAATGTCTTCTTTCCTCTTGAGAACTATTCATGTGCCAAAGTAAGAAGAAGCCCTTGAAAGCATTACTCAGTCTTCCCCCACATTTTCTCCTCACCCCCAAAGTCTAATAATTTTTAAAAAGAAACGGAAGAGCACTTGTCACTAAACTGCTTAACACTTTAAAATAGCCAGATGCAGTGCATGCCTCTCTGTCAGGTTTGGACTCACACCAACCATGAAAAGGCTCTGTCTTTTTAAGGAAATAAATTGCATACATATCTCAAAAAGTATTCCCAAAAGGGGTTTCCTTTTGCTTTGTCTGAACTACTCACACATCAGTTTTAACCATGCTCTGAATCCAGAAACATTTTCTTTAGCTTGCCAAACTTCACCACCTTCTGTGCGTATTCACCCAAGTGACTGTGCTATATCAGTTGGTTGCTAAGAGGTCAAGATCCCTGAATCTTAGGCTTGGAAGAGACATTGAGATAGGTTACAAAATGCCCCTCTTTTTTTTTTTTTCTTTCTAAATAAATGAAGAGATCAAAACTCAGATTGACTGGCTTCTGGAAGCCACAAACCAGTAGGTAATAGACTAGGACCCAGACTTCCTTGGTTGATTTTAAGTTCACAACTGCTGCAGCTTTGGTGAAGCCCCTTGAATGATGCTAGGAGTTCTATACATGTAAGGTGCTCATGGAAGGTCGATGAAATTGTCGTTGTGCTCAATCCTTTATCGAAAGTACAGAATCCACCAAAAGTTTGTCTACCTCTAATAAATACTTCAGGGTAAAGAGGACCCTTTCTTTAGCCAGCCTTCAGCTATCTCTTACCTCTGAAATGGCTGAGAAAATACAATTCATTATTATTTAAAGTTTTCAGAATTTAAAGTCTGCGAAATCTAGATGTGAACACATAATTGTTACAGAATCACAACTTCAAAATAAGCATTTATTTTGAAAACAATACTTACAATAAGAACAATTTTGTCTAAAATCAGCAGTTCAGAAAATTATTTCATTAAAATGCCTTTATCTTCCAGGTTCAGCATCTAATTTGACAAAGAAAAGAAAATACAATGTTTATGACACCTGACTGTGGAACATTCTTAGGCTTGTTGATTTGTGATGGTTTTCATTCACATTAATCTTAATTTTTATCCTTTCTTTAAATTTGTGCTGCAATTGTTTGATATTGTGATTACACAAAAGTAACAAAATGATCCACTCTCCTAATTCTGTGATTAGCCTTCATATTTCATTGTTCTATTGAACCCCTCACTTACATTTTGCCCTTTCTCCCAGTACATCCAGATGACTGAGGTTTACATATGTGTCATTTTCTCAATAACGTCAGAAACCCTCCAGGAATAGAGACAGTATAGTAGTGCCCCCTTCTTTATGGTAGAGATCTTGGAGAAGCACCTTTTGCACGGGATAGGTTACCTCTAGCGTCATTTAAAGAATGTTTGCTGTGGCATCTGTAAGTCTACGTAAACATGAACCATGATATTTGCTTTTAATTTTTTTGGCAGCCAGATTGCCTCAGTTCCTTGTCCCAGGCTAATTTTTCAGGGCTTCTTCATGGAATCTAATCCAGGATTATGCTCAGTCATTTGAGACAGCTATGAAGCAGGGTCAAGCTGCCTGCTGTCTGGGTGAGAGTAACTTGTTTATTGAATAGCTGGAACTCAGTGGAGTTTATTCTTCTGTTATTGTCTGAAAACATACTCTTGGATCTCCCTTCCCCATGAAGTTTTCCAGCCATTTTCAGGTGCAGTATATTAAGGTCCACTCAAATCTTCTCCCTTCTCTCCTAATAACCCTAACCCGCTGCTTCTAGGAAGCTTAGGTATCCCCTGGAGGGAGGACAAGTATGGTCTTTTCTTTCATTTTCTCTTTTTCATTTCTTGTCAGTTGTTGCCTATGGTTCTCTCTTCCTTCTTTGCACATAGCCAGGGAAGAGGGATTAGGAACCAGGTGGAAATGTCTCTTATCTGTCAGTGTTATGATCTTGTCTCTGTACCCTTGGTTTTCTTCCAGAACCCTTTACCCTCTGGCTGACTTACTGTAACCCTTAACAGTATACTCACAGCTGGCCTCTCCTTGTAGCCTGCTTAGTCTTGAAATCTAACCTACTCTCCAACCTACAATCAGCTCCTGGACCACTGTCAGCACCTGCCTTCAGAGAAAATTCTCTTTCATATATGTGTTCTCACTTGCTACTTTGGTTTCATATCAATAGGTCTGTTGTTTTAGTTTGACTTTGTTTTTCCACCCTAGGTGTTTCCCCTCATTTGATTTGAGTCTAGCAGTGTACTTCCCTGATAGTTTGGATGCTAAGTGTCTGCCTACAATGTGGGAGACCCAGGTTTGATCCCTGGGTTGGGAAGATCCCCTGGAGAAGGAAATGGCAACCCCCTCCAGTATTAATGCCTGGAAAATCCCATGGACCGAGGAGCCTGGTGGGCTAAAGTCCACACGACTGAGTGACTTCTCCTATTCCTCTAGCAGTGTACTTAAAATTTTGTTTCATGCCAGATCTAGTTATTGTAGGGTCTCCTACTGTATTAAGTCTACTATCCCAGGGAAGCCAAATTGGACCTTTGAGTTCGGGAAGTTTTGCAAATAAACAGATAGGGAGAAACATGACCATCTCCCTTCATTGCAGACTTGCCTATTCTATGATTGCATCTGTTCCTATGTGATCCCTCTAAGAATCTATTTTTAAATTTCTAGTTTTATTAGTCTGGACAGTGTGGTAATAGCTGGACTGACTTTTTGTGTTTCAGTAAGTCTTTTTTTTTTTTTTGGATCTTGTGTGAGTACTTAGTAGTTATTGTCTCCAGCTTTGGGGCTTTAGCCAGAATTCTGAGACAATAGGAAATGTTCCATCTTGTTCTGTGGTACGTAGTGCATGGTTGAGCCCTGGTGTTTTTAGACCGTAATTCTTAGTCTCATTTGAAAATGTAAATACTACTTAAACTAGTTAATCCCAGCTTTCTGAGGACCTGGGCTCTACCATTAATTGAGTTGTCTGGTGAGAACTTTGGTTGACAAACTGGTTATATGTTTGACTTGAGATTTCTGGTGCTCTTCTACAAAATTTAAAGATTTAGAATAGCCACCATGGCATATCTGGGATCTTCAACATATATTTCTAGAAAATGAAAATCAGTAATCTATCCTTTGATCTTTTCACCTTGAGCTTGGACTTCATTGAAATAAGCTGCATGACAGGGACTTTATGGTAACAACATTGGAGAAGGGGATGTGAATGGAAAAGCTCATGAGAAATCAGGTTAATGGCTACCACAGCCATTAAGAGCAAAGCTACTGGTTCCTAATAGCTTTAGCAAAATTCCACAAAGGTATCATGGAAAATTTCGGGAGGCTTTGGCAGCTTCAAAATACATTGAGCTACATTGTAGACCACTGACTACAACTCAAATGTTATTGAACCCTAGAATTTTGCACTCTGGTAAGTTTTCTAAATACAGAGCCCTGAGAATGAAGGTCTGAAGGGTCTATTATCCTCACGTTTTAATACTCCTTGTCAATCTACAGCCATATATTTATGCTATGCAGTCCTCTGGCCTTAATTGATTGGATTAGGGTGGACAACTTGACCCCTTCTAGGACTGAATTTTCTTTCAAGAATTTGGAATTGGCTCCAAAAAAATATAAAGTCTGTACTTGTGGCTGAATCTTAAGTCTATAAACTCAGGCACTGTACATGGAGAAGCATAAAGGAGACAGGAGAAAAGAGACACTTTTCCTTGTCTCCTGAGGGTTTTCCAGTTTCCAGAGCACTAACAGCTCTCAGAGTTCTTCTAATGATTTTCCTTTTAGAAAAATTACACAAGTTAACGTCTCTTCTTTAAAACCAAGACAGCTTTGACTAGACAGAGAGCCTTCTAGTTTTATAGTATTACTTATAGTAGTTTATGTGAATTCTATGAACATGATTTTACTTTTGTTTATGTTGTCAAAGGAGGGGGACACGTGTAATAGAAACAGGGTTACTGCATTGCTCAGGATTCTGAGTTCCAGACAACAGACTCCACTCAATTCAGTTCAGTTGCTCAGTCGTGTCCGACTCTGCTACTGCATGAATCACAGCACGCCAGGCCTCCCTGTCCATCACATTAGATAATTCACAGAAATTTCTGAACAGAACCAGACTTAGAGGCTACATGACAAGAACAAATCAGCCAAGTAAAGCACATCCAGAAGAATTGTCCAGCTATACTATGGCATTATTCTTAGAGGCACCCATGATGTTGAAGTCTGGGTGGCAGAAATGCTTCCAAAGTTACCTCCAAGTAAAAGGGTTCCCAGTCCCAATTCCAGCATAATTCTGACATGATCTACTTGGAGATAGAATCAAACTCCACAGGCAAAGGGCTCAGTCCCATAAGACCACCCTCCACTTCAGATGCCAGTCATATGTCTAGATTATTATCTGTGTTTCTGACCTAATGACTAAATCAAAGGTTTGCATGATCCCCTCTTTGGGTTTGATTAATCTGCCAGAACAGCTCATAGAACTCAGGGAAACCTGGTTACTGAGTAAACTACCAATTTATTATAAAAAGATATTAAAAGGTACGAATCAATAGCCAGCGAAAGAGATACATAGAGGAGATCCCAAAGAGGCTTCTGTCCTCTGGTACGGTGCCACAGCATGGCAGAGTCACTGATTCTCCAAGAAGGGTAAAAAAACTATCCTTTTGAGTTTTTATGGAGACTTCATCGTATAATCATGATTGACTAAATCCTTGGCCAGAGGTGCTTGATTCAACCTCCTTTGCCTGGAAATCAATGGACAGGACAGAAAGTTCCAACCTTTTAATCATATGGTTGGTTCTCCTGACAACCAGCCTCCACCTTGGGGTGGGATCCAAAAGTCACCTTCTCTGAAGCTTTTTCAGGAACTGAGGAGGAGAGACTAAATATCCCATTGCTCTTATAGGTCAGGAAATCCCAAGGGTTTGGGAATCTGTGAGCCAGGAACTGTGGATGAAGACCAAGTATATGAGAAATGCACACACGCACACTTATGTATGTATACACTTGGTCATCTGAATGACCTAATAGATGTATATATTTTCCAATACATCAGTGTCACACCAGGAAAAGCCAAAGATTTCTTCCACTGTGTTCATTGGAGAAACCTGTCTTACTGAGGGTTTAGCCACTGCCTCAAATTACTTTCACCTCCAAATCAGTGGTTGCTTGTGAACCAACAGTTCTGCCTGAACTTGAAAGGAGTACATAGAGGTTTTGATAAAACAGTGAATCTGAAGAGACCTAGAAACAAGACAAGGAGGTTACAAAGGGTGGAGACCTCCAACCTGGAGGATATGAGGCGGGACCCTCAGGATCCAGCAGTGGGTTCCAGCTTAACCTCCTTGACTAGCCACACCTTGATGGACACCAGCAGAGGGCACTCAGAGACTAGACGAGACCAAAAATACTAGCTAGCTGGAAGACCAGAGTTCCTCCTTTTGACTTCCGTCCCTCCCTGGAGGCCATCTTGGGAAGTACGAAGGAGAGAAGAGCCCCTCTTAAAGGATTTGTAAGAATCATCACTGAGAGGAGATTTAACTTTGAATTGATTGAATATTTACCTCAAAGTACAATAGAGAGTTTTCTAAAAGCAGAAGAGACTGAGGTTTAAATTAAAAAAAAAAAAAATCTCTCTAGCTACTGAGTGGGAATGGGGCCCTATAGCAAATTTTAATAGGAAATGAGTTACATATTTTGCACTTTTGAGTTGTAATGTTTACAGATGTTTTTGCATTTCTTTTCCGTGGGGATGGTCTTGATCTCTGTCTCCTGTACAATGTCACGAATCTCTGTCCATAGTTCATCAGGCACTCTATCTATCAGATCTAGGCCCTTAAATCTATTTCTCACTTCCACTGTATAATCATAAGGGATTTGATTTGGGTCATACCTGAATGGTCTGGTGGTTTTTCCTGCTTTCTTCAATTTAAGTCTGAATTTGGCAATAAGGAGTTCATGATCTGAGCCACAGTCAGCTCCTGGTCTTGTTTTTGTTGACTGTATAGAGCTTCTCCATCTTTGGCTGCAAAGAATATAATCAATCTGATTTCGGTGTTGACCATCTGGTGATGTCCATGTGTAGAGTATTCTCTTGTGTTGTTGGAAGAGGGTGTTTGCTATGACCAGTGCATTTTCTTGACAAAACTCCTATTAGTCTTTGCCCTGCTTCATTCCACATTCCAAGGCCAAATTTGCCTGTTACTCCAGGTGTTTCTTGACTTCCTACTTTTACATTCCAGTCCCCTATAATGAAAAGGACATCTTTTTGGGGTGTTAGTTCTAAAAGGTCTTGCAGGTCTTCATAGAACTGTTCAACTTCAGTTTCTTTAGCATTACTGGCTGGGGCATAGACTTGGATAACTGTGATATTGAATGGTTTGCCTTGGAAATGAACAAAGATCATTCTGTCATTTAAGACTGCATCCAAGTACTGCATTTTGGACTCTTTTGTTGACCATGATGGCTACTCCATTTCTTCTGAGGGATTCCTGCCTGCAGAAGTATATATAATGGTCATCTGAGTTAAATTCACCCATTCCAGTCGATTTTAGTTCGCTGATTCCTAGAATGTCGACATTCACTCTTGCCATCTCCTGTTTGACCACTTCCAATTGCCTTGATTCATGGACCTGACATTCCAGGTTCCTATGCAATATTGCTCTTTACAGCATTGGACCTTGCTTCTGTCACCAGTCACATCCACAGCTGGGTATTGTTTTTGCTTTGGCTCCATCCCTTCATTCTTTCTAGAGTTATTTCTCCACTGATCTCCAGCAGCATATTGGGCACCTACCGACCTGGGGAGTTCCCCTTTCAGTATCCTATCATTTTGCCTTTTCATACTGTTCATGGGGTTCTCAAGGCAAGAATACTGAAGTGGTTTGCCATTCCCTTCTCTAGTGGACCACATTCTGTCAGCCTTCTTCACCATGACCCGCCCGTCTTGGGTGGCCCCACAGGGCAGGGCTTAGTTTCATTGAGTTAGACAAGGCTGTGGTCCTAGTGTGATTACATTGACTAGTTTTCTGTGATTCTGGTTTCAGTGTGTCTGCCCTCTGATGCCCTCTTGCAACACCTACCATCTTACTTGGGTTTCACTTACCTTGGACGTGGGGTATCTGTTCACGGCTGCTCCAACAAAGTGTAGACACTGCTCCTTACCTTGGATGAGGGGTATCTCCTCACCGCTGCCCCTCCTGACCTTGAATGTGGAATAGTTCCTCTAGTCCCTCCTGCACCTGTGCAGCCATGGCTCCTCGGATATGGGGTTGCTCCTCCTGGCCTCGGGCATGGGGTAGCTCCTCCTGGCCACTGCCCCTGGCCTCGGGGGAGGGTAGCTCCTCTCAGCCACTGCCTCTGACTTTGGACGTGGGGTAGTTCCTCTCGGCTGCTCCTGCGCTGTGGCAGCCTGGCACTCTCGGCCACCGCTCCTGACCCCAGATGAGGGGTAGCTACTCCCTGTCACCGCGTCTGACCTCTGACGTGGGGTAACTCCTCTTGGCCTTACAAATAGCTGTGAAAAGAAGAGAAGCAAAATGCAAAGGAGAAAAGGAAAGATATAAGCATCTGAATGCAGAGTTTCAAAGAATAGCAAGAAGAGACAAGAAAGCCTTCTTCAGTGATCAATGCAAAGAAATAGAGGAAAACAACAGAATGGGAAAGACTAGAGATCTCTTCAAGAACATTAGAGATACCAAGGGAATATTTCATGCAAAGATGGGCTCGATAAAGGACAGAAATGGTATGGACCTAACAGAAGCAGAAGATATTAAGAAGAGATGGTAAGAATACACAGAAGAACTGTACAAAAAAGAGCTTCATGAGCAAGATAATCATGATGGTGTGATCACTCACCTAGAGGCAGACATCCTGGAATGTGAAGTCAAGTGGGCCTTTGAAAGCATCATTATGAACAAAGGTAGTAGAGGTGATGGCATTCCAGTTGAGCTGTTTCAAATCCTGAAAGATGATGCTGTGAAAGTGCTGCACTCAATATGCCAGCAAATTTGGAAAACTCAGCAATGGCCACAGGACTAGAATAGGTCAGTTTTCATTCCAATCCCAAAGAAAGGCAATGCCAAAGAATACTCAAACTACCGCACAATTGCACTCATCTCACATGCTAGTAAAGTAATGCTCAAAATTCTCCAAGCCAGGCTTCAGCAATATGTGAACCGTGAACTCCATGAGTTCAGTCTGGATTTAGAAAAGGCAGAGCAACCAGAGATCAAATTGCCAACATCCACTGGATCATGGAAAAAGCAAGAGAGTTCCAGAAAAACATCTATTTCTGCTTTATTGACTATGCCAAAGCCTTTGACTGTGTGGATCACAATAAACTGTGGAAAATTCTGAGAGATGGCCATACCAGACCACCTGACCGGCTTCTTGAGAAACCTATACACAGGTTAGGAAGCAGCAGTTAGAACTGGACATAGAACAACAGACTGGTTCTATGGAAAAGGAGTACATCAAGGCTGTATGGTCACCCTGTTTATTTAACTTATATGCAGAGTCCATCATGAGAAACACTGGACTGGAAGAAACACAAGCTGGAATCAAGATTGCTGGGAGAAATATCAATAACCTCAGATATGCAGATGACACCACCCTTATGGCAGAAAGTGAAGAGGAACTAAAAAGCCTCTTGATGAAAGTGAAAGTGAAAAAGTTGGCTTAAAGCTCAACATTCAGAAAACAAAGATCATGGCATCTGGTCCCATCACTTCATGGGAAATAGATGGGGAAACAGTAGAAACAGTGTCAGACTTTATTTTTTGGGGCTCCAAAATCACTGCAGATGGTGACTGTAGCCGTGAAATTAGAAGACGCTTACTCCTTGGAAGAAAAGTTATGACCAACCTAGACAGTATATTGAAAAGCAAAGACATTACTTTGCCAACAAAGGTCCATCTAGTCAAGGCTCTGGTTTTTCCTGTGGTCACGTATGGATGTGAGAGTTGGACTGTGAAGAAAGCTGAGTGCCAAAGAATTGATGCTTTTGAACTGTGGTGTTGGAGAAGACTCGTGAGAGTCCCTTGGACTCCAAGGAGATCCAACCAGTCCATTCTGAAGATCAACCCTGGGTGTTCTTTGGAAGGAATGATGCTAAAGCTGAAACTCCAATACTTTGGCCACCTCATGCGAAGAGTTGACTCACTGGAAAAGACTCTGACGCTGGGAGGGATTGGGGGCAGGAGGAGAAGGGGACAACAGAGGATGAGATGGCTGGATGGCATCACTGACTGGATGGACATGAGTCTGAGTGAACTCCGGGAGTTGGTGATGGACAGGGAGGCCTGGTGTGCTGCGATTCATGGGGTTGCAAAGAGTCTGACATGACTGGAGCAACTAAACTGAACTGTTTATATCTCCACCTCCCTGAGTGCAAACTGGGAATGCTGTATGCTCCCTTGGAGCGGCATCTGGTGGTGTTTTGGAAATGGCTGGGTGAGAGTCAGGAAGGGACAGTGGTAGTCCTTTCCTTTTTTTGGAGCCGATGTTGACAGTACAAGGCTCGCTAAGTTTCTGGTGGGCCAAGAGAAGACTAAGAGCCTGCTCAGCTGGTTGAAGAAACCAGCCAAAGCTGAGGGAGTGGATGGTTGAGGTGGGGAGCAGACACACCTCCATATTGTCCTCCACGGCAAAGGGCTCCAGAAGAGGTGCCCTGCTGGCCACTCATGACTACTGTCTCACGGCATGAGTGACCCAGGCACTAGACGCTGCCATTAACAGAGGCCTGCTGGGTAAAGAGACTAAGTGCTTAAGACTGCAGGACTTCCCAGCTGGACTCTCAGCAGTGATGTGTACCAGGTGGCCAGGCACTAGGAGGCCACAGGGGCCCCTTCCCTATAGACATGAGGATATGACTGGGCAGTTACCCCTGAAGAGAGAGAGTTTATCTGGAAGAGGCTGCTTAAACCTGTGGTGAAGAGAGAAGATAATTTTAATGGCAAATTTAATTTTATTCTCACAGTTTAGCATAGTGACTAAGAGCATGAATTCTGGAGCCAAATGACCTGCTCTATTTGCAAGCCGGGTGCCCTTGGGCAAATAACTTAAATCTCTGACCTTGGTTGCTCATCTGTTAAATGGGGATCCTAATAGCACCACCCCCTAGGATAGTGAGTATTAAATGGTTAATATATCTCATGTCCTCGGAAGAGTGCCTGGCACACAAAGCAACCAACAGTAAGGGTTTGCTATTATCATTGTCCTCCAGGATGATGATTCATGAGGAAGTTGAAATCCGTTAGAGAAACTTTTAAAAAAATTCCATGTCTGCTCCATCTCATCTGCGGTGTGTAAATTTTGGAGCCCACCAGAGACAGATATTTGGCTCCAATAGAGTCACACCTACAATAGCAACCCCTGGGGGTCGTTTGTAAATAGTCCTGCTTCATTCTGCAGGCTAAGCATAGAAACACAGGCTGCAGGAGGCTGTCATCCGCCCCTCTTTAGAGCCATTTCTGTTTTTCAGCATTCAGGGCCATTTTCAGGCCAGGGGCAACAGGCTGCTCCTCTGCTTTGGTCTGACTGCCTGTTTTAGCTGTTGTTCTTTTATCTTCCACAACTGGGTGAAGTTGCTCTCTGAATTTTTATAGCACTTCAGGACAAGGGAGGCTATTGTTACAAGAAGAACCTTTAAGTGTATTGTTCATTCCTTTGAACAGAGATTTGCTGTTATTTTTAAATTCTAAACCTTCGGGGCAGTGAGAGTTTTAGGAGAACAAACTTCAGTGTGTAATGACACTGGCTTTGTGTTATTATGAAGTGGGAGAACCCTGGTGTCAACTGCCTGTGGTAGAGTCTGGTGTTTACAAAACTCAGGTCAGCCTACTGTCTTCCTTGGGCTGAGGCTAACTATGCTCTCTGCTCCCTGGCAACACTCTCAGAAGGCCACCTATGGATTTATACAGGTATTTACTTATTAAGGCATTGTTGAGGATAGGTGAGGGACCTAGTACATAAGGACCATTTGCTGAGCACCTGCCAAACGCCAGCATCATACCAGACATTCTGCATCAGACACTGTATTTATTAATGTCCTAGGGTAAAAAGATCTGATTACCACAAACTTGGTGAGTTAAAACAATAAAAATCTTTCTTTCATAGTTCTGGAGCCTAGAAGTCTGAAATCAAGGTGTCTGCAGGGCCAGTCTCCATCAAATGGAAGCTTTAAAAGCTCCAGTGGTGAATCCTTACTTGCCTCTTCTGATCTCAGCTTCTGGCCACATCACTCTAATCTCTGCTTCTGTGGTCACATTTCTTTTTCCCATCTCTGTGTCTTCTCTCCTGTCTCTTATAAGGATACTAATCATTGGATTATCTTTATGGGTCCTTATCATA
The DNA here is from genome assembly GCA_917880005.1 of Nanger dama. Taxonomy (NCBI): domain Eukaryota; kingdom Metazoa; phylum Chordata; class Mammalia; order Artiodactyla; family Bovidae; genus Nanger; species Nanger dama. The sequence continues at coordinate 29,935,985 of CAKJTW010000009.1, read as the reverse complement.
GGTGATCCAGGAAGATCTAAGATTCTTTATTTAAATACATCTGCATAGACCCTTTTTAAAAATAAGGTCACACTCACAGGTTCTGGGGATTAGGACTTGAATATATAATTTTAGGGGAGGGATCATTAATCCACTATAATACCTTTGAGATTCTTGCCATAATATTCTGAAAACATGTATCATTATCTCAAAACTCAATTTCAAAAAGTTTTAAATTGCTCAGCATGATACTCTTTGTGAGTGATAGAACAGATTTTAAAGAATTGCCTGATTTCAAAGCAGTTGTTCTTTCTACTATATCATGCTAAAAATAACCATAATAATAACTGATATTTATCAACTATCTACTATGTATCAGGCAGGCTAGAAGTATTAGAAAGGTTTTTTTCTAAACTTTATAACAATTCTAAAATTAGGTCTTCTTAGTCACAGTTTATAGATGAGGAAACTGAGGCTCAGATGAGTTCAAAAGGGTCCAGGTCATATATCTAATAAGTGCTTAAATTTGGAATCAAAGACAATGCAAGTCAAATGCTGCTGGAGAAATCTTCAAAGCTGAGGAAACCTACAGATAGTAGCAGCATGACTTTTGGTAGATGAAGGATTGGCTAAGTCTCTTAGAAAGGCATTAAAATTACTGAAACCTTAGGATCAGCTTAACCCTATCTGATAACAGTGTGGTTTGGGCATTTTTCATGCTGTGAGTGAGGCAGAGATTTAAGGCATTTTCTTCTTTTTCCAGCCCTTGAGCCTGTCTTGTTTGTCAGGTTCTGTCCATCCTTTGACTTTGCTCAGTTAGAGAAATCTGCCTTTAACTATTTAGAAAGGAAAATAACTTCATTTGAAAAGCACCTTAGTATTTCAGAGCTCTGTCTCATTTAGTTCTTAGAACAGTCCCTGAGGTTGGCAGGTAAGTATCATTATCAGTGTTCTGAAGTTGAGGAGACTGTTTCAAAGTGGGTTGTTACTGGCTATTTTTTTACACAGAGGCAGAAGCCACTTGAGGCCGGAATGTGTGACCTCAATTCTAATTCCTTTTTGAGTGTACCACACCTGTTTTCGATTAGGGGAAAAAGGAAAAAAAAAAACAATAAAGATAAATTTGGCTAGCACCAGTTTTTGGTAGGGTAAGCAAAAAAAAAAGTAGGAAAAATTCTCCTTTCCTTTTCAGTCTTGAGGGTAAACTATTGCATTTCAGCACTGGGACTCAAAAGTGATTTGTAGCTGAGAATTTTTCTTAAGGGCAGAGGATTCTTTGCGACCTTATTTTCCTTACAATTCCAAACAAGAGGGCTAAATGTGCTCCATTATGTCCAGACTGGTGTTTATAGTCCCATCCTCAGATGATAAATGTTACTTTATCAAGTATTACGTAGTTCTAATTCCCTTTTCCAAAAGACGAGCTGTACATGCCAAAATTTTATGATGACATGTCATAGAATTGGAATGAAAGAAATGTGATACTCAAATCCTACTAACTTAGATAATAGACAGAAATATCTTTTAAACTAATGGTTTTTGGTTCTTAAGGCTTCATACTTGAAAGGGATGTGATTTCCTAATGTTCAAACTGAAGCATTTAGCCCAAGGAGCATGACTGCCACTGTAAGAATTATTCCTTAACTGTGGTGTAAATGCTTCTTCTCTCTTGAATTGTTATTTCCAACACAAAGGCCATGCATCTTCTTAAATAGCTGCCCACTTTTAGGACCTTCAGCTACTCAACAACCATCTCCCACTTGCTCCCCCTTCCGACATGCTCCCTGGCTGAGACTGACCAGAGGCCTTGGAAGCCCTCTTAACTCCTCACCTCTCAACTGCAGACATACACCCACCCCAACCAGCACTCACCTGGAGTTTTTGGCTCTTCCTGTTATTTCCACACTTGGATGAAGCGCCACACATCAGGTTGTGGAGTCTAGCACCCCTAATAGTTGAGGTCACTTGATGTAACTTGGAAATGTGAGAGTTAATTCCCAGAGGGGCAAATTTTGACCAAGGAGGACCAGGCAATAGGAAGTAGCTGGGAAGATAAACTCCCTCTCTTTTGTCCTTCCCAGAGAGTATTAGAGGCATGTTTTCTCCTTGTACTCCATTTCAAGAGGTCTCACATGGTGAAGGTCAGACCCGCTGAGTGACTTGCTGTGCCTCTTTATGGTGTTTCACAAAGCAGAAGCCAGTCCTGTCAGGCACCACTTTGCATTGCTTCAAATTCTTCCCTTCATTCCTTTTTCCTTAGCCTTTCTAGCCTGGGTGTATACTTCCCAAATAATGCATCAGTTCAGTTCAGTTCAGTTGCTCAGTCATGTCCGACTCTTTGTGACCCCATGAATCGCAGCACGCCAGGCCTCCCAGTTCATCACCATCTCTCGGAGTTCACTCAGACTCATGTCCATTGAGTCCGTGATGCCATCCAGCCATTTCATCCTCTGTTGTCCCCTTCTCCTCCTGCTCCCAATCCCTCCCAGCATCAGAGTCTTTTCCAGTGAGTCAACTCTTCTCATGAGGTGGCCAAAGTACTGGAGTTTCAGCTTCAGCATCATTCCTTCCAAAGAAATCCCAGGGTTGATCTCCTTCAGAATGGTCTGGTTGGATCTCCTTGCAGTCCAAGGGACTCTCAAGAGTCTTCTCCAACACCACAGTTCAAACGCATCAATTCTTCGGCGCTCAGCCTTCTTCACAGTCCAACTCTCACTTTCATACATGACCCCTGGAAAACCAGAGCCTTGACTAGACGGACCTTTGTTGGCAAAGTAATGTCTCTGCTTTTGAATATACTATCTAGGTTGGTCATAACTTTTCTTCCAAGGAGTGTCTTTTAATTTCATGGCTGCAGTCACCATCTACAGTGATTTTGGAGCCCCAAAAATAAAGTCTGACACTGTTTCCCCATCTATTTCCCATGAAGTGATGGAACCAGCTGCCATGATCTTCGTTTTCTGAATGTTGAGCTTTGAGCCAACTTTTTCACTCTCCTCTTTCACTTTCATCAAGAGGCTTTTTAGCTCCTCTCCACTTTCTGCCATAAGGGTGGTATCATCTGCATATCTGAGATTATTGATATTTCTCCCAGCAATCTTGATTCCAGCTTGTGTTTCTTCCAGTCCAGTGTTTCTCATGATGGACTCTGCATATAAGTTAAATAAGCAGGGTGACAATATACAGCCTTGATGTACTCCTTTTCCTATTTGGAACCAGTCTGCTGTTCCATGTCCAATTCGAACTATTGCCTCCTGACCTGCATACAGATTTCTCAAGAGGCAGGTTAGGTGGTCTGGTATGCCCATCTCTTTCAGAATTTTCCACAGTTTATTGTGATCCACACAGTCAAAGGCTTTGGCATAGTCAATAAAGCAGAAATAGATGTTTTTCTGGAACTCTCTTGCTTTTTCCATGATCCAGCGGATGTTGGCAATTTGATCTCTGGTTGCTCTGCCTTTTCTAAAACCAGCTTGAACATCAGGGAGTTCACGGTTCACGTATTGCTGAAGCCTGGCTTGGAGAATTTTGAGCATTACTTTACTAGCATGTGAGATGAGTGCAATTGTGCGGTAGTTTGAGTATTCTTTGGCATTGCCTTTCTTTGGGATTGGAATGAAAACTGACCTTTTCCAGTGCTGTGGCCACTGCTGAGTTTTCCAAATTTGCTGGCATATTGAGTGCAGCACTTTCACAGCATCATCTTTCAGGATTTGAAACAGCTCCACTGGAATGCCATCACCTCCACTAGCTTTGTTCGTAGTGATGCTTTCTAAGGCCCACTTGACTTCACATTCCAAGATGTCTGGCTCTAGATTAGTGATCACATCATCATGATCATATGGGTCGTGAAGCTCTTTTTGTACAGTTCTTCCATGTATTCTTGCCACCTCTTCTTAATATCTTCTGCTTCTGTTAGGTCCATACCATTTCTGTCCTTTATTGAGCCCATCTTTGCCCTCTGAATCCTTGCTTCAGGCTCCCCCTCCCCCACCCACCCCCCACCCCCCAGAGAATCTAGGCTATATCTTATTGGATTGTTGTAAAAGAGATCCAAGAATCGGTATTCTCACTTCCAGGCACTCCCCTTCCTTGTCAGTCCAACACACCTCGTAAGCACATGTTAAATATGGCATTCACCTTTTGTGGGCCCCATTGTTTGTAAAATAGAGCCCATATTCCATCATCTGCCATTAAAAGCCCTATAGATTTGCTCTTAAACTAATTTTCCAACTTTATTTTCACGATTTTTCATTTATACACACTGTTCTCTGGCTAAGCTGAACTACTTGAAACTGTTCTATTATCCCATATTTTCTGATCTCCATGCTCATAATTATGCTGTTCCCTTAATCTATAATGTCCACAATTATGTCTCCTTTCCACATGCTTAAATTCTGTCCATCAAGAGCAACCTCAAACGCCACCTTCTTAGATTAATCATAAATTCCCTCCCCTCCACTGTCAACCCATAAAATCCAATAATCTCTCTTTTCTGACCCCCAAACCATCTTGTCTGTATTTCTTCTATGGTATTTACTACTTTTTAACTACTCTGTAATATTTTGTTATATTCATTCTCTCCAGTTAGAACATAGGCTCCTTGAGGGCACGTCCTGATTCCTGTACCTTTGTTTTCCTGACACTTAGCATGGCTGCTGCTGCTGCTAAGTCGCTTCCGTCATGTCCGACTCTGTGTGACCCCGTAGACGGCAGCCCACCAGGCTCCCCTGTCCCTGGGATTCTCCAGGCAAGAACAATGGAGTGGGTTGCCATTTCCTTCTCCAGTGTATGAAAGTGAAAAGTGAAAGGGAAGTTGCTCAGTCGTGTCCGATTTTTAGCGACCCCATGGACTGCAGCCTACCAGGCTCCTCCACCCATGGGATTTTCCAGGCAAGAGTACTGGAGTGGGTTGTAGCATGGCTACTTGTGCATAATTGGTGCTTAAGAAAATTTCATGAAATGAATACATAGTCCATTCATTACAGAAAAGCTCAAGATTATGCAAAAACTGATTAAATATTTCTTAAGTTCTAGATCGATGGCTCAGAGGTTAAAGTGTCTGCCTCCGATGCCGGAGACGTGGGTTCGATCCCTGGGTCGGGACGATCCCCTGGAGAAGGAAATGGTAACCCACTCCAGTATTCTTGCCTAGAGAATCCCATGGACAGAGAAGCCTGGTAGGCTACAGTCCATGGGGTTGCAGAGTTGGACACGACTGAGCGACTTCACTAAGCTCTAGATCCTTAGTTTTTCAGGGATATACAGGGGGAAAAAAAATGGCCACAGGGATGCTTCTATTTCTAAGTCGAAAGGTCAAGAGATATTAATAGTGAGAATGCTATGGCTTCCTGCCTGGGGCCATCAAACAGAACATGCCATAGCATTTTGCTGACCTTGGACAGTTGGCTAAGACGCAGGTCCAAATGATCTACCTTCTTAAGACATGAGTAATCTACAGGTTTCTGAATAATTATTCCTCCTGATAATGGAGTAAAATTTTGATTAAAAAAATTCCAACCTGAGTGTATTTTTACAGTGCTTTTACAGCATTTTAAAGTCTAACAGGTCAAAGTCCATAGAATTTTGAGGAAATTTATAAACTAAACATACTATTTGTAGTCATTCCATATTAATCATTTCTAAGATAAGTGAAACTTCATAGGAAGAGTAGGCAAAAATCACTGGCTGAGTATTTTTCTGGTATGAAATGATAAACTATGAAATTCAAATGTATTTAGGAAATTAAATCATATACATATTAATAGTGAACTTATGTAGAAACTCTTATACAGAAATTCAATAGTATCAAGAAGGTAAATAAATAGCACTTATTGGGCATTATTAGTTTTCAGTTTATATTAAAACTATCATTTATATGACTGATATATATTTAGATATGTTATATACATATATATTGGATTATATTTGAGATTAGGAAAACTCATTAAAATAGAAACAAATTCTAATTAACAAATTAATGTGAATGGAAAATTATTCTTTTACATACTCCATATGTAAAAGGGTATAATTGTGTGGTCATTCATAGTTAGATTTTGTTGGTGTAAGTAGACTTCATGAAATCAATAGAAACAAGCAAATATGAACTGGCCAGCAAGACACTTGGAAAAATACTTAACGATGAATAGCAAGAGATGATCAATTTTTCATTCTTATTAATACAAGAGAGGAAAGAAATGGGTTTAGTTGAGATAGTAACAGACCAAATTGAAATAGCTGGATTAGGAATGAAAGAGGATGCATGAACCTCTGTACTCTGGAGTTTTTGGGCAGATCTCTCTGTGGTTTCTCCCATTGGGCCATCATGACTAACATAAGTGAGCCAGCTTTTTGTGGATCCAGGTCGCCTCACTGGTCCTACTTATAGGTATCACTTGTTGGCATGAGAGACAACAGATCTCATACTTTTCAAGGCTTTTATGGGCTGATTCCCATTTAAGAATCACTGTGATAACCTGCTGCCCCAGTGATTCTCCTTGCTCCTAATCCCTACTAAAAATCGATGTTTTCTCCCAGAGGAGTCAGCAACAGCTTAATCTAAGTGACTACAGTCTGGGCCAGGCTCATAAGGCCCAGTTTAGATTAATGCCCCATATAAATAAAAGGATATACTTTTTGCTGGCATGATTTTAAGAACTTGTGTTTTATAGCTTCCTCTTAAAATGGTCAAAACTTTTAAAAAGATACTTCTTTTCTTATTAACTATATACTAAGCTAGTTTTCCCAAGTTAGTATTCCCAGCACTATTGCCAGTGCCCCACTCCTCTAGAAATTCAGACACCACAGTATTTGAATTATTTTTAGTGCTTCCTTGTAACGCTTTTTTCTGCCTCCCTGTTGGTGACTCTCTTAGGTTCTCTGCTGTGTTTACCATACAACCAAATCACTAAAGTACGTATACTCTGTGTGGGATGTCAGCAAAGAAAAATTTGTTGGGGACAGAATAAGTACAAAATAAGAAATAACTATTCTTCCACCCTAACAAAGGAACAAAAACAAAAACTCTGGGTTTTGTTTTTGTTTTTGAGTTGTAATTGGTTTTCAATGTTGTGTTAGATTCTAGTGTACAACAAAGTGATTCAGTTATATATATATATATATATGTACACACATATACACATACTTTTTCATAGCCTTTTTTAATGTAACTTTATTTTATATTGGAGTATAGTTGATTTACAGTGCTGTGTTACTTTCAGTGTACAGCAAAGTGATTCAGTTATATGTACACATATATCCATTCTTTTTCAGATTCTTTCCCCATACAAGATATTATAGAATATTGAGTAGAGTTCCCTATGCTATATAGTGAGTCCTTGTTGATTTTATATATTCTTTTTTCATATTCTTTTCCTTTATGGTTTATTGCAGAATATTGAATATAGTTTCCTGTGCTACACAGTAGGACCTTGTTTATTTTATATATAGTAGTTTGTATCTGCAGAGTAGGCAATGGCACCCCACTCCAGTACTCTTGTCTGGAAAATCCATGGACAGAGGAGCCTGGTAGGCTGCAGTCCATGGGGTCGCTAAGAGTCGGACACAACTGAGTGATTTCACTTTCACTTTTTACTTCCATGCATTGGAGAAGGAAATGGCAACCCACTCCAGTGTTCTTACCTGGAGAATCCCAGGGACAGGGGAGCCTGGTGGGCTGCCATCTATGGGATCGCACAGAGTCGGACACGACTGAAGTGACTTAGCAGCAGCAGCAGTTTATAACTGGACTTCCCTAGTGGCTTAGTAGGCAAAGAGTCTGCCTGCAGTGCGGGAGACCTGGGTTTGATCCCTGGGTTGGGAAGATCCCTTGGAGGAGGGCATGGCAACCCACTCTAATATTCTTGCCTGGAGAATCCCCATGAATAGAGGAGCCTGGCGGGCTATAGTCCATGGGGTCACAAAGAGTTGGACATGACTGAGCAACTATCTACTAATTCCAGACTCCTAATTGATCCCTCCTCCACCCTCTTTCCCCTTTGGTGACCATAAGTTTGTTTTCTATGTCTGTGAGTTTACTTCTGTTTTGTAAATAGTTCATTTGTATCATATTTTAGATTCTACATATAAGTAATAAAATATTTCTCTTTCTCTTTCTGACTTACTTTATTTAGTATGATAATCTCTAAATCCATCCATGTTGCTGCAAATATCTAATTCTTTTTATGGCTGAGTACTATTCTATTATGTATATATACCACATCTTCTTTATTTATCTGTTGATGGATACTTAGGTTGCTTATATGTCTTGGCTGTTGTAAGTAATGCTGCTATGAACATTGGAGTGCATATATCTTTTCAAATTAGAGTTTTCTCCAGATATATGCACAGGAGTGGGATTGCTGGATTATACAGTAACTCTAGTTTCTAAAGGAACCTTCTCCATACTGTTCTCCATAGTGCCTGTACCAACTTATATTCCCATCAACAATGTAGGGAGGTTCCCTTTTCTCCACATTGTCTCTAGCCTTATTATTTGTAGACTGTTTAATGATGGCCATTCTGACCACTGTGAGGTGGTATCTCATTGTACTTTTGATTTGCATTTCTTCAGTAATTAGCTTCCCTGGTGGCTCAGATGGTAAAGAATTTACTTGCAATGCAGGAGACCTGGGTTTGATCTTTGGGTTGGGAAGATCCCCTGGAGAAGGAAATGGCAACCCACTCAAGTATTTTTGCCTGGAGAATGTCCATGGACGAAGGAGCTTGGTGGGCTATAGTCCTCAGAGTCACAAAGAGTTGACATGACGGAGTGACTAAGTACACACACAATAATTAGCAAAGTTGAACATCTATTTATGTGATATTGGTTATGTGTATATCTTCTTTGGAGAAATCTTTATTCAGGTGTTCTGCACATTTTAAAAAATTTTTTGTCACTTTATTTTTAATTGAAGGATAATTACTTTGCAGAATTTTGTTGTTTTCTGTCAAACATCAACAAGGATCAGCCATAGGTTGATTCTTGAATGGGTTGTTTTGGTTTTTTGTTTTTGTTATTAAGTTGTATGTGCTGTTTGTATATATTGGAAATTTAGCCCTTGTCAGTCACATCATTTGCAGATATTTTCTCCCAGTGCATAGGTTGTCTTTTCATTTTGTTTACAATTTCCTTTGTTGTGCAAAATTTTGATTAGGTTCCAATTGTTTATTTTTGCTTTTATTTCTGTTGCCTTGGGAGACTGAGCTAAGAGAACATTGCTATGATTTATGTCAGAGAATGTTTTTCCTACGTTCTCTTGTAGGAGTTTTATGGTCTTATATTTAAGTCTTTAAGTCATTTTAATTTTATTTTTGTGTAGGGTGTGATGGAGTGGTCTAACTTCATTGATTTGTACATCCTGCTTTCCCAATACCACTTCCTGAAGAAATCGTTTTTTTCTCCATTGTATATTCTTGCTTCCTTTGTTATAGGTTAATTGATTATAGGTTTATTTCTGGGTCCTTTATTCTTTTCCACTGATCCATATGTCTGCCTTGGCCAATACCATGATGTTTTGATTATTATAGCTTTGTAGTATTGTCTGAAGTCTGAGAGTGTTACACTTCCAGTTTTGTTCTTTTTCCTAAGTATTGCTTTGGCAACTCTGAGTCTTTTATGGTTCTATATAAATTTTAGTATTATTTGTTCTGCTGCTGCTGCTGCTAAGTTGCTTCAGTCCTGTCCCACTCTGTGTGACCCCACAGACGGCAGCCCACCAGGCTCCCCTGTCCCTGGGATTCTCCAGGCAAGAACACTGGAGTGGGTTGCCATTTCCTTCTCCAATGCATGAAAGTGAAAAGTGAAAGGGAAGTTGCTCAGTCGTATCCGACTCTTAGTGACCCCATGGGCTGCAGCCCACCAGGCTCCCTCCACCCATGGGATTTTCCAGGCAAGAGTATTGGAGTGGGTTGCCACTGTGAAAAATGCCACGGGTAATTTGAGAGGGATTGTGTTAAGTTTGTATATTGCTTTGGGTAGTATGGCACTTTAAATTATTCCAATTTAAGAACATGGTATATTGTTCTGCTTCTTTGACTCATCTGCCGTTTTCCTTATCAGTGTTTTGTAGTTCTTGGTATATAGATATTTTATCTCCCTGGTCAGGTTTATTCCTAAGTATTTAATTATTTGATGCAATTTTAAGAGATATTTAATGCAATCAATTTCTGTATTGCATTAAATTCTGTTAATTTTATATCCCACTACCTTGCTGATTTCATTTGTCAGTTCTAGTAGTTTTTGTGTGGAGTTTTATAAAAAGTATTTATATGTATCATTTATTTATTTATTGGCTGTGCTGGGTCTTTGTTGCTATGTACAAACTTTCTCTATTTTCAGCAAGTGAGCAACTTTCTCTAGTTGCAGCTCATGGGCTTATCATTGTGGTGGCTTCTCTTGTTGCAGACAGAGCACAGGCTCTGGGACATGAGGGCTCAGGAGTTGTGGCACACAGGCTTAGCTGCTCTGCAGCATGGGGGATCTTCCTAGACCAGGAATCAAGCTGGTGTCCTCTGCATTGCAAGGCAAATTCTTAACCACTGGACCACGAGGGAAGCCCTATGTGGACTCTTCAGTGTTTTCTAGGTAGAGTATCACGTCATCTGCATATGATGACAATTTAGCCTCTTTCCTTCTGATCTAGATGCCTTTTACATTTTTCTTGTTTCATTGCTGCAACTAGGACTTCTAATACTATGTTGAATACAAGTGGTGAGAGTAGGCATCCTTGTCTTATTTCAGATCTCAGTGAGAAGGCTTTCAGCTTTTCACCATTGAGTAATATGTTGGCTGTGGTTTTTCATAAATAGATTTTATCATGTTGAGATATGGTCCCTCTATACCCACTTTAGTGAGAATTTTTATCATGAATGAATGTTGAATTTTATCAAATCCTTTCCTGCATCTATTGAGATGATCATGTGATTTTTCTCTTTTCTTTTGTTGATGTGGTATATCACATTGAATAATTTGCATATGTTGAACCATCCTTATGACCCTGGGATGAACCCAACTTGATCATAGTGTATGAACTTTTTTATGTGTTATTGGATTCAGTTTGCCAATATTTTGTTGAGAATTTTTGCATCTATATTCATCAGAGAAATTGGCCTGTAATTTTCTTTTTATTAGTCTGGTTTTGGTATCAGGATGATGGAGGCTTCACAGGATGACTTCTGGAGTGTTCCCGCCTCTTCAGTCTTTTGAAAGAGTTGGAGAAGAGTTGGTATAAATTCTGCTTTGTGTTTGGTAAAATTTCCCAGTGAAGTCATCTGGTCCTGGACTTTTGTTTGCAGGGAGTTTTTAAAATTACAGATTCTACTTCACTTCTAGTGATTGGTCTGTTCAAATTATCTATTGCTTCTTGATTCAGGAGAACTAATCTCATGAGTTTGACTCCTTATGACTCTATTAAAATTCCAAAATATTCTTTATGCATTAAGTAGGGACAGTGCAGAGCTCAAAATTCGATTGAAGACCAAGGGTTCTAAGAACAAACACAAAGATTATAAGATATTGTTTGAAAAGAGTTAAAGAATTTGGGACTTCCCAGGTGGTGCTAGTGGTAAAGAACCCATCTGCCAATGTAAGAGATATAAGAGATGCAGGTTCAATTCCTGGGTTGGGAAGATCCCTGATAGGAGGGCATGGCCACTCTCTCCAGTGTTCTTGCTGGAGAATCCCAAGGACAGAGGAGCCTGGCGGGCTACAGTCCATAGCGTTGCAAAGAATTGGATACAACTGAAGTGACTTAGCACAAAGAATTGTTGGGAGCAGTAGTTAGGAAATTTTGATAAATTTCCATGGATTCTAATGTTTTGGTTGTGTTTGTTTTATCAACCATAGACCCTTTGTAGCAGAAAAATTCACGTCAGAAAGCATACTCCACACACAAAGCCCTCAGTGTAATAAGTCTGCATCATTCCCAGAGGAGTGAGGCTGGCTGAGAGCCTCTTCACTTGGCCAGTCTGAACCTGGTATCCATGTTATTGAGAAATATATAGTCTCTTAAGTAACTTTCATAGAGTGACTGTTCTATTATGTTTATGAGGGGTTTTTTTAACCATTGGGTTAAATTTTTTTTTTTTTTTTTTAATTATCACACTTGGGACTTCCCTGGTGGTCCAGTGGCTAAGACTTTGAGCTCCCAATACTGGGGGCCTGGATCTAATCCCTAGTTGGGGAAGTAAATCCTACATGTCACAGCTGGGAGTTTACATACCTCAACTAAAGATCCTGCATGCCAGAATGAAGATCGAAGAGCCTGTATACTGCAGCTAAAATCCTGCACAGCTGAATTAATCATTTTTAAAATATTTTTATTTATCACGTAGTGAAATTTACTTTTAAATGATTGTATATAGTTCTATGAACTTAAATACATATATACTTGTGTAACCACTACTACCCATAATATGCATCATAGTTCATATGAGATGTTTTTATTATATATGCACTTTAGTTTGGGATTCAAGTAGTCAGTGAATATCCAAATCAATGTGCTCCACAGAATTTGGTCCCCTAGAGAACAGTAAGAGTTAAATATTTAACAATAATAATAGTGATAATTTCAAAGAGTATCTAAAGTTTAATGTTTTAATTCTCGGTATGCTCTAGGATGCTTGACTCAAATACCTGCCCAATGTTAGTTACATGGGCAGCCCATGCTTATCTACTCCTTTGATTGTAATGCCTGTAGCACTTTGAAAAACTTTCTTTGAAATCTCATTTAATCTTCACAACAACCTTGTATGGTATATATCTTGGGTTGGCCAAAAGGTTCATTTGCTTTGTTTGTAAGATGGCTCTAATAGCACTTAGTTGTCTTTAACTTCATTCAAAGAATTTTGTTAGATTATATTGTGACAGCTGTCATATCAGTGTGAATTTTTAAAAAGCTTATCAAAACTGATGAATTTGTGTGTGGCCATTTTAATGTTGAAAGTGGAATAAAACATTTTCAGCATATTATGTTTTATTATTTCAAGAAAGGTCAAAATACAGGTAAACACAAAGATTTGTGCATTGTATGAAGAAGGTGCCATGACTGATCAGACGTGTCAAAAGTAGTTTGCAAAGATTTGTGCTGGAGATTTCTTGCTGGATGATGCTCCATGGTCTGGTAGACTGATAAAGTTAATAGTGATCAAACTGAGACACTGAGAACAATCAACATCATATGACAGGGGAGATAGCGGACATACTCAAAATATCCAAGCGATGAAAATCATTTGCAACAGGTTCAGTTCAGTTCAGTCGCTCAGTCATGTCCGACTCTTTGCGACCCCATGAATCACAGCACGCCAGGCCTCTTTGTCCATCACCATCTCCCGAAGTTCACTCAAACTCACGTCCATTCAGTCAGTGATGCCATCCAGCCATCTCATCCTCTGTCATCCCCTCTTCCTCCTGCCCTCAATCCTTCCCAGCATCAGAGTCTTTTCCAATGAGTCAACCGTTTGCATGAGGTAGCCAAAGTACTGGAGTTTCAGCTTTAGCATCATTCCTTCCAAAGAACACTCAGGACTAATCTCCTTTAGGATGGACTGGTTGGATCTCCTTGCAGTCCAAGGGACTCTCAAGAGTCTTCTCCAACACCACAGTTCAAAAGCATCAGTTCTTCAGCGCTCAGCTTTCTTCACAGTCCAACTCTCACATCCGTACATGACTACTGGAAAAACCAGAGCCTTGACTAGATGGACCTTTGTTGACAAAGTAATATCTCTGTGTTTGGATATGCTATCTAGGTTGGTCATAACTTTTCTTCCAAGGAGTAAGTGTCTTTTAATTTCATGGTTCCAGTCACCATCTGCAGTGACTTTGGAGCCCCCCAGAATAAAGTCTGACACTGTTTTCCCATCTGTTTCCCATAAAGTGATGGGACCAGATGCCATGATCTTTGTTTTCTGAATGTTGCGCTTTGAGCCAACTTTTTCACTCTTCTCTTTCACTGTCATCAAGAGGCTTTTTAGTTCCTCTTCACTTTCTGCCATAAGGGTGGTGTCATCTGCATATCTGAGGTTATTGATATTTCTCCCGGCAATCTTTATTCCAGCTTGTGTTTCTTCCAGTCCAGCGTTTCTCATGATGGACTCTGCATATAAGTTAAATAAGCAGGGTGACAATATACAGCCTTGACGTACTCCTTTCCCAATTTGGAACCAGTCTGCTGTTCCATGTCCAGTTCTAACTGTTGCTTCCTGACCTGCATACAGATTTCTCAAGATTCAGGTCAGGTGGTCTGGTATGCCCATCTAATTTTCCAGTTGATTGTGATCCACACAGTCAAAGGCTTTGGCATAGTCAATAAAGCAGAAATAGATGTTTTTCTGGAACTCTCTTGCTTTTTCCATGATCCAGCAGATGTTGGCAATTTGATCTCTGGTTCCTCTGCCTTTTCTAAAACCAGCTTGAACATCAGGAAGTTCACGGTACATGTATTGCTGAAGCCTGGCTTGGAGAATTTTCAGCATTACTGTTAATTGCTTTGATGTTTAGATTCCATGTAAGTTTGGGGGTGAGGTGAGGGTGTACCTTCTTGATGGTAAGATGTTCTGTTTTAAACCAAATTGTAAAGTGGATACTTTATAATAATGTGGAATGGAAGAGATTGTGGGGCACGTGAAGTAAACCACCACCAGCCACACCAAAGGCCAGTCTTCATCCAAAGAAGGTGATGTTGTATGTATGGTGGGACTGGAAGGCAGTCCTATATAATGAGCTCCTTCAGGAAAACCAAATGATTAATTTCAACACATACTGTTCCCAATTAGTCCACCTGAAAGCAGAAGTCAACAAAAAGCATCAGAATTAGTCAACAGAAAACACATAATCATCTCAAGAATAATGCAAGACCACATGTTTCTCTGATGGCTAGACAAAAACTGCCATAACTACGATGTGGAACAGCCAAAGAAATAATAATAATAAAGACAATAGAGGAATGGGAGTATAATTAGAGGAAAACCACATAGTAGATTTTTACTGCTAGTTTGTTTGTTTGGTTTTTTTTGAAAAGGTAAATATTTAAAATTATTTATAGTCATGTGAAGCTGATACCATGATTCCAATGCAATGTTTAAAAGAAGTCTTAGAAATCTCTGCCTGTTTTAACCAACAGGACAGTTTCCATTGGCTTCTTATGTTCTTCAGTCTTGAGGACCCCATACCAGGCTCCCCACCACCACCCTCCTAGCTGAGGAGTCTAAGAATAATGGAATGGAGTATGCTGACTTAATTTAATTCTTAAAAGTACTCCTGAAAGTCTGGAGCACTAAAGCTTTCTAGCAGAACACATCATAGTATCAAATTTCTCTACGAAGTTTAGATAAATTAGAGGAATTGGGAAGAAGAAGTTCAAGAGTGTGCAATTAACTTTTGTTATTCAAGTTCAGAATAAGCTGCTTAAATACTTTATTGGAAATTCAATTTGTAATTATCTGTAAACAAGTAACGCCAGGGTCTGCCAGGGACATCGATGGTAATAGTCTGTTCACTTTCTAGAGAGGATACTTTTTCCTCTACCCACACTCAAAAATGCTGAATAAAGAAAATCACAAATTTATATCAGTCTGGGCAGCTGAATTATGAGTTAGTTACATCAAGGCTAGCAAAAGTGGCAATGCCTAAATAGTGCCATTGTTATGAACAGTGGGAAAGCACAAGGACTGTGAGAAACAGAAGTAGCCCCAAGAAGGGTGATGTGCAGATAAAGTCCCTACAGCAGCCATGAGAATGACCTCCAGGGAATCTTGACCCTTCCTCCCCATCTTCAGCCCCCTAGCCCCTGGCTTTCCGTAAGTCTCCAAGTACAATCAAGTAGGATGTAAAACAGGTCTATCAGAAAACACTGATGTATTTTAAGCTCCTAAGAGAATTTCAAGGAGAAGCAAACTAATAAAAACACGAAGGCCCTTGGATTCTAGGCTATAAGGTGATCTTGAAGTGAAAACCTAATTCACAAAAGTCTCAGCTCCTGTCACAGGGCCGTTTTAACTTGGAATGTGCAAGTGCCTGAACATACACTTTCTCCATCCTTTGTGGACAACACTCCCCAGTCCCAGACCAGACCCATCACTGTGATATTTTAGCAGAGTCATCTAAAAGCCTGAGAAAAAGGAGTCATGCTTTCTCACCAGAAAGGTTACGGGCCATCTCAAGTGAACCCTGATGAGAAGAACATATAGCCTTGGGCTTATGGGCTGTAGAAAAGGCCAGAGTTATTACAGGGTGGAGGTTTAAAAGTGCATCTAAAAAACAGCAAATGCATTCCATCTGGGGGTTGATTTTAATTTTGGGGTGGGCTTAGTACTATGTAGTAGACATAATCTAAAACAAAAACACTTTCTTCTTTAATATGCCACATTTGACCTGATGTTTTTCTGTCTCTGGGAGCTGGATTCTGGTTTTACAGGTCTCTGTGCAAAGTCCATGCCCACCAGCTACCCCTAGCGTGAGTCTAGTACTCTACTGTCTGCCTATGTCAGCATCACAGGAAGAATGCCCTGGCATTCGAACCATTCCAGTAAAGAAGATCTTGGAAATCAGCTAGCCACTGAAGGGTAAGCAATTAAAATCACTAACTTGTTTTTGTCTAACACAGAAAAGGGCATTTTCTTTGTCCTCAATTGGTCCAAAAACACCTTTTAAAGATTCACATAGGAACAGTTTGCAAATAAATGGCCAGTGTGCTGGTGGTAGTTATCAATCTGAGTCCTGTTTCCCAGTCTGGAGAAGCCCACGTGTGCGGTCGCCTTTCTGAAGGCTCACTTCCTGCAGAGATGTTGACAGGGAAGAGGAGAAAAGGAGAATAACGTGACCTCCTTTCACTAGGAAGCCTCAGATCACTTCCCTTTGTCTCTGTGCTCCTTTGTGGGATTTTGATCCATTCTGCTGTAGTGAGAAGAAACTCTCAACATTATTAAAAAAAAAACCACCCCAACTTTCATTTTCTTCTAAGAAATGGAGTTTTATTTCTGGATGACGAGGGCTTTGGAAGACCTTGGCATGGTATGTGAGTGATCCTTTCACAGCTGTGGAACACCAGTGAACTACATATCCAGAGTATAGAAGTAGCTCTTAAAATATCAGCCAAACGAAGAGCTGAGAGAGAGCAGTGTCTTCAAGGAACTATGTGAATGTTACTGAATCCTTCAAATGATGGTATAACCCTCTGTGATAAAGCAACAGTCTCTGTGGGCTGTATTTATAGAGAACTGATTTCATGGAGACAGCACGGAGGTCCCTAGAGAGGCAGGACCCCTTGTTAGCCATTATCTATTATTAGTCTTTTTCTACACACACTGTCTACTATTTCTGCAGTGCCCTGGATTCTCAGCAGAAATGCTTTAAGAACATCTGTATCTTAATCTCCTGCCTGGCATCACCTAGCAGTACAGGAGTATGGTGACAAGAGGTTAACTGAACTCTTGGAGAAAGGGGCCGTGGGCATAGGGGTAACAAGTTGGTGGAGTGACTCTTCCCTTGGTAACAGGGAAGAAGAACTCTGAAATCCCAAAGTGCTTTCTGACATTTGCCACCCACATAAATTAATAAGTTAGTTATTAAGGGCCTTTCTGTTTAATTAGAAATCAAACCAAAGACCCTGGTGTCATAATTTATTCTCCTGCAAAATGATGTGACCTGGAGGTTCCAGCCGTAACCACAGAAAAACTGGAAGTTGGTAAATGACTCTCCAACTGAAAACTCCAAAGACATAGAAAGGGCAGAGGAAAGAAAATGTACAATTAATAAACAGGATGAGGCAAGTGGGCAAGCCTTCACCTATGATGTCACCTGCTTGTATATGATGAAATATTACACAGCCAGTTTTGGAATACTATTTATCATGGGACCCCATTTTACTTCAACAATGAGAGATACTAAATTAATGTCACATTATTTTTAATAGTTAAAAGCTCTATTCTGTCTGTTGCGGTCCACAGATGAGGGAAATACATGATATGGATGTACTATGATTTCCTCAGCTACTGCTCTGTCAGTGGGCACCAGTGTTGGTCCCAGTTCTATAAACAATGCTGCAACAAACTTCATTGTTCATGGAAGCTTATATATCAAACATTTATTCACTTTTTAATGTTATAAATATTTCTAAATACAGAAAGAAATGGGTGATAATACAAAAACACTGGAGCACTCAACATTATTCTTAAAAATGTTTATTAACATTTTGAATACTTCAGGTTTTTTTAAAAATTAGAATTATAAAGACCTCTTCTTTTAAAACTTTTATTATGTATTGGATTATAGCCAGTTAACAGAGCTGTGATAATTTCAGATGAACATTGAAAGAACTCAGCCGTACCTATACATGTATCCATTCTCCCCCAAACTCCTCTCCCATCCAGACTGGCACATAACATTGAGCACAGTCCCATTTCTACTGTGCTATATACATTAGGTCTACCTGGTGGCTCAGCTGGTAAAGAATCCGCCTTCAATGTGGGAAACCTGGGTTCGATCCCTGGGTTGGGAAGATCCCCTGGAGAAGGGAATGGCTACCCACTCCAGTATTCTGGCCTAGAGAAGTCCATGGACTGTATAGTCTATGAAGTTGCAAGAGTGGGACACAACTGAGCGACTTTTACTTTCACACAGTAGGTCCTTGTCAGTTATCCATTTCAAATATAGCAGTGTGTACGTGTCCATCCCAAACTCCTTAACTATCCCTGCCCCCATCCTTCCTCTAGTAACCACAAGTTTGTTCTCTAAAGAGTCTCTTTATATTCCTCTTCCATTCTATTTCTTTCCCTTCCCTTATAACTACTTTAAAACAGCTATGTATTGTTCACCTCCATGTTTTACTATGTATACACAGTTCTCTCTAATTTAAAATTTTATATAACTAGGCTCATACTCCAGGTGTTGTTCTTCAGTCACTAAGTTGTGTTCAGTTCTTTGTGAGCCCATGGACTGCAGCATGCCAGGCCTCCCTGTCCTTAACCATCTCCTGGAGTTTGCCCAAGTTCTTGTCCATTGAGTTGGTGATGCCATCCAACTATCTAATCCTCTGCTGCCCTCTCCTTTTGCCTTCAATCTTTCCCTGCAGCAGGGTCTTTTCCAGTGAGTCGGCTCTTCACATCAGGTAGCCAAAGGATTGGAGCTTCAGCATCAGTTCTTCCAGTGAGTATTCAGGATTGACTGGTTTGATCTTAGGATTGACTGATTTGATCTCCTTGCTGTCCAAGAGACTCTCGAGTCTTCTCCAGCACTGCAATTCAAAAGCATCAATTTTTTTTGGCATTAAACCCTCCTTATTGTCCAGCTCTCACATCTGTACATGACTACTGGTAAAGTGATAGCTTTGACTTATGGACCTTTGTCGGCAAAGTGATGTCTTTGCTTTTTAATATGCTGTCTAGATTTGTCATAATCTTCCTTCCAAGAAGCAAGTGTCTTCTAATTTCATGGCTGCAGTCACCATCCACAGTGATTTTGGAGCCCAGGAAAGAGAAGATCTGTCACTGCTTCCACTTTTTCCCCTTTGTTTGAAATGGAGTGATGGGACTGGGTGCCATGATCTTAGTTTTTTTAATGTTGAATTTTAAGCCAGCTTTTTCATTCTTCTCCTTCACCCTCCTCAAGAGGCTATTTAGTTCCTCTTTGCTTTCTACAATTAGAATGATATCATCTGCATATCTGAGTTTGTTGATATTTCTCCCAGCAATCTTGATTCCTGCTTGTAACGCATCCAGCCTGGCATTTCACATGATGTACTTTGCATATAAGTAAATAAACAGGGTGGCAATATACAGCACTTTCGTGCTCCTTTCCCAATTTTGAGCCAGTCAGTTGTTCCATGTAAGATTCTCACTGTTTTGCTTCTTGAACCACATACAGACTTAGAAGACAGGTAAGATGGTCTGGTATTCCCATATCTTTAAGATTTTTCCACATTTGTTGTGATCCACACAGTAAAAGGCTTTCATGTAGTCAATGAAACAGAAGTAGATGTTTTCCAGGAATTCCCTTGTTTTCTCTGTGATCCAACGAGTGCTAGCAATTTGATCTCTGGTTCTTTTGCCTTTTCTAAACCCAGCTTGTACATCTGGCAGTTGTTGATTCAAGTACTGCTGAAGCCTAGCTTAAAAAGATTTTGAGCATAACCTTACTAGTACGGGCAGGGAGGGGGCTTCCCTGGTGGCTCAGACAGTAAAGAATCCGCCTGCAGTTGGACATGACTTAGCAACTTTCACGCTTTACTAGCATGGGAAGTGAGCCCAATTGTCAGGTAGTTTGACCATTTTTTAGCACTGCCATCCTTTGGAATTGGGATGAAAATTGACTTTTTCCAGTCCTGTGTTCACTGCCGGGTTTTCCAAATTTGCTGACATATTGAGTGCAGCACTTTCAACAGCATCATCTTTTATTATTTTAAATAGCGCCATTGAAATTCCATCTCTTCCACTAGCTTTATTGATGGTGATGCTTCCTAAGGTCCATTTAACTTCACACTCGAGGATGTCTAGCTATCTAGGTCATCAAGACCTTTTTGTACAGTTCTTCTGTGTATTCTTGCCACCTCTTTTTAATCTCTTCTGCCTCCATTAAGGCTTTACTGTTTCTGTCCTTTATCTTGCCCATCCTTGCATGAAATCTTCCCTTGATATCTCCAAAAGTGAAGTCACTCAGTTGTGTCCAACTCTTTGCGACCCCATGGACTGTAGCCTACCAGGCTCCTCCGTCCATAGGATTTTCCCGGGCAAAGGTACTGGAGTGGGTTGCCATTTCCTTCTCCATGATTATACAGTAGAAGTGAC
This sequence comes from Nanger dama, assembly GCA_917880005.1. NCBI lineage: Eukaryota > Metazoa > Chordata > Mammalia > Artiodactyla > Bovidae > Nanger > Nanger dama. The sequence continues at coordinate 29,915,228 of CAKJTW010000009.1, read as the reverse complement.
AAATAGATTCAAGGGATTAGATCTGACAGACAGACCACTTGAACTATGGACAGAGGTTCATAACATTTTACAGGAGGCAGTGACCAAAACCATCCCAAAGAAAAAGAAATACAAGAAAGTAAAGTGGTTTGTCTGAGGAGACTTTACAAATAGCTGAGCAAAGAAGAGAAGCAAAAGCAAGAGAGAAAGGATGGGAAAGACTATCTCTTCAAGAAAACTGGAGATATCAAGGGAACATTTCATGCAAGGATGGGCAAGATAAAGGACAGAAACAGTAAAGCCTTAACAGAGGCAGAAGAGATTAAGAAGAGGTAGCAAGAACACACAGAACTGTACAAAAAAGATCTTGATGACCCAGATATACACAATGGTGTGGTCACTCACCTATCATCAGGGATTTGATTTAGGTCACACCTGAATGGTCCAGTATTTTTCCCCACTTTCTTTAGTTTAAGCCTGAATTATGTTATAAGGAATGGATGTTCTGAGCCACACTAAGCTCCAGGTCTTGTTTTTGCTGACTGTATCGAGATTCTTCATCTTCAGCTGCAAACAATGTAATCAATCTGATTTTGGTATTGATCATTTGGTGGTGTCCATGTGTAGAGTCACCTCTTGTGTTGTTGGAAAAGAGTGTTTGCTATGACCAGTGTGTTCTCTTTGCAAAACTGTTAACCTTTGCCCTGCTTCATTTTGTATTCCAACGCCAAACTTTCCTGTTATTCTGGGTGTCTCTTGATTTCCTACTTGTGCATTTCAATCCCCTATGATGAAAAGGACATCTCTTTTTTAGTGTTCTAGAAGGTCTTGCAGGTCTTCATAGAACTCATCAGCTTCAGCTTCTTCACCATCAGTGGTTGAGGCATAGACTTGAATTACTGTGATGCTGAATGTTTTGCCTTGGAAACGAACTGTGATCATCCTGTCATTTTTGAGATTGCACCTAAGTACTGCATTTTGGACTCTTGTTGACTATGAGGGGTACTCCATTTCTTCTGTGGGATTCTCGCCCAAAGTAGTAGATATAATGGTGATATGAATTAAATTCGCCCTTTCCCATCCATTGTAGTTCACTGATTCCCAAGATGTTGATGTTCATTTTTGTCATTTCCTGCTTGACTACATCCAATTTACCTTGATTCGTGGATCTAACATTCCAGGTTCCTATGCAATATTGTTCTTTACAGCATCAGACTTTACTTTTACCACCAGACACATCCACAACTGCGTGTTGTTTCTGCTTTGACTTAGCCTCTTCACTCTTTCTGGAGCTATTAGTAATTGCCCTTTGCTCTTCCCCAGTAGCATGTTGGACACCTTCTGATCTGGGGGTGGGGTGGGCGGGGCTCATTTTCTGGTCTCATATCTTTTTGCCTTTTTATACTGCTCATTGGGTTCTCACTCCAAGAATACTGGAGTGGTTTGCCATTTCCTCCTCTGCTAAGTTGCTTCAGTTGTGTCCAACTCTGTGCGACCCGATAGACGGCAGCCCACCAGGCTCCACTGTCCCTGGGATTCTCCAGGCAAGAACACTGGAGTGGGTTGCCATTTCCTTCTCCAATGCATGAAAGTGAAAAGTCAAAATGAAGTCACTGGGTCGTGTCCAACTCTCAGTGACCCTATGGACTGCAGCCCACCAGGCTCCTCCATCCTTGGGATTTTCCAGGCAAGAGTACTGGAGTGGGGTGCCATTGCTTTCTCCGTTTCTTCCTCTAGTGGACCACATTTTGTCGGAACTCTCCACTGTGACCTGACCATCTTGGGTGGCCCTGCAAGGCTTGACTCATGGCTCCACTGAGTTACACAAGCCCCTTTGTCGTGACAAAGTAGTGATCCATGAAGGGGATACTCCAGGTATCCTTCTGCAATTTGTTTTTATTCAACATTGTATCTTTTAAGACCTAGCCACATTAACCCACACAGAGAAAATTCTTTTCTTTTATTTATTTAATTTTTGGAGGGTGTGCTTTGGGTCTTTGTTGCTTTACACAGGCTTTCTTTAGTTGCAGTGAGCAGGGAATACTGTTAATTGAGGTGCACGGGCTTCTCTTGTTTGGAGCACAGGCTCTAGGCATGTGGACTCCAGTAACTGTGGCACACAGCCTCAGTATTTGCAACACACGGGCTTGGTAGTTGTGGCTCAAGAGCTCTAGAGCACAGGCGCACACTGTGGTGCACTGCCTTAGCTGCTCCTCAGCATGTGGGATCAGCCTGGACCAAGGCAGCCCAGACCGCACTGGCAGGCAGATTCTTATCCACTGCACCACCAGGGAAGTCCTAGAGCACATTTTTAAATTCTGATGGATTTAATCTACCTGTTTACTTAGATAAGTTCCAATCTGATAATCACTTATAAGATGCAACGCTACTTATTATTTACTGTTTTAAACCATGGTCAATTAATCTTCCTTATCCATATCTCCTTGAGTATAGTTATAAGGGTGTGTGTGTGTGTGTGTGTGTGTGTGTGTGTAGTTATGTGTAAATCTGGCTGTGAAGTTGGTGGGACAGATACTGACTGTACTTGTCAATTTCATAATGATATTGCCAAATTTGTGATAATTTACACTCCTATAATGTTTAAGAATTATTTCCCCACATTTTTACCAGTGCTTGTTAATCTTTGTCAACCTTGTCATATGAAGGGTATCTCATCATAGTTTTTCTTTTTATAACTTTATTTATTTTTGGCTGTGCTGGGTCTTGGTTGCTGTATGTAGGCTTTCTCCAGTTGCAGAAAATAGGGGCTACTCTCTAGTTGTGGTGAACAGGTTTCTTGTTGTGGTGGCTTCTCTTGTTGTGGAGCACGGGCTCTAGGGTGTGTGGGTTTAGTAGTTGTGGCTCCTGGGCTCTAGAGCACAGGCTCAGTAGTTGTGGCATGCTGCCTTAGTTGCTCCACAGCATGTGGGATCTTCGTGGATCAGAAATTGAACCCCCCGTCTCCTGCATTGGCAGGTGGATTCTTAGCACTGAGGCATCAGGGAAGCCCTTCATCATAGTCTTTATTTCCCATATTTCTGGTGATTTAAGCATATTTTCAAACATTTATTGGCCATTTAGTTTTCCTCACTTGTGAATTCATATCTTTTGTCCGTTTTTTTTTCTCTTAGGTTGATGGTCTTTTAAAAATTGATTTGGAAGAATTCTTTGTATTAGGTTGAATCACATGAAATTACCATTTTTGTAAGTCAAAATTACTGAATATTGGCAGTTACACACACACACACACACACACACACACACACACACACACACACACACACACATATATATATATATATATAAAACAAAGCTTCCCTGGTGGCTCAGACTGTAAAGAATATGCCTGCAGTGTGCGAGACCCGGGTTCTATCCCTAGGTCAGGAAGATCCCCTGGAGAAAGGAATGGCTACCCACTCCAATATTCTTGCCTGGAGAATTCCAGGGGCTGAGGAGCCTGGTGGGGTATTGTCCATGGGGTCACAAAGAACGGGACACAGCTGAGTGACTAATACTTTCACTTTCCACATAAAACAAGTATTTCTTGACATTAATCTCTTCATCATTATATGAATGTCAGCCGTCTCTTGCCAGTTTAAGATTTTATTTTAAATGTGTTTAAGACATCCTTTGGCATGTAGAGGTAAGCATTAACATAGCCAATTTATCAATGTTTTCCTTTATGTTTTGTGTTTTTTCCTGTGTGTTGTTTAAGGAATCTTTCTTTACTCCTGTGCCATCAAAGAAATAGTTCAGATTTTGCTGGTGTTGATTTACTAGAAGTAGGATTTCTGGGTTAGAGAATATTTGTGTGTATTTAAGGTTTACCAATGTGTTAGAGTATCCCTTTCAAAAAACAAAATGCCCATTTAATGAGTGAGGAGGAATATATTATTGTTTTTTAAATTTCTATTTCCCTGGCAACTAGTGAAATAAAGCATCTTTTTATGGATTTCATCATCATTTGCATTTGCTCATCTGTGAGTTTTCTATTCATATTATTTGCTTTTATGTCTGTTATAGTTGCTTATCTTTTTCTTACTAATTTGTGAGAGTTTTTGCATTTTACTGAGATTAGCCTCTTATCAGACATATCCACACCAATTTTTCCCCTAACCTAGCATTTACTTTTAAACTTTATCAATTGTATGCCTTTTTAAAACAAAATTTTAAATATTTTTATTTATCAAACATACCCGTCTTTCCTTGTATCACTTCTATATTTTTGGATATAAACTGTAGGAAGGTCTCTCAGATCCCTAGCTTACACATATAGTTTCATAAAATTTCTTTTAAGATTTTGGTTTTAAAAATTTTAAGTATTTAATCTCTCTTGACTAAATCGTTGTATTTAATATAATCTTTGTATTTTAATATAAAATAGGATGAAATAAATTTTTTTCATCCTTGGGTATCCTGATATGTAAATAATATCACATGAAATTATATCATATATGTGTTACATGTTTGATTTGCTCCACAGCTCAAAGGTAGAAGAGTGTTAACATACTACTCTTGTTCCAGTTCTGTTTCAGTGAGACTCAGTCCCTTCCATCATGATTGCTGGGGAGTCTGTTCTCAGTCATTTTGAAGGGAGCCCCTTTTACTCATTTGGGATCATAAAAGATCTCTTTTAGGCCCTATTGGTCCAAGATAAATGGGGATGAAGTCCCTGATTATCAGTCAGTGGAGTTTCTCTTTGACAGCTTGGTCTTTCTGCCCACAGAATGTATCTGTGGGCGGGCAGCTCCTCTGGCAACATCTTGTTCTCCATGCTGGTGCTTGGGCACTGATATCTTCACTGAGCCTCCCTCTCAGGATGCCAAGTTCCCGGCCTGCTTAGGCACACACCTCCACCCCTGCTGTAGTTTCTATCAGCTCTTGGAACTTAGCAGTTTAGAAAGGTTCAGCCTACTGTCTTCTGGAAGCCAATGCTCCCTCCTCCCTCTCCCAAAGGTTGGTTTCTTCTGCCTTCTTGCTCTCCAAATAGGCAGCCTTGATCTGAGCTTAGATTCTCTTCCTTGGGCTTGAGAAACATCAAGTATGTTACCAGGAGGATAGTGAGGAGTGAGGGCACAAAGAGTTTTGGTGAAGAAGGTCTAGACTTTATAGCCAAAGGCCTGGCTATATTTTCTCCGGGTAAGAAATATCACTCTTCAGATGTTCAGTAACTCATCTCCTCTACACCAAGTATGAATAGTATGCTTTTCCTCAGATAACAAAAGCTTTATAATGTGGTTCATTCTGCCTGTCTTGCTGCATTTAATTGTCGACAACTCACATAGTATATACCATATCACATTTTATATGTATTTGTTTATATATTTGTAATAAATATTTATATAATTATAAAATGTATTATAAATTGTGTATACATCTATATATTATATATATAAAGATCTGGAAGGATTACATTAACTTATTTATGGCTGACTCTAAAGGCTAGGAATTACTATAAAATTTTTTTCATTTCTATAATTTTGAATCATTATCATTTTTATCTCTGCAGCTAGAAAAATAAATATATATAGGAAAATGTCACAGAATGTTAAAAGGATGTTGGTAGCAAGCAAAAGCTTTCTAAACAAAACCTGCAAAAGTTTTCCAGATATTTACACTTAGAAAGACCCTTTTAGATACTTAGGGGAAGAAAGTGATGATGAGTGGACAGTAACAAGTGAGAGATGTCTTATTTATTTCAAAAAGTTGTTCAGTATAATGAAAAGATCCCTGAATTAGCAGTCAGGCCATTTGGGGGTTTTGTCATGGCTTTACCGTGAAATACCTGTGTAATTTTGATAAGTCTCTTAAACCCTTAGCTTCTAATTTTTCCAAAAACTGGACAATCTCTAAAGTCTCCTTCAGCTCTAGAATTTTGTAATATATATGATTTAGAGATTCTTAGCTAATAGCTATGACGCCAGTTTCAGCTATCATAGTGTCACTAGCCATAAAACATCCGAACTAACTTTCCTCCTTGAAAAGGTAAATGTATCTGCCTGCCATTCCTTCAGCCCTTCCTGATTTTCAATGACCACTGAACCAAATGCTTATTAGAGCTTTTGCCTGGAAAATGCCTCACTGAGTGGAGAGCTAAGATTTTGTTCCCCATATAGTGTAATTAAACAGACTGCCACCAGATCCAACAGCTGGGCTGATGCCTTCTGGGCAGCCTGTCAGCACATGAGAATAGAGATGTGCTTGCCGGGCACTGGGATCTCCATAGACATTCTTGCCTCTGCTCACTGTCTCTCCTTAGGTCTTCGACTCCTGAACAGCTGTGCAACTATGTCCTGGTCACCAGGAGAAGCTGCCTTTATGCAGTAAAGATGGCTCTGAAACACTGATCTCCAAAGCTAATTGTGTGTCTGTAATAGATTTGTTCTCAGTTTCTACCTTTTAATCGTCTTACTCAGCTCTGCCCTGGGCAGCACTAATGGTTTTAGTCTCCTACCCTACCTAACTGAATAGTTCTTTTCAACAAGGTAGAAGAAAAATCTGTTTCCATCATCCCAATACCAGGTCCAACCCACCTTTATAGTGGGGGCTTGCTTCTTAAAAGTAGCATTTTGGAGAACTGAACCAAGGATGGCAAAAGATGATGCTATTTCCCATAACAAATCAATGTTCTTTTATTCCTAAAGATGTTAACTGTAGTTACGCTGGGTGTTTAGCCTAGAAATCCTAGGATTTCAGCATTGGGTATGTTTCAATATCATACTATCTGACTAAATTTCCATATGTTCTAAATTTCCATATGTTCTATCAATTCATGACTATTCTTAATTCATATGAATATATAACCTGTCCCAGTTCCTGTTGACAGGTTATATATTTAGAAGTATTATTGTTGTTTAGTTGCTAAGTTGTGTCCTACTCTTTGCGACCCACAGAGACATTACTTTGCCGACTAAGGTCCGTCTAGTCAAGGCTATGGTTTTTCCAGTGGTCATGTATGGATGTGAGAGTTGGACTGTGAAGAAGGCTGAGCGCCAAAGAATTGATGCTTTTGAACTGTGGTGTTGGAGAAGACTCTTGAGAGTCCCTTGGACTGCAAGGAGATCCAACCAGTCCATTCTGAAGGAGATCAACCCTAGGATTTCTTTGGAATGAATGATGCTAAAGCTGAAACTCCAGTACTCTGGCCACCTCATGCGAAGAGTTGACTCATTGGAAAAGACTCTGATGCTGGGAGGGATTGGGGGCAGGAGGAGAAGGGGACGACAGAGAATGAAACAGCTGGATGGCATCACTAACTAGATGGACATGAGTCTGAGTGAACTCTGGGGAGATGGTGATGGACAGGGAGGCCTGGTGTGCTGCGATTCATGGGGTCGCAAGGAGTCGGACACAACTGAGCAACTGAACTGAACTGAACTATAGCCTGCCAGGCTCCTCTGTCCATGGGATTTTCCAGGCAAGAATATTGGAGTTGGGTGCTATTTCCTCCTCCGGGGAATCTTCTGAACCCAGAGATTGAACTCTGGGTCTCTTGTGTCTCCTGTGTTGGCAGGTGGCTTCTTTACCACTGCACCACCTGGGAAGCCCATTTACAGTATATCTGGGCCCTATTTAATAATGGATAATAAGATAGAATGGGATATAATTCTAGAGTAGCTTTTATTTTTTAATTAAAAAATATTCATTTACTTATTTATTCATTTAATCACTTGGTCATTTGGCTGTGCCGGGTCTTAGTTGCAGCATGTAGGATCTTTAGTTGTAGTATGCGAACACATGATATCTAGTTCCCTGACTAGGGATCGAACCCTGGGCCCCTTGCATTGGGAGTGTGGAGTCCCAGTCACAGGACCACCAGGGAAGTCCTAGAGTAGCTTTTAAAGTAAGAAATGCCTAGATCCAAGTGATAAAAGAATTTAGTCTCATTTAAACCCAGAAGGATGTTAAGTATAAAATGAAATTTCTCATTTCTCCTGTGCTTGGTGAGTTTGGATGTGAGTATTGGCGGATATACACCTTGATATTGTGTATCCAAGCAGACTGTTGTGTTCTTTGGGCCTACTGTTATGAGAGCCATTGGAATGGGGAACAAAGAGCATGGGGAGATGGAGTCCTCCTGCATTTAATTTATGAAAACTCAGTATATATTTCTCTAAATACATAGGAGCAATCATTTAAATTGTACTGGTGATTCTTTCTGACATTCTACTTACTGAGGTTGTGTTAGAGAGACTGACCTGCGAGACAGGTGTAGCTGACTTACAATGTGTAGACCATTTATATACATAGAAATGTGACTTTGTTTTTTTCTATAACTGAACACAACTTAGGTCTCAAGCCCTCCATTTTTGGTAGGCAATGTAAACTTTGTTATTTAAAATTAACTCAGTCACTTCTAGTATTATACTTAGTGTTTCTGGTCACATACTTGGACACCAGTAGTATTCTTCTCTTCACCATCCTTCTACTCAGGGAAGACCCAAGTTACAGGTCTTGTCCAAGTGTTCTCTGGTCTTTGCTGACCTCAACTGAGATGTGACTTCTCTTTAGTTTGTGGACTTTGTAACAGCATCTTACTGCTGATGGTTGGCAGTCCAGCTTCCAAGTTCATATTCTGCACATTCAGTCAGTTCAGTTCAGTCGCTCAGTTGTGTCCGACTCTTTGTGACCCCATGAATTGCAGCACACCAGGAGTCCCTGTCCATCACCAAATCCCGGAGTTCACTCAGACTCATGTCCATCTAGTCAGTGATACCATCCAGCCATCTCATCCTCTGTCGTCCCCTTCTCTTCCTGCTCCCAATCTCTCCCAGCATCAGAGTCTTTTCCAATGAAGACTCTGAGTTATGCGAAGAGTTGATGACTCTTCGCATGAGGTAGCCAAAATACTGGAGTTTCAGCTTTAGCATCATTCCTTCCAAAGAAATCCCAGGGCTATCTTCTTCAGAATGGACTGGTTGGATCTCCTTGCAGTCCAAGGGGCTCTCAAGAGTCTTCTCCAACACCACAGTTCAAAAGCATCAATTCTTCGGCGCTCAGCTTTCTTCACAGTCCAACTCTCACATCCATACATGACCACTGGAAAAACCAGAGCCTTGACTAGACAGACCTTTGTTGGCAAAGTAATGTCTCTGCTTTTCAATATGCTGTCTAGGTTGGTCATAACTTTTCTTCCAAGGAGTAAGCGTCTTTTAATTTCATGGCTGCAGTCACCATCTGCAGTGATTTTGGAGCCCCAAAAAATAAAGTCTGACACTGTTTCCGTTGTTTCCTTATCTATTTCCCATGAAGTGATGGGACCAGATGCTATGAACTTAGTTTTCTGAATGTTGAACTTTAAGCCAACTTTTTCACTCTCCTCTTTCACTTTCATCAAGAGGCTTTTTAGTTCCTCTTCACTTTCTGCCATTAGGGTGGTGTCATCTGCATATCTGAGTTTATTGATATTTCTCCCGGCAGTCTTGATTCCAACTTGTGCTTCTTCCAGCCCAACGTTTTTCATGATGTACTCTGCATATAAGTTAAATAAGCAGGGTGACAGTATACAGCCTTGACTTACTCCTTTTCCTATTTCCCTGGATCTAACCCAGGCCTCTTTTGGTCCGATGGCCCTCTCAGCATGTCTTCATCCTCCTTGTGGATGAAGGGACCCTCAATTTTTCTCCCCTGAATAGCGGAGTACATGGACTAAGGGGCAGAGGGTGAGACTGCTTTCAGACTTCTGATGCCACGGATCCCTTTGACTTGATGATTGAGAACTGTATTGCCATTAGAATTACTAGAAGCAAACAGAACTCATTCATTACTCTTTCAAATCAGTCTACACACTGATCTACTGTTCTCTCAATCAGTCCCCAGTTACCAGATGCTGAATGTAGTTCTTGTGTTTTAAAGATATGTTGTTTTTATCAACAATATTGCCCCTAAATGAAAGTCAACCATTTACTTTAGTGCCTAACCAAAGTCAGAGAACACACTAAGTTAGATTCATTCAGATATAGCGTGTGTTGGGGGACAGCAGAGGATGAGATGGTTGAATGGCATCACCGACTAGATGGATGTGCGTTTGAGCAAGCTCCAGGAGTTGGTGATGGACAGGGAAGCCTGGCATGGGGCAGTCTATGGGGTAGCAAAGAGTCAGATATGATTGAGTGACTGAACTGACTGAGCATGTGTTGGTTTCCAGCTTGGTACCATCTTACAGGGAATTTCAAAGCTGCTTTTGCTTATTTACAATATTCACCTTATATTCTGATTTTATAAATGTTTTATGACATTCTGAAAATATGAATCATGGAATATTTCCCTGCTCTGTGATTAATGACTTGATTGCTGAAATAGGATGCAGTATCTAAAAGAGAACTCATGACAACACAGCTCTTAGAGGCAGAGTTTCTCAGCTGGAGTTTAGAGAAGCCCATCTAAGAAGGCCAGAGAACTGTGGCTTATACCTTCCATGTAGGAGGGCAATGGCTTACCTGTCTTGTCCTCCTCTGAATCCATAGCACCTGGCATTGTGCTTAGTGCATATTGGGTGCTCAGTATATTTGTTAAATACAGTAAGTGAATTTACAAGCTTCTAAATAGCAGGTTTACATCAGTGGGACATAGAGTGTGCTGGTTATTGAAGCAAAATAGGTCAGTTTGAGGAAAGTTATGGACTTTCTAGGGAGCTAGTCATTGGAGAGAGTCTGTATGTCAGAAATACTGACTTTTAGGCTAATCCGTGGAGAAGGCAATGGCAACCCACTCCAGTACTCTTGCCTGAAAAATCCCATGGACAGAGGAGCCTGGTAGGCCACAGTCCATGGGATCGCAAAGAGTCCAACACGACTGAGCAACTTCACTTTCATGCATTGGAGAAGAATATGGCAACCCACTCCAGTGTTCTTGCCTGAGAATCCCAAGGACAGGGGAGACTGGTGGGCTGCCATCTATGGGATCGCACAGAGTCAGACATGACTGAAGCAGCTTAGCAGCAGCAGCAGGCTAATCTGATTACCAAAAGAAAGAACAACATATTTTACACATACCCTGAATTAAACTGCCTCCTTCAAGTCTCCAAGTGAGGGAAACTCACCTGATATACCTGACCTTTTGATTTTACATTAAGGAATTATATTTACTTCATACAGACTATTTTGTCCCCTTTAGGACTTCAGCCAACTCAACCCACAGAAACAGAGACATAATTATTACAAAAGGCCTCTGAATATCCCCAGATAGCTCAAGGTATGAATGAATGGTCCTTCTTAAACTCTCATTCAAAGTTGTTTTCCTGGTTATATGTATTTTTTAAAGATATCCTTGTTTGATTGCATGATCCATAGAAATTTGAGGCCATAACCTCAGGGGGACAGGGAAGGCTACTGAAGCCAGTCTCTGTGTCCTTAAAGGAAGAGGCAGGAAAACTAAGGCCCAGGCATGAAAGTGCAGCCCTGTTGATGGACGTTTCCCCACCCCAGCTTCCTCTTCTTTGGAGACATCCTCTTCTCTATGTGTTCATCACTCCGCGTATAATGCCCCCCCACCACTGGGGTAAGTGCTGAAGTGATGCTCAGCCTTGCTTGGAACACACAGCTCCCTCACACGACTAGCACAGAGGATGCTGACATGAGGCTGCAGATGACCTTTTCTCTATCACATGGAGAGAGGGTTTTTGAGCTTCTTAAGAATACAGTGATGAGAGAAAGAGAAGGTGCTCTGTTATCTCCAGGCCTCAATGTGGTCCTGAGGCTCTGGTCCCAGTTCACCAGCTGATGTGAAACTAAAACTGCTGGTGTGTTTCCTCAGGCAGTTTTCAGGAGCTCTTGACACTTACACCTTACAATCCACGTGGCCCCCTGTCAGGCGCACAGCAACCTGCTCCCATCCTGCCTGCTGGTGGCCATGCCTCCAGGCTGCCCCTGCCTCTTCTCTGGCCACACTCTGCTCTCTCTGTCTCAGGCCTGGAAGGGCCAGCTCCCCGCTCCTTCTACAGTGTCCTTCCCAGGCCGCAAAATCTTCCCACAGTGCTTTCAGCCCATATCCACATCTAACCTTCTCTAATTTCTTTTGCACGTTTTATCTTTACCTCACAGTTAGCTACTTGTCACGAAGCATCTCTTTCCTCATCACTTTACCCTGCTTCATTTTCTGTACAATACTCATACTTTAACATATTCTCTGTGTGTGTGTGTCTATGTATGTACAGATGTACTTTGGGAACTTCTGTTTTGTTGTCTTTTTGTCCATTAGAATGTCAGTGACACAACCCCAGCATTAAGAATTGTTCCTGGAAAATGATAGATAAGTATTTGTGAAATGAATTAGTGCTGGACTGCTCTCCGATTAGCAACAGAACACATTTGAGAATTTCATTAGTGTGTGTCGTCTTTGTGTTTCCTCTTTAGAGACTCTAACAATCAGTTTGTTCTGCTTTGATAGACATAACTGTCAGCCTTATGTCTTAACTCTATCCTTCTGCTGATTGCAAAATTGAAAGCAAAGATCGATTCTTACCCACCTTTGCATCCAAGTTGCTCTTCATACATACAGTTGCTTCTCATATTAGGCCCCATAAAGAGTTTGCTGTATTTCCTAGTTATACAGAATCTCTCTAACCAGTCTTTATATATGGGCTTCCCTTGTGGCTCAGACGCCTGCAGTGTGGGAGACCCTGGTTCAGTCCCTGCGTTGGGAAGATCCCCTGGAGGAGGGCATGGCAACCCATTCCAGTATTCTTGCCTGGGAATCCCCAGGGACAGAAGAGCCTGGAGGGTTACAGTCTGTGGGGTCACAAAGAGTCAGACCAATTGAGCAACTAAGCACAGTCTTCATCTATACCATGGACAGAGTTTTACCTTCTTTATAATTCTTCTGTCTCTAAAAGCACCACACAGACAGAATTGTTCAGAAAAGCATCATGCCTTGCTGTGTGTGCGTGCTGAGTTGCTTCAGTCGTGTCTGACTCTGCGACCCCATGGATTGTAGCCTGCCAGGCTTCTCTGTCCATGGGATTCTCCAGGCAAGAATAGTGGAGTGGGTTGCCATTTCCTCCTCTAGGGGATCTTCCGACCCAGGGATTGAACCTGAGTCTCTTATGTCTCCTGCATAGGCTGGTGGGTTTTTACCACTCATGCCACCTGGGGAGCCCCTGTGACTTGCTGGACTGATCTAAATGCACACACTGAGGCATTACATGCCACGCAAGGCCCAGTGCATTACCATGACTTTGGATACACAGAAGACCATCAGAGAAAGTCGACTGGTTTTTCTTCCTTTACAGGACAAGGCCTGAAATGTCATAAGGACTCTATATACCTCAGCAGTTTGGACTACACCACCAGAGTGCACAGCCATTCTGCATTCATTTCTCTTGCATCTCCAGCACCAGGATACTGATAAACCCCAGCTGCTGGTGAGTGCTCTCCATAATGCCAGGAACTGATTTAGTTCTTTGCATACATTTTCTCAATTAATCTTTACTTGAGGCATGGACTATTATTATCTTCCCTCTACACAAGTGGCAACTCGGGCACAGAGAGATTAAGCAGCTTGCCCAAGGTCACACAGTGAGTCACTGGTGGGGCTCAGATTCAAACCCAGGCCGCTTGCTCCAGAGCCCTCACACTTAATCTCGTTGTGCTGCGTCTGTGTTATCTGCTTAACACATCCACTGAGAAAGACTCTAGCAGCCAGGTTAGCCTCCTGTATAATGTCTAATCCATAAAGGTAATATATAATGTGATTAAAAGTTAAAAAAAAATCACAGCCTGTAATTGAGTGCCTCTTTAGCTGTAGGGTGTAGGGAATACAGGCTACAGTGCACTTACCTGAATCCAATGCTCTCACGGTCAAAACTTCCACAACAAGCCCAGGCCTATCAGTGTTTGAAATCTGCTTCTCAGTTCAGCATTTGTGATTTTATAATGATTTCCACATGCATTAGCATCCCATTAATGGGCCAGTATATGGGAACGGTTGTCTTATGAAGTGAGGGTTTTTTTTTTTTTTCCTTCTTTTCTTTTCCATTAAAACCACAGGTCTGCAGAATGAAAATGCTCAATATAATGAGTATAACCTGGAAAGTAATTTCATGGGCTGTAGTACTTTGATGGCAATAATTCCTGGATGTCAAAGGATAAGGACACAGTTTTCTGCTTCTAATTTTATTCTTAGAAAATGATGGTACTGAGTCATCCACAGAGTCCCCTGTAGATTAATCCCAGTTTTTCCTTTGGAGAGGAGATTTAAGGAAAATCTTAATCTGCTTTATATTTAACTCTTATCTCCACACTATGAATTCAAAATAGAAAGCTGGACTCTAGTCTCACCTCTGCAGACCCTCTGAGGGCTGAAGTTACCCCAGAGAAAGGATGGTCTGTGAACCACTCCAGGTCTCTTGTCTGGCTTAGCACCCCCTCACTGACTTTCCCAATAGCTGCCTCTTTCTAATTTTCAGTCCTCATATTAACATGTCTCGAATGAGCTGTCTTTATTCTATGATGCTTGAATGACATTTAGCATTTTCCTCAGGTACTTTTCATTTGTCAAAAAACTCAGTTAATCCTGAAATTTCCTGCATCCTCTGGTTGTTTGTTCCTAAATCCATGCTTAAGGTGGGGAAAGAAGTGAAGAGTCGTTTACTCTGCTTTCTCTTCAGCCAGTAAAAATTGCTCTCAAGTAGGCTTCCCCAATGCCCCTTCTCCCCTCTTCCACCCACTCTCTCCCTTCCATTTCCCATTCTCCTCACCTTTTCCCAATCCTCTTTTCCCTTCCTTTTCTCCTCCTAGACCAAGGTCTGAGACCGCAGCAAGGGCAGGAACGCTGCAGGCGCTGGAGGAGGAGCGGGAGTCAGGCTCACTTTCCCGCCCCGTCTCCTAACCTGAAGCTTCTGAAATACAGGTGAGCGTCATTTATCCAAGAAGTAACCATCTAGTCAATCTAGATTGGAAAGCGTAAGAAACCTCTAGGAAAACCTCTACAGTTTGGGGTTTCTGACACTTCAAACCCGGTGAAGTTAACATTATGAACTTGTGAATTGTGGCTTATGTGACTGTGGGGAGAAAGCCAAGCACCTGGTAAGCAGGCTGAACATCTCTCTGTCCTCCCTTAATTTACAGACACGTTCCCTCCCTCACTTCTTCTTCCTGCATCTTACATCAGTGACAGGTTTCAGTTCTAAAGTCTTAACTCAAAACACCCAAGAGACCATTTGATGCTTAATTGTAAAACTGTACAACTTCAGGGAAGAGGCGCTGTTGTATTTTTTCTGTATTCTCTCCTTTTCATCACTAAGTCATAGGAGCAATAACAGTGACCCCTTCCTGAACACATGCTGTGTGCCTGAGTGGTGGCGGGGAGGGGTCCTGAATGTACATTCAGAGGAAACAGAGCTCCTCAAATTGTGGGGCCACCCACCCTCTTTCGGACAAATGCAGACAGGCTCCGGGACAATGCTTCTTAAATGGTAGATTGTTTAGTAGAACATGATAGTTGTGGAGGCTGGCATTTTTAAAAATAAAATCGAATGAAATAGAAGAAAACAGAAAAATATCAGAGGACGTTGCATGTGGTTGGAGTATTATTTTGTGAGCCTTTGATTTTAGTTACATACTTGTCTAGAGTGGAGAGTCTGATAGTGCTTACTGGGAGCTCTGCCCACTCTCCTGGTTTCCCTTACAACCAGCTAGGTGACTGAGGTCTGGCTGTGGTAGCACCTGCAGAGTGATCTATGGCACATGGAACTCGCTCACATAGGCTCCTCCACTTTCTTCCTTCCATATATCCGGCAGATGACACCAGGGCCACCTTGAAGCCACAAGATGTCAGAACCACAATGTGAAGCAGCCTGGGTCCCTGAATCATCACTGGAAAGAATGTCACCCACAAGAGTCATTTACTTGACCAGGGACACCAGCTTTCAGCTTTATGTAAAAAGAAATTCTATTATCTTAAGCCAGATTGTTTCACCTACCTTATGTGTGTGTATGTGCACGTACCTTATGCTACATTTATTTCTAATTGTAGATTATAGTGAGGGACATTTGAAAGCCACTGCTCAGGACAGAGTGTGGTCCTAGATCATTTGCAGTTGAATCATGTGGGATGCTCATTATTAATGCAGATTTCTTGGCCCTGCCAAGATCTGCTGTGTAAGGATCTGGGGCCTGGGAATGTTTGACAAACTCCACAGAAAAACCTTCTGAACACTTAAGTTTAAAGAGCATTTTGGCCTCAGCATTGGTAGGAACATTTTCTTGGCAGCCTTGGGGCTGGATAAGCTTTATACCTATTTTCTTTGGTCACTGTCCAAAGTGTGAGTCTCTCCCTATTCTCCACTCTATCTATACTCTATATATATATAATCTTATTACAATAATGCTCTGTACTGATTCACATAATCCTTTTCTAAGAACATTTTCCACTCCTCCCCTTTTTCCTAAACACTTTAACTGTCCTGTAAAAAGTCTGCTGTGTAATTAACAAATGCCCCTATGCCTACCTCGTCCCTAGACATTTTCTGGCTCTCCCCTGAGTCATCAGTTCTGCTCCCCATTCAAATGGGAGCTGTTCATTTTCCACATTTTTATGTGGAATTGTATGTGTATTCTCAGGGTTGAAAAGTGGGGCAAGTCCCTTCCTTGTTACTTAGCTGCAGCTTCCCAACCATGATTGTCCCCATCCTTTGGGAGAGACTCATACTAATTAATATAGAGTTAATTCATAATCTCACATGATAAGAAATCTACTTCTCGAGTGATAACTGGCTAATTCAGCAACTCTTTCCATATTTCTACTTTGTCTTCCACATGTTTATCCTTTAACTTGTTTCTTCATGGTCACAAGATGGCTGCCATAACGCCAAATATGACATCCCTCACAGCTATTTCAGTATGAATTTCCTATGGCTGTAACAAATTGTCACAGACTTGGTGGCTTAAGCTATGATAATTTATTCTCTCACTTGTTGGAGGCCAGAAATCTGAAATCAGTATCACTGAGCTGAAATCAAGGTGTTGGCAGGGCCATCTTCCCTCCAAGTGCTCTAGGTGCGAATCTGTTCCTTGCCTCTTCCAGCTTCTGGTGGCTGTCACTACTCCATGGCTTATGGCTGCATTACTCCAGTCTCTGCCTTCATCTTCACATTGCCTTTTCTTCTGTGTGTGTCTTTCTTTCTCTTCTGTATCAAATTCCTTTCTGCCTCTTTCTTAAAAATGACATTTGGGACATGTGTGATTGCATTTAGGGCCCACCTGGATAATTCAGGATAATCTCCCCATCTCATGTCCTAACCTTCATCATATCTGCAAAGATTCTTTGCCCATAAAAACTCACATATATAAATTCCAGGGATTAGCACCTGATATTTCTAAATATTGTTATTTGGCTTACCTAGAATATCCAAAGATACAAAGGGCAGTTTCTCCTCATATACAGTTTCTTAAAGGAGAAATTCTTTTCTCAGAAGTGCACTGTCTTAGCCAGTTCAGACTGTCAGAATACTATAGACGGGGTGGTGTAAACAACAAGCATTTATTTCTCACAATTCTGGAGGCTGGAAAGTCCAGGATCAAAGCACTGGCAGACCCAGTATCTGGTGAAATCACTTCCTGATTTGCAGACAGTTGAATCTTGTTATTTCCTTACGTGGCTGAGAGAAAATTTCTCTCAATCACTATTTTTTTCTTATAAGAGCACTAACCTCATTTGAAAATGTCTACCTTCTTGACTTAATTACCTCCAAGAGGCTTCACTTCCTAATACATGGTGATGGTGGTGGAGGGAATGTTAGAATTTATACATACAAATTTTGAGAGAACACAAACATTCAGTATGTAACATTCCTACCACCAGGATGTTGCCTGCTAATCCTGTTGGCTGGATATGTATCATAAACCCATGTATGTAGCCTCTGGGGGTAACAGAGGCTCTGTCACCAAAAAAAAAAAAAAAAGATGAGGGATGAGGGAAGGCTATTGGTTAGACCATCAATAATCTTCATTAGGATTCCTGTGTCTTCACAGTTCATATCTATTAATATGATACTGATGTTATTCTCTTTTGGTTTTTTGCTGACTCCCTTACTTCTGTGTGGACTTTCTGCTGCTGCTGCTAAGTCACTTCAGTCGTGTCCGACTCTGTGCGACCCCATAGATGGCAGCCCACCAGGCTCCCCCGTCCCTGGGATTCTCCAGGCAAGAATACTGGAGTGGATTGCCATTTCCTTCTCCAGTGCGTGAAAGTGAAAAGTGAAAGTGAAGCCGCTCAGTCCTGTCTGACTTCTAGCGACCCCATGGACTGCAGACTACCAGGCTTCTCCGTCCATGGGATTTTCCAGGCAAGAGTACTGGAGTGGGTTGCCATTGCCTTCTCTAACCACTGACAATTCAATTGTTTGACCTCTTCATCTTTCAGTGACCATTCCCTACTCTATCTCTGTCTTTCAGTGCCATAGCTTCACCCTGTACCTGAACATCACCTGAAACTTCTCCTTTTCTGAAATAGCAGCTACAGACAACTGCCTATCTGACTGCCTTCTTCCATCCTTGCAGCTTACTCATTTCAATTCTCCTCTGTCCTTTCTGCCTATCCATCAGCCACTCTTTTCTTGAGTTTCCTTCTATCCAGAATATATTGCCCATATTCTAAATTCCCTTGATTCTTGGTCCTTCCATTGAAGTTACCTTGCAAAACCCCAGTCTTAGATGAACCCTTTATCTGCTTGCTCAAACTTCTTCCTTGTCATTAATTCTTACCCTGTCACTCTCAGCAGATAACTTTACTTCATTTTTTATTAAAATAGAAGAAATCCAGTGGAAATGACTCAATTTCCAATTGTGACATTTATTGCCTGTGTACTGAGATGTCTAATCTTCTGGTCTGGTTACAGTGGAATAAAACTCTTCTGCTAGAGGCCTATCCATCTACTTATCCTCTGGAAATACAACTAATTTCTGGTTAATTAGATGTAAGTAGAATTGTAGTATAGAGGCATTTAGGAAGCTTTTAAAAGACAGTGGGCACGTATCCTTTGCCCTCTTCCTCCATCCAGATTCCTGGAAGTATGAATGTGATCACTGGAACTCCTGCAGTTATATTTTAAGAATGATGCTCATGTAATGGCTGAGTAGCTAGACAGAACTTCTTTAAGTCATTTTTACCTTCTTTAAATCATTCAAATTTCTCATCCACACAGGTATAATGCTTCTCTCAGATTCTCAAATCACACTCTTCGGATGTGTTTAAAATTTTGTTATGCTAAAATAACTTTATTTTTAGGCTGAAAAGTGTTAGTCACTCAGCTTAGTCATGTCCAACTCTTTGCAACCCCCTGGACTGTAGCCCACCAGGCTCCTCTGTTCATGGAATTCTCCAGGCAAGAACACTGGAGAGGGTAGCCTTTCCCTTCTCCAGAGGATTTTCCTGACTCAGGGACTGAACCCAGGTCTCCCACATGGCAGGCAGATTCTTTACCCTCTGAGCTACCAGGGAAGCCCATTGTACTGAAAGAACTTCTGTCTTCTTCCCAACCTTGATATACATTAGTCTGCTTCCATCAGCTTACCTCTAGAAAAGTCCATGTCCCATTGTCCTTTCCCAATTCCTGGCTTTCCTCTTCCTCACAGAGATGATATTAATAGATGCTGAGGGAAAGCAGGGGAGTGTTGAGTATGAAAAAAAGAAAGCATTGCTCTATTACCTAAATGTAATTCTGGTCACTTTTTAGCAAAATTGTATCATCCTCTCTTTTCTCTTCTCTTGTGCTTTAGTTTCTATGCGCCTTTTACCTTGTTTAGAAGTTGACCCAGAGCACAAATGATACTCAAACTACGCATCAACAGCATCAAGCTTTTGTTCTTTTTGCTTTCTGATATTTTGAAAATATTAAAAGAGGGCTTTTGTGTGATTTCTTTCCACAGGGGCACAGAAAACAGCTTCTTGGTGGAAAATATAACCTGATCATTTGTCTCAGAGTCTGAGGTGAACCGAGAAAAGGTTCTTTCAAAAGTTGGCCCAGAAGGAGATGGGGGTAGCTGGTTTACCTCCCCCACCTGACCCCCTTCTTCTGCTTTGCTGCCCAAGTAGCAATTTTGAGAGGCAAACCTGATTGTTCACTCTCCTACTTAAAACCCCTCAGTGGCTGATCCTGATGCCGTCTTTCACCTCACACCCTGTGCCTCCAGCTACCCTCAGTTGCTTATAGTAACCTGTGCTATTTCCCAAATCTGCACTTTCTTTTCGTTCTTTTCTGGACTGACTTGCCACCCCGTCCTTCTATTAATAAGAAATACCCATTCACCTTCAGGGCTCAGTTCAAGAAACTTCTTGTCATTTGTGAAGCTTCTTGTCCCCCTTTACCTCCCTTCTTTCAACTGACCTTTTCCTTCATTTTGTCCTTCTCTGAATAAGTCTAATAACATATACCATACTTGACTGCAAAGTTACTTGATGAGTTAGTGTCCTTCTATTTGATTATAAGCTCACCAAAGGCTTAATCATTCTTTCATTGCCCACATAATTAATACACATTTTCTTTTTGTAAAAGAATCAACCAAAACAGAACATGAATGTTTCCTTTCACTTCTAACTCCTTCAGTCTCCCGATCACTGTCTTATTGATATTTGAACCCTCAGTGCCTAGTTTAGTGTCTGGCACACAGAAACCCCCAAATTGTGTTTTGAATGAATGAATGAATGAAAGACCAACTATCCTTTTAACGTTGTTATCAACCAGTAACACATCTGATCATAAATCTGAGTTTAAATGCCCATTAATAGTGTGCAGCTTCCTCACTCCACGATAACATCATGTATGTGCTCTCTTGTAGTTTATTTTTGCTACCTCCCTGTCTGAGTCTTCAGTCTCCTTCAGGTCCTGTTTACTTTATTCAAAGCTCTGCTCCTCTGCTTGTGCAGTTTACACTGGGAGGAAGTTTTCCTATTGCCCGCGCAGTGTAAATTGGTTGCTAAACAATCTTGCCCACAGTCTCCATTAATATGGCACTGTAGAGCAAGGCAGGATAAAATATTCAAAGTAGCAGGAGTTACTTTTTAGGATGATTGAATATGATGAAGGAGCCAAGGACAAAGGGTAATTTATTCCAAAGGAAGTCAACACCTTTGCTTTGCACTAGCTCTTGCAGCTAAAAAATAGGGCTGGTAATTGGACTTGCTTTATGAAAATCTCATTAGCATTAGCATATAACTAAAATGCACAGCTCCATAGTTAATTGCAATCCTGCACTGCGGTTAACAACTACAGTGATGACATTTGCATATTGCACATAAAATTAAAAATGCATGTCAGATAGGTGCTCTTTTAGAAAAAAAAATCCTTGAATAACATTGCATTCACTACAATAATCGGAAAGATTTTGAATTTGAATGGAAATTATATGTATAGTATGAGCTTTAGAAAGACAGAGGAGCCTGATCAAAGAGGAGGGGAAGCTAAATATGAAACATTGCATAGGCAGAACTCCAGCAGCTGGGATCTTCAAGGGCAGGGACCTGTAATACTGAACTGTGTGTGCTTTGTGTGAATGCCACCCTTTCTTCTGAGAGTTTCATTTCACTTACTAGGCATCAGTCTCATCCTGATGCTTTTCCTCTAGACTGTAAACTCCTTGAGATCATGGACTTGATCTTTTTAAAACTTTGAGTCCCACAGTGCTTAGCACGGACAGGCTGTCAATGATTTGTAGGTGTGAACCAACTCAAGCCCTCTCGAATTGGATCCAGCAGACCTGAGGGGCTGTGTACTGAAATGATTAAGAGTAGATGTTTTCACTTCCATGGCCCTGAGCCAGTTACCTTGAGCGAGTTGCTTCAACCTCCCTAAGCCTCTGTTTCCTCTGCTATAAAATGTTTTCTGCCTTATAGGATTTTCGAGAAGATTTAGAAAGATAATACATACATAATACTTACCACATCACAGTGCCTGGTACATAAGAAGTGCTATTATTGCTGTGTTTGCTGTTGTTTTGGGGTTAAAAATCATGAGAAAGGACATGTTGAGGCTGAGTGTTAGTCCTAGTGCCAATCAACTACAAGACAGAACAGTGTTACTGTGAGTAATAATACCTACCACAAGGGCTGATAATTTTTGTTCCATTTCACCAAAAAAGAAAATGAGTTCTTGAAAAGAGATTGGCGGGGGCATAAGACACCACTCTCTCTGTGGATACAAAGATCCATGACTAGGCTTTGTACATGGGACTCCTCTGTAACCACAAATTGCCTTTTGTGGGGTAGGGCTCTTTCTTTCTTTATCATTCATTCATTGTTCAGCTAATACTATTTATTGTACCCATACCTATGCAATGCATTGTGCTAGGAACTCTGAGACAAAGATGACCATGCACGTGACCTGATTGATATACACTTGGAAATTCTGGGCTAGAAGTAAAGTGAAGAATTGGAACTAGAGAAAAAGATATGTATGTCATCAGCATGGAGAGGAGTTTGAACTCTAGACATAGGTGAGGTCCCTGTGGCTGTTCACTGGGAAACACTCCCAGTACGGGGATAGGAAAGGGAGTTGGTACCAACTGAAGCAAAGGGAAGAGACTGAAGGAGATGAAAATAAAGAGATGGGAATACCAGACCACCTGACCTGCCTCTTGAGAAATCTGTATGCAGGTCAGGAAGCAACAGTTAGAACTGGACATGGAACAAAAGACTGGTTCCAAATTGGGAAAGGAGTACGTCAAGGCTGTATATTATCACCATGCTTATTTAACTTATATGCAGAACACATCATGAGAAACACTGGGCTGGAAGAAGCACAAGCTGGAATCAAGATTGCTGGGAGAAATATCAATTACCTTAGATATGCAAATGACACTACCCTTATGGCAGAAAGTGAAAAAGAACTAAAGAGCCTCTTGATGAAAGTGAAAGAGGAGAGTAAAAAGTTGGCTTAAAGCTCAACTTTCAGAAAACTAAGATCATGGCATCTGGTTCCATCACTTCATGGCAAATAGATGGGGAAATAGTGAGAGACTATTTTCTTGGGCTCCAAAATCACTGTAGATGGTGACTGCAGCCATGAAATTAAAAGATACTTGTTCCTTGGAAGAAAAGTTATGACTAACCTAGACAGCATATTAAAAGCAGAGACATTACTTTGCCAACAAAAATCCATCTAGTCAAAGCTATGATTTTTTTCCAGTAGTCATGTATGGATGGGAGAGTTGGACTATAAAGAAAGCAGAGCACTGAAGAATTGATGCTTTTGAACTGTGGTGCTGGAGAAGACTCTTGAGAGTCCCTTGGACTGCAAGGAGATCTAACCAGTCCATCCTAAAGGAAATCAGTCCTGAATATTCATTGGAAGGACTGATGCTGAAGCTAAAACTCTAATACTTTGGCCACCTGATACAAAGAACTGACTTTTTTGAAAAGACCCTGATGCTGGGAAAGATTGAAGGTGGGAGGAGATGGTGACAACAGAGGATGAGATGGTTGGATGGCATCACTGACTCAATGGACATGAGTGTGAGTAAACTCCAGAAGTTGGTGATGGACAGGGAGGCCTGGCATGCTGCAATCCATGGGGTTGCAGAGAGTCTGACATGACTGAACTACTGAACTGAATTGAAGGAGATGAAAGTTTCAACTTGTAGGTTGGTAGTTGCCAGAGTCAACTCTGTGTAAAGTGAATGAGGGTTATTGGATTTGGTGATAAGGAGGCCACGAGTGATTCTTCCCCAAGAGGGGGAGTTACTATAAATGAATTTGGAAGAGAACTTCACATCAAGGGTAGATAGAGAATGGTGGCAGCTGCTGCTACTAAGTCACTTCAGTTGTGTCCGACTCTGTGCAACCCCAGAGATGGCAGCCCATGAGGCTCCTCCTTCCCTGGGATTCTCCAGGCAAGAACACTGGAGTGGGTTGCCATTTCCTTCTTCAGTACATGAAAGTGAAGTCGCTCAGTCATGTTGGACTCTTTGTGACCCCATGGACTGTAGCCCACCAGGCTCCTCCATCCATGGGATTCTCTAGGCAAGAGTGCTGGAGTCAGGGAGAAGGGCAGGGTAGGGAAGCAAATGCAAGAAATAGTAGGCTGTGCTTTGGCAGTAAAAGGATTAAAAGCTCGGCCAACAGCTTGAGGGTATAGCAGAGTTGAAAAACAACATGTATCATGTTGGAAAGACCAAAAGTAGGAGCCACTGAGAAAAGAGGGAGACAAGACCCGAGACAGCTGGAGGTGGTGATGCCACTGAAATCAGCCCAAGTCCCAAGCTGCACAGTTGTCTTGTGAGCAGTTCTATTCTGTGGGACTGAGGCCAACACCTTCTCATTTGGGTGAGGTACCCCTTTTCCTTGGCCTGCAGCCCTGGTTCTCACCTGTATCCCAATACATCATATTTTTATGATCTCTTCAATTCAATAAATTGAATTGTTATTTTCAATTTATTTGTCTATCTCCTCCTTTGATGGTGAGCTCCTAAACCACAGGAACCATGTCTTATTCATCTGAACATCCTTATTGCCTAGTTCAGGGTCTGGCACAGTTCAACTGCACAGTTGAACAGTCCTCAGAGCCAGTCTGTTCCATCAACTGGAGTTCCCAGTAATTACACAGCCTCTTGTAAATTGTCTCCTCCTTAGAAGATAATGATGGGCCAGGAACCAGAAGCAGGGAGGAAAGATAAGATAGGGCTTTCTGTGGTGGACTGGGCTATTTTATTCATCGTTCAGCTAATATATATATATATATTTCTTTTTACCTATACCTATGCAATGCACTGTGCTAGGAACTGAGACAGAGCTGATCATGGATGTGGACCTGATTGGTATACAGTTGGAAAGTCTGGGGTAGAAATAAAGTGAAGGATCAGAACTCAACAAAAAGATATGAACACCTCTGTCTCCATCTTACATATTTCTGATATTAAGGTTACAGCTGCAAGGAGTCTGTGTGTAGTTCACTCACCTCTCCATGCTTGGGGAGTGGAAAAAAACCACATGGAGCCCTGTCTCACGATACACTAAATGAGCTGTGAGAGGCAATAACTGAGATGAAGCTGGAAAGCCACAATCCTGTTCTCTCATAGCTTTTCCTTAGAAAGTCTGTGCCGTGGAGTCTTTCTACTTCTCTCTCTACTCTTTCCATCCTGGCTAATATATATATTTTTTTCACCTCCCCTCTTCCTGTATGCTATTTCTACTCTTGGAAGCCTGTTTTTAGACTCAGACCTTTCATTTGCCTTTGTTGTTGTTCAGTTGCTAAGTTGTGTCCAACTCTGTGGACTCCATGAACTGCAGCTTACCAGGCTTCCCTGTCCTTCACCATCTCCTGGAGTTTGTTCTAACTCAAGTCCATTGAGTCGATAATGCCATCCAACCATCTCATCCTCTGCCACCCATTTCTCCTTTTGCCTTCAATCTTTCCCAGCATCAAGGTCTTTCCCAATGAGTTGGCTCTTGGCATCAGGTGACCAAAGCATTGGAACTTCAGTATTAGTCCTTCCGGTGAATATTTAGAGTTGTTTTCCTTTAGGATTGATTGTTTTGATCTCCTTGCTGTCCAAAGGACTCTCAAGAGTCTTCTCCAGCACCACAGTTCGAAGGCATCAATTCTTTAGACCTCAGCCTTCTTCATGATCCAACTCTTCCATCCATACATGACTACTGGAAAAAACTATAGCTTTGACTTTGCAAAGTAATGTCTCTGCTTTTTAATTTGCTGTCTAGGTTTGCCTTTACTCAAAGTTTTCCTGTAGACACACTAAGAAAATGATTTTGAACCATAATCTGACAGCTGGGGTTGTACCAACATTTTTCGCCCCTCCCTATCCCATGTGGGTCCAACTCAGACAAAACCCAATACATAAGATCTTTTGCTTAACAGCTTACTCTTGGGCTGCCAATGTACAGTCATGGGCCTTCATGGAAAGCGACAGTCACTACCACATCGTCAGAGCTGTGTACCGGACTGTCTTCATTTTCCTCAGTAAGCCAATGCTAGCAGAGCTTTCCAATGCTTAAAAAATAGTTATTTTTCTTTTTTCAGAAAGTGTTTCACTGGTAACCTCTTCAGGTCTAGTCTCCTGCTATTCAGCCTAGATGTGCTGGCTTTCCACATGTTTAGGGATCAGAATGGGCCTGGCAGTGACCCAGGGGCACCAAGGGGCTGGCAGAGTAGGCTGTAATTTTACTCCCATCACTGACCACCTTCTCCAGGCCACTGCACACCCACCCTCCTGTGAGTCAGAGTTTGCAGAGCCTGGGGTCTAAGAAAAGGAAGTATTGTCTCCCAGCTGTAAGTCAAGAGTTGTGTTTGTGGGTTTGGTTTTCCTGCTTCTGGCTCATGCTTGTTCTTGTTTTCCTGGCACAAGGGCATCTGTGCCCAGAACAGCTGCTTATCTCAGCTGACTGCTATTTGCCAATACCTGGCTCTTTCTGTTGTTCCGAAAAGTCACACAAAGGAAAAAACTGGGAATTCTTTCTGATGCTACATTGAATTTATCTGTGCTAAATATGTCTCAGAAACCCAAATTGCCTTAAAACCTAAACCAGGTTCCACAAGTGACTCACTCTTAGGCATGCAGGCAGAGAGTAAGGTAGGGAGAAGGGGAGTTTGGGAGAAAAACACACATATTCTGATTGCCTAATTTTGTCTTGTCTACTTCACTCTACCACAGGACTTAAACCCACAGCTTCTCTCTATCTTGAGTGTCTAGATTCCTGACTGACACAAGGATCTCTCCTTGCTTGGTGGGGTTCAGAATTCAGCGCTAAGTGCCTTGGGTGGTGAGAGTGGCCACACACAGCGACTCCTACTGTTTCTGAATGGGGCTGCTTCTAACCAGCCTCCTCACTCCTTTCCTTGACTGGCTTTGTGGGCTGACACGATTTTCCATTCAGCCTCTTTCTCCCTTTTGGTGCCCGATGCCTTCTTGGACATTTTTTGATGTCCCTGTCTGAAGCTGTTTTCTAGAAGCATTGTTGTTGTTGTTCAGTTGATAAGCCATATCACTCTTTTCAACCCCATGGACTGCAGTGCTCCAGGTTCCCTGTCCTTCACCACCTCCTGGAGTTTGTTCAAACTCATGTCCATTGAGTTGATGATGCCATCCAACCATCTCATCCTCTGCCACCCTCTTCTCCTTTTGCCTTCCATCTTTCCCAGCATCAGAGTCTTTCCCAATGAGTCAGCTCTTAGCATCTGGTAGCCAAAGCATTGGAGCTTCAGCATCAGTCCTTTCGGTGAATATTCAGAGTTGTTTTCCTTTAGGATTGATTATTTTGATCTCCTTGCTGTCCAAGAGACTCTTAAGAGTCATCTCCAACACCACAGTTCAAAAGCATCAATTCTTTGACATTCAGCCTTCTTTATGGTCCAACTCTCACATCCATACATGGCTGCTGAAAAAAAAAACATAGCTTTTACTATATGGGCCTTTGTCGCAAAGTGATGTCTGCTTTTTAATATGCTGTCTAGGTTTGTCATAGCTTTTCTTTCAAGAAGAAGAAAGCTTTTTCCAAAAAGCTGTTCTTCCAAGTCTCTTAATTTCATGGCTGCAGTCACCATCCACAGTGATTTTGGAGATGAAGAAAATAAAATCTGCCACTCTTTCCACTTTTTCCCCACCTATTTGCCATAAAGTGATGGGACCAGATGCCATGATCTTAGTTTTTTTTAATGTTGAGTTTTAAGCCAAATTTTTCACCCTCCACCCATAACATAAAATCATCTGAAGCATATACCTAAAGACTTTATTCTGTCATCTCTGCTTCCGCTACAGCTCACCAAAAATGGCTCTGCTTGTTTATCCAGCTGTCAGCCATTTCCCATAAATGTCTGGCCCAGCTTGCTGCACCGTGGCAGGCTTTACTTTAGTACCAATTGGTTGGCCCTGTGCCAGGTCTTCATTGTTGGCGACCCCTTCTTGCTATTGAACGCTGAGTATGAGTCAGAGGTGATGCTGATGAAACCCTGGGCAGGTCCTGACAGCGGGGTCAGACCAAGCCACCCAGGGAGAGTAGGTCTGACCTCCTCTCTGCAGAGCTGTGGTTAGTTCTAAAGCTTGGTGCCATCTCAGTGCGAACAGCGTGATATGCAATTCAACGACTCCTATGCACTCATCACTGGGGTGGGTTGTCAGAGGCACAGAAGTATATATTGGCTTCTGTAAGAGTTGTGGCCAGCAGCCACAGGTTCTTAATTGGGTTTAGTTTGAAAATAAATGCCTCACTGGATGGTGACATTTATCAACTCTTCTTTTTTTTTTGAAGAAAATTGTTGTTTTGTGTAGGCTGATGTGTAACTTTAATAATCTTATCCTTAGTCCCAAGTACTGTGCTAATTTGTCCCTAGTTTTCTTCATCTTTTACTGTATTTGTACAGCAGCAGCTGGTGAATGACTATATCATTAGATAATACCCGTATTTTGAGAGGTTAAATTTCCTAGAAACCAATTTCTAGTTTTTGTGTGTCCTGGCTTGTACTCTTTGAAGAGACTGAAAAAGAATGTTCTACAAAATCCTGTCTTGCTCTGTGGTGATGAGGTCAGACAGATCTCCCCACATGAGGCTGAGTAAAGCTGCCATTCAACTGTGGGATGGCTTTGGAAAATTGCAGACATATGGGGCTCACTTAGTCACCACCACAGCTCAATCCCATGGCTCCTGTCACCACTTCGGTGCATTGGTAGTACAATAGAGATGTCACTGTGGTAGGGCCTGGAATGAGGGCAGTCATAGGGCAGTTTCACTGGTGAAATGAAAAATAAGTTCTTTCTAGTCATTTCTTATTAGAAGGAATTTCTGAATGGAAAATTCTCCTCCACTAAATAGGATTTTATCTATATAAAACTTTATTGCTTATGACTATCAGGGTCAATTCCCATTGGCACCTGAGAGCTAGAAAATGACATCTGTCATCACAATAGAAAGAAGTGTTTGTTCTTAAATTGGTCAAAAGCCAAGTCATTAATTGCCTTTAAAGGTACAAAGGGAAAAAAAGAATTAAGGGTTTTAATTGCCACAGAAATTCCAGATAGAAAATTTTACATTCAGTTGCACCTGAGGTAGCAGAAAACTCCAAGGGACTAAGTCCAGTGGCCAAACCAGAATTTGGTTTATATAAGATTCCCTAGAAGTGGATCACTGGGCCTTGTGCATATATTTGTTATATAGAGGTTTTTTTTTCTCAGTATAGTTTTAGGTGGATTATAATTAAATGTATATAAACATGTGTATGTTACCTATATATTCAGTCTGATATGTTAACCACAAGATACCAAATTATTAAAATTATTTTCAAAGCCACAAACTATGTGAGGGTAAAGATATTATCATGTAAAATGCAAAAATGCTTTCCAGCTATGCTGATATTTTATGCCAACTGAATGCAGAATTTAACTTAAAACCATAAATTTGTGTATTAAAATGAAATGAAAAAATGTTGACCAGCCATATAAAAGGGCAGCCATCACTGCCCACGATTTTATTTATAGTCCTAATGTTAAAAAGCCAGGGTTTCCCCCAACACTATAAAGCACTGATAATATTTTCTTTTTTAAATTTTTTTTTATTTTTACTTTATTTTGCTTTACAATACTGTATTGGTTTTGCCATACATTGACATGAATCAGCCACGGGTGTACATGAGTTCCCAATCCTGAACCTCACTCCCACCTCCCACCCCATATCATCTCTCCAGATCATCCCCGTAAAGCACTGATAATATTTTCAATCAATTCCTACCTACTGGAGTATAATGTAAATTCTTATATGTGCTTTAATAATTCTTTAGAAATCATTCTTTGGATTGGTATTCATAAAGTGAGAAAGGAATTACTTGATGTCTTCCATGTGTTTTTATTGAAACCAAGATTTAAAATAATAATAAGGGCTAGGTAAGTGCAGAGTCACCTCAGATTTTGGTTAGAGGAGGCAGAGGAAGAGAGTGAGGCTGGCACGATGGTGGCTGTGGCGGAAGCCATCCCTGGGAATAGTAGCCACAGATGGCTTCATGGGATGACACTCAGAGGTTGTCTTTGATTTTAGTTTATATATTAGAGAAAATTTTACAGTGTTTCACACAAATAGCTTGACAACTTATATTTCACAGTATTGTTTTGCACACGTGTCCCGTTCTTGGGACACGTTGACTTCACACTGAAATTCTGGGAAAGGAGGTGACAGTATGTGGAAGGCAGCCTGTAAATGCTGTGGTTACAGAAAAGAGATCAAGTCCTTTGGTTTTCTCATCTAAGACTATAAATTAATTCATTAATTTATTCAACAAATGAGTCCCCATAATTCTGTAAGAGCCTGGGAAATAGTTCTTTTTTTTTTTTTCCCTAAACTCTGCAGTTGGTGGGATCTCAGTTCCCCAACCAAAGATGGGACCTAGGCCACAGCAGTGAAAGCACCAAGTCCTAACTACTAGGCAATGAGGAAACTCCCTGGAAAAGAGTCTTTTATGAGTTGTGATATGCAACAGTTAGTAGTAATTGTGGAATTAACAGAGGAACCTGAATTACCAATCAACATTAAAAAGTCAGGAGCAATTCAGAGCTCTTCCTGCGGCATGCTGTGTAACCTGGCTGTATAGAAACTGAGCATGCATTTTGCTGTCTATACACTTGCTACTGCTCAAATTGCTGCTGTGTACCTTAGAGGCTGAATAAGCACAAAATTCTATCAGTAAAACGTAAGTCTTCAAAGATATAGGCAAATTGAGATTGGGATATAGGCAAACTGGGATTTTTTTGTAAAGGACTTGAGTCAGGAAGGACCACAAGATAGAGACTCACCTTAAGCATCGTCAGATTACATGATCAAGAAAGAGGTGAGTTTATGATTCAGAGGTCCAGAATCAGCACAATCTAAATAAATAGACGTGGTCTGAGAGGAGCAGCTGTTTCTCTATGACTCATTTAAGATGCCTTACAAAACCAGAAGTTCTATAACTTGAGCTTGAAGACATAGGAAACTAGAGCTTGAAGATGTAGGGAAATTAACTACAAATGGAGCAACATCATAGCCCTATGAGCACTGTACAAAGAAAGTTTGCTTTTTCATCCTCTTCTGGGTATGTTTCTATTGAAATACAAACACAATGTACCACATTTTGCAAAACCCAAAGAGCTCTTAAAATGGGTACTTATGCTTGTCATAACTAGATAGGATGGGATGGAGTTCTTCTAAGAATGAAGACATTTACATGCAAAAACCAAATTGATATAAACCATTATAAAAGGAGTGGAAGAAATGTCATGAGTGAATACCCTGTGGCAGAAGTACAGTTTGAATCAGCAAAAGGCTACTATGTAGGAAATGATCTGACTGGTAGGCTGGTCTATTGTGAACGGACTCTGATTGACTAGACTTTTGTACTCTTTAACACACTTATAAGTAGTAGAAGTAGAAAAATTTCAATGGCTATAGTCATAACTAGAGAGGTAATATTGTTATTTTCTGAATATGTTAAAACCCGTGTAAAATAGTAGCATTGTTCCATTGCTGCTGCTGCTGCTAAGTCACTTCAGTCGTGTCTGACTCTGTACAATCCCATGGACGGCAGCCCACCAGGCTTTCCCGTCCCTGGGATTCTCCAGGCAAGAACACTGGAGTGGGTTGCCATTTCCTTCTCTGTTGCTGAATGCCCCTAAATCATCTGGCTGTTTCTATTATGAATGATTTAGATACAGTTCCATTGCATTGTAGGAAACAGCTCAGATAAACTCTTGGAATGTCTCCAAGTCTATAATTCCCTTGTGAAAAGTACATATAAGGGGAAAAAATTTTTTTGCATGTGTGTTTTGCCTAAGATTGTCTCTGCTCAGTTACTCCATTTTCCTCTTCCTTCCATTTTCCGAGATATTGAACCACTGAATATATAACAGAAAATATGCTTAAAATTCTTTCCTAACATTCCCTCACCTAAGGGCTGTGAGCTGTGGTGAAAATAATGGAGTAGATGAGCAAGCATGTGTTTTCACTGCAAACATTATTTTTATTGTAAATAAGTAATACGATGCATATATTTGTGTGTGTCATATCTGATTATTTGTGACCTCGTGGACTGTCACCCACCAGGCTCCTCTGCCCACGGGATTTCCCAGGTAAGAATACTGGAGTGGATTGCAATTTCCTTCTTCAGGGATCTTCTCAACCCAGGGATCAAACCCGCAACTCTTGCATTGGCAGGTGGATTCTTTACCTGTCTGAGCTAAGCAGGGAGTATAAATCCTGTAGTGATTATTCATTTCAGAACATTAGTGGGTTTACAGAAGCCTTTTTTGTTACATGTTTTCTCATCCAACTGAATGCTGAAAATATAGTTACAATAAAATGGAGAGTCCTTAAGAATTTTTGACTTTAGAAAGAAATTTTCAAACTTGTCACAGAAAGAATTAGGGTGTTAGATGTGGAGGATTCTCCTTGAGGTTAATTTTTCCTATTTTTTTCCTGAGGAGAATATCAGTAGGAGATGCAACAGGAATATTTTAGGATGTTCTAGATGATATTATGTCTGTTTCCACAAAAATTACATGCCTACATTTAATTATGTAACCCTTAAATAGGGGAAATTATAATTCTATTCATTTGAGAATGTATAATCTTTTCAAACACATTTAGATATAAGCCATATGTTAAATTGAGTAAATCAGGTGTTGAAATAATGTGCTTTACTTTTGAATACATTACCCCAGTATTTTTAAAATTATGAAAAGTCAGTAGCAGCCTGAGTATATCAGAATAAATTATCAGTCTCTTAGCTCTCCTGGAAAAGGATATTGTTTTGACAGTTGAAATTTGGCAGTTGGTAACCTGGTAGATGGTCGTGGATAATGAGATGATACCTATAGTTTGAAAGCAAGGAGCTTGCTTTCAAGTGTCAGTGTTATCTGTCCTTGTATCCATTGGCACCAGTGCTGGCCAGTAGACATGGGACATGGGTTGTCCAGTTTTCTTGTTCATGCCACCCGTAACTCTAGTAGCATAGTTATCTTTCTTTGGAAAGGATTATCCATCAAAGATTATTGGCAGCAGTTTTAATCTGCACCCTCTCTTCTTCTGTCACAATGTTCATTCATTCATTCACACATTGAGAAATACTTTTGGTGTACCAGGAGCTATGCTAGATGGCGAGATATAATGGTGAGCAAAGGCAGCCACAGTGAAAAATAATCATGCAATGAATGTACAAAGTAAGGTAGGTACTATAGGCAGGGATGAGGGTCGTGAGGGAGAGGACTCTGAACCCAGATGAGAACTTAGATAAGTTTGCCCTAAAGAATTTGGTCTTGAGTAAGATCTAAAGCTACGCCAGTAAATATGTGCCACAAACTGTGTGATTATTTAGAGGAGTTAAATCACTTTTAAAATTTGGTTTCTCCAGGGCACTCAAAGCTGGTGCACTGGGACAACCCTGAGGGATGGGATGGGGAGGGAGGTGGGAGGGGGTTCAGGACGGGGGACACATGCACATCCATGGCTGATTCATGTCAGTGTATGACAAAAACCACTGTAATAGTGTAAAGTAATTAGCCTCCAATTAAAATTAGTTAATTTTTAAAAATAAAATAAAATTCCGTTTCTCAATCTCACAATCCACATTCAATGTGTAGCATTGGTCCCAGAGGATTTAACTTCAATACCTGCTGGAGTGTTGGTTATCTCAGGGGTTAGGTATCAAGAATTCCACAGATTAGGGTGAAGGATTCCACATGAGGTATTAGGAACCTCCGAGACTTGGTGTTAATCCAGTCTCAGTGAATGGAATAATGGCAATCCTATATATGTGGCATGTATCACTTGCTGGTCAGGTAAACATGTACATCTCCTACAGACATATGTGTGTATATATATGTGTGTATTTGTATACCTGCATATGTGTATATATATATATGTATGTATAGTGCTGTGACATTATTAGAACTTATGGAATTAGGATTTACTCTGGGTAATTACATACAAGATTCTCAACCTTTTAAGTCAACAGCATATCCTCATAAGTCTAATTGTAGATCAGAGGATCTTATATCAAATATAATCATTGAGCCTGAAATTCAAGAACTCTGGTTGCAACACACCCTCAATTTTTAAATTGTGAAAAGTTGTAGGAGCTGCAAGTTATGTGCTATTTGTAATTTACTTCTGACAAAATAAAGCTGGAGTTTTTGTCACAGATTAACAAACACAAATTATTGAGATTATTATTTTAATTATGTGACATTGTCTTTCCCACTGATAAAAGCAATCAAAATGACTAAAATCAGTTAGAAAGAATAGATTCCCAAAGATTATAAGTGTTGTTGAAAAACAGCATGCATTTATTAAATTTCTTACATTTACTCCAAAAGTGTTAGTGAGGTAAATACCCTCCTCCTATGGATTTCAGAATGTGGCTAGAAGAAGAAGTAATTCTGGAGATCATTTCATCAACCCTATCACTCTCTAGATCAGGAAACTGATATTTAGGTCAGGTGCACTGACCATTTTTAGTGACTTTAATCTACACAGATAAAAATGTCAGCAAGTCTTTGATAGTAACAGGAACTAGACTGAAAGACAACAATACTGTAAGCATTAAATCTCTAAGATTAGAGAA
Source organism: Nanger dama (assembly GCA_917880005.1). NCBI lineage: Eukaryota > Metazoa > Chordata > Mammalia > Artiodactyla > Bovidae > Nanger > Nanger dama. Next base: position 29,880,727 of record CAKJTW010000009.1, on the reverse strand, counting down.
TTAGAGTTTTAGACTGTCGATGACTATAGCAGCGCCTGGTCCAGTGTTGGAATCGCCTTGACAACAGCCTTGTAGGTGGTCACCTGCTGCTACTTAAATAGTTACCCTGACAGGAAGTTGGAAGGCAGCCCATTCTATTATGTGGTAGCTTTTCATACTGGAAAGTCTTTACATTGAGTTGGTATTGTTATCCCTATGAATTTCTACCCATGGGCTCTGCCCTCTGGAGCCAAGGTCTGCAAAGTGTTTGCTGACAGCAATTATGTTTGCTCTAATTTTCTTCTTTTTCCAGGAAACACATCTCTAGTTCTGAGTTACATGTCATATGTGGGGCAAAGGTCAAGTGAAAGAAAGAAAATAATGTGCTGGGGCTTATTATTAGAACTCAAGGAGTTGGAATTTATCCTGGGTCATCAAATGTAAGCTTCTCAACCTTTTTGAGTCAACAGCATGTCCTCATTAGTTCCTAATTGTAGATTAGAAGATCTTATATCAAATATAATCATTGAGCTTTGTAATTCAAGAACTCTAGTTGCAGCACATCTTTAATTTTTAGCTTGTGAAAAGACTAAGCATACTAAAAGAAACCAAATACCATGAATTGTAACATGAGTGGGAGAGTCAGTGAAATAAGAGGTGAGACCTTTTGCTTATAAAGACTGTGGTCTGAGACACCTAGATTAATATCAGAATCTGTAGACTTTATATTGCACTAAAATGCAATAAAATTTTACTCAATATTATAGCTTTGTTATAAAAAATAAAATTCTTAACAGTTATTTAACTCCATCCTTAAAAGAAAGTGTCTCTTCACATCTCTTCCAGTATTAGTTAAAATTCCAGGAAACAACTGATATGCTAGGATATTCTTAGCTACGATTTAAATTAGATTTGGGAAAGTTGTACCATTTCCAAGTGGTTTGCGGACTATAAAAATATAAGTTTACTTGATTTTTAATTTAAATTTAAATCCTAGAAGGCTCTCTTCTCTTTATTCTCTAGAAAACCTAGTACATGAATGGTGCTTTTTAAAATATCTACTAATATAATTGTCTTCATGAATTCAAAGTACAAAATTACAGATTTTCTAAATACAGGGGCGAATGAATACATACATTTATCTGGCAAATCTAGCTACACAGATGCTGATGTTTGTTCAGAAACTGATGTACCTACAGTCAGAAGTATTTTAACAGTCTAAGAAACCAAAGACAAATAGACTTAAAATGGAATTTAGTTACAAATTGCTTTGCGTCTGGTGGGATTTTTGATTTCTGACCATAACTAGATTTGGCTTTATGTAAATTTGCTTTTTAAAGGCCTCAATATGTATAGGCCTATAGCTATTTACTCACCCATTACACATCATTTTACCTAGTGAGAACTGGCAAAAAGTGGATTGTATTTACTAGATTGCCCATGGGAAAGAGTAGGTCCAGTGAAAACTCTTTTGTTAAGTGTTTGCTATTTATTTGCTAGGATGATAGCAGTGTTAAGCTTGGAGGATGTGTGCATATGCATGTTAAAATTAAATTTGGTGCTTAGGTTGTTTTATATAATGATTATTCTGTTTATTTAGAATCCTCTATGTCCTAGGTATCTTGCCAAATGTTAGATGGGATATAAAAATGAATAAGATAGTTCTCGCTGCACACTGTGACTGGTGAAACCAATGCTCAAGGAACTAGCAATACACATGTTGTCTTATAGGATGTAAAAATGTTGTTGTAATATAGCATAGCATATTGTGACATAGGAGACAATTTCAAATACAAGTTCCAGGTTGAGTGGAAGACTTTGAAGCTATGTAAGGATCCACCTGCAATGCAGGAGACCTGGATTCGATCTCTGGGTCCAGAGGATCCCCTGGAGAAGTGAATGTCTACTCACTCCAGTATTCTTGCCTGGAGAATTCCATGGACAGAGGAGCCTGGTGGGCTACAGTGCATAGGGTCTCAAAGAGTTGGACACAATTGAGTGACTAACACTTTCACTTCACTTTTTCATGCTGAACCATACAGAAAATTTTTCTAAAGTGTAAAATGAAATTAGCCAACTCTCTCAAAATCTTTTGTTTTCCACATGTTTCTTCTTTTAAATAAAATATATTATTTATTTCTTCCTAGCTTTCTGAGCATCTTACTTTTGTTTTAAAGCTTTCTATAAGCCTCTTCAGGCAACTTTCTTGGAGAAAAGAAAATTTTGAGCGGGGACTTGAGGAAATGAAGATTTTCTGAGCAGGAAGGAGCACAAAGGAGTGCAAGTCCAGGTATAGGGACTTGCTTGTGCAAGGCAGGAAGCTGTGATCTGAATTTGGAGATTGGGAAACACTGGGCTGCTTACTGGGGTGTGAGAAGGGAAATGGGAACAGATGCAGCTAGGAAAGACATTGAAGCCAGGCTATTAAGCATCTAATGTACATCCTTGGGTAGCAGAGAAATAGCAGAGGTGGGTGGGGTTTTTTGTTTGTTTGTTTTGGTAATTTGTTGTCTTTATTGCTGTGCAGGCTTTTCCCTAGTCGTGGAGAGAGGGAGCTACTCTCTAGTTGTGATGCGCCAGCTTCTCATTGTGGTGGCTTCTCTTGTTACAGAACACAGGCTTTACGGTGCTCGGGCTTCAGCAGCCACGGTTCCTGGGCTCTAGGGCAGAGGATCAATAGTTGTGGTGCACAGGTTAGTTGCTCCGTGGCATGTGGGATCTTCCCGGATCAGGAATTTAATCCTGGTCTCCTGTATTGGCAGGTGGATTCTTTACCACTGAGCCACCAGGGAAGCTCCAAAAGGTTTTAAAATTCTTACTATTAATTATTTGTAAATAACTTCAGATTTACAGAAAAATTGTATTAATAAGGAACACACATACACACACATATATATATATCTCCTTTACTCAGATTCACTTATTGTTAATATTTTGTCCCATTTGCTTTATTTGATCTCTCTCTCCTTATTATAAACATACATACATAAGTGTGTATGTATATGTACACATATACATATTTCCTATACCACTCAAGAGTAAGTGGAATCATGATCCACTTCTCCTAAATACCTTTGTGTGTTTTTCGTAGAAATAGAGATGTCGTCTTCATAACCACACAGCAGTTACCAGCTTTAGTAAATTGAACACTGATATACTTTTTAATCTGACTTGGAATTCATATGCCAGTTTTGTCTACTGAAACAATAACATGTTTTAATAGCATTTTGCCCTTCCAGGACAAGATCTTTTCTAAGAATCATATTTAGTTATTATGTCCTTTTACTCTTTTAATCTAGAACACTCTATAGCCTTTCTTTGACTTTTATAACATTAATACTTTTGAATATTATAGCCTTTTTTAAAAATAGAACTATCCTTTTTTGGTGCTGGAGATTTTTATATGGGGGTACATAATTAGATCTGAATTTTAGAAAATGTCATTCAAGAGGCAATGTTAAAGATGGACCAGAAGGCGAGGGACAGTGGATATGGCAATGAAATAGGGCTTCCTAGGTAGCACTCCCTGGTGACTCAACGGTAAAGAATCCGCCTGCAGTGGGAGACCTGGGTTTGATCCCTGAGTTGGGAAGAGCCCCTGGAGGAGGGCATGGCTACCCACTCTAATCCTCTTGTCTGGAGAAATCCCCATGGACAGAGGAGCCTGGAGGGCTACAGTCCATGAGGTCGCAAAGAGTCTGAGCAACTAAGCCCACCACAGGTAGCGCTAGTGGTAAATAATCCACCTGCCAATGCAGGAAACACAGAGATGCAGCTTTGATCCCCGGACTGGAAAGATCACCTGGAGAAGGAAGTGGCAACCCACTCCAATATTCTTGCCTGGAAAATCCCATGGACAGAGGAGACTGGTGGGCTGCAGTCCATGGGGTCACAAAGAGTCTGACCCAACTGTGCACACACACACAGACTAGTTTTTGGCCAGTATTCCCTTCTTGGTAGGCAGAGATATCAGCATCAGAGCCTGGCCAGTATCCCTGAAAGTTGGCACAGGCATAGGAATGGAGAGAAAGCAATTGAAATGAGTCCTGGGTTAGGCTGCTTTAGAAAGAAAAGAATAGTCTGAAACACCAGGTCCATGGGAGTTGGTGGAGAAACAAGACCAAGATCTAAAACAGTGGGCTTGGATTTTAGACTGTAGCATAAAAGATCACATAATGTGAGGGTCCTTCTGAAAAAAAAAAAAAAGCATTAAACGCATAGTTGAGCTTACAGTACGAAAAGTAAATCCCCAATAAATAAAAATTAAGATTGAAGAAAAATAAAAAGCAAGGCATGAACTGAATTCTAACAAACTTCAAAGGAGATTTCTGGTGGATGCAGGAAGTTAAGCCTTGAGTAACAGTGAAGCAGGGGATGGAAAAGGGGTCAATGCATAAAGCAAAGGTCATTGAGGGCTACACCTGCTATAAAAGAAAACAAAAACAAAACAACTATGAACACTGTGAAGTGATAAGGAAGCTTTACTGTCTTAGCCTGGGCTTTGGATAGAGGGAAAAATGTTTCTCATGTAGGTTTGGATTTTAATTTATATTGCTTGAATTGTCTAAAATAATTTTCAGCCTAGAAATCCACATAAAAAGCCAGAGATAACACAGATTTGCCCAACAGAAGCAAATGACCTTCTGTGGAGAGCCATAATTTCAGTGTAATCTATACAAAGATTCCTACAGATAAAGCCTTGCTGAAGATGAATCCAATCAAAAACTATAAAGCATATATGGAGGAAGAGGGACTCCACTGTAAGAATCCACAGAGACAATAAATAAGACAGCAGAGTTAAATTCCCAGAGATTTGAGATAATAGAACTACTCACTTAAGACTATAAAATAAACATTAAAAAATGGCTAAAGACATAAAAGGATTAATCTAAACCATAAGAAAAGAATAAGATGCTTGGAGAGTAATACAATTTTGAAAAAATGAATAAGATAGAACTTCTAGAAATACAAAATAATTATTTAATTTTTTAATTAATTTTTATATTAATTTCTAGAACTTCTAGAAATACAAAATAATTATTTAATTTAAAAATTCAGTTAAATAGAAAATTGGCTACAATAGAAGGAAAATTAGCAAATTGGGAAATAGAAAAAAGGTATTTAAAAGAGTAAGAGATATAGAGGAATGAGAAGAATTATCTGGAATACAAGAAAGAGAGAGTAGAGATCATCATAGAGACACAATATTCAAAGAAATAAGAGCTAAGAATTTTCCAGAATTGATGAAAGATATGAATCATCAGATTCTGAAGGCACAAAGGGACCCAAAGGAAAATAAATATACACTTAGATACATTGTTCGGGGAAGGCAATGGCAACCCACTCCAGTACTCTTGCCTGGAGAATCTTATGGAAGGACGAGCCTGTTAGGCTATAGTCAATGGGGTCGCTAAGAGTTGGACACGACTGAGCGACATCACTTTCACTTTTCACTTTCATGCATTGGAGAAGGAAATGGCAACCTACTCCAGTGTTCTTGCCTGGAGAATCCCAGGGACAGGGGAGCTTGGTGGGCTGCCGTCTATGGGGTCGCATACAGTCAGATGGGACTTAGCAGCAGCAGCAGACACATTGTTGGGGGAACTACAAGAAAAAATAATCAAAGGAGAGAAAATACATTAAAAGAAATTTAAAGTAATTAAAAGAAAAAGACATTGTCTTTATGTTTTTTAACTTTTATTGAAATATAGTTGATTTACAATATTGTCTTAGTTTCAGGTATATAGAAGTGTGTGTGTGTGTGTATATATGTATATCAATTCACTTCAGTCACTCAGTCGTGTCCGACTCTTTGCGACCCCATGAACTGCAGTACGCCAGGCCTCCCTGTCCATTACCAACTCCCATACACACACACACACACAATGTATATATGTATATATATTTAATAGTCTTTTCTATTATGTTATTATAAAATACTGAGTCTAGATAAAACATAGTCTTTAAATATTAGCAACTGACTGATAGCAACAATAGAAGCCAAAAGACAACAAAATAATATTTTCACAATGCTCAGATATGCAGATGACACCACCCTTATGGCAGAAAGTGAAGAGGAACGAAAAAGCCTCTTGATGAAAGTGAAAGTGGAGAATGAAAAAGTTGGCTTAAAGCTCAACATTCATAAAACTAAGATCATGGCATCTGGTCCAATCACTTCACGGGAAATAGATGGAGAAACAGTGGAAACAGTGTCAGACTATTTTGGGGGGCTCCAAAATCACTGCAGATGGTGATTGCAGCCATGAAATTAAAAGATGCTTAATCCTTGGAAGGAAAGTTATGACCAACCTAGATAGCATATTCAAAAGTAGAGACATTACTTTGCCAACAAAGGTCCATTTTGTCAAGGCTATGGTTTTTCCTGTGGTCATGTATGGATGTGAGAGTTGGACTGTGAAGAAAGCTGAGTGCTGAAGAATTGATGCTTTTCAACTGTGGTGTGGAGAAGACTCTTGAGAGTCCCTTGGACTGCAAGGAGATCTAACCGGTTCATTCTAAAGGAGATCAGTCGGGTGTTCTTTGGAAGAACTGATGCTGAAGCTGAAACTCCAGTACTTTGGCCATCTCATGCGAAGAGTTAACTCATTGGAAAAGACTCTGATGCTGGGAGGGATTGGAGGCAGGAGGAGAAGGGGACGACAGAGGATGAGATGGCTGGATGGCGTCACTGACTCTATGGACATGAGTTTGAGTGAACTCCGGGAATTGGTGATGGACAAGGAGGCCTGGCATGCTGCAGTTCATGGGGTCGCAGAGTCAGACACGACTGAGCGACTGAACTGAAGATAAAATAACTGAACTACAAAGTCATACACTGATAATCACTAAAGAACATAAGGGGCGTAAGAAACATTTCTGGACATATAAACACTCATGTGTAGATTTATATTTTATTAATTTTTGTGACTGCACCATACAACTTGCAAGATCTTAGTTCTCTGATCAGATGCTAAACCTGTGCCCCCTCCAGTGGAAGCACAGAGCCTTAACCACTGGACCACCAGGGAATTCCCTACAACCAACTGTTAATAAAAGAATTTATAAAGGATGTACTTCAGGAAGAGAAAATTTTTATGCAGAAAGTTTAAGTGTAAGAAAGAATGATGGACGAACAAGTTGTTAAACATGTAGCTAAATAAATAATTGAACAAATCACAAAATTATAATGTCTGATTTCATGTTAATAAAAAGAACTAAAATTTGGACAATTACATGTAAAAGGAAGGAGAGATGATCAAAGGGATGTTAAAGGGATCTAAGATTCATGTGTTTAAAATTAGAGCAATTGATTAATTTTAATTTGATTATAAATGTTTTTAAAACTTAAACACTAAGAGGGTAGTTATAAGGTATATATACTGTCTAAAACATTAGTGAAAGGAAATAGGAATAAACTGTGATTGATCCAAGAGAAGGCTAGAACTTTTTTAAAAAGAAAAACAGCAACAACAACAAAAAGAAGGGCAAGGACAAGATGTAAATGAAGACAAGAGAAATAACTAAATATATCAAAATTATAATACATACAGGCAGACTAAATATTCCAGCTTAAAAATTGAGATTCTCAATTGGATTGAGGAAAAAAAATGATCATCTTATCATTTTTATAAGTAACATACCTAAAATTTAATAGCATATTTGAAGTACAAGGGTTAAAAATAAAATCAACAAATTCAACAGCTGTATTCTCTAAATTAATATCAAAATATTTTTTCAGTAATGAAGTATCATAAGGGATTAAATAATGAAAGGAACAATTCCCAGGACAATATAATAATTTTTAATTTAAAGGGCTAATAAAATAACTTTAAATTATATAACAAAATTTGATAGAATTGTATGGGGAGAGAGAGGTGTAGGAGGAAGTTATATTTGAAATGAGTACCTGTGAAACCTCTAATTAGAGATCTTGAAGGGAGTCGGATATAACTGGTCTGTATCTCTAGAGAGAGAGAGGTTAGATTTTTAAGTCAAAACATTGGAAATTAGAAGACGGTATTACTCGAAGTTCAATAGATTCTGAGCTTCTTGAGGAAGAGAATTATGTATTTAACTTTGTAAAAAAACAAAACAAAAAAACTTTGTAAGGCCCTTGTGCTTATCACAGTGTTATATACAAGTGCTCAATAAAGATTATATTGACTATATACTAATAGATAATGATTTTTTAGGTTGTGCACATTTTTAGATCTAGAGATTAATTAATTTACTGAATGAATATGATGGGGACTATACAAAAAGGTTTGAGACATAGTTCCTGCCTTTAGGAATATTGTAGTTCATTTGAAAGATTTTTTTAACCCAGTAACTTGAGAAAGAGCAATTATCAATTGTCCATAATGAAAGTTACATTGCCGTGGTATCTGGGTGAAAAGAAAGTTCACCAGAGATTTGAGGTGTTGGAGAAAGCTGTACATAGGTGAAATTACAGTTGGTTCTTGAAAAAATGGGCATCTTTGGTTGAAAAAAGAGGGAAGAGAACATTTTGGTTTGAGGAATTAACATAAATTATTCAGAAGTAGAAATTATTGCGTGTATTTGTGTGACAGTGATAATGGTAGTTTCACTGTGATTTAAGTACTGAAGAGTGGTAAGAGGAAAAGCTGGATAAATGGTTTTATGAAGTTATGGAAGATCTTAAACTTGTTGTTAAGGGTATTGGGATTGCTTCAGTTCAGTTCAGTTGCTCAGTCATGTCCGACTCTTTGTGACCCCACGGACTGCAGCACGCCAGGCCTCCCTGTCCATCACCAACTCCCAGAGTTCACTCAAACTCATGTCCCTTGAGTCGGTGATGCCATCCAAGCATCTCATCCTCTGTTGTGACCTCCTCCTCCTACCTTCAATCTTTCCTGGCATCAGGATCTTTTAAAATGAGTCAGTTCTTTGTATCAGGTGGCCAAAGTACTGGAGTTTCAGTCAGCATCAGTCCTTCCAATGAGCACTCAGGACTGATCTCCTTTAGGATGGACTGGTTGGGATTGCTTATGAGGTAGTAAAGAATCATGGTTGGCCTGGCATAATGTTTTAAGCTATTTCTATGAATAATATGGAAGTAATGTATGAGAGGGCTTGAAAGAAGAGAATGGTAAGCAGGAAAATCTGTTTAAAATATATTTAAATTAATTCAGGTATAAACTCATAAGGTCCAAGGCTAAGGTAAAACCAAGGAAGTGGAAAAAATGGGATAAATTTGATAGGCATTTAAAAAACGGCGGTTTGGTTTGATTGTATATAAACAAACAAAACTAGAAATATGTCAAAGTTAAGCCTAGAATCATGGTAGTATCCTGGAAAAATGACTAATGTGAGGAAGAGTCAATAATTTATAAATTCAAATTTAGAAATCGTAAGGACCTTATATCAATAACCCCCTATACGCAGATGACACCACCCTTATGGCAGAAAGTGAAGAACTAAAGAGCCTCTTGATGAAAGTGAAAGAGGAGAGTGAAAAAGTTGGCTTAAAACTCAACATTCAGAAAACTAATATCATGGCATCTGGTCCCATCATTTCATGGCAAATAGATAGGGAAACAATGGAAACAGTGAAAGACATTATTTTGGGGGCTCCAAAATCACTGTAGATGGTGACTGCAGCCATGAAATTAAAAGACACTTGCTCCTTGGAAGAAAAGCTGTGAGAAACCTAGACAGCATATTAAAAGACAAAGGCATTACTTTACCAACAAAGGTCCATCTAGTCAAAGCTATAGTTTTTCCAGTAGTCATGTATAGATGTGAGAGTTGGACTATAAAGAAAGCTGAGCATCGAAGAATTGATACTTTTGAACTGTGGTGTGTTGGAGAAGACTCTTGAGAGTCCCTTGGACTGCAAGGAGATCCAACCAGTCCATCCTAAAGGAAATCAGTCCTTAATATTCATTGGAAGGACTGATGCTGAAGCTGAAGCTCCTATACTTTGGCTACTTGATGCAAAGAACTGACTCATTAGAAAACACCCTGATGCTCGGAAAGATTGAAGGCGGGAGGAGAAGGGGATGACAGAGGATGAGATAGTTGGGTGGCATCATCAGTGCAATGGACATGGGTGTGAGTAGGCTCTGGAAGTTGATGATGGACAGGGAAACCTAGCATGCTGCAGTCCATGGGGTCACAAAGAGTTGGACATGACTGAGTGACTGAACTGAAAGGACCTTAGATCCCTGGGTTGGGATGATCCCCTGGAGAAGGGAAAGTCTACTCACTCCAGTATTCTGGCCTGGAGAATTCCATGGACTGTATAGTCCATGGGTCTCAAAGATTAGGATATAACTGAGAGACTTTCACATCACTTCACTTCAAGGACTTTAAAATTATATTCATAGACACTTATTTTCAAAGATGAGGAAGCTAACATCAGAAAGTTTATGTAATTAGTTCATGGTCATCTCAGTGATTAGCTTTGAGAAAATGGCTAGAAGCCATGAAGAGATACTTTGAGGAGTTGGGATTGTGCTGCTGATGGGAAATCATCATTGGATGGATAGATCTGAGGAGTCATCTGAAAGGCAGAGACATGCAAATGGATACACTCTTCAAAAAGAGATTACCAACAGACAAGAGAAGAGAAATGATTGATAAAGTCATAGGAATCTCCACTATTAAGAATTCAAGCTAGAAGGGAGATGGCTCCCAAAGGAGTTCAGGAAGGATCACATATGAGGACAATCAGAAGTAGCCAGATCCAGATCCTGTAGTGTGTTGCCCTTATGATACATTCAGTCTTTTGTTACTTATTTTATTTTGCATAAAATTCAGTATCCTACTGCATTTTTATGTAAACACCATCACATATTCTGTCAATACTTTATTTCTTGTTGATTTTCTTCCTAAGTATGTCCCTATATTTCTTTGATTATTAATATTTAATAATAAGCAAACATGAACTAACATTTCATATTTGAAACATTGACAAAAGTCTACCTATGTCTTGCTCTTCCATCCCATCTCTCTGACTCACTACAAATATAAGCACTTTTTGGCATTTTTGTATAGTTTTACCACTATATGTATATATATATATATACCGGCTAAATTAACTTCATAGTTACTTTTTTACTTTAAAGGGGCTATTGTTGTTGTTCAGTTGCTAAGTCGTGTCCAACTCTGCAACCCCATGGGCTGCAGTACGCCAGGCTTCCCTATCTTTTACTATCTCCCAGAGTTTGCTAAAACTCATGTCCATTGAGTCGATGATGCCATGCAGTCATCTCATCCTCTGTTGTCCTCTTCTCCTCCTGCTCTCAATCTTTCCCACCATCAGGGTCTTTTCCAGTGAGTTGGCTCTTTGCATCAGGTGGCCAAAAGATTGGAGCTTCAGCTTCAGCATAAGTCCTTTCAGGGAACATTCAGGACTGATTTCTTTTAAGGATGGATTGGTTTGATCTCCTTCCTGTTCAAGGGACTCTCAAGAGTCTTCTCCAGCATCACAGTCCAAAAGCATCAGTTCTTCGGTGCTCAGTCTTCTTAACTCTCACATCCTACTTGACTACAGGAAAAATGATAGCTTTGACTATAGGGACCTTTTTGTCAAAGTGATGTCTCTGCTTTTTAATATCTAGGTTTTTAATATCTACATTAATATCTAATGTCTAGGTTTGTCATAGCTTTTCTTCCAAGGAGCAAGCATCTTATAATTTCATGGCTGCATTCACCATCCATAGTGATTTTGGAGCCCAAGAAAATAAAGTCTGTCCCTATTTCCATTTTTCTCCTTCTATTTGCTGTGAAATGATGACACTGAATGCCAAGATCTTAACTATTTGAATGCTAAGTTTTAAGCCAGCTTTTTTGCTCTCCTTTTTCACTTTCATCAAGAGGCTCTTTAGTTTCTCTTTGCTTTCTGCCATTAGATATGCATCATCTGCATATCTGAGGTTTTGGACTTACTTTTTCACACAGTATTACGTTGTTTAAGATTCATCCATATGAGGGCTTCCCTGGTGGTCCAGTGGCTAAGACTCTGAACTCCCAATGGAAGGAGCTCAGGTTTGATCTCTGGTCAGGGAACTGATACCACATGCCCCAACTAAGACCCAGCACAGCCAAAAAATAAAGATTCATCCATATTGTCATATGTAGCTGTAGTCCATTCATTTTTACTGCTCTGTAATATTTCATATATGACCATATGCCTCACTTTATTTTCCTATATCCAGAAATGGGAAAATTTCCACTTAGCCTATTTCCAGATAGTTTATTTTCAATAGTGTTTCTATGAACATTCTTGTGCTTGTCCCATAGTATACATTGCAAGGACTTCTATTGGGTATATATCTACTTACATACATTTAAAATTCTTTTTGTGAAACAGCACATTAGAATGGCATTAGGTGAGTTTTCTGATTGTGGAAATTCTAGTCTAAAATAATCAGCATCTTTTCCTAAGGTGAAATATTCAATTACCACCCTAGGAGCCTTATATAGTGCACACTCTAGATAAGGGCTATTTACCAAATGTTTTCTTGGGAAGCAAAATTATAACCTGGAGTTGGTCACTGATTTTTTTTTTTTTCCACTGACCCAATTTAATGTCAATGCTATTTTCAGGATACAGAAGGAAAACTGAGGGCCAGAGGCAAGGTAAGAGAGGTAACAGGTTAACTGAAGCTTAGCACTGCTTGGCAGCTAGTCCAGAAAAATTCACCTTCATCTTATTTGAGGGTCCTCTTACCTTCCCTAGCAGCCCTCCTTGTGTGAGGGCGAAACAATATGAACAGAAAGAACCAAGGAGAAGGGCTCTGCCAGCTTTGTTCACTCAGAATCAGTTGATTGTCTGCCAAGAAAAGTTTCTCATTTTCAAGAGGTTCTGAGCTTAAAATTCTCATCTCTTTGTGAACACACAAGAAAGAACTCTTCTCTGGCCAGGGATCCTACATATGTGTATGTATGTGCACAGAGGCACAGGCAGACGTGCAAAGAAAGTGAACACTGGACAGACACAGAAGCTATACTGCCATTCTCTTTGTTATCATTTTCTATTTTTGAAGTGTAACAGATATATTTTCACTTAAATATAAATTGTTAATATACCATAAATATCAGTAACCTTGTTGCTAAAACTTCCCACTCATTTTTACTTGTAGTAATCTAGCTTGAAAATCTACTTAGACTTTTAAGTCAAATCTCCTAATTTCCTGCTTTTAGCAAACATCTTAGCCTTTGTGCCCAATGACAGTTTACTCCCTTTCACACCCATCTCACAGGGTGTCATGATGAAAGAGAAAGAATGGGTATCTGGTTATCGATGGATGCAGAAATGGAGGCCCATCCAAAGGGGTCAGTGAATCAGCAATGTGACAGGAGCCATATTGGCTTTCAGTGGGATCTTGTTTGACAAGATCTTTAGGGAAGAATTTTGTGGTCTGTAATTTCTAGTTATTTGCTATACTCCTATTTTCTTCTTGGGAAATAGATTTTTAAAAAGTTGAATAGTATACAAATGGCATGTGTTTAGGTGGAGCACAGTGCCAATGCATTACCAATTATTCCAAGCCCACACACAAAAGATACATAAAGAAAGTATTGTTTCTGAATTGCAATGTGCGTTCTACAAGGAGATATTTAAATCAGGATGGAAACAGCAGAGGTTTCTTCCTTCTTTGGACAGTACTATAAGGCATAAGAATTCCCTTACTCTGTCAAACGAGGGTACGTTTCTTAATTTGTTTACCACCTCCATTGAAAGGGCTGGACGTAAATTGTATTCAGTTAAGGTCTGTGCCTACAAGTACATTCCTGTAGAATAGATATTATTTGGAAATTTTCTGTGCAACACCTGTTCAGGATTTATCTAAGCATATTGTTAATATTTAAGTTTTCTAGACTCAGTCCTATGAAATAATATTGCTATCATTGCATGTTTACCCACGTACAATTTCCTTTAAAACCTATGAAAATTTGACTGCAAATAGGTAGAGTAGAAAAGGTGAATTCTTGTAGGAAGAGCATTAACTGGAACATTCTGATTCTTGAAAATTAGTGCAGCAATTTTTTTTAACAGATAAAAGAACCTCTTATCTTATGAAGAGCTGCATTAATTACAGCCTGAAATTCTGTTTCATGTGTCTTCTTTCAGAGCCAAGGAGAAAGCAGAAAAGACGTGTGTTGTTGGAAGTCTTTACTCCATTTTCTTTTTCTTTTTGTAAAATAGCTTTCTAAAAGGTAAATAGTACAGAAATGCTATGAGTTTAGGTGGAACACAGTGCCAAAGCAATACTAATTTTTCCAACAACAACAGTAGCTATAACTTTAAAAACAGAAAACAAATTCCAGTGTTATGAGCAACTTTGCTGATCATAATGAAAGAAGATGAAATTTAATGTCAATAGCAGTATGAATGTAAGAGGTAATTCTATTTCATTTTATTTCAGACAAAACAGAAACAAAACATGGTGATACAAGCAAATCAAATACAAGCCAATGGAAAAATCCAGGTAAAGAGTGAAGACATATCTTTGATCTACATTAAGACCAAAAGCTTTGGATTTAGAGCTATAAAAGGCAATCTTCATATTCATTTCATTCATTTCATTTTCATTTTAATTATGTTAAGACCTACAGTTCCCTTATTTCCTCACATTACCAATTTTGGATGATAGTGATCAACTAAATACATGGCTATATAAGAGGGACATGGGAATAATCTATTGAGCAGATATTCTCTATAATGGCAATACTATTGTACATACAAAGTTCACCAATATCTGCTTCCAGTTTTCTTTGTCCATCTTCATGAACTTTGTCCCCTTTCCTATTTAGCAACAACCCTTGCCCAAGCTTTGTCCAGTGATTGGTTTAGGTCCAGTATATGTGTGCATACAAGCCTGCTATATAGTGGTGGTATCTACATGCTTAGAGTTAGGGGAAATTCTTTCATTTTTAAAATGCATCTATAAAAGAAGCCAGGATATTTTTATGCACTGGTACTAGAGATCACATTCTCCATAACATCCAGGAAAAAGATCAGGTCAAATGAAATACTTATAAGATATGAAAGAATTTAAAGTAGCAGCAAGCAAATCTAATTCTATGACATAAAACGCAAGTAACAAAATGGCAGCACATTAGTATTCCTGCCTAGAGAATCCTGTGGACAGAGGAGCCTGGTGGGCTGCTGTTTATAAGGTTGCACAGAGTTGGACACAACTGAAATGACTTAGCATCCATGCATGCATTGGAAAAGGAAATGGCAACCCACTCCAGTATTCTTGCCTGGAGAATCCCTGGGACAGAGGAGCCTGGTGGGCTGTCATCTATGGGATTATGTGGAGTTGGACGTGACTGAAGCAATCACGATGGTGTGATCACTCACCTAGAGCCAGACATCTTGGAATGTGAAGTCAAGTGGGCCTTAAAAAGCATCACTACGAACAAAGCTAATGGAGGTGATGGAATTCCAGTGGAGCTAATTCAAATCCTGAAAGATGATGCTGTGAAAGTGCTGCACTCAATATGCCAGCAAATTTGGAAAACTCAGCAGTGGCCACAGCACTGGAAAAGGTCAGTTTTCATTCTAATCCCAAAGAAAGGCAATGCCAAAGAATGCTCAGACTACTGCACAGTTGCACTCATCTCACATGCTAGTAAAGTAATGCTCAAAATTCTCCAAGCCAGGCTTCAGCAATACGTGAACCGTGAACTCCCTGATGTTCCAGCTGGTTTTAGAAAAGGCAGAGCAACCAGAGATCAAATTGCCAACATCCGCTGGATCATGGAAAAAGCAAGAGAGTTCCAGGAAAACATCTATTTCTGCTTTATTGACTATGCCAAAGCCTTTGACTGTGTGGATCACAATCAACTGTGGAAAATTCTGAAAGAGATGGGCATACCAGAGCACCTCATCTGCCTCTTGAGAAACCTCTATGCAGGTCAGGAAGCAACAGTTAGAACTGGACATGGAACAACAGACTGGTTCCAAATAGGAAAAGGAGTACGTCAAGGCTGTATACTGTCACCCTGTTTATTTAACTTATATGCAGAGTCCATCATGAGAAACGCTGGGCTGGAGGAAGCACAAGCTGGAATCAAGATTGCCAGGAGAAATATCAATAACCTCAGATATGCAGATGACACCACCCTTATGGCAGAAAGTGAAGAGGAACTAAAAATCCTCTTGATGAAAATGAAAAAGGAGAGTGAACAAGTTGGCTTAAAGCTCAACATTCAGAAAACTAAGATCATGGCATCCAGTCCCATCACTCCATGGGAAATAGATGCAGAAACAGTGGAAGCAGTGTCAGACTTTATTTTGGGGGCTCCAAAATCACTGCAGATGGTGATTGCAGCCATGAAATTAAAAGATGCTTACTCCTTGAAAGTTATGACCAACCTAGATAGCATATTCAAAAGCAGAGACATTACTTTGCCAACAAAGGTTTGTCTAGTCAATGCTATGGTTTTTCCAGTAGTCATGTATGGATGTGAGAGTTAGACTGTGAAGAAAGCTGAGTGTGAAGAATTGATGCTTTTGAACTGTGGTGTTGGAGAAGACTCTTGAGAGTCCCTTGGACTGCAAGGAGATCCAACCAGTCCATTCTAAAGGAGATCGATCAGTCCTGGGTGTCCATTGGAAAGACTGATGTTGAAGCTGAAACTCCAATACTTTGGCCACCTCATGGGAAGAGTTGACTCATTGGAAGAAACCCTGATGCTGGGAGGGATTGGGGGAGGAGGAGAAGGGGATGACAGAGGATGAGACGGCTGGATGGCATCACTGACTCGATGGACGTGAGTTTGAGTGAACTCTGGGAACTGGTGATGGACAGGGAGGCCTGGCGTGCTGCAACTCATGGGGTCGCAAAGAGTCAGATACGACTGAGCACCTGAACTGAACTGAAGTGACTTAGCATGCATGCATGCAACAATCTTATTACTCTTCTGTAAAAGTTCTAGATAAATGAACATGTTGAGTCTGGTAAAATAACTGAGTCTAATAGGGAATTGAGAGTTATCAAATTAAAGTCAGTGCCCTTTGGTGCTCAGAATAGGTTCACGCTTACAAATGGTGTTGCCTAATGTAGTAGAAAGAGCCCCACAAACCTAGATTTGAATTTCAGATCTGCCATTGATTGGCTGATGGCCTTAGCCAAGTGACCTTCTGATCCTCTGTACTCCTCCACAATGAGGGAAAACGATGTTTAGCTTGCAGAGCTGTTGTTATGGATAGCTATTCATTGGGTAGCTGTTCTATCAAGTGTCTATAAAGTGTTCGACACATATGGGCTCAAAAGTAAGCTGTTCTTTTTTTTTCACTGTTATTATGCATTTTGACACACTGCTTTTCTATCAAATGCCTCTAATATTATAATGAACATAAAGACCCTATTGAACCTGAAATTATAAGATAATAAAATGCCTTAAATTTAGAGAACACTTTTGATCCAGAGTACTCAAAATCCTCCCCTTCTAATTTCTCCTCTGATCAGTTTTGTAAAGTGAAAGGAATACTCTTGTGAGCACATCCAGGAGCAGGGGTGAGACGGGATATCACTGCCTGGCTGCACCACTTCTACCAGCCAATCCAGGCTAAGTGAAGGGACAGAACGGCATCAGGAGGAAGATGGGCAAAAGGAAACAAGGAGTGAAGTCTTCACATCGTAGGCCACCAGGGTGTCTCAGAGGATCCCATCGACTTACACATAATGCAAATCAATTTGAGTCACCTGCTGAAAAAAATAAATAAATTGGAAAAGGTTGCAATTTATACAGAAGCTAAGAAGGAAGGCAAAGATGTGGGTTCCTCTCAAATATCAGTTAAAAAAAATTTTTGTCCAGAATTAGCCCAGTCATTGCTTCCCTTCTCGGCTTTTCTCAAGCTGTCAAAAGAGAGCCAAACTTAGTTCCTTCAGGTTTCTTGCTGGCTGCCAAATAATATGAGGCCCTTCATCTCCTCCCTGGTGTCGCAATCCTTCACAATTGCTCCATCCACCAACTGCCTCACGCCGACACTTTGCCCACTGTTTTCTTCTCTGTCTCTCCTTCCTGTGTGGCCACTTGGCCAGTTTGCCAGCAGCGGATTGGCCCAGAACAGCAGGCTGTCACGTGACCAAGTCCCAGCCTCTGCGAAGCACCCACGTCTGAATTTCCATGACGCACCTGCTGCCGTCACATTGGCTCTCAAGTAAGTCAGTGGTCAAATCTTTTCCAAAAGTGGTTTTGACAGAGAACAGCTTAAATCACCAAAGATGTTGACAAATGCACTGCTATCTAGGAAAGTGAGTAAAGCAACTCATTTGAAGGACAGGAACAGATAAGGCCCACCTCTTTGTCTCCTTGCCTTTTACACTGATATTCCTGTGGAGACAAAGGGAAAGAATGGAAAGGAAACAAAGGCAGATCTTTAGCGCTGGCTGTCCCAGGGTTGATTAGGATGCTGATCTGTGTGGCAGGTTTCTAGGTTCTCACCCAACTTCTTGGCTGCTATTCAAAGGATTTAACAGTGCGCTTTGTAAATAGTGGTGTACAAAGCCGTTCTAAAAATAGTACATTTCCAGGATCTGAATTGGGTGAGTGGAATGAGTGGCAATGACTGTATTGTACAAGACAGATTACAAGCAAGTTACTCGATGGTACTTGATATGCAGGGTTATTCACATGCTTCCTCTGGCTTGGTTAAATAATGCAAACACATTTACCAACGTACATGATCATTTTGTTTATTTGTGCTCTGGAGAACTCGTGTGTGTTTATGACTGACGAATGTACGTGTTCTATTTTCTGACAATCAAACAAAGCTCTCGCGATGAGGTAAATAGCTGAGTTAAATAGTGGAGCCGACACTCCTGAGAATCGCTGATGTGACACTATGGTGGTTGTTAATGACAGGTTTCCTGCTGCGCTTTCTGCCCGAAAGGATTTTTGCTGAAGGTGGGAATCAACAAGAGGCTCTGATGACTAGGGGGACTGCTGGGTTTGGCTAAAATCTCTCTGGAAACCGTGTGAGTGAAAGCTTGTGCCTCATAAGTAATTTTTCACCGAGGGAGCTGCTGCTCTTGTTCTTCCTCACCCGGGCGCCTGTGGTTGGGCTGCATGGGACCTCAGAGAGCAGCACAGTCCTTACTATTGCCTACTGCAAAAGGCAGGTCAGAGGTACTTTTCACAGAAGACTCAGGCTCAGGGAGAGCCCTAACGGAGCTTTAAATAAGAACATAATTACCCGAAATGAGATGCTGTGATGTGTTTGCAGTCATTTGAAAGCAAAAGACACCCCTTCTATTTTCAGCTATAAGTGGTGCTTGTTCCTATACATTCTGAGAAGAGAAATGTTCTCTTACCAAAATGCAATATAATTATTTCTTACATAAATAGTTGTCTTTCAGGCAGTTTGGAGATGCTCTTTTTAATATCAGTAACTATGTGGAAAGTCTTAGGTGAAGCCCTGGATTGTTCTGACAGGTCTATTTCCTCTTAGAAGTCAGAAACTGAGAATAGGGACAGCTCTTGAAGGAGTCAGACCAGGGAAATACATTAAAGAGGATTAAAAAAAAAACCTCAGCCTGTCACTTTAGCAAACATTTCTCCTACCCAAATTTCATGCCTATAACTCAATACAGTCTTGGGTAGATTGGCTCTGACAGTCCGGAAGTGTACATTTTGACACTCCTCCCTTCCCTACTTCTGTATGACTTTGGGAAAGGTCCAGAAACTCTTTGACTCTCCAGTTTTCTCATCCATGAAATGGCTAGAATAATATACGCCTCACTGTGAGGATTAAATTAGGTAATGTAAGCAATGTTCTTGGCCCATGGTAGTAAATGGGATGCAGTTAGCATTCCTGGACATGGCCTCTCAAATAACATCCTAGTCTCCCTCAAAATAGGTATCATCTAATAGGCTGAACACTATTCAAATGTCCAATTCCTTTTGAGAACTACCACCCCCATCATTATTATTTTCCTGGTTGTTGAAGAATGAACAGTCCAGACAGCATTAAATCAGAAGTTCCTGGCATTTGTGTCTTTGTCAATATCTACCTGATAATGGGTGTTAGGGCTTACCTGATGGTTCAGACAGTAAAGAATCTGCTTGCAGTATAGGAGGCCTGGGTTCCATCCATGGGTCGGGAAGATCCCCTGGAGAAGCGAATGGCTACCCACGCCAATATTCTTGTGTGGAGAATCCCATGTACAGAGGAGCCTTGTGGGCTACAGTCCATGAGGTCTCAAAGAGTGATACACAACTGAGCAACTAACACAATGGGGGTTAATTTCTCTTTGGAGCTGCCTTGGAAGATAAAAAACCATGATTCCAGCCATGGAATTTCCTCAATCTGGCTTTTATTTCTTATGCAAAGGAATTATGGATTTCCCCCAATAGGTGGATATTTGCTTACCTCCCTAGAGAGTCAGAAAAATGATATAGATTTCATTTCTTGTTTGAGACTTTTTTTTTTTTTGCAAATAGATAATATAACTGAGTAGATTATTGGAGGGCACACTCTCAAGCGTGCACAAAGTGAGCTCTGAAAGAGCCTAATGCAGTTATAGGGGGATGAAGGCCAGGTAACATCCTCAAAGTCATGGTCACAGCTAAAACCCTTACTCACCATGTTTGTGAAGTAAGAAGGGCGTATGAGGTGACTCTATAAATGGAAAGATAAAACTGTGTAAAATAAAGTGTAGATGGTACCTCTGCTAGTGACTGTTTTCAAGACTGGCTTTCAGTCTCTTCTCTGTGCTACAGTGTTCTATAAATTTATTCTACAAAGAAAATGGTTAGTGATCATCATCCAAAGTTAATTAAGTTCCTATAAACAAAATCTCAGCCAAATATGTGAAAATATTGGAACTGACCTTTTTAAATAAAGCTTTCACATCAGTATACTTAAAAATCATATTGAAGAGACAAAGGATTTTGAAAAATGTCCAACTTTCATTTTCACTGGCCAAACTGAATTAATTCTTCTGTTTTCTCTTCAGAGGGGCACAATGTTGCCTCTAAGGGGCTTCTCTTCTCAAAGGGATAAAATGTACAAACACAGCAACTAAAAGAATGACACTTTCAATTCATTTGAGATTTGTTTTGCTTTTCTGTTTTATTGTAAGCCTATCTGCTAATGTGCTGACCGTGTTCTAGGCATTGAGAGGAATTAAAAGCTGTCACTGTGCTAATGGATCTTGTTGAGGGTGAAATGACTTTCATCTAAAAACTATTGTACTCAAGACAGTGTCCATAAGTCTCCAATTAAATTTAATCAACTGCTAATATAATACCAGAGATCTATAAAGCTGTGTATGGTTAACAGCAGGTAGGCTGGTGTGGCAGAGAAGGGGAATTTAGTAAAAGTAGATGAGGGTGGCTGTGGGCTAAATTATGTGCCCCCTAATTCACATGTTAAATTTTAATCCTTATACCTCAGAATGGGACTGTGTTTGGTATAGGGTCTTTAAAGAAAAAATTAATATGAGTCCATTAGGATGGGCCCTAATCCATTGTGACTAGTATCCTTCTCAAAGAAGATTTAGGATGCAGAGACACATAGAGAAGAGGTCATGTGAAGACAAAGGAGAAGACAGTCATCTGCAAGTCCCAAGGAGAGTCTTCTGGGAGAGTCCCAGAAGAAACCAGCTCTGCTGACCCCTTTGATCTTGGACTTTTAGCATCTAGAATTGCAAGGAAATAAGTTTATAAGTTTATTGTGTGAGCCACACAATTTAGGGTACATTTTTTTATTTATGGGAGCCTGTGTAGACTAATACAGTGGACTTTGAGGATGAGTAAGATTTGTTTAGGTTGAGAAAAGAGGGCAAGTAGGTGCTACAGTTCTGTCTTTCCTGTTGTTCTTATTTGGATTTTATTTCCTTGTTTGTGTCCTTGTCCTACTATTAGGTGTAGAAGTTAGAAGATAGTGGGGAGAAGGGAGATGGGAAAAAGAATTTGGGATGGAAGAAGTAAAATCATAGAATGAATGAGACTGTTGGAGACCAGACTTGTGTTTTTACTGGAGGCCATCAGACATGGAAAAGCAACAAAAAGCAGCAACTGTAAAAAGCAGTGAGCAGTTTTAAAACTAAAAGATAGCATTAAGAATAAGAAACTGTAGAGTGGTTAACAGGATTATCAAAAGTCTGAAATTTATCTGCACTCAATAAAGAGGTCTTTATTGCTTACTGGTAGCATCTTGTTAAGTTCAGCCTCTATCTTCTAAAGATAAATCCCAATATTATCATTGTCGTTATGACTTATTTGATATTTATAACACCCCAAGGTTGCTTCTTGCTACATTATTTTTACACTGTTGAAATAAATTTTTTTACAATGGATATAAATGATGTAAATATAATAAGGAAGCATTTATATCAATAGTAAAGACATGGCTGGGCTACTGAGTCAAATAGAACTTGTCACTCAAGTGATTCTCATTACTTATTAAATATTTCCCAATGACTGAGGGGTTTTCAGTTGTGTGAAAACATAGTAGGGACAAACACCAGTGTGTGAAGATAAAATGCTGCCTCAAATCTAAGCTATTAATCCAGACTCATATGTTCTTCCCTTGTGGCTCAGCTGGTAAAGAATTCACCTGCAATGCGGGAGACCTGGGTTCAATCCCTGCATTGGAAAGATCCCCTGGAGAAGGGAAAGACTACCCACTCCAGTATTCTGGCCTGGAGAATTCCATGGACTGTATAGTCCACGGGGTTGCAAAGAATCGGACACAACTGAGTGACTTTCACTTTCATATATTCTACCACCTGGACATAATTTGTCTTCAATGTGTAATGTCAAGAAATATGTATTTATGTGGCCACGTGCAGATTGTTGTTTCTTAAGGAAAGAACCTATGTTTGGCCTAACTCCTTTGCGTACTTTAGTCTCAATAGTGACTTTAGAGGAATGTTTCTTTCGTTACGATTTTGCAAGTTATGTTGGGGAGTAGGCAGGAAATAGAATTACTGAAGAAGGTTTTTATACTCTCGTCTAAACTATTAGGAAAATACTTGGTGTGGAGAACATTTCTCCCTTCAGAACTCTTTTTTGTTCTCTCAAGGACTAAAATGTCTGGGTGACTTTAGAGCTCCCTTTAGGGCCCAGGGCCATTTTCTGCACAAGGAATTCCTGCCTTGGGTGGCTCACAGCCTCTGGGGGTCATGCCAGGCCGTGCCTCACCTGCTGGCTCTGCCGCCTGGGCTCACTGTTGTCCACTCTCTGGTCCAGATCCACACTGTCTACGTATAAAGGGCTTTGATCTGGATACTCTGACATTCAGTTTCTGGGCTGAAGTGGCACTTTAATCAGCTTCCTATAATTAGGGGCAGTATTCTTTACTCTTGTGCCTGGCTATAGTTCCAGAAATTCCTGGCTGAGCATCTGCTTTCTCAGGAGAAAAGGTGAGCATGTAAAACATGTGAGTACTTTTCTTTGTATCTCTCTCGATAGTAAAATGCTCAGTACACATTTAATGCATGAAAAAGAGAGAGGAAAAGAAAAAAAAAACTAAAGAAGGACAGGGAAGGAAGAAAGACAGAAGTAATAAATGTTGGTTCTTTGCACAGTTAGAGACTTCCCTGATAGCTCAGTTGGTAAAGAATCCACCTGCAATGAGGGAAATCTGGGTTCGATCCCTGGCTTGGGAAAAGCCCCTGGAGATGGGAAAGGCTACCCACTCCAGTATTCTTGCCTGGAGCATTCCATGGTCTGTGTAATTCATGGGGTTGCAAAGAGTCAGACACGACTGATTGACTTTTACTTTTGCACAGTTGCTACACTTGGCAATGTGGTCTGCAGCAGTAGGAAAAAAAGCCAGCCAAGTTTCTGTAGCAATTCTGTTTTTAATGTTCTCTTTGACCATTAGCCCCAACCATTATCTCCTCCTAGGGGTTTCCCTGGTGATGCAGTGATAAAGAATCCACCTGCCAATTCAGGAGATGCGTGTTCAATCGCTGGATTGGGAAGATCCCCTGGAGAAGGAAATGGCAACCCACTCCCCTTATTCTTGCCTGGAGAATTCCATGGACAGAGGAGCCTGGAGGGCTACAGTCCGTGGGGTCAAAAAAAGTCAGACACGACTTAGCGACTAAACAACAGTTACCTCCTAACTCACCCACTTCTGCAGAGAATTCTTTTCTCCATAGAAGGATTGTCCCTGCCATCATATCACCAGACTCAAGGGATTTTCCAAGGGTAGGCAGAAACATTTCAGAGAACACAGCAAGAAGTCAAATTTAGGAAGATAAGGAAGGTCTAAAAAGTATACAGCCTGCCTTATTTATCCTAGTGATGTTGTTATTGCCAGATCCTGTGTTAATCCTAATGATTTCCATTTTAGTTATCACAGGGCATTACATGCCCCAGAATATCTGAGTAATTTTTCCCAACTTTTTTTCTTAGACTGTCTATATCTCATATGAGACAAACACCCTACTACGTGGCAGATACTAGGCTAGGTACCTGTGGAAAACACATTTTGGAATGTCTACACAGCCCACAAGGATCCACTCAGCATGCTGCTCACCACGGGGTGAGGCCCTTTAGCCCTGTTTACACTCAGTCTACACCCTACAGCCCTGGCCACTCTCCACTGAGAGTGGAGTGGATTTTCTTGAGAGACTTAAGAATTGGAGTTATGGATTCCTGCTACCTCTGTGTTGCTGCTGCTAAGTCGCTTCAGTCGTGTCCGACTCTGTGCGACCCCACAGACGGAAGCCCACCAGGCTCCCCGTCCCTGTGATTCTCCAGGCAAGAACACTGGAACGGGTTGTCATTTCCTTCTCCAATGCATGAAAATGAAAAGTGAAAGTGAAGACGCTCAGTTGTATCTGACTGTTAGCGACCCCATGGACTGCAGCCTACCCAGTTCCTCCGTCCATGGGATTTTCCAGGCAAGAGTACTGGAGTGGTAATGTCTTGGAAAAGGATACATAAGCTCAAAGGCTATGGGTCAGTCAGCTCTGTTGGTCTAGGGGAGAGAAAGTGAATTCTCACAAAGGAGAAAAAAATCAAATACACAAAGAGACGCCACAGTGGATCCTGACGACTTTTTATTTCTTGGTCATAACCTCATTATAAGGCTTAGCTGAATTCTTGACTTTAAGAACAATGGGATATCACTATAACCTTATAATTAATTTTTTCTGACTCATTCTCCCTCACTTCTTCCCTTAAACCAGGTCAGGTTTATTTCTATTAGGAATGTAAGGAATCCTAACCAATAATGTGATGCATGTGCTGTACCTTATTTAACATGATTTTCACAACAGATCTTTGTGGAATTTTCTATCTCTGTTTTACTGATGAGGAAACATGAATTAGTAACAAAAAGTTGCCTAGGCTTTACACTTCATGAATTTCCGGGATGGCATTTGGACTCAAGTTTTGTGGACTTCTGAACCTAATCTTTTCCCACTGGGCTCTTACTCCCTTGGAGATGCTCTGATGGCTAGGGACATCTTCTCCCATGACCTCAGAAAGACCCTGAAGTTTTGTAAACCTTAAGGTAACAAGGTAACAAGATTCCAAGGACTGCAATTGTCCCTGCTCCTGGTTCTCTGGCAGGACACCAGTTTCTGGTTGTTCTGCCTGCCCCTACCCGGTGGGAACACAGACTGTGCATTCTTCTAGGCCTGAAGGAGACACTCTTAAGCTCCATGGGGAGCAGGATACCCCACCGCTCAGAGAAGGCAATGGCACCCCTCACTCCAGTACACTTGCCTGGAAAATCCCATGGATGGAGGAGCCTGGTAGGCTGCGTTCCATGGGGTTGCAAAGAGTTGACGTGACTGAGTGACTTCACTTTCACTTTTCACTTTCATGCATTGGAGCCAAGGAAATGGCAACCCGCTCCAGCGTTCTTGCCTGGAGAATCCCAGGGACAGGAGCCTGGTGGGCTGCCATCTATGGGGTTGCAGAGTCAGACACAACTGAAATGACTTAGCAGCAGCAGTTCCCACAAAAGAAAAAACGTCAGGTCTAAAGGATAGTCTGTCCTTTGGATTTGTTGTCTTCTGGCCCCTGAGAGTCAGCAGGGGAGCTACAGCACCAGGCTCGTGCACTGCCTCCTGCATTAAGCACTGAACGCTCCTTCCACTAAATAGTTGGACCAGAATCGGTCAGTCTATTCTTTCCCTGGAACATAGGGTCCTTTTTCCTTCCACTGAAAGCTGTTTTCTGTTTCATTCGGTGATTAATTATTTGGAATTCATCATTCAGATCCTGTTGGGGAGGTGAGAATACTGCCCATTTGGGACTGTGGCAGGAAGTGCTCTAGGACTCCTGCCTTAACCAAGGCCTTGATATTGGAAAGACATGGACATATTTCCCCTGTCTTCCCTAATGACATGAGTGATCATTAAATGCCTATTTTGTGCTCTGAATGGGAATTATGATTCTCCCTCTGTGGACCCTGAGCCCATGTACTGAGACCAAGTTCTTGAAATTCTCTCCCTCTGAGGCAGATTCAGTATCGCACCACAGAGATGATAATTGATTTTTTTTTCTTTTCTGTGTGATGATTTGATGATCGCTGTAACCATAGTTACCTGGCCAGGATTTACAAAAGGGGAATAAAAATTACAATTTGGAGATCACTCTGTACTCCCATCTTCATTTTCAGTTCCCTCTATCTATAAAGGTTTCCCTTTATCTTCTTTATCTTCGCCAAAACTTTGTTGGCTTAAATGGTGGCCAGTTTAAGAATCTGGATTAGTTGTTAATGTTGCACTGATAGTTTTCTTAAGTACTTAGAGGGAGAGGTAAAGGAGACTAAGATTAATGTTAGGTTAATCTCACTTTAGTACTTGGTACAGAGTAGTCTCTGAATAAATGTTAAAAGGATGAATTACAGTGATTATAAAACAATGAATAAAAATAGAATCTATGGTACATCACTATACTCAATAAGAGGTAGAAATAAAGAGAGGGAGAAAGAGAAAGAGAAATTCTTATCTATAGAAAGGGATTCGATTAGAAAAAAAAAAAAATCACTGTTTTGCAATCCCAGTGTAATATTTGGTCCAGATGAGGATCATCAACAAATGCTAAAGCCACTGGGTGAAGGATTATTAGGAAATAAGTTATTCACAAGTCTCAGAACATCAACTGTCAGATCACTTACTAATTACCAAGGGGAAAGGATATCTTTGTAATAGAGAAATAGAGCAAACAACAATTTAACCATGCTGTTACTCAAAACATTACCAATAATGGGACAAAGTGACGTTATGTCTCTCTTGGTATGCAGTGTGAAGTATGCAATGGTATCACTCCCTTTTTTCCCAAAAATATTTCAACCAAAGCTAATTATGAGAAAACTATCACACAAATTTAAAATGTTAGACCTACAAAATAAGCGACCTGAACTTTTCCCCCAAAAAGTTAATCTCATGAAAGATGAACAAATTAGGGAGCTAGTTCCAGAGTAAAGAAGCCAAAGAGATATAACTGACTCTAATGAGTATAAACTGAATAGATCCTAGAGCTTAAAAAAATATTAGGAAGAACATTTTGGAAAAATTATGAATAACAATTTGGAAAATTCATATACAGCATATACATTTCATGGTATTAATATTAAACTTCTTATATGTAATAATCGTTCTGACATTGTATAGAAGAATGCTTGTCTTACATCATAAAATATTTAGGGGTGAAGTGTCATGATGTCTGTGATTTATTTTCAAATGATTCAGTAGTAAAATTATGCATATATTGCACATACAGTATAGTGTGTGTGTGTGTGAAGAGAGAGAGAGAGAGAGAGAGAGAAAGAGAAAGAAATTGGTGTAAAATGTTAACAGTTGCTAAATCTCAAGTGAAGAGTATGTATTGATTGTATTCTTTCAACTTTTGTGTGAGTTTGAAAATTTTCAAATAAATTATAGAGGGTAAAGAAATGACAAACAGACTGACTTTTACTTTATGAAAAAGTTCGAAAGTCCAGGTAGCTCTTTTTCTGAAATGGGTGAGAGAAATTGGAAAGCCAGGCAGAATGAATAGAAAATAGAATCATAGAGTGTTGTCATTTGAAGGATCTTTAAAGTCTGATGTTCAGACTGATTCTGAGAAACAATCTGGAAGAAAAAATTTCTGGCTAAATAAATTGGAGAAACAAGGCACCACTCTCTCTCTCTCTCTCGGAGAATCACAATGAATATTATTAGCATGCTAAAGTTCTGAGTAAGGAAGTGTGTTTAATATTGTTTAATGTCACAATTCCTAAACTTATTTGATCACAGAACCTCTTTTTAAAAACATTACTCCCATTAATTTCCTCAGAAGCAAATGTTCCCAGAATAGACAGAGAAATCCTGATCCAACTTTATTTAACAAGGAAAGAAATAGAGACTCAGAATAGTTGATTTTTTTTCAAGGTCACAGTGGAAGAGATGAGCCAAGAACTCAGGTTATGAGAAAGGTGATACAAAGACAGTGATTGGTGGCATTCACAGAGAAGGAAAAAATGTTTCTTACAAAGATCATGCTAATTGAAATAGTTAATGCCATTTCAACCAGCAAAAACCCTGTATTTTATCCCATTTATACAAGTTCTACATATAGGATCTGTTTTGCAAACATGCCACCTTTGTTTATAACCATGGAGACATATGTTGTTTGCTAATATCATACCATGCAGGAGAAAATGAAATGCCTTATATATATATATGATGCAAATCTAAGTTTCATTCTGTTATATGGAGTAAATATTACATGGAATTGTGATCGAATCAGCCTGTCTTAAGTTACACTGTTTACTCTATCAGCTGTGATAGGCTAAGGGGGAAAAACTCCCATGTTCTGTCGCTTTATAAGCCAACCACATTAAGAACATACATCTGCTTTAAAACTACACAGTTCCTTTTCTAGTGCCCAAGCAGATTTGCTCTGGGTTCAAGCAGTTATCAAACCCGGCTCTGTCTCTGATGGCTGCAGTTTGCATTCGAGCATGAGCACAGCCCTGGTGCAGGACAGGCAGTCTCAGGCAACAGATGTCAATTCCCTTGTAAAGGCGCTGCTCTGCCTCACAACTGGCAAAGAGAACTGAAGGAGTTTCCTTCCCTTTATGGCTTTTATCTCTCTGGTTAATAGGGGATGGTGCTTAGAGGAGGCAATTCTTGAGCTATAAATCCAGACAGCAAATAAAGCATGGGGAGAAGGAGGAAAAATTACAATGTAAGAAGTTTCCTTTGTTTACTATGCTTAATTGGGATTCCACACATGAATGGAGAAGAGAAGAGGTTCTCTCTCCCAGGGTGACTAGGAAGGGGAAAAGGTGGGTTTCCCTCTGTCTGCTTGCTTTTTAATGTGCAAATTAGTCAGAGCCTTTCCCAGCCTGAGAGAGTTTGTAGTTTTGAGTCCAAGGCCAGTGTCTCAGTGGGTGCTCAGTAAATATTAATTGAAGAAGATGATGGCTTTGAGGAGTGGTCTTAATTATATTCCCTCAGCAGCAGCCCTCTGGATGGACACAAAGGTCACTCTGTCTCTTGCTCCAGGCACTACCCGAGTGACCCATTCAGTTAATGAGAAAGGTCTTGTTCTGTCATTTGTCTCCCAGCTCATCTGCAGTTTCATTCCCAACCCATCCTGTGGTCTGTGCTCAGAGACTGATGAGAACAAAAGTCAAAAGTAGAAACAACAGCCGCAGCAGCCTCACTGCTTGTGTGGTCTTCCCCCACTGGACTCAGCACAGTACCCTCCTTGGGCTGGCAACAAGGGGAGGGGGCTGAAGGAATTCAGCTAGAGAATTCGGTGGGGGGCTGCCAAAGGAATCTGGTGTGGTGGATTGTGTTATCATTCCCAGCAACTCACACTCCTTCTAACAGGATTACACAACTTGCAGTACCTCCTGAGGGAGAGTACACAGTTTCTGCACTTTGGTGTCGGGCTTGGACTTGTGAATACTCTGGCCAATGGACTGTGGGCACCCTTGACTACACCTCTAAAGCTGCTGTGAACCAGATGTTTGTTCTCCTCCCCAAAATTCATACATTGATGCCCTAATGCCCAGTGTGATAGTTTTAGGAAGTGATTAGGTTGTGAGGGTGGAGGCTTCATGAATGGGATTAGTGCCCTTAAAAGAAGAGACATGGTGAGATGGTGTGATCACTCACCTAGAGCCAGACGTCCTGGAATGTGAAGTCAAGTGGGCCTGAGAAAGCATCACTACGAACAAAGCTAATGGAGGTGATGGCATTCCAGTGGAGCTATTTCAAATCCTGAAAGATGATGCTGTGAAAGTGCTGCACTCAATATGCCAGCAAATTTGGAAAACTCAGCAGTGGCCACAGCACTGGAAAAGGTCAGTTTTCATTCCAATCCCAAAGAACAATGCCAAAGAAGCTCAAACTACTGCATAGTTGCACTCATCTCACACGCTAGTAGAGTAATGCTCAAAATTCTCCAAGCCAGGCTTCAGTAATACGTGAACCATGAACTTCCTGATGTTCAAGCTGGTTTTAGAAAAGGCAGAGGAACCAGAGATCAAATTGCCAACATCCACTGGATCATTGAAAAAGCAAGAGAGTTCCAGAAAAACATCTATTTCTGCTTTATTGACTATGCCAAAGCCTTTGACTGCGTGGATCACAATCAACTGTGGAAAATTCTGAAAGAGATGGGAATACCAGACCACCTGACCTGCCTCTTGAGAAACCTCTATGCAGGTCAGGAAGCAACAGTTAGAACTGGTCATGGAACAACAGACTGGTTCCAGAAAGGAAAAGGAGTACGTCAAGGCTGTGTATTGTCACCCTGCTTATTTAACTTATACACAGAGTACATCATGAGAAACGCTGGACTGGAAGAAGTACAAGCGGGAATCAAGACACCACCCTTATGGCAGAAAGTGAAGAGGAGCTAAAAAGCCTCTTGATGAAAGTGAAAGAGGAGAGTAAAGAAGTTGGCTTAAAGCTCAACATTCAGAAAATGAAGATCATGGCATCTGGTCCCATCACTTCATGGGAAATAGATGGGGAAACAGTGGAAACAGTGTCAGACTTTATTTTGGGGGGCTCCAAAATCACTGCAGATGGTGATTGCAGCCATGAGATTAAAAGACGCTTATTCCTTGGAAGGAAAGTTATGACCAACCTAGACAGCATATTCAAAAGCAGAGATATTACTTTGCCAACAAAGGTCCACCTAGTCAAGGCTATGGTTTTTCCAGTAGTCATGTATGGATGTGAGAGTTGGACTATAAAAGAAAGCTGAGCACCAGAGGACTGATGCTTTTGAACTGTGGTGTTGGACAAGATTCTTGAGAGTCCCTTGGACTGCAAGGAGATCCAATCAGTCCATCCTAAAGGAGATCAGTCCTGGGTGTTCATTGGAAGGACTGATGTTGAAGCTGAAACTCCAGTACTTTGGCCACCTCATGCGAAGAGCTGACTCATTTGGAAAAGATTCTGATGCTGGGAGGGATTGGGGGCAGGAGGAGAAGGGGCCAACAGAGGATGAGATGGCTGGATGGCATCACCAACTCGGTGGACATGAGTTTGGGTAAACTCTGGGAGTTGATGATGGACAGGGAGGCCTGACATGCTGCGATTCATGGGGTTGCAAAGACTTGGACACGACTGAGCAACTGAACTGAACAGACATGAGGGAGGACCTCTTTCTCTCAGCTGTGTGAAGATACAGTGAGAAGACAGATACCTTCCAAAAGTCAGGCCGCTACCAGACTCTGAATCTGCTGGTACCTTGTTCTTGGTCCTCCCAATCTTCAGAACTGGGAGAAATAAATGTTTGTGGTTTAAGCCACTCTATGGTATTTTTGTTATTGCAGACTTAACTGACATACATAGATTCATTGTATATTTCCATCAACTCTCTTGCTGTTTTCTCTTTGCCATAAGAATGGCATGGCCAAAAAATGGACTCCTCTTTCAGCCTGGATCTGGAATGAAGAAAACACAAAGACAAGGTTGATGCACGGGTCTTCTTCATTACAGATCCCAGAAAAAGCCTTTGTAGTTTTAACTAAAAATCAGGGGTTGTTTGCATAGCAGCAGAGCTGGCTGATTAATGCCATTTGAGTGGAGTAGGAAAATGAAGTTAGTGACTTGACTGCTCCATCAGTACTGGTCTTTACCTGTCAAGCTACCAACATGTGATGAATAATAGAAGCTCCTTCAGCCCTTGTTCCTGCTGTTTTGATACTGCCCCCACAGCCTCCTTGAACTAAATAAAGTTGTATAGCATACCATGCCAACTGCTGACAGATCAAGGAAGGGGCTTCTTTGTGAGGGTGCACTTCTCCAAGGTTAGAGAAATCTTGGCTTTCTCCAGAGACCTGCATGAGAGGCATTGTATCTTTCATTTCTCTGAACTGCAGTCCAGATTTGCCTTAGTACCTCCTCCAACACTGCAGGTGCCAACAGCCTTCCAAGAGGGGCAGTAGGCCCGTGGTAGAGTAGCATGGCAACAGGGATAGCATTGACTCATTTGTGCTTTGCGTTAGTATTTACGTGCTTTCCCCAAAGCACTTATCTAGTGTATGTTATAACTAAATACTGACTTAGACTAATGTCCTAAAGAGGAAACAACTGAAAAATTAAATATTTATGAATTTGAATTGAGTTATAACTTTGTGTTAAGTTTATTTAGGGATCATTATTTGTTGGTTTATGTTATGCTATGCTTTTATAAAGACGGTTGTATGAAAATATTGAATCATACAGCCTCTTTCAGGAACTCTGTGACTATAAAATTCTTATACTCTTGCTAAATTTAATCAGATTGCATATTACCAATAGATTTTGATAGCTGTTGTAAAATAAGGGATTCAAACCAGCAGATGATTATAACTGACAACAGGAATGTAACTGTGAACTTTGAAAATATGCTAATGCTTATCCCTGTATAGAAATATTAGCCTAAATTCTTTCTGTGACATATGCATATGTGTTTATAATCTATTTTTGTATAGAGTAAAAAAAAAAAAGTTTCCAAAATATCACTCTCCCCTTTGACATTTATCAGTGATAGCAATAATGTCAGGGGACATTAGTGTACTGAAGGAATAGAGATGCTGCCTAAAGCATACACTCGGGTTTTACTTTAAAAGAATTTGATACACATTCTGAACACTTGCCTAATTTTTGCTTTAGATCAAATTCCTACATACCGGGTAGTCACTATGTTGGGTCTTGAATCTGGTCCTATTCATCTTTTTAGGCTCAGGAACTTGCATAAAACCCACCAAATAAGAGGCCCTTGACTCCGGCAGTTGGTGATGGACAGGGAGGCCTGGCATGCTGCAGTTCATGGGGTTGCAAAGAGTCGGACACGACTGAGCAACTGAACTGAACTGAAACAATAATTTGGATAGACAGATGGATGGATGGGTGGTGGATAGAAGAATAGATAGCTGAGTCTCCTGTCCTCCTCAAAGATAAGACAAAAAAGTAATCATATTGATATTAATTTAAACAATTTAAGGAAGAAGGCCATGCATTCTTTTAATATAAGTAAGGTAAATCCAAATTAATATAAATTAAACTGTGATAATCATCATCATAGTGATAGCTTACAGTGAACGATGTTGGATTTGTGATCTCTGAAGAAGATTTAGCTTCGGGACCAGGGACCAGGCTTGATCACTCAAAAGGTTTTGTGTAGCAGAGTTTTATTAAAGTGAAAAAGGGACAGGGACAGAAAGCTTCTAACACAGACATCAAAAGGGGACGGAGAGTGCCCCCACTCACTAGTTTATCAAGGCCTTGTGTACTTTTACTAGACCCACTCCCACAACATACATCTTAAATTAACAAGATTAGAACAATAGAAAGGTCTTACCAGACCCACTCCCACAATATACAGTCTTAAGATAACAAGATTAGTCAGGTTCTTGTTAAGGAGAAACATGTCCTTGAGCAGGATACATTGTTACACTAAGATAAAGCAATGTAGAAAAAAAGTTTGTCCTTTTCTTCTCCTTGAGAGCCGCAGACCCCTTTCTCCTCCTCAGGGACCCTGGACTCATCAACCTACCTAGGAATTGACTCTTTCGATAGTAATAGATTAGAATGTTCATCTGAAGGCATCTTTTGCTTTAAATGCTCCTGAAGGCTCAGCAGTGATGGGTAATCTTCATGCCCTCAGTTTTCCTTGAGAAGCTTTCCACAGCAAGCCCACGTAAGATGTTAATAAGACTTTGTCATGTAGGGGGCATGTGTTTTAGAGTTCTTATTACTCTAACATACAGACAAAAGTTTCTGTCTTATTCCTGCAATGCCTTTTATAAGGAAGAACAAGGAACTTCAGATGGGAATACGATTTGATGGCATCTGTAGTTGTTTTAATGACAGGTTGGTTGTTATAACCCTTAGATCCATTAGGTTTTAGTCATGACTATTTGTTTCATCCTTGTTAAAAATTCTAACTTCTTGCTCTGTGCACCCATTCTCCTCCTAAGTTCTTTGATCATCTTTGAGATATTTGTGATAATTACTCTGAACTCTTTCTCAGGTAGATTGCCTGTCTCCACTTCCACTTAGTTCTTCTAGGGTTTTATCTTGTTCCTTTATGTGGAAGATATTCCTCTGCTGCCTCATTTTGTCTAAGTTGCTGTTTGTATTTTTGTATATGTGGTAGGTCAGTTACGTTTCTTAACCTTGGAGAAGTAAGATGCTTTATAAGAAGTAACAGCCTTCTTTATAAGACATCCTATGTGTCCCAACAGTGCATTCCCCTCTCATCACCCAAGCATTATGCTCTCGGGTTCCCCCTAAGAGGGTCACGTGGGTTCTTCCGCTGTGGTGGGCTGATTATGTGGGCAACCTGGTAGCCTAGTGTGGTTGGCTGCCAGGCCCTGTCTTGCACAGATGCTTTTGGCTGCTGTTGAGCAGGGCCTGGTCGTGAAGCAGCTGGCTGCAGAACCCTTGAGGCCCCCGGGGCTAGTGCTGGCTCACTGGTGGGCAGATTCAAGGTCCTGAAGACTCTGGGGCTCTTGCCCACCCACTGGCAGGTGAAGCCAGATCCTGGGCTAAGTGTCAGTGTAGTGCCAGACAGAGCCAGTTCCTGGAGTCTGACTGCAGGACCCAGGGGACCCCAGAGCTCATTTCATATCATTGTTTGTGTGTCTGTAGGCTGGGTGGTGGTGTTTCTGACACAGTTAGGTGTGAGATCCAGGGAATCCAAAAGGAAATCAACCCTGGATATTCATTGGAAGGACTGATGCTAGAGCTCCAATACTTTGTTCACCTGATGCAAAGAGCTGACTCACTGGAAAAGACCCTGATGCTGGGAAGGATTGAAGGCAAAAGGAAATGGGAGCAGCAGATGATGAGATGGTTAGATAGCACCATCGACTCAACAGACATGAGTTTGAGCGAGCTCTGAGAGATTGTGGAGGACAGAGGAGCCTGGAGTGCTGCAGTCCATGGGGTCGCAAAAAAATGGGATAGGAATTGTCCCACTTAGCAATGCTAAGTTTGGGGGATACAGAGATGAAAAGACATGCATGAAGGAACTTGTAAGGGGAGAGGAAGACAAGTAAGTGAAAAAAGGCAAACAAAGACAAAGTGAGTGTGACATTTAAGAATTAAAAAACTGTGAATGTAAGGAGGAGGAAGACAGTGATATTGAGTTAAAACATCAAGCAGAGATAGCAGCAAGCTGGGCCTTGGAAAATGAGTAGAAATTTCCCCACTAAAAATGGGATAGTGGGAAGGGTAGGTTTCAAAAACAGGGAAAGTATGAGCAAAGGCACAAGTTGTAATTGCATAGCTTATTTCACTCATCTCTTCACCTAGTTGGAGCTCATAAATTGCTCTAACCTCAGAGAAGAGGGAGTAATATGGTGTACTAATAGCACTGTATGAAGGAGGCAGGTGGCGGGGAGCAGGGAGTGAAGGAGTATGGTAACAGAAGAAACTAGAAAAGTAAGTTGGGGCCAGCCCATGAAAGCAGATGTTGTTTCATTTATTTGAATGAAATGTACTCTGTACTTCCTGTGAGAAGGATAAGCCCTGAATTTTAGGGCTGACATTCACTTATATAGTTACAAAATAATGCAAGTTGACATTAAGTTGAAAAAGTACTGTCATGTGACTTCCTGCTGTACACCAGAGAAAATCATAGCAGTAAAATAAGTGTTTAGTGAGCCAATACATTTTAGATTCTTTTCCAAGCCTCCCTAGGCAGCTTTGGACAAAAATGGGGAGGGGGGGTGGAAAGAAAGATGAAAAGAGAGAGGAAGAGGATAAGGGGGAAAGAGAACTGGAGGGGGAAGAGAAAGGGAGGAGAGAAAAGGAGGAGACCAACAACTCTGTTCTCATATTGAGGCAGTCTTAGCAGGGAAGGGGATGCAGAGTGGTCACATTGCTTTTAATGAGTCTTTGATACCTGCACACATCACCAAGAACATAAAATCTGGTTTCTCCAATCGGAGGTGGAGGTTTTTCATTTTTTTTTAAGAGATGGATATTCTTTACTCTTGTTAGCCTTAAAGGGACATGAAACATGGTCACCATTCTCCAAGATAGGATTTACCTGAGGCTGACTAGAAAAAGTCTCAGTATGGAATTCATCTCTTCTTCATTCCTCAAAGAAGGAAACCAAAAGAATCTTCTTTAAAGAACAGCACCAACAACCTGGAAATGTGAAAAGCTAGATTTAAAGCTAGATTATGCATAGCAATGGATCAAAGGCTGTGTAAGAGAGATTAATATGAAAGGATTAATCTGAAAGGATCAGGTATCAAGAAAGGGAATAGGCTCCCTGTATTTGTAGCTGGTGGTTGGCTGCCATGATGAATGTGAAGACCGAGGTGATAGAGGGAGAGTTCTGATTTGGATCAAGGTCATCTGAAGAGGACAACTAAAGAGGAAAATATTAATAAATCAGAGATCTGGCTTCCATGGGTTGCTGCCCAGAAGAATGGGAATAATGTTTGTATGAAATGCTTGCTGGTGAGCAAAGCAAAGTCAATCCCTTTCTTTGTGACAGGCGGTTGTGTGACTCACAGGAGAGCACACCTCTTATTCATAGTAGTAAGACTGGTTTATCTGAAGAAACTGTTAATGTGTTTGAATTGAAAAAGAAAGTACACTTACAGACTGTATAAATGAGAAACTTGCACCTCAAACGGTTCATGTAGATTTAGAAGTAAGGCTTGAGACGCCAGAAAGAAACAGTGACATTAACGTGGTATATTTAAAAGAGATGAAATCCAAGGGAATTTGCCAGATCCAAGAGGAACTCCTCTGTGTTCTATCCAAGCTGAACATTCCATTTTTACAAGGGCTCCTTTGTTGTCATGTTTATACACAGACTAATAAATGCTTGACCTTTTTTAGTGATGAAGGAACAGTCTGTGCCTCAGGAGCATATTATTTCAAAAAGCACAAATGAAGAGAAAGTCCAAACCCCTCTGGGACAGATGGACTAAATATTTTGATATTGGAACCACATGGAGAAGGGCAGGGATTAGGAAATAGAATGGAGCGCTGATAAGGGAACCTGGAAACAGCATCAGTCTCCTCAGATGTTTCAGGCACTCCAGGTATGTATGGAACTGGACAGCAGCCTCACGTGAGGAAGGGATCACAGTGAACTAGACTTTTACCTTGATGTATAGTAAATATGGACCATAAATGAGAAACATATTTGTGGTCTGGCAAAAGTGTTGATTTCTCAACTTTGGGGTTCTGTATAAAAATCACTAGTATTCATCAAGCATTTACTGCCTAGCTTGAACTAAGAGCTTTATATGAGTTATTTAGTCATCACATTAACTTTATGAAACAGGCACTATTATTTCCACCCCAATCTTTTTTCTTTTGTAGACACAGAGGCACAGAGAGGGTAAGTAACCTCTGAGAGTCAGAGTATTGGAGTGACTTTGAACCCATTTAGACTGATGCTCACATCCCAGTGCCTCCCAGTGACTTTGGCATTAGATTCTCATTTGCCTCCCTCTTCTGATGCTGCATTATTCCACACTCCCTATTCTAATTAAAAACTGCTGCTAAATTAAGGGTGAACTTCCATGGTACATGTGTAGTTGCCCTTAAAGTATCCCTACACGTTTGTGTGTCTTTGAAACAACAAATCCAGGGGCAGTCATTACAGCGGTGTTGGGGCATGCTTAGCATGTGGCATTTTACCATTTCTTACTCAATGTCGTCGCCAGTATTATACTGTTAAGAGAATACTAATCAGTGGTGAGGGTGACAGAAAGGTTA
Source organism: Nanger dama (assembly GCA_917880005.1). Taxonomy (NCBI): domain Eukaryota; kingdom Metazoa; phylum Chordata; class Mammalia; order Artiodactyla; family Bovidae; genus Nanger; species Nanger dama. Next base: position 29,842,601 of record CAKJTW010000009.1, on the reverse strand, counting down.
TTTTAAAAATTAAAAATAACATAGCTTTTGATTCAAAAAGTCTTTACTTTGGAGGGTCAGAGACGAGTGATGAAATGTGGGATTCCAAGCGCAGAGCTGAAACCACGGGTATCTAAAATGCAGTGGAAACAAGCAATGAAGATGTGAAAACCCTAAATAGCATGAAGGGATTGGTCTCACTGTTGGGCATAATGAACTCCAACCTGTGCTCAGTGCCACACAGTGCGGAGTTTGCAGCCCCTCTGAGACTGTTCACAGGGAGCAATGTCCAGGGGGAGTGATGACTGTTCTGCTCAAGGACAGGGAGGTGCTGGGGACGTGGGTGGAGAGGGGATGGTGCCCACCCCACCCTGAGCCAGGACCCGCCTAGCCTCAGCACGTTGCACTGCAAGACTCTCAGAGCTCAAGCCTTGACTTTACTTCCTTTGTTCTTCCTCTACTCAGTCCCTGTTTTTAGAAGCAATCCGATAAACTCATTTATGTTGAAAAGTTAACGTGTGACTCTTCCAAGGGGAGTTGGTTTTAACAGAAAATCAAGGCTCAGAACAAAAGTTGCAACAAGGTCTCAAATTTAACTTGCTATACTCAGAACTGTGAAAAACAAAAGGTAGCTTTTTTTGATTTCCAGAAAAGATCTAATCTTACTTCCCTAGCTTTCCCCACACTGGGTGCTATAGGGAAAAAAAACAAGACCAACTTAAAATTGCCATTTAAAGCCATTTTAGTCTCTTCCAGTTTCAGATAATCTTGTTTTGAATAATTATTCAGTCACTACAATTTGCTACCTTCATTAGTTTTCTGTTGCTGCTGAAAAAATTAACATAACTCTAGTGGCTTAAAACAGTACAGATCTATTATCTTACAACTCAGAAGTCTGAAATGGATGTCATTAGGCTACAATCAAAGTGTTGGCAGGGCTAGTTCTTTTCTGGGTCCTCTAGGGGAGAATCCTTTACTTTCCCTATTCCACATTGCTTGGATTATGGCCCTTTTCTTCCATTTTCAAAGCCAGCAACAGCAGGCGAAAATTCTTCCATCTCTTCCTTCTGCCCTGACTCCTCTTCTATTCCACACTTACGGATTCTTACATTACATGAGGGCTTCCCTGGTGGCTCAGTCAGTAAAGAATCCTCCTGCAATACAGGAGACCTGGGTTGGGAAGATCCCTTGGAGAAGTAAATAGCAACCTCCTCCAGTATTCTTGCTTGGAGAATCCCATGTACAGAGGAGTCTGGCAAGAGCCTGGCACAGGGTTGCAAGAGTTGGACACGACTGAGCCACCAATCCAGGATAATCTCTCTACTTTAGGGTCATTTGATTCAGTTTAGTTGCTCAGTCATGTCCAACTCTTTGTGACCCCATGAATCACAGCACGCCAAGCCTCCCTGTCCATCACCAACTCCCAGAGTTCACTCAAACTCACATCCATCGAGTCAGTGATGCCATCCAGCCATCTCATCCTCTGTCGTCCCCTTCTCCTCCTGCCCCCAATCCCTCCTAGCATCAGGGTCTTTTCCAATGAGTCAACTCTGCGCATGAGGTAGCCAAAGTATTGGAGTTTCAGCTTCAGCATCAGTCCTTCCAATGAATACCCAGGACTGATCTCCTTTAGGATGGACTGGTTGGATCTCCTTGCAGTCCAAGGGACTCTCAAGAGTCTTCTCCAACACCACAGTTCAAAAGCATCAATTCTTTTGTGCTCAGCTTTATTCACAGTCCAACTCTCACATCCATACATGACCACTGGAAAACCATTGCCTTGACTAGTCAGACCTTTGTTGGCAAAGTAATAGCTCTGCTTTTCAATATACTAACTCTGTTGGTCATAACTTTCCTTCCAAGGAGTAAGCGTCTTCTAATTTCATGGCTCCAATCACCATCTGTAGTGATTTTGAAGCCCCAAAAATAAAGTCTGACACTGTTTCCACTGTTTCCCCATCTATTTCCCATGAAGTGATGGGACCAGATGCCATGATCTTAGTTTTCTGAATGTTGAGCTTTAAGTCAATTTTTTCACTCTCCTCTCACTTTCATCAAGAGGCTTTTTAGTTCCTCTTCACTCTCTGCCATAAGGGTGGTGTCATCTGCATATCTGAAGTTATTGATATTTCTCCTGGCAATCTTGATTCCAGCTTGTGCTTCTTCCAGCCCAGCGTTTCTCATGTAGCAACTTTAATTCCATCTGCCTTCTTAATTCCCTTCCCTGACTACCACACCACCCTTTCCAACTTATTTTTCTCTTTCTCTTGTTGTTCCTTCCTAAAATGGCACATACGCACATGGGGGAGGAAATAGAGAGTCTCAGACCCAAGGGTTCTCTCTTCTCTGGATCTTTGCTGGTTTCTTTCATTTTAATATTCATTTGGCTGTGCTGGGTCTTAGTTGCAACACCCAGAATCTTTATAGTTGCCGCGTGTAAACTCTTCGTTGTGGCATGTGGGATATAGTTCCCTGACCAGGGATCAAACCTGGGCCCCCTGTGTTGGGAACATGGAGTCTTAGCCACTGGACCACCAGGAAAGTCCCCTGCTGATTTCTATTATAAAGTGCTGGACTGGGCTTGTTTCTGACTGAGCTAGACCTCACTGATTAAAATCTGTGACTAGTGAATTTGTGTTTGTTATTATCTCATAAAGTTAGTGGCTTAAACCAAGAATGTTTTAATCATTAAAACAATAATTTCTTATGATTCTGTGGATTGACTGGGATCAGCTGGACAGTTTCATCATTGTAGTAAAGTTGCTTTGTCGTGTCCGACTCTTTGTGACCCCATGGACTGTAGCCTACCAGGCTCCTCAGTCCATGGGATTTTTCCAGGCAAAAGTACTGGATTGGGTTGCATTTCCTTCTCCAGGGGATCTTCCCAACCCAGGGATGGAACCCGGGTCTCTACATTGTAGGCAGATGCTTTACCGTCTGAGCTACCAGGGAAGCTCATCATTCTAGAGGGCTCTAAATTTATGGCTAGTTGAGGTGGTGTGCCCTGCAGCTCTTTGCCCCAGGATCATTAAGCTTCCCCCATGGTGACTCCTGGTAAATGCTCCAGTTGGTTCCATTATCTACATCCTGTAGCCCAGGGCAAAAGTGCCTCATGGGCACTTTTGGCGCCACAGGCTGCTGGTGGGAACTGAAGCTTGATAATGCTAACTAACTGAGGGAGCTCAAGCAAACCGTACTGGGCTGTCACCACCACTCTGCTGAGGCTTCTTGGCCACAGTGGAGTACCTCACATGGTGGTGTCTACTGGGAGCTGGAGTTGGAGATAAAATGTGCCTGCTGATGAATTATACCATTAGGGCATTTTCTGATCTGAGGAGAGGGGCACAGACTCTCTCTACCTTTGGATTTCTCTTGAAACCTATCTCATTGCTCTTTCCTCCAGAATGTTACAACAGAGGTCTAATCAGAGAACAGATGGCTAACTGCTTGATTCTCATCATCTCCAAGACAGAACGATTTTCCCCTTCCCCTCACTATCGCGTAGTGGCTTTTCTAAGTTCATAACTCCTTCACAAAAGATAGATTTTGTCTGGTCCTCTGCTTACACTGCTGGGAATGATAATGACAAAAAAGGAGATTACAGAAAAAAAAAAGGATGAATATTTCTGAAAAACACTGTCCCTACTAATCTTTCATTAGGACATTTAAAGCATCAGCCATTCAGGCTGGTAGGGTAGAGGCTCTGCCCTGGTGTTTCTCTGCACTGTGACTGCAGTAGCTGTTTCTCTTTGGAAGGTGGCTGGCTTCCAGGAAGTCAGGGCATAAGGGGAAGTTCAGTTTCCTGCTGTACTGCCATGTTACCCATTCTCCTCCACTAACACACACACACACACACACACACACACACACACACACACACACACACACAGTTATATGTACAGTCTGAGAGTCAGCATCACCTGGGCCCTACAGAGACCAGTCACTGATCCTGCTTGATTCATGGGGCTTCTCTCCTTTCTGCAGCGAGGGCCCAATGCTTTGATGCCACCCAGTAAGCACTGAACACATTGTCACGAGTTGGAAGTGGAGATACAACTGTAATTTGTAGAGGCCATGGATTGCCCAAGGTCTCTATCCCCTCTGCCTTTGTTGGGATGGTTGGAAAATGCATGATTTTGGACTTAGTATATAGCTGGGAAATTCACCTATAGTTATGTCCATCGCCTGGTGTACATGTGTTATATGTATATATTTCTCATAAGAATTCTGCCTAATTTTGTCATTAGACACAATTATATACTGATGTGGAATATCATTGCTGTAGTACTTTGATCATTCTAGTGGGCTCTAAAGTTAAGACACTGAATATTGAAAAAAAGGAATAAGACAATTCCACAGAGCTTAGCCATGGAAAAAATGTTGATACTATAAAGTTCCTGGAATGTTGGAATTGACCCTATATGCCTTACTTCCAAATTAGGTGGTTTTGATTCAGAAGACTCAGTAATCGCATCTTGTGACTCTTCATTCTCTTGCAATCTAGAGATGTATTGGGAGATACCCGTATTTAGGATGCACACAGTCCTTCATAAACAGGTGGGTAAGAGGACCAAAAGCTTGCAATAATTGGATGCAAAGTGGTCATAGGATAGAAGGAGATAAGAGTCAGAACTTAGTGTGAGGGTCCAGAGAATGTTGCCCACAGCTGAGACCTGCTTTAAACTACGCTTTGCTAAGAGCAGTAGTATACTGGGCCAGGAATCAGGACAACTGGATTCTGAGCAGCTGTCTACGCATGTAAGCTTGGGTGACTCAGTCCTCTGAACCTCATTTTATTTGTCTATAAAATGAAAAAGGTTGCACTGCAGGTACTTCATGGTATAAGGTCCTCCTCTTAACATATTCCCATAATAACTATGTACTAATGAGAAGAAATAGGAGACATAAATTTATACTCAATCCTGTTCCCACTAGTAGGGTGCTGCTGAGATCTCTGATATGCCAAATAACAAGTAGTCACAGAGTCCATTAAGATCTAAGTATCTGCTTTCTTGCTGAAAAAGGCTAGACTAGGGGAATAGGACTACAACTGAAATCAGGCCTTCTACTCCTTTGCCTCAAGTCTGAACCTTGGGACTTATGGAAGGAACATACTGGATCTGCAGAGCACACACCGAGGCAGAAGGTAGGGTGGCTGGCTGACTTCTCACTATGTGGTCCTCCAGACCATGTGGATGCTGGAACAGAGGGCCAGCTTGTCTTGTAGGCAGGCAGCTCTGTAGAGAAAACCCACCCAAAGTAACTGTGTAACTCTCTGAGATGACCCAAGTTACCAGTTTATATCCTATCTTCCCCTAAAGACAGAAGAAAGATTGGGAAGGGTGGTGATGCATGCATGCTAAGTCCCTTCAGTTGTGTCTGACTCATTGCAACCCTATGGACTGTAGCCACCAGGCCCCTCTGTCCATGGGATTTTCCAGGCAAGAATACTGGAGTGGGTTGTCATGCCTTCCTCTAGGGGATCTTCCTGACCCAGGGAATCTTCCTGACCCAGGGATTGAAGCAGTGTCTCTTGCATCTCCTACATTACAGGTGGGTTCTTTATAGCTGAGCCACCAGGGAAGCTCTGGGAAGGATGGGAAAGCCACTTATGAGAGATTACCAGAAAAGGCTCAGTAAACAAGGGTAAGGTTTGCTATGCAAATTTAAGTCTGTGCCATCTCCACTGACAAGAGTTTCTTCTGGTTTGGAGTCATCCTCTTTCTGGTACAGAGAGATGCTTAAATAGAGACTTCCTTTATGAATATAAATGTCCCTTCTAAAAGGGTAACATCTACTCTGTTTCAGAGCTTCTCCTATGCCTGTAGTTTCTCAAAAGTAATCAGCTCAAAATAATCTTATTCTAGAACTAAGACTAGAACTAAAATCTTACACCCAAGTCTGTACTTTAAAAATACTTAATGTTGAATTTAGAAATACTTTCATCCAAGTCAAAAACCAGTGGAACTGGTTTTGTGGAGTATTAGACCATGTTATATAATTGATTTCCTAAAGGAAATCAGTCCTGAATATTCACTGAAAGGACTAATGCTGAAGCTGAAACTCCCAGTACACTGGCCACCTGATGCAAAGAACTGACTCATTTGAAAAGACCCTGATGCTGGGAAATATTGAAGGTGGCAGGAGAAGGGGATGACAGAGGATGAGATGACAGAGGATGAGATAGTTGGATGGCATCACTGACTCAATGGACAGGAGTTTGAGTAAACTCCAGGAGTTGGTGATGGACAGGGAGGCCTGGTGTGCTGCAGTCCATGGGGTTGCAGAGTCGGATATGACTGAGTGACTGAACTGAACTGAGATAATTGAGAAGTTTGAGAACATAGCAAAAGCGCTGATAGAACATTATAAAGCCTATGGCTTAGGTCAAAGACCCACTGATTAAAGTGATGAGTGCATGTAGCCTGGGGAGTGGGAATTTGGCTCCAGAATTAGACCTGCTGAATGATGTAACAGACAAGGTGGGACAAAGGACTGCAGAACCACTAATTGTTTCCTACATGAAAACTGGTATGTTGGTCCTCAATGAATATTTTTAGTCATGAGAACTGTGATGACAATAATTATGTCATACGAAACAGCAGTAAAGATAGAGGAGGACTGGGAGTCAAAAATGTAGGCTTGCTAAAGAGAGACTATGAAGGCTGATCTAAAAACCTGAAACTGTGAACAAAAACCAGGGGTCACTGTAGTACCTGCCGAGTGAAGAGGCAAAGTGAATAATGATATTAAATAGTGTCTATCCACAGCGAAATGTGAATTAAAAACAATGGTGGCCACAGAATGCTGAAAGATATTTTTGAAAAAGAAACCATGAAAAAAATCAATATTTCCTAATTTTAACAAGGTACTGCTCTGCTCTCCACTTGCTGGACAATGCTTCCTTTCTGTCTCTGCAAATAATTATTGTGTTGCAGTCTTAGAATTCTATAATAAATGCCAACTGACTATGTCTAAATAAGTATATCACTGATCTGTATTGTCAGAAAATGAAATGTTACAAAGAAGTGAGTGCTTCATTGAACTGAAGCTTAGACCCTTTAAGTCGCAAACTTTAAAAAATTTAGCTATTTTGATGGAAATTGTATTAAAATAGATTCCATTCTTCTTGGCATCATTAAACCAAGTATGTGCCTGTGTGTGTGCTTAGTTGCTCAGTCGTGTCCAACTCGTTTTGACGCTGTGGGCTTTGGGCTGCCAGGTTCCTCTGTCCATGAGATTTGCCAGGCAAGAATACTTGAGTGGGTTGCCATACCCTCCTCCAAGGGTCTTCCCAACGCAGAAATTAAACCCGCATCTCATGTGTCTCCTGCACTGCAGACAAGTTCTTTACCCATTGAGCCACCTTGGAAGCCCAAACCAAGTATATTGAACATCATTTAATGTTTTCTTAACAGCTCTGAGTCGTTACTGTGAACATCAACTTTTTACTGAGCAATAGTACAGTACCTCCTCAGGGGCTGGTGAAATGTGCAGGGTTCCACTGCGGTCTTTCCTGGGCCCAGAAATGATGCCTGTCTTTCCTGCCTATGACCACTATGCTGGCTTCCACTCTTAAGCCCAGGTCCCACATATGTTCTGGCTTCTATTCTTTCTGATTTAACCAGTGATGCTCTAATACCTTATCTGTAACCTTTTGTGTACTCATAGCTGTTATAGAAATCGTATCAGTGATCTTTTAAAAACGGTACCATGTTTTTATAGAATCCTCTATCAGCAGGTTATGATATAAAGACTTAGAAATGGCCTGGGCTTCTGCCATAAATAAATCACATAGACTTGGTGGCAAGGAGTTTCCTTGATACGTGGACATCTTTACACTGATGCTACCTAAATCTATAGCTATATTCTGTATGCTTTTGATTTTTGCAGTCTTATCACCAGATAGAATATTATTGTTATAAGTTTTATTTTCCTTTGTTTTCTAAGATGACATTACTCAACACTTGGGTCTCATACTGTTAGTTCAGAATTAAGTTAGTCCAGAGAATAGGAACAAAAGGAAAATATCTCAGGAATTTCCTGGTGATCCAGTGTTAAGACTCTGTCCTTTGACTACTGAGGGCCCCAAGTCAATCCCATGTAACTAATATCCCACAAGCTGCATCGTGTGTATGAGGTGGGGGATATCTCATTCTATCAGATAGCTTCTGCTATGTGAAAAACCATCCCAAAGCATAGTAGCTTGCAAAAACCATTTCTTATCTCTCTCCATTCTGTGGCTCACTAGATAATTTTCCTAATCTGGGACAGTTCAGTGAGGGCTAGAGGAGCTGGGACCTTTCTCCATGTCATCTCGTGTCATCCAGCAGACAAGCTAGGCTTGTTTCCATGGTGGACAAGAGAAAGTGAACCTTGTCATGCAAGTACTTTTTAAGTCTCTACTGTGTCATGTTTGCTAGTGATCTGGAGGCCGAAGCAAGTTACAGTCAAATCCAAATTTCAGGGAGAAATACGCTCTATCTTGATGGGAGAGACTACAAAGTCACAGTGGGAAGCATCAGGCATACAAGGATGGATTTCATGCTCATTTTGCAGTCTACCATGTTCATGGTCCTCACGCATGACTCAGCAGCATGTGCACCTCTTGGAGACTTCAGCTCTGCTACCCCTCTGACATACTAAGCTAGTGCTCTTCTTCCTACTCCCATGAAATCTCCTACAACAGTAGCTTTTCTTACCTCCTTCCCTTCCTTCTCCTGGATTCACTTCTCAATTCTTGAAAGCCGATTTCTGTAGCGGCTAAGTAGCTACCTAGGTTAACTGCCCAGTCATCAGTGACGTCTTCCCAGACCCTATCTTCCTTGACTGTTTTGTAGTTTTTAACACAGTTAACCTCCTTTTTTGGAATTCACTTCTTATGGTTGCTATTGCAAGTAAATATTAATTTTCTCCCTAGCTCACTGGCTGCTTTTTCTAATTTCTTTTCAGAGCTCTGTTCCTCTTCCCATGACCATACATGTGGTTCTGTCCTCATCCACCTTCTCTTTCTTGCATCCTCTCAGTAAACTCACTCACATTCATAGCTTCATTACAAACCTCTAGGTACTTGATTTCATCATTTCCTGAACTTTTATTAAATTTGACTCCATCTTCCACCAAATGGCCCACTGACTAGTTTCACCCAAATGTTTGACCTATATTTCCCCTGAAATCTATTTTGGCTGCAAAATAAGGAGATAGTTCTGGGAGCTGCATAATGCCCTTACAGCCTGTAAGTCAGTTGATTCTAAATTTTCCTTAAAATAAAAGGAGCTGGGAGGGAGGAGGTAGGCAGTGTGTGACTAACATTTGCTGAATGCCTACTTTGTGCAAGGTGCTGGGGTCCCTCTTAACTGGCCAGGTGAACATCTTCTAGGATTACTTTCAATAGGAGAAAAAGAGGCAGACGTGGACTCTGCACAGGTAGCATCCCAGACAGCTACTGATACCCAGGTAAAGGCTGCAGTAACACCAAAGGAAATGAGACTCTGGAGATCTCTGTTTGTTGTAATAAACAAGAGGTATCTGACAGCCACAAACTGCTTTCAAAGAGTTTCTGCTAAAGGTATCTTAGGGTTTGTCAAAAAGAAACATTTTTCTCTTAAAGATCTGGTTTCTGGGGAAATGGATTATAAAATAAAATTGCAATTCTCCTTTCTACCCCTAATAAAAGTGCTTAGAGACTTGTAGGGCCCAAATTAAGCTCCTGGTAACATTTCTTTTGTCTGAGTAAATTTCATTCAATTAAAGTAAAATTTCTTTTTTTAATTAATTGATTTATTTTTGGCTGTGTTGTGTCTTGGTTGCTACATGGGTTTTTCTCCAGTTGTGGCAAAAGTGGGCCACTCTTTAGTTGCGGCTGTGGGCTGCTCAGTGCAGCGGCTTGTCTTGTGAAGCACAGGCTCTAGGCAGCGCAGGCTCAGTAGCTGCGCCTCCCCAGCTCTAGAGCACAGGCTTAGTAGTTGTGGCACACCAGCTTAGTTGCTCGGAGGCATGTGGGATCTTCCCAGATCGGGGATCGAACCATGTCTCCTGCATTGACAGGCGGATTCTCTACCACTGAGCCACCAGGGAAGCCCCGAAAGTGAAATTTCTGACGGTCATAAGATGGACATACTTCCAGTTATTTCCTGTTCTCTGTTCCTTGATGGTGCTCCTGTGGAGAGGTCTGTTGTAGAAGTATATGTCTGTAGCCATACTACTGTGTATGCTGAGGGAATACTAAATATAATTAATCAAGTCATGACTTGATATGGAACAGATTCTGAAGATGATATGAGACGACGCTGATAATAATAGGTTCTGAACCTACATTTTAAATATAGTTGTCTTTCCTTAAAAGTATAAAATAAAACTTCCTTTGTTCTTTCATTTTCATATCAATAATGCACATAGTTTTCCAATGCCAAAACAGAACATGGTGTGATAGAATGCCGGCAGGCTGGTAGAATGAATGAAACATCATTCTCCAAGAAGAAGCAACCTACTAGGTTGCCATATGGCCTGAATTATATTAGTGCATCCCTCCTTTTTTAAAAAAAATTGGATTTTATAAGAATTTGAGAGTGTTACTTATTTTTCCCCCTCATTTTTGGTTTGTTTATATTGCTGTAAATATTCTTGCAGAGCAATTGTGACTCTTCTCATTGACTGCATTCTCTGAGGGCTCATTCTAGGAAAATGCTACTTAAGTATTGTGTATTGAGTATGAATTATCCTGTATTGTTTGTGTATCTTACTGCATTGTCTTTCTTACTGTCAATGGTGGTAAGTACCATGGTTAGTGAATTTGGCTAACAGCGTTTGAAGCAGATGAGATTTTAGCTCACTCCTTGATAGCTGCATTGGTTCAATCTAAGCTAAAGTCTTATTTTCATTAAAGGAGCAGACATGCTGAGGAAGAAGGTGCTATTTTTACATAGGGACTTTTTCTACTGAAACCACATGATAACACTATGCTGTTAAAATGATCTCAAGCATGCTGAGTTAGCTGAAGAAACAATATGCATGTTGCCAAAATCAAGGCAGTACTATTCTGAGCCTCCTCTGAGGTCCTCTAGCTCTCCTTGGTGGTCATGAAGAGGAGACTAGGAGAGCAGCTGGTGAAAATATATGAATTACAGGTGAAGTGGTGGTGACTTCCTGTTACCTACAAGAGATTTTCTAAGTTCTTGGTTTTGCCATCAGTCATTGGGATATGAAAAGTTTGGTTACTCAGGTATTTGCATACCACTATTTACTGAGTACTGTTTTTATTCTGTCTCTACACACACACACACACACACACACACACACACACACCCCCCACACATGTTGTTGTTTCAGTCACTAAATTGTGTCAGACTCTTATGTGACCCCATGGACTGTAGCCCACCAGGCTCCTCTGTCCATGGGATTTCCCAGGCAAGAATACTGGACTGGATTACCACTTCCTTCTACAATATATACATATATGTATATTTTAAGCAAAACTATCACAAAACAGTACTAACTTTCAGTTCAGTTCAGTTGCTCAGTCATGTCCAACTCTTTGTGACCCCATGAATCGTAGCATGCCAGGCCTCCCTGTCCATCACCAACTCTCGGAGTTCACTCAGACTCACGTTTATTGAGTCAGTGATGCCATCCGGCCATCTCATCCTCTGTCGTCCCCTTCTCCTCCTGCCCCCAATCCCTCTCAGCATCAGAGGAGTCAACTCTTTGTATGAGGTGGCCAAAGTACTGGAGTTTCAGCTTTAGCATCATTCCTTCCAAAGAACACCCAGGACTGACTTTAGAACATTAGAAACAAAAATTTAGGCAGAGACCCTCCAAATCCAGTTTAAAAATGCCTTTATTATTATTAATATGGATTATTATTATTCAATATCTATTATATAATATAGTAGGTATTGTACTAAGCATTTTACAAACATTATTTCATTTAGTCCTTATAATAGTCTTACAAAGCAGCTGTTACCTGCATTTACAGAAGACAACGCTTCCCTTTCTTTTCCTTGCTTTTCTGATAACTGTCACGTAAGTTATACTCAGTCGGAAAGTGACTGAGTTGGGATTCAGGTTTTGGTATCTAGCTCCTAAGTCTCTGTTCTTTCACCAGGCCACGTTTCATATCTGAGGATGACATGTAGAGTCAGTTAGGAAACTGGCCCTCTATCAAGAGTAGTTTTATTCTTCACCCTTCCTCCCCTATTTTCAAAAAATATTAATGAGAATAAGTTGCAGCACACCAAAAATGGAAAAAACAAAATCTCCCTTCCTGGTAGTCTTCAACTGCTAAGTGTAAATCACCATCAGATTTGACTTCCTGTCTTCAACAAATCCTTCTTAGCTTCCATCATTTTACTTCTCTCCAGCTCTGGTACCCTGTGGTAGTTTTTATCACAAAAGTCACCAATCGGTTAAAGATTTTATGAAAATTGATCTTCTTCGCACACGTAGGTTTAACAAGCATTTTAACAGATTTCATGGTCTCTCTTTGTTCATAGTTAATCAAAGAAAACTTTGGTTTATTTTAATTTCACATGAAGCAGCAGATAAATAAGGGAAGTGTTAAACAAAGTTTTGCAGAGTTTTGTAAAAATCTCATTTTGCAACAAATTCCAAAAATTGCAATAACTTTCAGGTCTTAGTGTCTTTGGGATCATTTCTAATTGTTTTCAAATGTTTCCCCAGTTACATGTGTGCGTGTGCTCCTCACTCAGTTGTGTCCGACTCTTCGTGACCTCCAGGGACTGTAGCCTGCCAGACTCCTCTGTCCATGGGATTTACCGGGCAAGAATACTGAAGTGGGTTGCCATTTTGTCCTCTAGGGATTCTTCCTGACCCAGGAATCGAATCCATGTCTTCTGCATTGGCATGTGGATTCTTTACCACGGAGCCACCTGGGAAACCCATGGTCACATATTTCACACTAAAATATCTTCTCTTTTGAGAAATTCATCATAGATTTCATTTATATCTCATGAAAATTGAAATTTTTCTTCTTAGCAAATATCATCAATTCAGTTCTGTCACTCAAATCATGTCCAACTCTTTGCAACCCCATGGACTGCAGCACACCAGGCTTCCCTGTCCATCCCCAGCTCCCTGCTTGCTCAAACTCGTGTCCATTATGTCGGTGATGCCATACAACCATCTCATCCTCTGTTGTTCCCTTCTCCTTCTGCCTTCAGTCTTCCCCAGCATCAGGGTCTTTTCTAATGAGTAACTTCACATCAGGTGGCCAAAGTATTGTAGTTTCAGCTTCAACATCAGTCCTTCCAATGAATATTCAGGACTGATTTCCTTTGCAAGTGTCTGGTTTGATCTCCTTGCAGTCCAAGGGACTGTCAACAGTCTTCTCCAGTACCACAATTGATCATCAATTCAACATCATTTCTTTGGCTCTCAACTTTCTTTATGGTCCAACTCTCACATCCATACATAACTACTGGAAAAACCATAGCTTTGACAAGATGGACCTTTGTCAGTGAAGTAATGTCTCTGCTTTGTAACATACTGTCTAGGTTTGTCATAGCTTTTCTTGCAAGGAGTGTCTTTTAATTTTATTCCAGTCACCTATCTGCAGTGATTATCAGAGAAGCACCTTTGATTGTGTTGATAGCTTATCTCTTTCCAACAGTTTGAACTTTCATCTGTTGGTTATAATCTAATAGTATTTTATATTAAAAATATTTAATAACTAATGAGTAATTCTTAATAAAACTACAACTTTGCCAAAATTACTTATAACTATTAGTACTAAATTATCACCAATACAATATTTTATTTTCTTGATTTACTGCTAGCTCAGAAATATTAGCAATTAAAAAGAATGCATTTCTATTTTTAAATAGCATTCAAAATAAAAGTATTTCATGTATGAACTAAAACCTGCATTTAACAAAATCACTGCACAAATAAAAGCAAATGGTCACATAGATTGACAACTGAAGTAAGAAATTCTGTTTCTTAATCTTTAAAGGTGTTGGACTATCATTTATTACACATCACAGTTTTAAATACAGGGATATGAACTACCACAGAATATGTGGAGCTGAGTCTGATCTCGGAAGGCCTCAGCCTGCAACAGCTTAGAACAGGGCTTGGGTTCCCAGAAGATTGGGGCTGGGTAGCAGCGGTAATCATGAGAAATGTTGGACTAGAAGAAACACAAGCTGCAATCAAGATTGCCGGGAGAAATATCAGTCACCTCAGATATGCAGATGATACCACCCTTATGGCAGAAAGTGAAGAAGAACTAAAGAGCCTCTTGATGAAAGTGAAAGAGGAAAACGAAAAAGTTGGTTTAAAGCTCAACATTCAGAAAACAAAGATCATGGCATCTGGTCCCATCACTTCATGGGAAATAGATGGAGAAACAGTGCAAACAGTGTCAGACTTTATTTTTTTGGGCTCCAAAATCACTGCAGATGGTGACTGCAGCCATGAAATTAAAAGACGCTTACTCCTTGGAAGAAAAGTTATGACCAACCTAGATAGTATATCCAAAAGCAGAGATATTACTTTGCTTACTCAGGTCCGTCTAGTCAAGTCTATGGTTTTTCCTGTGGTCATGTATGGATGTGAGAGTTGGATTGTGAAGAAGGCTGAGCGCCGAAGAATTGATGCTTTTGAACTGTGGTGTTGGAGAAGATTCTTGAGAGTCCCTTGGACTGCAAGGAGATCCAACCAGTCCATTCTGAAGGAGATCAGCCCTGGGATTTCTTTGGAAGGAATGATGCTAAAGCTGAAACTCCAGTACTTTGGCCACCTCATGAGAAGAGTTGACTCATTGGAAAAGACTTTGATGCTGAGAGGGATTGGGGGCAGGAGGAGAAGGGGACGACAGAGGATGAGATGGCCGGATGGCATCACTGACTCGTTGAACGTGAGTCTGAGTGAATTCCGAGAGTTGGTGATGGACAGGGAGGCCTGGCGTGTTGCGATTCATGGGGTCGCAAAGAGTCGGACACGACTGAGCGACTGAACTGAACTGAACTGAGCGGCGGTAAAAGCTCCGTATCCCAGCTACTGGATCAGTGGTCAGTGCCAAGGGCCCTGGCCCTTTGCTTTGCTCAAAACAATTACCAGAGATGGAAAGTAGTAAAGCAAGTGAAGTATTAAGAGGGGAAAATGTACAAAGTTTGTTGACAGACTCATGGGCGGACTCAGGGAGAGAGAGAGTCACTGAGTTTTCACCTTTGTGGCAGTTTGAATTACTTTTATGGGGCATTTCTTCCAGGTTTCCTTTGGCCAATCATTGTGAACTTGCCTCGTTCACAGTCCCTATTTGATATATCTCAAGATCCTTCACTGTGTGTACAGGCATCTCTTAGCCAAGATGGATTTTAATGAAAAAGCATCTTGGTAGAACATCCCTAGACGTAACTCCCATTTGGCCTCCAAGGAACCTATCTGCGTGTGTACGATCAGGGAGATCTCCTGACTCCAAGAACGAGAGATACGTGGTGTGGGCAGGGGCCAGACTCCTTGCCTTAATTGTCCTGCTCTTCTCTTGGAGTTTCCGTTCACAGGGGTGACTCCCCATTGCTTTCCCCTGTTGACCAGCGGCTTGGTCACGCCTGACTTTGCGACCCCGTGGACTGCAGCACGCCAGGCTTCCCTGTCCTTCACTGTCTCCCTGGGGTGGGGTGGCTGTGCATCTACCTCCTCCCTCAGATCCATGTGTCTTGTCTTCCCTCAAGTCTAAGGCTAACTGGGTAACTGGAAGACCTCTGAATCCATTTCTATATGGACTACAATGTTTATTAAAGAAAATGTAAGAAATGTTCGAATCTGAAGCTTATATATTCAAAGTTAACAGTAACTGCAGCAATTGTTTAGAATTTAAATTTAGGCCAAAAAATTTTTTTTCAGAGAGGGCAGTTTCATCACTGACATTGTTTAGAATTACAGAGAATGATGCTAATAAAAAGCAGACTGTTAGTTGGTTTTATTATTGTTCAGTCACTCAGTTGTCTGACTTTTCGACCCCGTGGACTGTAGCCTGCCAGGCTCCTCTGTCCGTGGGATTATCCAGGCAAGGATACTGGAATGGGTTGCCATTTCCTTCTCCGTGGTTTTATTATAGTTTTTACATTCTCTAGACAAGGCTGGCCCTGATTGCCTGCCCAGAGAGGTTTGCTCCACGTCTCTGCCCTTGATAAGTATGCTTGCCTGAATGTTTTCAGCAGGGAGGAGATACAATGAGCAAAGTGCAGATAATTTTGAAATTAACAACTGTAATAAATATTTGCTACTGCTAAGTCGCTTCAGTCGTGTCTGGCTCTGTGTGACCCTATGGACTGCAGCCACCCAGGTACCTCCATCCATGGGATTTTCCAGGCAAGAGTATAAAACTTTGTTTAAAGGTTGGAGTCGAGGTAGTAATTTAATGATTTTAAATCAGAAGAATATTGTTTTCTTGATTTTTCTGATTTTAGTTATTAGCTAGGTTTTTGTCAGAAGAGTCATTTAAATATGTATTATAAACATTCTTTGTAGGGTTGCAGCAAGTGCTTTTACTTGCATAAACATCCTTCTCAGTGTGAGTTAAAGGGACTGGTCTAGAATTATCTTTCCACCCCTTTCAAGGCTGACAGTCTGTGATATCTATTTTGTTTCTTGTGAATGAAAGAACAAACTATTACCCCTACCCCTACCCCTTCATCTCCCACAGTTCTCCTCCTTACCCCTAATCCTCAGGGGTCTGCTTGAAGAAGAGATTAAACTTGCACATCTTTCTGCATTTCTATAATCTCCACAGCAGAAAGATGTAAGACATAGGCTAAATAATCGGGGAAGGGGGGTGGGGCATAAATACTAAAGCATTTTCCGGGTCTTTGTGAACCTAAAAGTGTCCATGGAGAGGTTTAGTGCTCTGGGATGGGTCCCATTTCTTATGCAGTGGTGGGTCTCCTGATACAGAATGGGTAAAAACAAAGGGAACTGACATTTCTCTGCATAAAAATGGCAATGAAAGCTACTATCTTCTTCCTGGGAAGCAGCAGTTCTGAAATTATGATGCATATGGGATTTTGACTCTGTTGCTTCTGAAAATTAGTTTCTGTCCTTGGAAAATGTAGTGTGTGTGTGTGTGTGTGTTATGCAACAGATGCCTCAACAGAAGCCTCCCCCAACCCCATCCCACCCACTGCCTCTTGACTACTAGAGGGCATGTGAAAGTGTATTTTCACCTCACACACCATCCTGGGAAAATCTGAGGTGGCTCAAACAGAGTGAGTGCGACAGCCCTCCTTCGACTGTCCTGCTGAAGGCGCTTTGATACTGCTCTTGACAGAGCCACTCACTTTAGAAAATATACTGCTGGAGATTGCTAGCTCCTACAGGCCAGAAGAGAGGTGAATCCTATGGTGAGACCAGATCCTAGGGGTGTAATTATCTTCTTTCTCCTCCTAGTGCTCTTCCTCCTGCTTATTTTTTTAATTACTGTACATCAAGAAAGATGGAATGGATTAATGGACTTCCATGTTCCCATCACTCATTCACCACTTTTGCTAATCTTACCCCATCCTGCTACCTGACACAACTTTAAAGCAAATCTCGGGTACATATGATTTCATTCTCAAGTTAATGATTCCCTTTTTACATGGCCATAATACTTTTATCTTACCTTTAAAAACTAGTAATTCCACAGAGCATCAAATATCTACTCAGTGTTCACATTTTCAGTTGTCTCACGACTGTCTTTTTTATGTTTTACATTTGTTTGAATCAGTTTCTATAATGTGAATAGCTGATTTTTCTTATTTTCTGTTTTCATCTTTTCTTCCTCACTAAGGTGGAGTTTTCTTGAAGGTAGAGGTTTGCATTGAGGAAGTATACATACAAATAGTGATATCTAATAATTATGGATGCAGTAATAATAATTCAGAGAAGGCAGTGGCACCCCACTCCAGTAATTTTGCCTGGAAAATCCCATGGATGGAGGAGCCTGGTTGGCTGCAGTCCATGGGGTTGCTAAGAGTTGGACACGACTGAGCGACTTCACTTTCACTTTTCACTTTCATGCATTGGAGAAGGAAATGGCAACCCACTCCAGTGTTCTTGCCTGGAGAATCCCAGGGATGGCGGAGCCTGGTGGGCTGCTGTCTATGGGGTCGCACAGAATTGGACACGACTGAAGCGACTTAGCAGCAGCAGCAGTTCTTTTAACAGAATGGGAGTGGGTCTCTCTTGACAGATGCTGGAAAAAAATCTGGGGCCTTTTAGGAAAAACATTATTAATGGATGCTGGAAAAAAATAATACATATTTAATTGAGGTTGAAGTTGTTAAAAGATAATTATTTTAAATTAAAGTCAAGATTCTCATGCAAGTAGGAAGTGAACCAATGCCAAAGATTTTATTGGGTGCTTTCATTAGTGATTAAACCAGTAAGATGTTACAACCAGTTTAAAGGAGAAAATCTGAAGAGCAAACACAGGCAATGGGAAATGAGAAGATTAAGCTGCTAATAGATGTGAAAACTTCATGGGCTAATAAAATGTAATTGTTGGAATCTTCTTTTCTGCAAGGGAAAATCAAATGTATCTCTACAAAACAAAATTCATTTGCATCTCTGTGGACAAGAATCACTTGCATTACTATCAGCCTTCTACTATTTACAGAGTTGTAAAGTAGCCCAGTCAAAGGCAGTAAAAGGAACAGATTCCTATAAAATCAGATAAGCCCCATTGGTCATCTAAACAATGCCCTAGCTTCCCACTGAAAGGATATCCAGTAATCTTTGCCCATTTCAGTCTTTCACAGGGAATACCCTGGTGGTCCAGGGGCTAAAAGACACCATACTCCCAATGCAGGGGGCCCAGGTTCAATCCCTGGTAGGGAAACTAGATCCCACATTCCCCAACCAAGTCCTGGCACAGACAAATTAAAATAAGTAAATAAAAATTTTAAAAATGTCTTTCACAAATTTTCCTAACAGACCCATAAATAAAAACATATTCATCAAGTAGAGTAACCAGGCAAGGTGATTTCTTAAAAGATTCCTTAAAAAGATGATGTTCACAGAGAGGCTCTGGAAGCCAGTTATCACTCTCCTGCCGTATCTCTCTTTTCCATTAAATTGTCTCTTTCTTTTAAGTTGTTATCATGGAAGATTTGGTAATGGGGTAAGGTAGAAAACTTTAACATTGTATCCAAAAAGTTTGACTCAAGAAAAATGAAGAACGGTCACATCCTTGCGGGCAGGTGGTTTACTCCTAACGCTTTTGAACCACCTACAGAAAGCTGATTAGTTACCCACCTACTACGTCAAGGTAGTCTCAGATGAAGTGCGGTTTCTCAATATACTTTATGTTCATTAAATTGCACTAACATTTTCAATATCCAGCCTTAAGATAAAAATATTGACCAGTGGACGGTTTATTGGTCTAGAAAGCTCACAATTCTCCTCCTTCCATAACGGGGGATGTAAAGCATAACCCTGATGTAAGTTTCACATGTTAGCTCTTCCCAGGCTCTAGTCTCCAAACATGCTTGGGGCATTGTTCTGTCCTGCTGGCTTGGACCTCAGATTGTGCCAGTTATTACCTTTTCTTTCCCACTCATCTGGATCTTCTTTTCATACCTGGAGCCAGAAAATTTCAAGATCACAAGTATTAGAACCTCCAGGAAGTTCATTTGGCTTAGAGAAAAAGGGATCATGACCACAGCAGTCCAAAACCAAAGGCCCAGTAGGGTTGATTATCCAAACAAAAGTGAGTGCAAGATATTGAAACTTCTAACAGCAGCATGGAACAGCCCGTGGGAAATAATTCTCAGTGAAAGAGGAAGATACTATCCTCCTCACAAAACCGGAAAACACTTAAGTAAAATACCCAGTGCCAGTGAGGGTGTGTATCTTAGTAGAGACATCTGGGAAATTGAATGGCTCTATGACCAAGAGCCCTAGAATGCCATACCTCTCAGGCTACCATGTCCCCTTCTGGGGACGATTCAAAATACAGTGAAAAGTTAATGCACAAAAAGCTATATTTTAATATTATCTCTCCAGTGCATGAAAGTGAAGTCGCTCAGTCGTGTCTGACTCTTTGCAATCCCATGGACTGAAGCCTAGCAGGCTCCGCCATCCATGGGATTTTCCAGGCAAGAGTACTGGAGTGGGGTGCCGTTGCCTTCTCCAACAATAATAAAAGCAACCTGAATTTAGCAATAAAGATTGATAATAGACATTTGTCTCTATTTTTAAATAAGACATAGGTGTTTAAATAGTGATTATGAAGAGCTTAAAAAAACACCACAGGAAAACATATGATAATTTAATTTTTAAAAGTTTTTACTATGGAAAAATATCAGACAAAAAAGTAGAGAAACTTAGATGATGAACCCTTACATTGAACAGTTTGTTATACAATTTTAAATGCAAAGCAAATTCATTTCATCTTCTGTGTTCACTTTACTTCCCAGATTATTTGAAGCCAATCTGAGATGATATCATTTCATATGAAAATGTTTCAGCATGTACCTCTAAGAGAAAAGAATCCCTTAAAAATATACATGCCATCTAAAAATTAATAATATACCCATCAGAAAATAGAACATTCAAAATTCAACATTCCAAACAAATAACCACAATTATTACATCCTTTTCATCAGCTCCTTTGATCCTGTTCTTATTCTACTGAGTCTTGGGTTAGCAATCTGAGTTCACAAATTTATCAGCTTCAGGACCAAAAAGTAAGTCCTGGAATCCTGACTCAGAGTCTTGGTACAGTCTGAAAGTTGTCTAAGGGCTGTCAGCTCAGAAGCCTGTATTCTGAGTCCATTCTTTGAAGTATCGATAATTAGAAAGCCCCAGGACACTTGTTTTCTTGAGGCTGTAAGGTTTTTCTTCCGTAAAGATCCAACCTGATCTCTGATTTGTAACTTAAAGCAGAGCCTTCAGGCAAGTATGAGAGAAAAGCGGAAATGATCTGTAAGACTGGATGGCTGTGGTTAATTTACTACAGTAACCAGCAGTATCAGAATGGAGAACAAAATTGTCTAATGTATGCATGTTGCGTAAGGGTCTGATCAATGTTTCCTCTGAGGATAAGAACATGTTATGGACATCAAGGGCAGTGGCAGTCTTAAGACCTCTCTGTAAATTGTACTATTTCTGAACTATTTATAAAAGCATTTTACCTCTATAAACTTAACTTGGTGAACGCTGAGCATCTCTTCTGATTGGACAGCTCTTCCTATGTATGCTACTCTTAACAATAGTATCGAATTTATTTTATGAATGTACTATGCTGCCCAACAAATCTAATTATGTCTAATATTCTTTTTTTAAAAGTAAGAGAACAAATCTTTGGATTTTCTAGAGGTTGAGTATCTCCAAGATAGTTTTCTGATCATTTTATTTTTTCTGAACTTGGGGTCCAATTTTGGGAAGGCAAAAGCAACAGATTTAATAGAGTAGACTTGGTCCATGATTAAAATAGGATCATGGATGCTTGAGAAAAAAATTTACCTAATCATTAAAACAATATTTAAAATAGAGAAGTAGATCAAACAAATTTAAGCAATATTGGCTCTTTCATATCTTCATACTTTCTTTTTTGTCTTGAAGTAATCACAGACATGATATAATCAACATAAAGAAGCTTATTCTCATGTAATATAAATCTCCACTATCTGAATGGATTACACAAAAGGTGTAAATAGTAACTGTTTGTTACCCCTTGTTAAGACCTCTAATACAAATTTAACATTTTAATAGAGAGAAAGCCAGTCTATTTTTGCATTAATTCAATATTTGGCAATAAAGAATTCCAAGTTTCTTTTCAAAAAATTATCTTTTGAATAAACCCATCAAAACAAAGATATCTCTGCCAAAATTTGAACATATTTCATTCTTCTTGTTAGGAAAAAAATGACAAATATGCTTTACTTTCAGTAAACCTCCTACAATTTTCTGTCTCCATTCAAGTGTTGTCTTTCCCTATCGTGTTTCATGTTTTGGAACAGGTATTTTCATTTAGAACAAAGCTACTCACTTTTTCATTGAAAAAACCAAACAAATTTGTTTACAAATGTTGTTCTTGTCTTCATTATAGTTTATACTATATTGTCACTATTGTTCTTAGTATGATCTTACTACCTATAGCAGGGCTTCCCAGGTGGCTCAGTGGTAAAGAATCCACTTGCTGATGCAGGAGATGTGTTCAATCCCAAGGTCGAGAAGATCCCTTGGAGAAGGGAGTGGCAACCCACTCCAGTACTCCTTTCTAGAAAATTCCATGGACATAGGAGCCTGGTGGGCTGCAGTCCATGAGGTCACAAAGAGTCAGACACAACTTAGTGACTGAGCACACAGCACACTACTCATATTAACTATAACTTTTAAATAAACTAACCTCCATTTCACAGAGAAACCTGGGAGAGGGTGATTAAGAATTGAGTACTTATAAACAAGCACAATGAACTTGTTCATTAACATGATATAAATGTATGCTACTATATACCATGGTAATAAACAATTTTATATATATATTTATTTAAACTATGTTTAGTAATCATTGTTTTAGCAGTCTTAGAGATTATCTAGGTATCCAAAGATTATTCATTAAGTTGATGTAATATTAGTCCAATATATTAAAGAATGTTAAAAGTTACATTTTAGTTCATATACTATAGAACATAATAATTGTTGATACCAAAAAGATTGTCACAATTTTAATTCAGTTTGGTTAGACACATAATTTTACATTTTTATAATCTTTAACATTATTAAATAGTAACACTAACTTATTTCATCAATAACCAGTAGAAAAAGTTGAGGATGCTCAGAAAACAAACTTAGATCTTCTAAAAATAAAATGTACAAATATACTCTGATTACACTAATATGAGGGGAAAAGATACATATTTTTTTCTTAAAACACAATTATAAGCTAGAGTGATTTATCCAAAGAGTCACCTTAACTGTGTGACTTTAAATTATTATGAATTATGCATATATATTTAAATTATCATATAGAATACTTCTTAGCACTTTCTAAAAGATTATTTGTGCTGAAAGGCTAGAACATTTATAGAGTATTCTGTTGTAATATTTATTTTCTAGAAGTTCTGGAGATACTAGATTTATGTATCCATACTGTAAGTATACATAATAGACTTATTCTATAAGTCAATCAGAGCAGAGTTCCTTTGATTTAAAACACCCTATTAATACCATCCAGAGGTAAGAAATGTTTCTCACACATGATGAGAGAGAAAGGCTTTTCTTAGCTTTAACGACCTGACTTCAGCTCTGTAACTTCAGCTACAGTTGAACTTCAGCTTCAGTTCCCAGTAAACTTGGAAATGAAACCTCACCACTCTAGTTCTCAGTGGGCTGTTTTTTTTCCAGTGGTCACAAAATTGTTTCTTAATTGATTCAAGCTCACAGTAGATAAATAGCCAAAGAAAAAGACTAACAAGTTGGATTAGCTTTAAACTCTCACCTGATGTAAAATAGATGCCCATTATCCGCCTGACAGAGATCAGCAAATGGTCAGATGGTAAAACCAAATTTCCCATTACAATCAGCCATGTGCACATCAGAATTATATACACCCATGGGGTCGAGTCTTAACTTTTGAGTTAAGACCTGCCTAGAAGTCTTGATTCTAGAAAAGACTTGGCCCAACTTGTAAGTTTTATAGGGATGCTCTAGATTATGCAGTTGAGACCTGTCTAATGGTTAGAGACAAGACATGGACTTAGTGCCTGGACCTAGCTGTGGAAAGACATGCATAGGTTCATATATTCCAGCTCTCCCCCTAAACAAGCCATAATGTGTGCTTATTTCTATGGTGTAAATTTTCCTATAATTGCTCTTTTTGATTATGTTACCAACAAAACATCATGAATGCAGAATTGGGAAGGGATTTGTATATTTAGTTCCCACAAACCAGTATAATCTGCTGTGGGACAAACTGCTTGACCATAAGTTAATCAAAACAGACAAGCAAACTTGTCTAAGAACAGAAACTAAAGCACAAAATCAGGAAAAAGAAAGAACATCTTTAGAAATACAGTTATTTGGCATTCAATCTGAAACAAGAAAAAAACATGCCTGAGTTTAATCACTTCTTGGGCCATGCAGTTTACTTATACTAGCAAGTAAAGTCCACAGGAGTATCTCAACAGATCTCCCAAAATGGCCCTAGTACACAGTATTTCACAAGATTTGTTGCTGTTTTAGTTGCTCAGTTGTGTCCAATTCTTTGTGACCCCATGGACCATAGCCCACCAGGGTCTTCTGTCCATGGAATTCTCCAGGCAAGAATACTGATGTGGGTTGCCGTTTCCTTCTCCAGGGGATCTTCCTGACCCAGGGATTGAACAGTCGTCTCCTGCATTGGCAGGCAGATTCTTTACCACTGAGCCACCAGGGAAGCCCATGTCACAAGATAACTTGTTTTATTTGTGAACGATTCTCATAAGTTAGAAAAGTTTTTATTTGTACTTAGCCAAAAATTCTATTTTCGTGTAACTTCTAACCAGAGGGCTTAGTTATGCTTTTGGGAAATACACAGAATAAATCTAATCTTTTGTTCAGTAAACTTTCAATAAAGATTATAGTTATCTTAGGATTTTAGTGCTAGTCCAACTTTACAAATAGGAAACTGAGACCTAGAAAGGTTAATGACTTTCCTCCACTCATATAGTACTGTGATTTGTCACATTTGATGCAATCAGAGAGGAAACTTAAAAACTGTCACAACACATCCCTCTTTAAGTCTTTGTACCATAGTTATGTTAATACTTTAACTAACTAATGTGTCTGTAAGACCTCTCATCATCTTAGCTGCCCTCTTCTCATATAAACAATGTCACTCTGAAAGTGAGGTTTTGTTGTTCTTTGGTTGCCAAGTTATGTCCAACTCTTTGCGACCCATGGACATGCTAGCATGCTAGGCTTCCCTGTCCTTCACTATCTACAGGAGCTTGCTCAAACTCATGCCTATTGAGCTGGTGATGCCGTCCAACTATCTCATCCTCTGTTGCCCCCTTTTCCTCCTGCCCTCAACCTTACCCAGCATCAGCATCTTTTCCAATGAGTCAGCTCTTTACATCAAGTGGCCAAAGTATTGGAGCTTCAGCATCAGTCCTTCAATGAATATTCAGGGCTAATTTCTATTAGGATTAACAAGTTTTATCTCTTGGAGGTCCAAGGAGATATCCAGAATCTAATCAGATGCCACAGGCATCAGCTGATTAGTTCAAAGAACAATGTATTCTGAATTCTGGAGTTAATATTTTCTAATAATTTGGCCTGTCACTTTAATTTTTAACTCCTTGTCAAGTAACATTTTCAAAAGTTTAAAGCATGGCTTTCATATAAAATAAACACAGGTCAAAAAATTTATTCAACTCATTAATAAAGGAAACATAAGATATTAATAATAAAGCTAGTTTTAAAACTATTTGAGAAGCTAAGAAATATATAGTCCATCAAGAAGTGCACATTGCAATAAGTTTAAAAAAAATATGTTTAATACCTTATTGGTCAGTAAATCATAACTTTTGAAGTTCTATTTTCCACCAAAGAGAAATCACTTGCATCTCTATCAGGTAAAAACCTCTAAGGTGGTATTACTTTCATAGTTTCTAGGCTCTAATTGATAAGTAAATAACAAAGCCAAATGAGGTCACTCTTAGAAAATGGAAACATCCTTAACTGCCCTCTTAAACAATCTCCCAGTATGACATTAAAAGAACATAGAGCCTACTCTTTTGCTTTATCTTCAAGTATCATAGAATATGTCTTAACATATTTTATGAGTCATTATTTTGTCAGTCTCCTACAACCTGATAAAGTATAACAAGATAGTTTATATTTATATGAAGTTATTTCTATTATTTCAGTTTGTCTTCCTTCCCAGTGCAGGGTTCTTTTCTGTTATGTCCATGATAAGTGATGGTCAATGTTGAGGAGCTCTGTGTATTGCCAGGTAGCTCAATTTTTGTTAGAAACTCTAGTTCTTAGGTCTTGCTTGTATGGGTAGAAATATGCTACCCTGTAATTTTTACTCACTGAATATTTGAATTAAGGCGTAGAAAAACCAGGCGACTACTGAGTATTAATTTTAAAAGAAGTGCTAAAGTATCAATGGACATGGGTTTGGGTGAACTCTGGGAGTAGGTGATAGACAGGGAGGCCTGGCGTGCTGTGGTTCATGGGGTCACAAAGAATTGGACACAACTGAGCAACTGAACTGAACTGAACTGAAAGTATCCCTAAGCTCAGTTGTAAAATGTTGACAGTTAACACACATCACTGTAAACTGGTTCTGCTAGAATTAGACAGTACTTTCAAGGGGAATTGAAAAATGTATATTCCTCATCTACACTAAGTGATCTCTCGAGTATTTTTGAGAGGCAAATGAATGTTTAACATAAGGCAGATAAGGACTGGTCCCCCAACTCCAGAACTTTCTCACTGGCATCTAACAATTTGATCACCTAAAATTCCAAAACCCAATAATACCATGATATTTACTAGGAATGGTTGGTTTATTTTATTATTACAAATTATAAGCACTTTATTAGGCCATAATTTTCCCACTGAGATAATAAGATAGCCTAAGATTACAATATAGTACATATTGGATAAAAGAAGGAAATGTGCACCAATGTGAAAGTCAGATAAAGAAACTCAAATGTATTTGGATAGGATATTTGATGACACCATGTAATCACCTCTTTTCTTAAGAGAGCGTAAGTGACTTAGGCTATCCAGTTGTGAGTGACATAAAAGCTGGAAAAAAATTTTTTTAAGTTAAAAGCATACTGTTATGTTACCACATTAATAAATCCTTTGTTTTGAGCATAAAGAACTACACATTTTATTGGCAGAAAAAAAAGTTTCTCCCGCTTTTGCCAGATGCATGTTTAACAAATATTAAAGAAATGCAGAGTTGCATTGCTACCAGGTTATGAGCCCTCATCTCATTCTCGCACTGCTGATTAATTCCAGTTCCAACATCTGGAGCCATGCCAAGTAAGTTTAATCCAGCTTCCATCTGACCTTCAGATTCTTGAGAACAGTTACCCCATTCTCCTGCTGTCTGTCTTCTTCAGATTAAACAAGTATGCACCTCCTTAGGAATGGCTTCAGGATTGCTTATTTTCATGATTACCTTCCTGCAGAAGCTTTTTAGTTTTCAGTGTGTCCAAAACACAACATAACACATGTCTGATGCCACAATGACATCAGGCCGTCATCTCGCTCAACCTGCTTTGCCAACTCTGTGTTAAATAACAAGGGAAAGTGAAGGAAAATAAACATCTCACTTCCTTTTAATGGAGTGGCTTAGCCTGTTAAACTTCCTGGAGCAATTTAGAGTTCTTACTAACTCAGGGTCTAGTCAAGAGACAGAAACCACATCAATTATTTGAAGAGAGAAGATTTAATGTAAAGCAGTGTTAGCAAGGTAATAAGTTGTTTAGTAGGTAATTGAAAGAGTAAAGAGGAATTCTAAAGCATTACAGAGTAGTAACTGTGTGAAGCTGTTACTACCCTATGTTCGCCTACCTCAGGGTAGATACTAAGACAGGATTGAACCTGCAAAGATTTTATTAGGGGAAATGCCTGTGTAAAGGAAACCCAGAGGGAGCAGGGAAGGCTGAGATGCAGGTATAACTTGAGTGAGAAAGAAATGGCCATAAAATCAGAGGACGTTTTGCCAAGCCATAGAAAAGTTATTGAGCCAAAGAGGCTGGTCAGAGGAGTCCCAGTCTCCCAGGAATCAGATGCCCCATTGTTCTGGCAGGCTCAGTTAGTACGGTCAATTAAAATTAGGTTTGTCAAATAAAATATAGGACATCCAGTTACATTTGAATTTCAGATAAACAATGAATAAAATTTTAGTATAAGTATATCCCAAGTATTGCATGTGAGATACTTATATTAAAAAGTTATTTGTCATTCATATTTAATTGGCATCCACCTGACAGTTTTATTTGTGCAGTCTCTCAATCCTAATTGTACTTCATATGGCTGAAGGTCTGTGAGGTGCATTCTCATGGCTACCATACACTCTTGGGCTTAGGAGAAGAAAGGTAAGAGGTTTCAATTATTAAAACTTCAAATCTTAAAAGAGGATCTAGAGAAGATGAAACTCAGACATCTAAGGAAAGGGTCCCCAGTATCTGGGTGAGGATAGAACCGGTTTTACAGCTATTGGAAAACTACAAAGTGGATTCAGCTGCTGCCCTGGGAAGGAATCGCTTGCTCTGGGGATGAAGAAGTGTTGCTGGACAGGACCCCAAGCTGACTGGAAGCCAACTGGAAGCAAGGGGAAAGCAGGAAGAAGCAAACCCCTTCTCCCATCTCCAGCCCTGTAGTCTTCCCTTAGCACCTGCTACTAGCAGAGTCTCACATGGAGCCACTGGCAAGGCAGAAATGCAGAGCAGAATATCAAAGACTGGGTTTGGGATTTAAAGTAAAAATTTAGTAACTAGCACAAATGCAGATTACCACAGATCACACCCAGTTAAAGAAATGCTGGGAAATGACTGGCTATTGCCCTACAGGATTGCAGCATGACTCCCAGCTTACAAATTCTGTGGTTTAATGGTGATGAGCTTTGGGATATGCTATCCCAAAGAAGGGCCCCTTGGCATATTGAATATTTTAAGCTTGAAGGAATTTGAGAAACAGCAGGTGTTGGGAGTCTCTGACATCCTTGAAGCAGGTCATAAGACCCTCATGTGAGAGGTGCCCTCTCCATACCCAGAGGAAAAGAGCATCCTTATCTCCTAATTTCCTTATCATCCTTATCTCCAAAGATGGAGAGACACTAGGAGGAAGCTGAGCAAACAGGCTTAGCTAAGCGTCTCCCAGTTTACCACTCACAACTTAAATCCTTTATCCTATCTCATTTTTCCACTACTTATCGCTCAAACCTAATATAAAAATATTCAGGTTTAAGGGACTTCCCTGGTGGTCCAGTGGTTAAAATTCTAAGTTTCCAATGCAGGAGTGTGGGTTCAACCCCTCATTGGGGAACTAAGTTCCCACATGCTGTGCTGTGAGGCCAAAAACTTCAAGTTTAACCTGTTCTTCAGGTCTCCATTTCCTTATGAAGGCTCCTCCCTCGTCTAAAACTTACATTAAATACATTTGTATGCTTTTTTCTTATTGATCTGTCTATTGTTACCAAGTCCCAGCCGAGAAAAAAGATATTTTTCTTTCTCTGTGTTGTTTAACAGAAAGATGCTGGTCACCAATTTCCATTCCCCATTTCAGGCAGATTACATGAATAGCCAACATGACTACAAACAGATTTGCCTTTCCTTTTGAAATTCTTGTCTTGAGAAAACAAGAGAGGTCCTAACTAGGGTAGAACCTCAAGTCCATAATGAAGATTGGCAGAGGGATAGGAGAGGATACGCAGTCTTGCGTTACATAAAAGATAGCCACAAATCCGAAAGACTCCAATAAACCTAATCACCAAGGAAAACAGGTATTAGTATCCCCAGGTTGCCAGTGGATGCTAATCCCTTAGAACATGGAAGACCTTATGAGGAATTATATAACACTGAGGAAGAGGATATGTCATACTTGAATATGCCTCACGGTTTTCCCAGACGTCTTATTTTGAGCCCTGTGTATTTCTACACATGGGGTAGGGGGAGCTGATGACTGACCTCAATCCAAAATATAATGAATAATCTTGGAAGTTTTAAAGTGAAAAGGTGATATAGTCATGTCTGTGGCACGCCACTCCAGTACTCTTGCCTGGAAAATCCCATGGGTGGAGGAGCCTGGTAGGCTGCAGTCCGTGGGATCGCTAAGAGTCGAACACGACTGAGCGACTTCACTTTCACTTTTCACTTTATTGCATTGGAGAAGGAAATGGCAACCCACTCCAGTGTTCTTGCCTGGAGAATCCCAGGGACAGGGGAGCCTGGTGGGCTGCCGTCTATGGGGTCGCACAGTCGGACACGACTGAAGCGACTTAGCAGCAGCAGCAGTACCTTAGAAGAGAATCTTACCAGAGGGCAAAAGATAAGGATTTATCAGTAATTCATTCAAGATATAATGAGGCCCTAAAGTAAGCTAGTACTTTAGAGCTTACACTAATCCAAACTGGAGCATTTTCTCCAAGATGAAATAGGATTTTAAAGGAGATTTTAAAAAAATAAAATATCTAATGAGTAATAGGGGAATTGTATCTAACTTTTAGTTTTTTAAACCTTTTTTTTGGCGTGGTATTTCTGCTCCATTCACATCCATGCATTCACTTGCAAATAATTCCCATCAACCTTTCAAATGTTAACAGATGGAAAGAAAGTAGGAGCATTTTGGGTGGGATTTCTGTGATTCAAATGAATGAGAGTTAAATGTAAATAGCTGGAAAAAAAGAATTCTCTGATTGTACCATAATTGTTATTTTCATTTCAAGGGTTTCAAAAATAGAACAGTATCTTCTGGCAATTGCTTCCTATATTAGTTATCTATTATTGCATAACAAATTTTCCCCAAACTTAGTAACTTAAAAAGACAACAAACATCTATGATCTCTGGCGGTTTCTATGGGTCAGGAATTCTGGAGCAGCTTAGGTGGGTGATTCTGGCTCAGGGTCTCTCAAGAGCCTAGAGTCAAGACATTAGCTGAGACTGCAATTCTGAAGGCTTCATGGGGCTGGAGGATCCCCTTTCAAGATTGCTCATACATGTGACTTGTTTTTGGAGGTGGAGGACTTCTCCTCATAAACTTTTCCTAGGGATTCTCCAGGGTTCACAGGACATGGCAGCTTTCTTCCCCTCAAGCAAGTGACCCGAGAGAGTGAGAACCAGGCAGACACAATCGCTCTTAATGAGCTAGCATTGGACATAGCATCACTTAGCATCACTTCTACCACATTCTATTCATCAGAAGCTCTTCACTAAGTCTTGCCCACATTCAAAGGGAGGGGAATTACGTTCAACCTTTCAATGGTAGGTATGATAAATATTTTGTGAGCATGTTTTTAAAAAAACCACATTTTAACTTAAAACAGGTTTTGGCATTTTGTGCACCAAATAAAATTCCCAGCTCATTGAACAGCTTCATAAAACCAAGTGACCTTGCTGGGAATTGATGTGTCACTTCTTTGGTGAACAATAGCTTGCTAGTTTGCTTTGAGATGTCTTAA
The DNA here is from genome assembly GCA_917880005.1 of Nanger dama. NCBI lineage: Eukaryota > Metazoa > Chordata > Mammalia > Artiodactyla > Bovidae > Nanger > Nanger dama. Next base: position 29,811,492 of record CAKJTW010000009.1, on the reverse strand, counting down.
GAGTTGTGCAGTCATAGATGCGTAAAGTGTGAACTTTGTAAGCCAAAGAGGGGAAAAACCCTAGAAGACCAAACCACTGTGGTTTCATCATCTGAATTATTTTGCTTGAATTTCCATTGAAAAGACAGTTTCTTAAATTCAAGCTTCAATGTCAGAAAAATGGAAAAGCTCTAACTAGTTCCTAGGAGTATAATATGTAAGTGATGGAATTCCAATAATTTGATACTTACTGTGATCCACACAGTCAAAGGCTTTGGCATAGCCAATAAAGCAGAAATAGATGTTTTTCTGGAACTCTCTTGCTTTTTCCATGATCCAGCGAATGTTGGCAATTTGATCTCTGGTTCCTCTGCCTTTTCGAAAACCAGCTTGAACATCAGGGAGTTCACGGTTCACGTATTGCTGAAGCCTGGCTTAGAGAATTTTCAGCATTACTTTACTAGCATGTGAGATGAGTACAATTGTGCGGTAGTTTGAGCGTTCTTTGGCATTGTCTTTCTTTGGGATTGGATTGAAAACTGACCTTTTCCAGTCTTGTGGCCACTGCTGAGTTTTCCAAATTTGCTGGCATATTGAGTGCAGCACTTTGGCAGCATCATCTTTCAGGATTTGAATTAGCTCTACTGGAATTCATCACCTCCACTAGCTTTGTCCGTAGTGATGCTTTCTAAGGTCCACTTGACTTCACATTCCAGGATGTCTGGCTCTAGATGAGTGATCACACCATCGTGATTATCCAGGTCATGAAGATCCTTTTTGTACAGTTCTTCTGTGTATTCTTGCCACCTCTTCTTAATATCTTCTGCTTCTGTTAGGTCCATACCATTTCTGTCCTTTATGGAGCCCATCTTTGCATGAAATGTTCCCTTGGTATCTCTAATTTTCTTGAAGAGATCTCTAGTCTTTCCCATTCTGTTCTTTTCCTCTATTTCTTTGCATTGATCGCTGAAGAAGCCTTTCTTATCTCTCCTTGCTATTCTTTGGAACTCTGCATTCAGATGCTTATATCTTTCCTTTTCTCCTTGGCTTTTCACTTCTCTTCTTTTCACAGCTATTTGTAAGGCCTCCCCAGACAGCCATTTTGCTTTTGTGCATTTCTTTTCCATGGGGATGGGCTTGATCCCTGTCTCCAGTAGAATGTCACGAACCTCATTCCATAGTTCATCAGGCACACTATCTATGAGATCTAGGCCCTTAAATCTATTTCTCACTTCCACTGTATAATCATAAGGGATTTGATTTAGGTCATACCTGAATGGTCTAGAGGTTTTCCTGCTTTCTTCAATTTCAGTTTGAATTTGGTAATAAGGAGTTCATGATCTGAGCCACAGTCAGCTCCTGGTCTTGTTTTTGTTGACTGTATAGAGCCTCTCTATCTTTGGCTGCAAAGAATATAATCAATCTGATTTCGGTGTTGACCATCTGGTGATGTCCATGTGTAGAATCTTCTCTTGTGTTGTTGGAAGAGGGTGTTTGTTAGAACTGGACATGGAACAACAGACTGGTTCCAAATAGGAAAAGGAGTACATCAAGGCTGTATATTGTCACCCTGCTTATTTAACTTACATGCAGAGTACATCATGAGGAACGCTGGACTGGAAGAAACACAAACTGGAAGACTGCTGGGAGAAATATCAATAACCTCAGATATGCAGATGACACCCCCTTATGGCAGAAAGTGAAGAAGAACTAAAAAGCCTCTTGATGAAAGTGAAAGAGGAGAGTGAAAAAATTGGCTTAAAAGTCAACATTCAGAAAATGAAGATCATGGCATTCAGTCCCATCACTCCATGGGAAATAGATGGAGAAACAGTGGAAACAGTGTCAGACTTTATTTTTGGTTGCTCCAAAATCACTGCAGATGGTGATTGCAGCCATGAAATTAAAAGACGCTTACTCCTTGGAAGAAAAGTTATGACCAACCTAGACAGCATATTCAAAAGCAGAGTCATTACTTTGCTGACTAAGGTCCATCTAGTCAAGGCTATGGTTTTTCCAGTAGTCATGTATGGATGTGAGAGTTGGACTGTGAAGAAGGCTGAGCACCGAAGAATTGATGCTTTTGAACTGTGGTGTTGGAGAAGACGCTTGAGAGTCCCTTGGACTGCAAGGAGATCCAACCAGTCCATTCTGAAGGAGATCAACCCTGGGATTTCTTTGGAAGGAATGATGCTAAAGCTGAAACTCCAGTACTTTGGCCACTTCATGTGAAGAGTTGACTCACTGGAAAAGACTTTGATGCTGGGAGGGATTGGGGGCAGGAGGAGAAGGGGACGACAGAGGATGAGATGGCCGGATGGCATCACGGACTTGATGGATGTGAGTCTGAGTGAACTCCGGGAGTTGGTGATGGACAGGGAGGCCTGGCGTGCTGCGATTCATTGGGTCACGAAGAGTCAGACACGACTGAGCAACTGAACTGAACTGATACTTATTGTTGTGGTTTAGTTGCTAAGTTGTGTCTGACTCTTGCGACCCCATGGACAGCACTTATGTATTATAGAGCACTGTCCATTATAGAGTGACTAAACCACCACAATACATATTAGGAGTCTGGAAGAATGTTTCCACCAGGAAAACTAAAACATCATTACAGCCAAACAAGAAACATTTCTGCACTTATGTCTTCGTCCATTTGGACTACTATAAAAAAAATAGCATAGGTTGAGTAGCTTATAATCAACCAACGTTTATTTCTCATAGTCTGGAGGCTCGGGAATCTAAGATCAAAGGGTTGGCAAATTCTGTTTGCTCTGAGAGGCTAGGCATCCTAGACAACTCTCCTTTCACTGTGACCTCAAAAGGTGAAAAGGGTGAGATATCTCTTTTATAAGGACAATAATCTCATTCATGGAGGTGGCACCCTCATGACCTAATCACCTCTCAAAAGCTCCACCTCCAAATACTATCACCTTGGAAGTTAGGATTTCAACATATGACTTTGGGAGGAGGATATAAACATTTAGTCCATGGCAATTTAACTAACTGGAAAAGAAAAGAACCCTCAAGATTTTGAGAATGCCATCTGGGAGAAGAATCAAAGATCAACACTCTAATAACTTTTGGGTTTTTTTGGGCAGGGTTGGGGTAAGGTGATAACATTCAGAATTCCTGTTACAATTAGCTCAGCTCTTGTTCTGTTAAAATTCTTTTTCTAAAAAATTTTTAGATATAGTCCATATTTTATTGATTTTATTGGAATATACTTGCTTTACAATGCCATGTTAGTTTCTGTTGTACAATGAATGAATCAGCTATATGAATGTGTACATATATCCCCTCTCTCCTGAAACTAGTGATTTGATTGCTTCTTATCTTCATTGATATGGCAGTCAAACTTGGAGCCTTGACTTTCTTTGCTACTGCTTCTTCTTTTGGAAGGTCTGCAACTGTAGCTGTTAGACCTGAAAGATAGGTAACCTTTATCATATATATATATATATATATATTTGGCTGCACTGGGCTGTAGTTTGAAAGTGAAAGTGAAGTCACTCAGTCATGTCTGACTCTTTGCTACCCCATGGACTGTAGCCCACCAGGCTCCTCCATCCATAGAATTTTCCAGGCAAGACTACTGGAGGGTCTCCCGCATTGCAGGCAGACGCTTTACCATCTGAGCCACCATAACTTTTATCTTCTTTATATATAAATATGTGTGTATATATTTTTCTTTTTTTTTTAATACTTTATTCTACATTACAATACTGTATTGTTTTGCCATACATTGACATGAATCAGCCACAGGTGTACACGATCTCCCAGTGCCGAAGCCCCCTCCCACCTCCCACCCCATATATTTTTCAATGTTATTTGGCTGCACTGGGCCTTAGTTACAGCACATGGGATCGTTAGCTGTGTCATGTGAACTCTTAGTTGTGGCGTGTGGGATCTCGTTCCCTGACCAGAGATTGAATCCAGGCCCTGTGCACTGGGAGCACAGTCTTAGCCACTGGATGACCAGGGAAGTGCCCTAACCTTTATCTTTTGCTTCTTGGTTTGATTCTTGGCTTGTTAGAATTTCTTTGCACCTGAGCTGAACTCATGAGTTAACGTCAGAAAACAAATCCCAGGAAGTAAGGCAAGTCTAGCTAAAAAGAAAAATAATACTTTGCCTAGAACAGCAATAGTAACAAGGACCTTTTCAAACTGGTATTGCTTCCTTCCCTCGGGGGCGAGGGGAAACAAAATTCAGTGGCTATTGCTTTCTTAAGAGAAAGAAGAGATGTGCCCTGTGATTGTGGTGTTGGGAGAGAGGGGGGATTTGGAGTCTTTGGGACCATAAAAGAATGAAATGAACTTACAGAAACTAAAAAGCAATCAAGATCACCTAGCATTGGCAGAAAACTGATTGTCTACTTGTAAATCATGGGACATGCTGGCAAAAGCACTATGGTGTTTGGTGTAAAATTGTAGGAGAGACGCACACAGTGTGGAAACTGAATGTGTGCGTGTGTGCGAAGTTGCTTCAGTCGTGTCCACCTCTATGCAGCCCATAGACTATACAGCCCACCAGGCTCCTCTGTCCTTGGAATTCTCCAGGCAAGAATACTGGAGTGCCATGCCCTCTTCCAGGGGATCTTCCTGACCCAGGGATCAAACTGATGTCTCGTAACATCTACCTGTATTGGCAGGCAGGTTCTTTAACCCTAGCTCCACCTAGGAAGCCCTGGAAACTGAATACTAAGAGTTTAAGAGCGTGTGAGTATTAGGGGATCATTGAGACTTCCTCTCCCACTTGGTCCCTACACTTGAGTTTGTTCTAGGAGATAAAGAGTATTGATCTGCCAAATTAATCTTCTGCCTCCCCAAACCAAACTGATTTGTAACTTTACACCATCTGTTGGTGTTAGCGGTGTGATTCTCTCCTATACTAATTAATGGCTCAAAAAGAGCTTCAAGGACCTAGTTGTGAATTTTTGCCAGTTTCCACTATGAGTAAATTAAGGTTTCATCTTAATTTAGATCAGTGTCCTCTACTTGTCCCCCAAGCCCTCAAGGATCTGCCTTCTCACTTGTAGAAAGTTCAGTTCTCTCCCTTTTTCATTGCATCCCTGCCCCTACTACCATATTTCTACTGGATACTTCAAGAGAAAATTTAAAGTCTGGGCCTCTAAACACAACTTTTAGAAAAGATCCTTTTACCTCTAACTTCAGTTAAGAAAGCCTTTCCTTTGTCAGGGCCCTTTACACTGGAAGAGAAGTTTGACAGTATTGTAAAAGAGTGAGAAATCCAGTGTCAAAAGAAGAGAACCTTTATTCAAAGAAAAAAAAAGCAAAGTTAACTTTCAGAATCACTGTTTCACAAAAATCACATTACCTAGATTTACTGCTGAATCATGTGTGACTTTGCAAAAATCACTTAATTTTCTGTCTTAGTTTCCTTATCTCTCAAATGAGAAACCTAGACCAATTACTGTAAAGTATAATTTTAAAGTGACATGATAGTATATCAGCATCCCTCAATGATCATTGACCATGTGATATTTGCCACTATCCTTAGGGCCTAACAAAGTATGTTCTATGTCTGGACATGACGCCTTCTAAAATCAGGGTGAAAACTGCTCCACAAGTCACTTGGGAAGTAAGCAGGCAGTTGAGGGGGCCGTTGCATGGTGGTTAGTTGTCTAGCTTCACAATACAGTTGGCTCTCCACATCCACGGGTTCCTCATCTGCCTAAGGAGGGCCAGCTGTCTTGCATCATTTTGTATAAGAGACTAATGCATTCTTGGATTTTGGTATCTGGGTGGGGTGAGTCAGGGGGTAGTCCTGGAACCAGTCCCCTGTGGTCACAACTACTCTTCCACTCCCAGACCCATCACTTCTTTCCCTTTCTACTTCCCTCAATGCTCCCCCCACCCCCAGATTCCTAATACCTCTCCAGGACTCGAAGTCACGGAGAGAATTGCCACTATCTTCAGAGTCATCCCAGGTGGTGTCCCCTGGGGGTGCTGCCTAGATTAGATGTGGGGTAGCAAAATACTGCCACATTAAAAGCAAGACTCATCTGGTGGGAGAGGTAAAGATTGTTTTTGGATTTATTTAGTTAGTCCCTTTTGCCTCTCAAAATAAACATCTTTGTGCTCAGTTAAAAAGCTTTCCAAGATGTTCACAAGAGAAGGGGAAATTCTTGCCAAAAACTTAAGCCCAGCCAGACAGGGATACTGAATTTTTGCTGCCTGTGGAAGCACGTGGCCAGGCGAGACTTTGGCATTAAAAAACAGTAATCTGTGTTTAAATGATGGCAGAGTAGACTTCGGGTGTTCAGAGGCTACATTAAGGGAACCCAGGCAGAGTATATGGGGTCCAACAACTCCCATCGACAGTTCCCCTTCAGTTACAGTTCACAACACACGCTTATCTATTTACAGAACTTACAACTCGGCAAACGATGGTCCTTATGGATGGAGGGGTAAAGAGAAACACTCCTCTCACTCTTCTCACAGTTTTAGTTCTCCTTCCAATTCTGAGCAGTTGCAAAATGCTTCAGAAGATTTAGGCCTGAGAGCCCCGTCTGCAGCTTTGCAGTGTTGTGACCTTGGCCAAGACACTAACCATCTCTGAGCAGCAACTTTCTCATCCATAAAATAGTGATAATAATGCCTGTTCTACTTTACTTGCAAGAATGTTGTGAAGATCAAATAAAATAACATAAATGCAAACACTTTGTACTTTAAAAGATGCTATGTAAACTCAAGCTATTTTTAATTATCAGGTGTCTCTTCTTCCTCTGCCTTTTTTTTAAAAAATCTCTACTGTTTCTGTGTCCTTTAAGCATCGTCATAGTTTTTTCTTAGTCTGAGATTCTCATTGTTGTTAATGCTCAGCTTTTTAAACATGGATGGGCTTGTTACCAACCAGGCAAACCTGAATCTGCAGGTCTATCTAGCTCCCTATTCAGAGACAAATCTACAACCTTTAGTAGAACCTCATTCATTACAACTGTCAGGTATGGAGCACTTAATGACTCGGTGTCCCACGTCAGTGAGACAAAGTTGAATGGGTAGGTCTAGCCCTCAATCCAGGTATCTCAAATCAGTCAAACAGATCAGTCAGGTTTATATATAAACTTCAGCAGATCTTTTCTTTCTGGCCTCTACTCCTTGAAATTCAGATCTATCTGGACCACTTGAACTTTGATCTACTGGCCAAAATTTGAACTTTGAAGTCCTTCATACCTTTTCCTTTGGGACTTCCCAAGTGGCTCAGTGACAGTGAATCCTCCTGCCAAGCAGGACCCATGGATTTCATCCCTGGGTCAGGAAGATACCCTGGAGAAGGAAATGGCAGCCCACTCCAGTATTCTTGCCTGAAAAATTCCATGGACAGAGGAGTCTGGTGGGCTACATACAGTCCATGGAGTCGCAAAGAGTCACACATGACTTAGCCACTAAACAGCAGTAGTAGCAACAAACTTTTTGTTTTAGAGAAAACAGATAACTTTATTCAAGTCTTCTGGAAATTATTTTGCACATCCCTTTGTTGACTGACCCCATATCTCTTATTCCTAATTCGATACCTAACTCAATGCTGAGGTTCTGCCCTGTGTGAGATTCCATACTAGGCAATGAGAACTGATCCCACTTATATATCCATATAGCTTGACTACCAGGACCAGGACCTAAGACCACTTGTGGCAACATGACTTATTATTTGTTCTAGGAAATTCTTGCTCAAGAAGATAAACTTGTAGAGCAACAAATAATTTCATTGTTTGCATTAGGAGATTCTCCCAAACCAATTTTTTTGAACAGTAAATTGCTCATTAGAGCAAATGATTATTCTCAGGACAATAGATTAATTACCTGAGCAAATGGCTCTCTTACCAAATAACTATTTATTTACCAAGATGTGTTTCAAGAGCCTATTTTAGCTATATCTATCAATTCCAAACTACTGTGTCATAAACTTTTCCTAATGTTAACCTGATTCTCACTTTAAAAGACCCACATCACAAAACCTATACATTCTGCCTCTGACCTCTCCTTCTGAGGTATTCCTAAGATTCTGTCCAGGAGGTAATTTCCCTCCTTGCAGTAGGCTTAACAAAATTAGTCATGCTTAACCAACAGATTATTAGTGACTTCTTAGGGAGTTTGTAGTTGACAACTTTGTGTATCAATCAGCAAAGCAAGAGAAACAGAGGTGAAAAGTGTTTTCATCTTATATCTTGCTGTTTCTTTTAAAAGGACTTCTATAGTCATCATCATGTTGAAACTCAGAAGTTCATTGGCACTTCTTATTATGATTTGAAGTAGTTTTTATCTTGAATCACCCATGAGATAGTACACATAATTGTTTTCTTGCTTGGGACTTCTAGAGTGTTCTAGCCAGTCTTGGGTTGGAGAAGGCAATGGCACCCCACTCCAGTACTCTTGCCTGGAAAATCCCATGGACGGAGGAGCCTGGTAGGCTGCAGTCCATGGGGTCGCAAAGAGTCGGACATGATTGAGCAACTTCACTTTCACTTTCATGTATTGGAGAAGGAAATGGCAACCCACTCCAGTGTTCTTGCCTGGAGAATCCCAGGGATGGGGGAGCCTGGTGGGCTGCCGTCTATGGGGTCACACAGAGTCAGACACAACTGAAGCGACTTAGCAGCAGCAGCAGCCAGTCTTGGATACCTCTAAAAATCTTTGTCACAAAACACTCTCTATCCTATCCATTGTATTTCCACTGCATGTTAGAAAGTGATTAGCTCTTTGTGTTCATACCAAAGTAACGGACTAGTATTTGAGGACCTTAACTGAAAAATCTTTAGAGGGGTTATATGAGAGCCAGTTGATTGTTCCCACTAAGCGCAATGGCTTGTAATCTGGCTCTCTTATCCAGTTTGAGACCTGGAAGCATATCGAAAATGTCACACATGGAAACGAGCACTTGTTTAAATTCATGAAATAGCAGTCACTTAGAAAGAGGAGCTTGGTGAGTCAGAAGCCAGTCTTACAGTTCAGTTTGATCCCTGCCAGACGTAGCCTATTCTGAGTTTATAAACTGAAAAAGTTGAAACTAATATAGCAATCATGATAGTTACTATGATCCATGATGTCATGGAGCCTGATATCATGATAATATGTTGGTTTTGTTTTTTGACCACACATTGCAGCATGCAGGATCTTAGTTCCCCAACCAGAGATTGAACCTGTGTCTCCTGCAGTGGAAGCACAGAGTCTTAACCACTGGACCACTAGGGAAATACCTCTATATATATTTAAAACATTTTAGGTTTCAAAAGGAAATATTTAAATTCGATGCTGCCTTTTGTTGACTTCAAAAGACTTATAATCCTTGTAAGTATGTATCCCGTGGTAAATTCAGTCTTTTTTTCCTTATGGATAGTTTTTATTTAGAAATATTTCAGAAAATCTAAATGTTGTAATACTTTAGAGTATCTTGCATATAGAAATTTAACATACCCTCATTTTGTAAGCAGGTAAACTGAGAAAACGAATGTTCCTTGAGTACTTGTGTGCCCAGTAGAGACCAAGATGCTTTCAAATACACTACACTGATTTTGACAAAACCTCTGTGAGTTGAGTAACAATCTTCCTATTTTAACTCTGGTGAAGCCAAAGTTCAGAATTTAAGAAGTTTATTAAAGATCTTGGGAGTGAGTGGTAGAGGAAGACTCATTTCAAAGCCTAATCTTGTCTAATATCTCATTGTGATACCTTACCACAGTATCATAGACATTGTCTCAACCATTTTGCATCGTCTTTGTCTTCAATTCTTTTATATATAAAAGATATGTATAGATATGTGACATATATATATGTTACTCATTTATGGCTGCAGTGGATTTTCATTGCTGCGTGGGCTTTCTCTAGTTGAGTCTAGTGGGGACTCCTCCCTAGTTGCTCGGGCTTCTCATTGCAGTGGCTTTTCTTATTGCAGAGCGTGGGCTCTAGGGCGTGTGGGCTCAGTGGTTGTGGATCCCGGGCTCTAGAGCACAGACTCAGTAGTTGTGGCACATGGGCTTAGTTACTCCACAGCATGTGGGGTCTTCCTGAATCAGGGATCAAACCCATGTCTCCTGCATTGGCAGGTGGATTCTTTACCACTTAGCTACCAGGGAAACCCTTTGTCTTCCAGTTCTACTAGCGAACCATATCGGAGAAGGCAATGGCACCCCACTCCAGTACGCTTGCCTGGAAAATCCCATGGGCGGAGGAGCCCCGTGCAGTCCGTAAGGTCGCAAAGAGTCAGACACAACTGAGCGACTTCAGTTTCACTTTTCACTTTCATGCATTGGAGAAGGAAATGGCAACCCACTCTATTGTTCTTGCCTGGAGAATCCCAGGGACGGGGGAGCCTCGTGGGCTACCATCTATGATGTCGCACAGAGTCGGACACTACTGAAGCGACTTAGCAGCAGCAGCAGCAGCAGCGAATGATATAATTTTCAAAGAACGTATAAGGGGTTTTAAAAGCTGGAACCAAAGCTCACATGTTTATATACTGACACGCTAATCAAGGTCCAGACTTTTACTTAAGCGAACAAATTGTTATCATAAGATGAAACTGAACCAAACTCCTTTTGTGAATTTGATAGTTTGTCTTCTCTATTTGAAAACATTATTCTCTGTGATAAATACATATCGATCTTAATGTATTGTAAATAGTTCATCTATGGACATACTATATGTGTTCGTTATCTTATCAAAAGTTACTTTTCTAATCTTAAAATTCTATTACATTTTGTAAAATGATCAAATGGCAAAGCATTATTTTTTATCTAGTTGATTAACAACAGTTCATATACTAGAAAACTGTAGCATCTTAAAAGAAGAAATATCTTTACTATTAAATTCAGTACATCTGCTTTTTTTTAAACTAAAGATTCAAGATACTAAAGAGATAAAGTCGCATTGGACTATTTCTCTTTTTAAATGTTATTTAACAAGTTCTCTTAGTGATCAGAAGGGATTCTCTTCTGCCACTTATTTTGTCTTATGCTTTTTTACTCTTGGTCTGTTTTCTATCCCATTTCATTTTACGCCTTCTTACTTTTAAGGACACATATCACACCCTGAAAATGCTGCTTGCACATCTCTGTTCTGTTTATGACTAGGGTAATGTCAATGGCATTTTAATATTTCATGGCATCAATCAAGAGCAGACCTTCCTCTCCTTATTTTTCCCTTTTCCTTTCTACTTCTTACTCTTTATTTTACTTAAAGCCTAAATAACAGGAGACTTATATGAAATTGAAAAAATTCTGATTTTAAAAAATAAGGAGTGGCTGTCACTTTGAAGAAAAAAATATTAATACATACCCTAACTGCTCCACAAGTAGAAAGCTGGCAGGAATCCTGGAACATGAAGCCAGTGAAAAGGACCCAGCTTTGTTGAAGAGGAGTTTCTGATTAGCCTGACTATTTGAGAGAGGTTATAAGGAGTGTGGAAAACCTGACCTTTCTTGAAATGAGGAATTCCTTTGGGGGATTCTGCACACAAAACAAATAAAGGCTCTCCAATCACCTGTGAGCTTCCATTTTCTGTTCAGGGCAAGGCAGCAGTCTCTTGGTTATTCTTTGGCAGATTTCTTCCACTGTGGCAAAAAGCCTGAACTGATGACCTTTATGACATGTATTTAAAATGGTGTTTCTGAATGGGTAAAACAATGTAACTGCTGTCTTCAACTCAGGCATAGCATAAAAGCAAATAACTCCTGGTTTCTTCATCTACAAGCTGGCACTTCAGCCTTTCTTTTGTCTTTCATTCCTGTGTCCTACGTTCTAAACTTCATAAAAGTCTCAACAGTAAAAGTGATAAGTCGGCTTAAAGAAAAGCCAAGCTCTTGATGAGAGAAATATACAAAGTATCAAAGCCCTGAATTACTACTAGTAATAATTCCTTGTGGAAATTTTTTAAAATTTCACAGTACTATCAAAATTAACCATTTGTTAACCTATTCTGTGCCAGGAACTCTTGGATGATAGAGCCGTGTACAAGAGAGGCAAGGCTTCTGATCTTGTGTGGCTCATACTCTAAAACAATGGGGGATGGGGAAGAGACAGACAATCAACAAGTAAATAATAAATAAACAGAATATTTTCAGATAATATAGACAATAAGCAAGGTGATATAATATGATATAATAGAGAATGGCTCTGGACTGTGACTATTTTAGATTGGATCACACAAGTCGCAGAGTCTCTGTAAAGAGAAAATAGGGCAGAATTTCTTAGACTTTGTAGAGAATTTTAAAACCTATCTATTCTTCCTTATCCTCCAGGTAAGGTATTTTCCTTATCTTACTGAAGAGAAAGCATAGATCCTGGATATTTACCTACATTTATGGATGAGAAAACTAAGATCAATAGAAGTTAAAGTCTTATAGTCACAAACAGGTGGTGCATAGCTATCTCATACACTGCCTGGGCAGGTATAGTCCTGCAGGTAGTGGCTTGGCCATCACACAGCTCCTTTGTACTTATTAGAAGACAGTGCCCTCTTCTCAGCCAAATGTCCTTATGCAGTGTGCAACCTATACAAATGTACATGACATTCCTGCTCATGAAGATGGTGTATCTGGGAACCAGAAGGTGACCCTCATTTCTCTGAGTGGGTGGAAGAACAAGTCATCTAGGAATAGACAGGCTTTCCTTATGGAGCATTTGGTGACTGATGCCCCTCAGTTTTGTAAGTTAGGATGCATAAGTATTCATTTTCTGGGGGAAGGATGTGATGAAAATTCGGAGGACCTGTCAAAGGCAGGCAGGTTTTGACCCTTGATAAGCAGAGCTCTTTGCTGAAAAGAATAAGGAAATCAGCTTTAGAGAATTTTCCTAGGGAAGGAGCTAACCTCTCTTAACTAAAATTAAAATCAAAGAAACCCATTAATATGGACTAGAGTGTCCTAAGACTTGGTGTCAGATAAAAGCAATAGCATAACTGGCATGACTTTGGTTTGAGTGGTAAAAAGGTGGAACTAGAGAGTTTCGAAATAGGAGAGAGAAAAGAAGTATGGATCCATACAGTGACAGACTTTTTTTTTTTTTTTTTAGAAGGTCTTGAGATGAGTCTGTTAATCACAATCTGTCCCTGTCTCCTTCTCTACCAACCCTAAACTGTGCTCAGGTAGCTGCTTATGCCTCAAAAGTCACACACCAGTGGGGCAGGCTGAAAGGCCATTGCTGAGTGACTTAGACATGACATGGATGAATGCTCCTTGAGCATGGGACAGTCAATTGGAGGTGAATCACAAGGCTCCCATGCAGTGGTGGTCACAACCTTGATTGTATAGGTTGTATCCAGCACAAAGCACTTGGCCCAGGGCTCTGAGAGGGTCTGACATCTGGCCTGATACTCTCTTGCATCAGCTGGGAAAAGGAGGCTCTTTTCTAAAGGGTCTACTCTGAAGGAGCAATTCAGAGAGTCCTATTTTCTGAATCTCACAATGGAATCATCCTTGCAGAGATTGTCTTCTAGCCATTCCCCTACCCCCAGTCCCCGTTAGAGCAGGTGTAAACTTCAACCATTCTCCTTCCTCAGTGCCCTGGCCACCTTCCCTAAACATGCACCATCAAAAAGCACAGGCTTCCGTCTGCTTGTCTATGTGGACCTTTCCCTACTGCTTCCATCACCTATGAGTCATGAGTATGCATAGTGGTCACTTGGCTCCAACTTTTTTCTTTGAAAAAGGAAAAGGCAAAAACTTTGTGGCTTAAAAGTAGAAGTGTCAAGATGGTGTTACAATTATAGCACCAAAGTCTGGAGAAATGCCTCAGACATGGAAAGCATTAAAATATAGAAAGCTGGTTTTCTAAAATAGTTTTATGGCACTGATTTAAATGGTTTGGATTTTTCCCATTTTCTCTTTAGGTTTATTTTAAAGTTTATTTTACTTTTTTCTTCTCTTTTGATTGTAATCAGTCATCTATAAGACCACTAGGGGAGGCCTTTGGGAACAGTAGTTTTTAAATGATGATGAGATATCAAAGTGACTTTTAGGAGAAAAAAATAAAAGGTAACCACAAGTACAGTGACCCAGAAAGTAGCTACATGCATACAAGGAGATACACAACTCCAGAGCTTAGGTTCAAGACCATTTCCCATTGCTTAAGGGCTTGACAACAATGAAGAAGATTCCACAACCCCAAACAACAGCAATATAAAATACTGTCACCCAAAGTCTTTCTTCCCAGAGGAAAAGTGTCAAGGATATTTCTAAGTTAATTGGACAAGCAGAAGTGACTGTTCTTTTAAGATAACTTCTTCCTTTGAAAGACCTTTAGGGTTGATGTCTCTAAACCAGTTCCTTCATGAAGATATTTCATCTTCAGCAAAAATGTGTAGCAAGTCATGTGCTATTTCTAATTTTTTATGTTTTTAGAGCTAATTCTTTTGAGCCACCAGTGATGCTGGGTCTCCTGTTCTAAATAATACTAATGTTAAGAGTCACATAACCCTAAGCCCCTGCCACCCTCTGGAAGTCTACCTGGGTGGGCATTTCATCAGTGTCTCTAGCTTCATAAAGGGCTTGTGATATTTCTCTGTCTTGTTCTATCATCTCATTATATTAATGAATGCCACCCACAATAGAAAAAGTAACATTTACTGCACTAGAGAAAGAAAAATAAGGTAAGATTCTAATATTGCTAGCCATTTCTCTTGGCAACATATCAGCACCTGCAACATATGCCATAGCATTTCCCATTTCATATAAATACATCTCAAAAATGCTCTTTTTTGTCCCACGCCTACATTGCAAAAAGATAAAAGTCAAAATTTTAGTTTAAAGTTCACTTTTTTTAAGTTTATGTAACCAACTTGTGAGAGCTAATATTATAACCAGAGATAATTCAAGTTTAAAAGTCTTATTATATTATGGTATACTGGAAAAAAAGAGTAGCAGACTGATAAACGTAGAATGCAGCCTCAGTGACAAATGACTCTGTGAACAGAAGCATCAGGCAGTTCACAAAGCATAAAGCAAGCTGTAAACAGCACCAGGCAGAGGGCAGTCTTAATATGCATGTTGTTGTCTGAAAGGCCTGCAGGGCATCAATCATTTCAGTTACAACACACAGATACCTACCATAGAAAACCTCTGTGTTAGCACCTAACAGAAGGAAAACTGAGATAAACAGTAAGATTTCAAAGACACCCCAAAATATACTGATTTGGGTGGTATGGCATTAGGTCTTGAAGGAAAGAAAATGGGCCACAGATAGCATGCATCCATTCATTCAGTTAGCAAAGATTTATTGAATATCTAAGTAGCAAGCACTAGTATGTCCTAGGACCACAAAGATAAAATATGGTCTCTGCACTGTAAGACTCAGTTTTTATTAAAACAAATGCCATCTACATATCCTCAATAGCTATGCATTCTTATGGATATGGTGCGATGAAAGATAGCATGAGAATTTCATAACAGCTCCATTTGTAGTTCTCCAAACTGGAAGTAACCCAGATGCCCTTCAACAGAGAACGGGTAAACTATGGGATATTTACACAGTGAAATACTACTTAGTAGTGAAAGTAACAGCTCCTGAGACAATATGGATGAATTTATAAGCAATGTTGAGCAAAAGAGGTAGATAAAAAGTCATCCTACATGATTCCATTTATGTAAAGTTTAAAACAGACAAAAATAAAATGCAGTGGACAAACACCAATTAGGGCTTACAGTGGGTTTGTGGCAGTTGAAACTGGTGGTGAACAAGGTGGGCTGCTGGGTAATGTTTTTGTTTCCTGATCTGAGTGGTGGATACATAATTGTGATCACTGTGGTAATATTCTTTATATACTTACATGCATATTTGCACATTTTTATTAAAAATATAGTGAAAAATATATGCCAGATGTTTTAAGGGCTATATTTCAGTATATGTCAATTGTTGGTCGTGTTTTAATTCTAGAATCTATTCTTGGCATCTCTAAAAACTTGTCTCTGTTTTCCTGTGCTGGGCCTCTGTTCAAAAGAGAATGAGCATTTAGAGATATTGTTAAAGATCTTTAAAAGATTCCTGCTTTTCTCCCAGTTTTGAAAAAAAAATTAACCACATTTTGGTTCACGCATGGGCTCCCTGGCGGCTCAGGCAGTAAAGAATCCACCTGTAATACAGGAGACCCAGGTTCAATCTCTGGGTTAGGAAGATATGCTAGAGAAGAAAATGGCAACCCACTCCAGTATTCTTGCCTGGAGAATCCCATGGACAAGAGGAGCCTGGTGGGCTACACCCATGGGGTCAAAAAGAGTCTGACATGACTGAGCGACTAACACTTTTACTTTCATAATTTAACAGCTGCTCTAGAACATTTAGAATTCTGCCGGAAATTTACCTTAAAAGCAAATTAGTATGCAAAAACTTGGCTAATATTTCTTTAAATTTGTATCTCAAATAGTTATTTGCTGTGTGCCGCCTTCTTTTTTTTTTTTTTTTTTTTAACTTTTTATGTGGTTTTTCCCTGCGCTGGGTCTTTATTGCTGTCTGTGGCTTAGTCTAGGTTCTATAAGTGGGGCCTCCTCTCTGGTTGTGGTGCACGGGCCTCTCAATGTGGTGACGTCTCTTGTGGAGTGTGGCTCTAGGGACACCTGGGCTTCAGGAATTGCAGCTCCAGGCTCTACAGTGTGGGCTCAGTAGTCCTGGAACATGAGCTTAGTTGCTACGCAGTATGTGGGATCTTCCTGGATCAGGGATCAATGTCCCCTGCATTGGCAGGTGAATTCTTAACCTCTGAACCACCAGGGAAGTCCTGCCTTCTTCACAGAGGCCTTTGTCAGGATTTTCTGTTCTGAGAGTTACCTATTTTGGAGGTGAGAAAGTCACACCACTGCCAACTCCTGGCTAGTAGCTTTTGCTTATATGGGGCAGAGGCCCTAGGTGAAACCAGAATTTGTTACTGAACAAGATTAAATTCTCTTGTAGTGTTGGGGAGAGCACCATAATTCATATTTGTCCAGGTCTAGGACCTTGAGTTGACAAGTTTTGTTCAGTTCAACTAGCAAAGCTCAGAATTTCCACAGTACATTTTCACCTAAGACGATGAGTGTGTTCTCAGAATGAAAAGTACTTTCCTGGGCATAAGAACACCTTCAGTTTCATCTAAATGGCCTAACTTGGAGACTCACATATTGTTTAATTTATAAATGGTATTTCATAAAGCACAGAATTCAAGAGCTAGAAAATGTTGTTGTACAGAAACAGCAAATAAGCAGGAAATAAATAGCCCTTCAACAGTGATAAATTATGACACAAAGACAATGCTGAAATAAGACTAACCTAAATTGTGGCTGCCCATGTCCTTTAAGTGCTACTACACTGTTTGCTTAAAAACAGAATGAAAAATTCTCAGCTGTAAATCCCAAGGAGCAGGTGGACTTGACAGCAGCAGCATCTCCTAAATGCCCCATAACATCCATTAAAAATATGTCTAATCATATAAATTTTCAAACATACACAAAAAGTAGAGCACAGTGTAACCTCATGTATTAATTACACAGTTTCAATAAAGATTAACATTTTATCAGTCTCATTTCATCTATCCCCTCCCTACATACTCTTCTTTCCCTCCTCTATTTTTTTCCTTCCTTTTTTCCCTTCCTTCTTTCTGTTGAAATTTTAAATAGTTTCCAGATAACATGTCATTTCCCTTGTAAATACTTTAGTAAATATCTCTACGTGAAAGAAAATGAAAATGAAGTTGCTCAGTCGTGTCTGACTCTTAGCGACTCCATGGACTGTAGCCTACCAGGCTCCTCCATCCATGGGATTTTCCAGGCAAGAGTACTGGAATGGGTTGCCATTTCCTTCTCCAGGGAAATATCTCTAATAAGATGTTAAAAAAAAATCCACCATTCTATTATCATACCTAACAAAATTATGAATAATTTCTTAATATCTAATGCTTAGGCCATCTTTAGATTTCCCCATCTTTTAAAAAAATTTTCTTTTTATTGGAGGATAATCACAACATTAGGTTGCTTTCTGCCATATATCAACATGAATCAGCCACAGGTATACAGGTGTCCCCTCCCTCTTGAAAGCCCCTCCATCTCCCTCCCCATCCCACCCCTCTAGGTTGCCACAGAGCACTTCCCCAGCTCTCTTAAAGACGTATTTTCCAGTTGGTTTGTTTGAGTTAGGATCCCCAAATGGTCCATACAATGCATTTGTTTGTTATGGTTCTTAACTCTGTTTTATTCTGTAAGGTCCCCCCCCCCCTTCCCATTTCCCTAACTCTTCTTCTTATGGCTCAATTTGTTATAGAAACTGGCTCTTTGTTTTCCTGAAGCATGTCCCTAATTCTGCTTTTGACTGTTTCCTTGTGGTTATTTAACTTGTTCCTGTACTCCGTATAATTGATGGTTAAGCCTAGAGGTTGATTAGATTCCAGATCTTTTTTTTTTTCCTTCAGCAAGGCACCCATTTTAAATCTTAATCTGCCCAGTCTGCTATAGTTTATTATGATCTTGGACTCTACATAATTTCCTTCCACATCGTTTTTTTTTTTTTTAACCTCAATTTTTTTATGGTGCTTTATTCTATTAATAGTCACCCAGCCACCTATCTGCAGAACTGAGGACAGAACCTAAATCTTTGCAGGTTTCATCCTGGGCTCTTTTCCTCACAGAATGCCTCTAGAAGAAGAGCTCTCTTTCCTCATTTCTCATATCCACCATGATCTTTTGAAACTAGAACACTGTAGCAGTCTTGGAAGAAGTGCAGTGCCATTCTGCCCAGTCAGGGTCTCACAAAATCCACAGTGAAAAAACAATGTTTACGTTGTTTTTTCAGTTGAAAATTTTCTTTGCCATTCTGCAGTTTCTTTTACAGTATTAAAACTGAATGCTGGGCCAGAGGAAAGCAAGTTTCTACTAATTGACTACTGTCCTTTTCTTTTCCCTCCTGTAAAAATTTCTAGATCAGATTGTCGTATTTTCATTGTGACTGTCTTAATTATTGGAGCTTTCCCTAGTATTAAATTTCTTCTTTTCCTCAAAGCTGGCAAAATGTTGATAATTGCTGAAGTCAGAAAATAAGTACTCAGGTTCACTATAACAATCTCTCTTTTGAAATAAAATAATGAAACTGGAAAATTATTTTTCTCTTCTCATCACGCATAAATCAGGTGTCCAGTAGAGAGTGAAACATTTAGCCAGGTCATTTGTCACGGTGACTCAGAGGTTTTGGAAGCTGTCTTTTGACTTGATCACTAAAAACAAGCTTGGGATTTTTCTGAAAGCCATTGCATTTGGTGCTATTTATTTCAATGGAAGTCAGTGATTGTGATTTTAGCTTTGCCTCTGTGGAAGCCTGTCTATTATCAAAAGCTGCACTTTATGTTCAAAGACATTAAGTATGAAGTCAGTGTTGTTCTAGATTGGGGAGGACACGGGGGTGTGACTGTGTTGCTGAAGGGCGGAGGGAAGATTACCTGCCTGAGCCCTGCTTGGTTCTGCTGTAGTAAAGTCATCAAACTCATCAGGTGCAGCTTTGCAAATGAAAACAGGATGGCCTTTTGCATGAAATTATGAACCTTTACTTTTCACTTACATGCATTGGAGAAGGAAATGGCAACCCACTCCAGTGTTCTTGCCTGGAGAATCCCAGGGACAGGAGCCTGGTGGGCTGCCGTCTATGGGGTTGCACAGAGTCGGACACAACAGACATGACTTAGCAGCAGCAGCATGAACCTTTAAAGGCAAATAAATGAGTATTAGAGAAACATTATAGCTTCTTTACTGAAACTGCAGATCCTTAAGACCACTGTGGAAAGAAACGCTCCAACATCAGAGGTGTGGAAACATAAAAAACAAGGCAAAATTTGTTTATATTTCAATAAACAACAGCTGTTTTAAAAATTAACAAAAATTTTCACAATATTCATGATTTCTGCAATATATGTTTTATTATCTCCTTGTTGCATTTGAAAAACTCTTAAATGAAAGGCACTCTTTGCAGGAGAGGAATCAGGAGAAATGGAAAAATTTACTGTGTGTCCTGTCCTGCCTCAAAGGAGGGACTCGAAGAGGAAGGAAAAGTGGTTAGAGCTATAGAAAGAGGCCTTCTAGCCAAATCCTAAAGTGCTTTGGGAAGAGCCAAAGATCTTAGCCTGGGATGAAAAAAGCAGTGAAGTTGGTAGGAAGCTTCAACCAGCTTGAGGTCTAATTGTTTCCTCAATAGGTGATGGATTTAGGAGAGGCCCTCAATGCTAGCTGCACATTAGAACCACCTGGGGAGTTCTTTCAAATACCAGTGCTAGGTGGGAATAAGTAGGTTGAGGTGGGGCCTGGCATTTTAAATGCTCCCAGGTGTTTCTTGCATGCTATCAGGGTTTAGAACAACTGAGTTAAGGTCTTTCTCACTTAATATATTTATTTTGCAAGTTTGGCATCTGAAGATTTTTTTTTCTAGTTTATTATGTGCTATGACTGTATCCTGCTGTTACATGAGTAATGATCCATTAGTTCTGTGGGTCATGGTCTAGCTAGGCTTCAAGTAGAAGAAACTAAGAAAAAACATTCAGCACACTCATACTTTTAAAGAAAAAATTAAGTGTACTTTTGAAACACAGTTAAATACAATAAGAACTACTATACCTTATTTTAAGATAATATCTTAAATAATCTTTAAAGAAATAAATACCCAGAACCAAACTAGTGCCTGCTTGCATGCAAAGTTGCTTCAGTCATGTCTGACTCTGTGACACTATGGTCTGTAGCCCACCCAAGCTTCTCTGTCCATGGGATTCTCCAGGCAAGCATACTGGATTGGGTTGCTGGGCCCTCCTCCAGTGGATCTTCTTGACCCATGGATCGAACACACATCTCTTATGTCTCCTGCATTGGCAGGTAGGTTCTTTACCACTAGCGCCACCGGGGAAGCCCTAATTGCAACCAATTGATGTTTATCCTCAGCTTGGTTATTTATAATCAGACTTTAAAATGTTTCCTCCACTCTCTGAATCTTTATCTTAGAGATAGACCACCTTATTTGAAATACTAGTGAGTTTTGGGTGACTGCTTTCATCAGCAGAGCCTGGTGGGCTGCCGTCTGTAGGGCTGCACAGAGTCAGACATGACTGAAGCAACTTAGCAGCAGCAGCAGCTTTCATCCAAAAGAAGTTTCTACATTTTGGAAAGAATACTGAAATAACTTGTCCATTTTCCCAAACTTCTTTAGTTTCCTTTTTATGTCTTCTGCAAGTTAAAAATGTGATGTACTTTTTTCACCTTAATAACCATAATACAAATTTATTTCTGATATATCTGCCATATAAAAGATTGTATTTATTTTGCTATGAAACATTACATTTTAAAACAACATATAGTAAAGAAATGGTAGAGTTTAAAGATTATCATTTTGCAAACATTATAGAAATAATTGATTCGGTCCAGAATCGTCAGTAGGTGCTAAAACCATTGAATTCAACTTGGACAGGATATTTACTTAATCTCACAGTACTTCCCTACAAATTACAATAACAAAGGGAAAATCTTTGGTAACCTCTTAGCGGAGAAACCTGGGGACAGTACCTTAATTAAGGGAACACAGAATAGTCCAGCTGATGTCAGGTGTCTCCTAATGTGATGCACTGAGAAGGACACAACATCCCTGTGTGGTATTCCTACCAAAAATGCATTGCCGAATCATAAAAACAAATCAGACTAACCCCCATTCAGGGACATAATTGGCCTGTACTCTTCAAAATTGTTTGTATCATGAAAGGTTGAACTGCTCCAGGTTAAAAGAGACTTAAGAACACAGCATCTTTAAACGCATATCCTAGGTTAGATTCTAGATAGAAAAGATAATTATTCTTTTCTATAAATGACGATAAGGAGACAGCTAGAAAAAACTGTATATGCGTTGTATAGAACTGCACCAATGTTAAATTTTCTGAATATGATCATTGTACCATATCTATGAAATAGAAGTCATTGTTCTTATGAAATACATGCTAAGATTATTTAGGAGTAAAGAATCATGATGTCTGGAGTTTACACTCTAATCTTTCATAGCTCCTCAAAAATAATAAAATTATAGCAATTATATATGTATTGAGAGAGAGAGAGGAAGAAAGACAGTGTTATAAATTGGTGAACACAGATGACGGATATACAGAAGCTCATGGACTGGATCTATAAGTTCATTTTTTTTGAAAGGAAACATTCCAAAACCCATGTGAACAGAAGACTCAGTAGTCTTGTAAAAGGACAAACAGTTTTTCAAAGGTCATTTTTTCTTCACCTTTTCCTTTACCCACTTTTGGCTGCTTTAACAAATGTTTAATGGTTTGTGTAAAGACAGTAAAACTCTAGGAAAGAGTCTTCCTTAAAGGAAATAATTTGAAAATCGACAAATCCTTTTATAGTCCAATAATTATCTCCTAATTTATTGGTTTAATAAATTCAGGTTTTTTGGTAGTTAGGCTATTCTTTTTTATTTTAATAAAATATACATAAAGTTTACGATTTTACCCATTTAAAGTATATTTACATCATTATTATCCATCTCCAGAACTTTTTCATCATCCCATACTGATAAACCCATCAAACAATAACTACTATTCACACCTTTATATACCTTATATACCTTTATATACTCTGGGTATTAATCCCTTACCAAATAGTGATTTGCAATTTTTTTCCCCATTCTGTGGGTTCTTCTTTTAAACTTTTTGATGCACAAAGGTTTTCAATTTTGATGAACTCCAATTTGTCTCTTTTCCTTTTATTACCTGTGTGTTTGATGTTACATCCAAGAAATCATTTCCATTCTGCTTCTTAAAGTGGTGAATAGCATAAATTTTTTTCTTTGCACGTTGGAATAGGAATAATAATCATAGTTGTTTATTATTTCTGAAATGCACAATCCATACATTTTTGTTTCAGCAGTGTGTAACTTCAAAATGAAGTTATATTTCCTTTTACAACTAAATTATCACTATCCGTTTGCTGAAATGTAGTCCTTTTAAGTCTTCCCTCTGCTTTTTCTGGAGATTTCTCAGGGAATTCTCTCATGTACTCCAGAATAATTGCTCAATTATGTTTTCTGTTCAAACCCCCTTTCTTTTGCCTGTGCTGCTGGTGACCCTTGTGAGATGTTCATTCTGCTGGACACAATTGTCTTCCAAGTGTATCTGCCAATGAAGTCTCTAACTTGCCCTCTGATCCAGAGAAATGAGGAATTTTTGCTTTCCCCTCATCCCTGATGCAGGTACCTTGAACTTCCTGGCACAGATACCTGTCTTCAATCCCCTGTTCCCAGGCAGACACAGCATGTGGTCCTACAGGTGGCAGAAAGGGACCGTGTGTCCATGTTCAGAGTCTCAGAGTGGGAACCTGAACTACTGTTACCAGGAAAATTATTCAGACACCTATTAAAACAATAAAGAAGACTGTTGCAGTAGGTTGTCAAGACTGGCGATAATGAAAACAGATAAGGCTCAACTCTGAATACAGCAAGGAGAAGTGCAGATTTATAGCCAAGTAGCAAGAGTGAGAGGGGTCAATGGATGGAAAATCACAGAAAGATAGGAAAACTACCTTCAAAGGTGAGGAATTCTTGTTGAACGGACTTACCAGCATTCTCACTGAAGACAGAGTATTTAGGTGTTAAGAGTGGGGTTTGAGGATTCTGATCAGACATCAAAGAGTAGGGGATTCTCTCTAAACTGACTTAGCAGGATTTTTCCTACAATTGAGCTCCGCAGGCCCAGGAAAGATGGGGGCCAAGGCATAGTCAAAAGAGGGCTCAGAGGAGCATGTCTACAGTTTGGTCAAAGAAAGTTTTTGTCAGTTCCTCTTCTCGTTCAAGGAAAGAAGACACATTTTTTTCTTCCCTCAGATAATTTAAGTCCATTGCTTGTCAGTCGCTTTTTGTTCAGGGACTAGCTGAACCATCTGTTGAGACTTGGCAGCCAACTGAGAAGATTTCTAGATGTTGGCCTTGAAACATCCTAAGATGGTGGAACGAGGACAGAAGTGATAATGATCAGTTTCCTGGCTTGTAGTTTGAATGTCTTTGACAGACATCAGTGTCACATGCTCAGCCACTTCAGTCGTGTCTGACTCTTTGCAACCCTATGGACTATAGCCCACCAGCCTCCTTTGTCACAACTGTGGTTATTTTCTGAAGCAGAGCATGAAGATGTAAGTCTTCCAGTGAACTTTCCAAGTGGCCCATACAGCAGCAGCTCCGGGCACAGAGGGTGTTCAATGTCTAGCTTTAGCAAGCAGGACTTCTTTAGGTGCAAGATGACCCAGGATTCAGATAAAGACCTGGACAGTCAGATTCTAATTCTCAGTAGCTCTAAGGCAGGAGAGTGCGAGAAAAGTTGAAAATATTATTTTGAAGAGTTGTAGCCAGATACTGGAGGAAATGAGAAAAATTGAAAATTTAGTAAAGACTAACAAAAAGTGCAGGAGAGCAAGACCTAGTTTAATTTACAGATAGAGAACAAAACTTCATAGACAATGAGTTGGACCGGAATCTGATAACCCACAAGGGTGTGCTACAGTTTTCCTATAATTTATGAAGTGTACCTACTTCCTGTAGTTTTTGAAACATGAAATTTCTTTATATAGTCACCCTCCTTTTTGATTCTTGTTTACAAAATAAATCTGACTTCATTATATTTGGCTCAATAATTTACATAAGTTCAGCAACAATGTATTTGACCACATAGGCTTATTTTTAAAAAGTCTGTTTTGCTGGAACTTTTAGTAGGGAATCTCAAAAGACTTAGAAACTTCTTGAAACTAGGAAACCAAGCCAAAAGTATACTACCATACTTTACCTGAAATACCTGTAGATTTGGGTGATTTCCTCTCTTCTTGAGGCCCCTCAAAATATCCTAGGTTTCCTGGGCCTCCCAGGAAGTGACTTTATTCATTTATCTGTAAGACTAGGAATCCTGTAAGTCAAGTACCAGGCTGGTTTTTCCAGGAAGGCTTCATAAGGACTGGCTCCATAAAGTCAATCTTAGTTTTTTTAAACTATCTGGTTTTATCTGGTCATATCTGATTCTAGGTACAACATTTTAAAAATGATATTCTAGTCAAAGCTTAGTTATATAACTAATTTTTCCAGTTATGCTGTGTTACAAAAGGACAGATTCTTACGGAATTTATGCAAATAATTAATACTCTATGAGAATTTCTTAATTCTGGAGAAGCCAGACTGGAAAGAAAAAAATTTGTTCAGTTTGTGTTTATAAAAATATAATTATAAAATTATTGTGGGTTAAAAGGGAAAAGGGTACTATCAGAACATAGAATATTAAAGAACTAGCAAAGTTCCAAAGACAAAGCCATAATTATCCTTAATCAGCTCATTCAGTCTCATGTAATTAATTTTTCTTCTGCTTAATCTTGAGTTAGCAGTTTTAGGAACCTGTAGCTTCTGAACTAGAGTTCTGGAAATTCTTACTCATTTCACTGGTATGGTCTCAGAGTTATTTAAGCAATGCCATTTTGGTGACTTTTGGCCTATATCCCAGAGTGCCTGTTATATTCTTTTCCCTGAGTCTCTGAGTCCGTCTCTTTTTGTTGAAGATGAAGCACTCTGGCCTGTAGTTGCTTGCAAACACTTTTAAGAAAGTTATCACAGTAGAAGAATAACTACTTGTGAATGATAAAAGACTTAAAATGACCATTGTTAAAGATCTGATGGACTAGTTGGATAGAGAATTGAATGCCTTGATATGATTAAATGTAATTGTGAGAGTCAAAAAAAAAAAAAAAAAGATCTGATGGGAGTTCATTTGAGGGAATTTGATTATTTCTGTGGCATGCAACATTTAAAAATAATAACTGAAATAATGACTGATAATATTATACTGGACATATGGACAACAAGGGTACTGACAAATTTCTGTAAACTTCACACAATTTTAAAAACATTTATATTAATGACATTTATCCATACAAATATAATCTATGAAAGGTTAAGCATCTCTTCTTACTTGACAATTGTTTTCATGTCATTCAACATACAGATAAATCTAATTAATTTTTAATATCTCTCTTTTACAAGGTAAAGAACAAAGCTTTGAAGATTTCCAGAAGCCCTCTGAGAAATCTCAAAGTCAGTTCAGTATCAAAATTTTATCTAGAATTTGATTTGTCAAAAATTTCAAAAGTTTGAACATTTGATTAAATAAGATCATAAATCACTGTGAAATGAAACTGAACTACCTATTTAAACAAAGTGACAAAATAATTCAAAAATAACTATAGGAGGTCACATGATTGTGAAAAACCTTATTGGGTCTTTTAAAAACTGAGACTTGGTCTTCATAAATAATCAAGCACAGGAAAATTCTGACGACACAAAATCTTGTTTTCCTAAGCATATCATGCGAAAGGTAAAGAAAAAGATTTCCGATCTCTTATTAAGAGCAGAACGACAATCTAAAAAAATCTTACCATTTTTAGCAGAAACTCAAATTCTATTTTTGCATCAGTACTTTCATATCAAAGTTCATTAAGAAACTTATAAATAAGCACATCCAATCTGAGTCTGCTTTGACCACATGAGATAAGATTTCCTTGTCTGCAGACTTTCCACAGAAAAACTATATTCATTCAGTTTTTGTCTTATACTTTCCCTTTTCTCATATTGGAGCAACCAGTCATTTCATTTAGGACAAAATTACTCTTCTTAACAAAACTACCTCCTACATTTCCTTCTTTTCAGGCAAAGTTATTTCCCTTCATCGTAATTATTTGTAGTTTTATTTACATACAATGATTCTTTGCCATTAATGACATTTTAACCAATTTCTTTCTTTCTTTATTTTTGGCCATGCTGTGCAGCCTGTGGGATCTTAGCTCTCCGACCAGGAATCTAACCCAGGTCCTGGCAATGGAAGCACGGAGCCCTGACCACTGGACCACCAGGGAATTCCCTAAAGTTGATGTTTTTTAATGAAATGTAATTGCTTCACAATGTTGTGTTAGTTTCTGCTGTACAGCATCGTGAATCAGACTTCCTAGCAGTCCAGTGGTTAAGACTGTGCACTCGCAGTGCTAGGAGTATGGGTGTTCCATCCCTGGGTCAGAGAACTAAGATCCCACATGCCGTCAGGCCAGAAAAAGAATATGCCAGCATTGTGAATTGGCCATATGATGCATATATCCCCCACTCTGAGTCTCCCTCCCATGCTCCCATCCCACCCCGAGGCCTTCACCGAGCGCGGAGCTGAGCTCCCTCTGCTATCCAGCAGCTCCCCACCAGCTGTCTGTTTCACACATGGGAGTGCACTGACGTCAGCGCTGCCCCCTCAATGCGTCCCCCTCCACTCCTTCCCCCACCTGTGTCCACAAGTCCATTCCCTACATCTGGGCCTCTGTTCCTTCCCTACAAATAGGTTCACCGGTGCCATTTTTCTAGATTCCACATATATTTGCTGGTGTACAGTATTTGTTTTTCTCTTTCTGACATACTTCACTCTGTATGACAGGCACTGGGTTCATCCACATTATCTCAACTGACTCCGCTTTGTTCCTTTTTGTGGCTGAGTAATATTTCATTGTATATATGTACCACATCTTCTTTATCCATTCATCTGTCAGTGGACATCTAGGCTGCTTCCATGTCCTGGCTATTGAAAATAGTGCTGCAATAAACTATGGGGTACATGTGTCTTTTTGAGTTACAGTTTTCTCAGGGTATATGCCCAGTGGTGGGATTGTGGGATCATATGTTAGTTCTGTGTTTAGTTTTTAGTGAATCTCCATTCTGTTCTCTGCAGTGGCTGTACCAATTTATATTTCTACCAGCAGTGTAAGAGAGAACCCTTTTCTCCACATCCTCTCCAGCACTTACTGTTTGTAGATTTTTTGACAACGGCCATTCTGGCTGGTGTAAAGTGACACCTCGTTGTAGTTTTGGTTTGCATTTCTCTAATAATTAGTGATACTGAGCATCTTTTCATGTGTATGTTGGCCATCTATATGTCTTCTTTGGGGGAATGTCTGTTTAGGTCTTCTGCCCATTTTTGTTTTGATTGTTTGTATTTTTGATATATAATTTCATAAGCTGTCTGTATATTTTGGAGACTAATCATTTGTCTGTTGCTTTGTTTGCAACTATTTTCTCACATTCCGATGGTCGTCTTTTCATCTTGTTTATGGTTTCCTTTGCTGTGCAAAAACTTTTCAGTTTAATCAGGTCACAGTTGTTTACTATTACTTTTATTATCTTAGGAAGTGCGTCAAGAAAGATCTTGTGGTGATTTATGTCAGAGAGTGTTTTTTCTATGTTTTCCTCTAAGAGTTTTATAGTGTCCTATCTTTCATTTAAGTCTTTGATTCACTTTGAGTTTATTTTTGTGTATTAGATAGTATTCTAATTTCATTCTTTTACATATAGCTGTCCAGATTTCCCAGCACCACTTATTGAAGAGGCTGTAACCTTTTTTTCAGTATAGGAAAATTAGGACATAGGCAGTTATGATTGTCTGTCACATACCACCATTCTGTAGACTAGTGAATTTAATGAATATGTAATCTGTATGAGTTAGGGCTTTCCAGAGAAACAACCAATAGGATATATATATAGACAAGAGAAGATTTGTTATAGGAAATGGCTCACACAATAACAGAAACCAAGAAGTCCCACAGTCAGCTATCTCCAAGTTGGAGAGCCAGGCAAGGTTGATATAATTCAGTCTGAGTCTAACAGCCTGAGAATCGAGGGCCTGATGGTGTAAGTCCCAATCTGATTCCAAAAGTACAAGAAGTAGGAGCTCTGATGTCCAGGAGGAGGAGAAGTCAGATGTCTCAGTTCAAGTGAAAAGAGCTGTACCTGTTTGTTCTATTCAGACCCGTGTTGATTTAGATGATGCCCACCAGCATTAGTTAGGGTCATCTTCTTTGCTCAGTCTACTGAAGCAATGGTTAGTTTCTTCCAGAGACACCCTCACAGACACACAAAGAAATAATGTTTTACCAGCTATCTGGATATTCCTTAGCCCAGTCAAGTTGATACATAAAATTAACCATCACTCCTTCTTATAGTTTTTATAGATATATGCTTCCTCATAGTACAACTTTTCGATGTGGCCAAAAAGCATATTTATTAACAAATCCAAATATGTTTAGCTTCTGTATTCCATATAAAATAAAAAGCCAAAAGTATGTAACCTTGTGCTTAGTAATGAATGTTTCACTAGTTTATCTTACTTAGAAATGATCTAGATATTTAACACATAACTGTTACTTAACTTAGCATAACTCAAAGTTCACATGTTACCAGAAAGACTTTGGAAATTATTTTAAGGCAGATATGTTATTAAACAAAGTTAATCATTATCTCAAGTTATTTCCTTCTTAACTATTTTTATAGCATATGTGTGTTAGGCATGTATCACAAATGCAAAACTTATAAAGGTTAAATACATGGGTTCTTTTACTGCTGTGCTTGATACGCATAAAGTAATGGATAATGGATATCACAAAATTTATTTATATTGCATCTTGTCCATTTGTACTTATAATTTTTATAGTCTTAAACATTTAATAGATATACTATTACCTTATTTGACTAGTAAACCCAAGTAAAATAAAAAGTATGCTTAATGCTAACACTATAACATAGTCATTTTTATGATACTAGACTAGTCAAAAATTTACTCAGGCAGGTCACATGAATTTCAAAAACATTTGGGTTTATTTCTATATTTCTTAGAGTTTTAAGAATATTTTATTTAAGGTCTTTAAACCAATTTGAGAGCTACTTTATGAGATTGTGTAAATTAATTTGGTAATACCATCTGGAAGTAGAAAAATATCACGTATACATGACATATGTACATACATAAACATATACAAATATACAGACACGAGACCAAATAGCTCCCTTTCTGAAATGTTAGAGATGAGTCTGATAAACACAGTAATGTGAACTCACCAATTTACATGAAATAGTTGCTCCGCTTTATATTTTTATCTGAATTGTGTTTCTGGCAAAAGGACAAGGTGAGATTACTTACTCAATAGAGAGCTAAAGAATTTTACCAATATTTGTGGAAGAAATGTTAAGACTTTCTTTTGCTCTGATGTGTAATCTTGAGGCTGTAGAGAGAGAACAAAATGGCAGAGGAGCAGGTGGACGTGGAGAACATCTCTCTCCACGGATACATCAGGAATACACCTTCAAACACAAAAGTACATGCAGATCACCAGCTGAGAGGACAGGAGTACCTCACCAGCGGAAAAGAATATACAGACCAACGCAAAACTTGGTAGGATGAAGGAACGTGGAGGAGAAACAGGAGTGTGAGTAGGGCTGGACCTGCCCTCGGCAGGTGAGGGAACTGAAGCAGGGATCCGATCCCCACATTAGGGCAATTGAATCAAAGGAAAAACACTGAGGGCTGGAAACAGCTGATCTGTATCAG
The DNA here is from genome assembly GCA_917880005.1 of Nanger dama. Taxonomy (NCBI): domain Eukaryota; kingdom Metazoa; phylum Chordata; class Mammalia; order Artiodactyla; family Bovidae; genus Nanger; species Nanger dama. The sequence goes on along the minus strand of CAKJTW010000009.1, from coordinate 29,781,131 downwards.
CCTGAATGGAATGAGAATCAGACAGTGCTTGCCACAGCCATCCATACCCCAGACAGGGACACATTCCCCTAGAAGGCGCAGTGGCTGGGAACTGGAGTGTAGGGATTGTGGAGCAATCCCTGGGCGAGGGCTGCTGTTGACTGTGGAGAGATGGATTGAGGGGATGTGCAGGAGACTGTGGTGGGAAATGCCTGTGGAGAAAAGCCGAGCAGCCATGGAAGCAAGGGGATACTGCTGAGTCATGCATAGGGGGTGGAGCCATCACCATAGTCTCTTCCCCAACATGGCAGCATTGGCAGATGAACAATAGAGAAGCTGGTCTATCAAATGCCTGATGCACTGAACTACAGAGTAGGATCCCACCCAGGGTGTCCCTTGAAGTGCCTGACACACTGATCTACAGAGGAGAACCCCAGCCAGGGGGCCCCTCTATGTGCCTGACACATCGAACAACAGAGAAGGACCCCAGGTAAGGCAGCCCTCTAAGTGCCCGAATGGACAGAGTTAGGGAGAAAGACTGGCCAAAGAGGGCTTCTGATTGCCAGCTACCAGAGGCTTGAAAAAAAGACTCTGTAGGGCCATAACTCCTGCGGCAGACGGTCTGTGTCTCTGTACACTTGGTGCCACCAGGATCCCTGCAAGCCAAGCAGCTGTGCCACCTTTATGCTCAACTCTCACTGGGGCAGGCAAAAACTGTCTTGCATCTATGCACGCAGGGTCACTTAGGTCATGTCCGACTCTTTGCGACCCTGTAGACTGTGGCCTGCCAGGCTTCTCTGTCAGGGAGGGGTTTCTCCAGGCAAGAATACTGGAGCGTATTGGCCAATACTGGTTGCCATATCCGTCTAGAGCACTATATTTCTTGCTGCCCTAGCCACCAACTCCCCTGAGTGCCTGGTGCTGCCAGAACCCTTGCGACCCAAGCAGCTGCACCACCTCCACACCTGGCCTTCACAGGGGCAAACCCAAGTCCTCCAGGGCAGCCTCAGGAGCAAACCCCAGTGGACAACCCACATGCAAAGGTGGAAATAAAACCACAATTGAAACCCAGGGCAGTGTGGCTAAGGAAGAAGGCCCCAAACCTTCCCACCAGCTGTACAAGCTACAGATTAAATCCACACAATCAACTAGGCAAACTGTGTCTATGGGATATATAAAAGGTAAGCTCCCACAAGATAAAACACACTAGTTCTGATAGCTGTGGGCATTGGAGGCAAGAACACAAGAGTAGGACCAGATTAAAATCTGAGCTGTCCCCATAGCAGGTACAGAGATCAGTACAGTGTTGGAGGGCATCCTAGGCAGGTGAGGTGGACTGTGATTCCCAGAGAGGGAAAGGACTCTTAACAGCAGCGACTCAAGAAAAACGTTTATTATTCTTATGTTTTGACTTGTTCCCTAGATTCTTTTAGATTTAAAAAAAATTTTTTTCCCTTTTTCCCCCTCTCTGTTGTAGTTGTCAATTTTATTGGCACTATGAAATCTATTTAAGCTTTTGAGCTTTTTTTTCTCAGTCATGTTTTTTATTGTTGTTATAGATCTCTGCCTCCTCGTTGGGCTTTTGTATTTCTGGAGAGTTTTCCTTTTTTTATTCTTCCTTTTTTTTCTTCTCTTTTTATAATTTTAATTTTTAATTTTGTAGCCTATTATATTTTTCTACGTTTATTCTTTTGTTTGTCTTTCCTACTGTTTTTCCCCTTGCAGTTTATCTTTTTATATAAATCTTCTTCATCTACCTCTTTTTAACTTTCCATATCTTTTCTTTCTTTCTTTCCTTTCCTCTCAAGATATTTGTTAGTTTTGTTTTCATTGCTTTATTCCCCACTTGGCACCCTGCTTTAGTTTTGTTTTCCACTTTGTGCTTTAGTTAGTTTTGTTCTTAACTGGTAAATATAATTTTTTTTTCTTTTGTTTGCTGGGTCAATCTATTGTACTTTATTTTTCTTGGACTGTTTTGACTTTGCTCATGGGTGTATATGTATATGTATATGTGTATATTCCTTTAATTATTGTTTGCCTGATTTTGTAACTGCCATTTGTTTGGAGTTTATCTTTGGTTTCTTGTTTTTGGATATTTGTTTTAATCTCACTTAAGGCCACAACAAACCCCTTGTAGAATCTCTGTTCCTGACCAGAGATCAAGCGCTGAGCCTTTGGAGTGGGAGCACAGACTCCAAGACCCTGGACTACCAGAGAACTAACCCTAGGGAGTATCAAACAGTGAGAACTCACACAAAGGAAACCACCTGAATACAAGACCTGGCATCACCCAACCACCAGTAGCACCCTGGGCAGGCTGCCTCATCTAAACAGCAAACAAAACAAAAATACTAATCCAGTCATCAGCAGACAGGAGTACCACCTCACTCAGCCTTGCCCATCAGAGGAGAAACCAACAAAAACTCAGCACAAATCACACCCTATACAAAGCTTACACAAACCACTGGACCAACGTTAAGAAGAAAGAAACCAAAAGGAAGAAAGAGTTCAGACTTGAAGCCTGGGAAAAGGAGACCTCAAACATAAGTTAAAAAAACAGATAATGAAAAGGCAGATATATACTATACAAATGAAGGAACAAACTAGAAATACAGAAGTCCAAATAAGAGAAGAGGAAATTGGCAAACTGAAAAAGAATTCAGAATAATGATAGTAAAGATGATCAAAAACCTTGAAAACAAAATTGAGAAAATGCAAGAATCAATTAACAAAGACTTAGAAGAATTAAAGAATAAATATACAAAGACAGACAACACAATTAACTGAAGTTTAAAATACTCTAGAAGGAATCAGTAGCAGAATATCTGAAGCAGAAGAACGAATCAGTGAACTGGAAGATAAAATGGTGAAAATAACTTCTGAAGAGCAGAATAAAGTAAAAGAATGAAAAGAACTGAGGATAGTCTCAGAGACCTCTGGGACAATATCAAACACACCAACATTTTAATTATAGGGGTCCAGAAGAAGAAGAGAAAAAGAAAGGGTATGAGAAGATATTTGAAGAGATTATAGTTGAAATTTTCCCCAGCATGGAAAAGGAAATAGTCAATCAAGTCCAAGAGGCACAGAGAGTCCCATACAGGATAAACCCAAGGAGAAACACACTAAGACACATACTAATCAAACTAACAAAGATTAAACACAAAGAAAGAATATTAAAAGCAGCAAGGGAGAAGCAAAAAGTAACATAAAAGGGAAACCCCATACATTTAACAGCTAATCTTTCAGCAGAAACTCTGAAGACCAGAAGGGAATGGCAGGATATATTTAAAGTGAAAAATCTACAACCAAGATTACTGTACCCAGCAAGGATCTCACTCAAAATTGATGGAGAAATAAAAAGCTTTTCAGACAAGCAAAAGTTAAGAGAATTCAGTACCAAATGTTAAAAGGACTTATATAGTCAAGAAATACAAGAGAAGAAAAAAGATATACAAAATCAACTCCAAACAATTAAGAAAATGGCAATAGGAACATATATATCAATAATTACTTTAAGCGTAAATGGATTAAATGCTCCAACCATAAGACACAGACTGGCTTGAATGGATTAAAAAAACAAGACCCATATATATGTTGTCTACACGAAATCCACCCCAGACTTAAAGACACATATAGACTGAAAGTGAGAGGATGGAAAAATATATCCCATGTACATGGTAAGCAAAAGAAAGCTGAAGTAGCAATCCTCATTCATATCAGACAAAATAGACCTTAAACTAAAGATTACAAGAGATAAGGAAGGACACTACGTAATGATCAAGGGATCAATCCAAGAGGAAGCCATATAAAGCATCTGCCTGCAATGCGGGAGACCTGGGTTCAATCCCTGGGTCAGGAAGATCCTCTGGAGAAGGAAATGGCAACCCACTCCAGTATTCTTGCCTGGAAAATCCCATGGATGGAGCCTCGTAGGCTACAGTTCATGGGGTTGCAAAGAGTCGGACACGAATGAGCGACTTCACTTCACTTCATGCACCCAGGACAGGAGCAGCTCAGTACATGACAAACACTAACAGACATAAAAGGAGAAATTGACAGTAACACAATAATAGTAGGAGACTTTAACACCCCATTCACACTAATGGACAGATCATCAAAACAGAAAATTAATAAGGAAACGAATCTTAAATGATACATTTGATGGGATGGATCTCATTGATATCTTCAGGACATTCCATCCAAATGCAGAAGAATACGCCTTCTTCTCAAGTGCACGTGGAATATTCTCCAGGATAGACCACATGTTGGGTCACAAATCAAACCTCAGTAAATTTAAGAAAATTGAAATTGTATCAAGCATCTTCTCCAACCACAATGCTATAAGACTAGATACCAATTACAAGAAAAAAACTGTAAGAAACACAAACACATGGAGATTAAACAACATGTTTCTAAATAACAAACAGGTTACTGAAGAAATCAAAAGGGAAATAAAAAATTCTAGAAACAAATGACAATGAAAACACGACAACTCAAAATCTATGGGATGCAGCAAAAGCAGTCCAAAGAGGGAAGTTTAGAGCAATACAATCCTACCTCAAAAAAACAAGAAAAATATCAAACAGACAACCTAACTTTACACCTAAAACAACTGGAAAAAGAAGAACAAAAAACACCCCAAAATTAATAGAAGGAAAAAAATCATAAAGATCTGAGGAGAAATAAATGAAAAAGAAATGGAAGAAACAATAGTAAAGATGAATAAAACTAAAAGCTGGTTCTTTGAGAAGACAAACAAAATTGACAAACCTTTAGCCAGACTCATGAGAAAAAAAAAGAAAAGAATCAAATCAATAAAATTAGAAATGAAAAAGGAGAGGTTACAACAGACAATGCAGAAATACAAAGGATTATAAGAGACTATTATGAACTATTATATGGCAGTAAAATGGACAACCTGGAAAAAATGGACAGATTCTTAGAAAAGTTCAATCTTGCAAGACTGAACCAGGAGGAAATAGAAATTATGAACAACCCAATTACAAGCACTGAAATTGAAGCTGTGATCAAAAATCTCCCAAAAACAGAAGCCCGGGACCAGATGGCTTCACAAGAAAATTCTATCAAACATTTAGAGAAGCACTAATGCCTATCCTTCTAAAACTCTTTCAAAAAATGCAGAGGAAGGAACACTTCCAAACTCATTCTACGAGGTCACCATCACCCTGATACCAAAACCAGACAAAGACAACACAAAAAAGAAAACTCCAGGCCAATATCACTGATAAACATAGATGCAAAAATTCTCAACAAAATTTTAGCAAATAGAATTCAACAACATATCAAAAAGCTCATACATCATGATCAAGTTGGGTTTATTCCAGGAATACAAGGCTTCTTCAATATGTGCAAATATCAATATGATACACCATATTAACAAATTGAAAGATAAAAACCATATGATCATCTCAATAGATGCAGATAAAGCCTTTGACAAAATTCAGCACTCATTTATGATTAAAACCCTTCCAAAAATGGGGCATACAAGGATCCTACCTCAACATGGTAAAGGCCATATATTATAAGCCTATGACAAATATTCTCAGTGGTGACAAACTGAAAGCTTTCCCCCTAAGATCAGGAACAAGACAAGAGTGTCCACCTTCACCACTATTATTCAACATAGTTCTAGAAGTCCTAGCTCCAGATATCAGAGAAGAAAAAGAAATTAAAGGAATCCAGATTGGAAAAGAAGAAGTAAAGCTCTCACTGTTTGCAAATGACATGATACTGTACGTAGAAAACCCTAAAGATACTATCAGAAAGTTACTAGAGCTGATCAGTGAATTTAGCAAAGTCTCAGGATACAAAATCAATACACAGAAATCACTTGTATTTCTATATACTAACAATGACAAATCAGAAAGAAAAATTAAGGAATCAATCCCATACACCATTGCAACAAAAAGAATAAAATATCTAGGAATAAACTTACCTGAGGAGATGAACTGGACACAGAAAATTGTAAGACACTGATGAAAGAAATCAAAGATGATATAAACAGATGGAGAGATATTCCATGTTTCTGGGTAAGAAGAATCAATATTGTGAAAATGACTATACTACCAAATGCAATCTACAGATTTAATGTGATCCCTATCAAATTACCAATGGCATTTTTCACAGAACTAGCACAAAGTGAAAGTGAAAGTTGCTAAGTCATGTCTGACTCTTTGCAACCCCATGGACTATACAGTCATGGAATTCTCTAGGCCAGAATACTGGAGTGGGTTGCCATGCCCTTCTCCAGGGGATCTTCCCAACCCAGGGATCGAACCCAGGTCTCCTGCATTGCAGGCAGATTCTATACCAGCTGAGCCACAGGGAAAGTCCTGAAGTAGCACAAAAAATTTCACAATTCATATGGAAACACAGAAGACCCTGAAAAGCCAAAGCAGTCTTGAGAAAGAAGAATGGAGCTGAAGGAATCAACCTTCTGACTTCAGATTACACTACAAAGCTACAGTCATCAAGAAAGTATTGTACTGGCCCAAAAACAGAAATATAGACCAAGGGAGCAAGATAGAAAGCCAAGAAATAAACCCATGCACCTATGGGTACCTTAGTTTTGACAAGAGGCAAGAATATACAATGGGGCAAAGACAGCTTCTTCAATAAATGGTGCTGGGAAAACTGGACAGCTACATGTAAAAGAATGAAATTAGAGGCGTTCCTTACACTATACACAAAGATAAACTCAAAATGGATTAAAGACCTAAATTAAGACCAGAAACTATAAACCTCTTAGAGGAAAACATAGGCAGAACACTGATGTCATAAAGCAAGATCCCCTATGACCCACCTCCTAGAATAATAGAAATAAAAGCAAAAGTAAACAAGTGAGACCTGATTAAACTTAAAACCTTTTGCACAGCAAAGGAAACTATAAGCAAGGTGAAAACACAACCCTCAGAATGGGGGAAAATAATAGCATGAAACAACTGACAAAGGGTTAATTTCCAAAATATACAAGCAGCTCATACAACTCCATGCCAGAAAAACAACCAACCCAATCAAAAAGTGAGGAAAAGACCTAAACAGACTCCTCCAGAGAAGACATACAGATGGCTAACAAACACATGAAAAGATGCTCAACATAGCTCATTATTAGAGAAATGCAAATCAAAACCACAATGAGATATCACTTCACACCAGTCAGAATGGCCATCATCAAAAAGTCTACAAACAATAAATGTTGCAGATAGTGTGGAGAAAAGGGAACACTCTTGCACTGTTGGTGGGAATGTAAATTGATACAGCCACTGTGGAAGATGGTATGGAGATTCCTTTAAAAACTAGGAATAAAAGCACCATATGACCCAGCAATCCCACTCCTAGGCCTATGGCCTGAGGAAACCAAAATTGAAAAAGACACACGTATCCCGTTGTTCATTGTAGCACTATTTACGATAGGTAGGACATGGAAGCAACCTAATGTCCATCGACAGATGGTACATATACACAATGGAATATTACTCAGCCATAAAAAGGAACACATTCATTTGAGTCAGTTCTGATGAGGAGGATGGACCTAGAATCTATTATACAGAGTGAAGTGAGTCACAAAGAGAAAGATAAATATCATATTCTAATGCACATATAGGGAATCTAGAAGAATGGTACTGGAAAAACTTATTGACAGGGCAGCAATGGAGAAACAGACATAGAGAACAGACTTATGGACATGGGGAGAGGGAGAGATATAAGGAAAGAGTAACATGGAAACTTACATTACCATATGTAAAATAGAGAGCCAATGGGAATTTGCTGTATGGCTAAGGAAACTTATACAGAGGCTCTCTATCAATCTAGAGGGTTGGGATGGGGAGTGAGATGGTAGGAAAGTTCAAAAGGGAGGGGATATATGTATACCTATGGCTGATTATTGTTGAGGTTTGGCAGAAAACAAAATTCTTTAAAGCAATTATCCTACAATAAAAGAAAAAGAAAAAAAAGAAGCTGTGGAATGAATTTTAGGTGAGAGACTGAGAGAATATTCAGTCAGTTGTCTAAATGTTTCCAAGGCTCATCTGAGTGGATATAGTATCCAATCTGTTTAAAATTAGCCTTTTTTTTTTTTCTTTTCTTCCTCAGGTAGTTGCTTCTGGGGATCCCTGAGTCCCTTGAGAGCCCTCATAGGGACCAGAGGCTTAAAATTCTACTGACTATAGGGAATTGAGGGCCTAGACAGGAAAGAGAAGTTCTAGCAGGGCTAGGTAGAAGAGTGAAGGAGGCATTGTTTGAAGGTGGATTTATCAAAAGATTCAAAGAATGAAGGGAAAGGGAAAGTGGTGAAAGGAAGAGAAGTGATGGAAAGGGAGAAGTCTTAGATGAGTCAGTTCAGAGAGATCCTTAGTTTCAAATTATCCTTCATAATACCATGCCAAGAAAGGAAGTGGACAGTTAGTCCAATAATGGTGGAGCATGTAGTTAGCAAGTAGTTTCAGTCAACTGGGGAGTTCTGTGGGGGAAGCAGGAATCAAACAGAGAGAACAAAGAGACTTCAGAAGGAGCTCGGAAACAAATTTCCAGCCCAGGAGTCAGAGAATAAATCACCATTTGAAACGAAGAGCCAGGAAGAACTTCCAGCCCAAGGGTCTGATGATGAATCTGATCACATCTAAGTTGTAGCCCCATAAGTGTTAAAGAAAAAGTTGTCCTACACCTGTTAAAACAGTAAGAAAGACTTTATTCAGGACTGTTTTGATAGTTGATCAAGACTGTGGCAGTAGAGGAGAGAGACTGGGCTCAACTCTAAATGCAGTAAGAATGAGTAGAGATTTATAGCTAAGGAGGGGGTGGGAGGTGGAGGGGATGAGTCCCTGGGTAGAAAATTAATGAGGAGGCATCAAGAGTTAGGGGATTGTTGTTAAATTGACTTAACAGGTTTCTTGCTAAAGGCAGGCTATGGTGATCCATTATCACAGGTGGGAAATTCTCTCTACACTGACTTAACAGGATTCTTGATACATTTAAGCTATACAGCAAAGCTGGAGGCCATAGTTGACAATGAGTCCAGAAGAGATTCCAAGGAGTCTAAAATTTGGTCAAGGAGCATGTCTGTGCTGTTTTGTTACAGCAGCCCAGATGGATTAATCCAGGTGGGTCTAACTGACCTTGTTACTAAAACACTTGACTTAAGGACAAATTCCAGTTCCCTGCCGCCACGCAGAATCCAGAAGCAGTCCCCCAAATTGCAGATTTCCAACTTTAAAGACTGGAAGATTCAGCCTCCCCCAGTTCCCTGATAGTAAATTCTCCTGCTGCTGTAATTATACTAAGATTCTTTGACTTCTATTTTCACCAGGCTTTATGTGTTCACCTTGTGTCACACTTTTCTGCTTTCTAAACTTGTCCTTCAACAGTTTTCTTCACTTTTGTCCTTGTAGAACAGGACAGACTTGACAGGAGAAGTGAGAATGGGAAACTTGCTATTGAAAATAATTTATTGATCTCTCCATTCTGTCTACCTTTTAAGTATTTATAAAAACACATTATATCTTAGTCTCTGATTAAGTAAACCTGAGTAACAAATGGATTGAAAATCTTAATGTTTTCACTCTGAAAAATTACTGCTTTATGAAAACTTCATCTGTAGCAGACAGACAGTGGAGAGAGTGATTATTCATATTGCAGACTAATCTTCCCGTTTTCAGAATATTTTACAGAAAGCTACTCCTTGCCCCCAACCATATCCCGACATTTCCTTTCTTTCTTCACTGCCAAATACTTTCCCATTTTTGCAGGTCTTATAATCTGTTAATACAAACATTTGAGATTTACAGTTTTTATGCCCAAGAATGACATTATGTCTGACATTTCATTTAGTTTTTAAGACTTCAAAGCCTTAATCTCAGAATAGCAAGCAGCTTCTTCTAGAAGGCTAACACCGACAGTTGGTTGTGTCTCTCTGAGTGACACTTTTGCATTTAGCAGAACAGAAAATCATAGTGGGTTAGTGCTGTCTACCCTGAGAGTGGAATGGGGAATGATGACAGGGGGGTGCCACATATTTTTCTAACCTTATTTAGCCCAAAGGGAAGGGAAGATGACTTTTCTCAAACACCATGGTGGAAACAGTCTGTGATAGGAACCAATAATAGAAGACAGTTTGGATTGAGAAAGCTTTTTAGTGCCTCTGAAATCTCACTATCCCTACTCCTCAGCTTCTCATTATGTACCCTGGTGGATTTGCCTTCTTCTGGTTGGTCACCTTTTGATGATGCTCCTCTTAGTATTTACAATCCATGATGGAATGAATACTAGAATATCTTACATACGATGGAATACAAATCTGTCCAAGGTGACACTTCTTAAATTGATCTTTTTAATACTGTGTTTACTTATTTTTGGCTGTGCTGGATCTTTGTTGCCGCACGTGGGCTTTCTCTAGTTGTGGTGAGTGGGGGCTGCTCTCTTGATTCAGTGTGTGTGGCTTTTACAGTGGAGCACAGGCTTTAGGGCTTGCAAGCATCAGTAGTTGTGGTGCATGGGCTTAGCTGCCCTATGGCATGTGGAATCTTCCCGGACCAGCTAGCAAACCCATGTCCCCTGCATTGGCAGGCAGATTCTTAACCAATGGACCATCAGGGAAGTCTGAAATGTGATGTTTTTATTGAGCCATTTTAATACAGTTAACCCAAATATGTCTTCAGGGTTATGTATTTCTCTCAAATTTTGTAGGGAAGGAGAAAGAATAAGCAGAAATCAAGACCAGAGGGTGGACTCAACATGTGTGTTTGAACATCCTAAACTACTATGATCCTGCTCAGGCTGGTGGTGGGTGACATGGTTGAAGTGGAAGAAAACAGGGCAAGTCAGAAGACCACAATAAACGCCAACTTTCATGAAAAAACTGAGAGAGGATGGGTTTAACAGTTTGGGCAAAATGAAGCTTGTGCTTCGTTTTGCTATACTATCTCTGATTACTGATACTGAGCTTCGGGATATATAAAATGAAGTCCACACCTGATGGCTCAAATGGTAAAGAACCTGCCTGCAGTGTGGGAGACCTGGGTTCAGTCCCTGGGTTGGGAAGATCCCTGGAGAAGGAAATGACAACCCACTCCAGTTTTCTTGCCTGGAGAATTCCATGGACTGAGGAGCCTGGTGGGCTACGGTCCATGGGGTCACAAAGAGTCAAACAAGAATGAGAAACTCTTTCACTTTCTGTACTACATCAATCTTCTCTAATATCTTTGCTTATCCTGTAGTTATTAATTTAACTTATGAAAATGATGTTTATATGACATGAGTTTTCCTAAAATCTGGCATGACTTTTTTTTTATTTGGAGGCCACGTGAGTGCTTAGAGTCTTTAGGTAACAGAGCTGCAAAATACAGAGCCTGAGTTCTTCAGCAGGTTTCTGCCAAGTGTAAAGATGGAAGAGGGATGGAGGAAGAAGAGCTCTAGTTTGGCTTAAAAAGACCCCAGGAATAAAAACCTCAGTTAGATTCTTTGCAAGCTGCTTTTGAATTAAAGTTCAGATTTGAGAATTTAACTGGGTTAGAGGAACTCTAGAGGACCTCAGGGTTTCTGGGGTATCTCAGAACCCCAGAAAGCTACTCATCTTCAGAAGACTCAAATCAGGATAAGCTTGGAAGTTTACCAACCAAATATGGAGAATGCTGCCTATAGAAATCAACCCTAAAATAGCTTTTCACTCTTAAGGCAACCTCATTCTCCTCAAGGTCTAATGTAGGAGCAAGTCAAGCAGTTATTAAATATCCAGTTTACTGTTTGAGCAACAGATCAGAGTGCATGTTAGTTTCATGAGCATAGGAAATCCTTTCAGTCATAGTGTGGATTTGTGATGTCTGTTCATTTTACATTCTTTGAGTAGGAACGACTGCAGAAGGAAACTCAACGCAAATTACAATGGCTTCCAAGACAGCAGTGATGCTTAAGAAATGTCATGTTTCTTGACACACGGGCTTTTTGAACTGTGCATCAGAGTATTTGTGTAAAATACTACTGTGAGAGTCCTTTCTGCAAAGCTGTCTATAAACATTTTCACTTCCTTGTAAATAATTATCATAGGATAAAAGGACCAACTAGAAAGTATGAGTTCTATGCCCAGAGTTCTTGTGCCTCATCTAAATTTGCTTTATAAAATCTCTCTGGAAAATTGAGGAATGTTAATTTAATGGCCTGGGTGGGTTCTTGCATTGTAAGTCTACAAAGCAGTATGTTGAGAAAGCTTAGTGCTCGGAATCACCCAATGTACTTTATACATTTATTTAGAGAAGAATAGTTTAGTTTTAATTATTTATGATAATAGCTCTCAATACACCAGTAAATGTCCTTGGGTGCATATTTTGTAAAAGTAATGAAGTCTTTGTAACGTGAGCTTTCTCTGCAGCTATAAGCTGCCTTCTCTTTGCTAGCAGACCAGGGCAGAAGAGTGTGTCTGCGTTTTTGCATAAGACTGTATATAAATTACCAGGCTGGAGGTGTTTAGCAAGATGCTACTGAACCTGATCAAGGACTTCTAAGAACTATTCCTGGGTATACTCACTATCCCACCCCACAACCACCCTCCCTCTCAATCATAACATTAGCAACTTGATCAAAGAAAACATCACCATGAGGGGATGAGTTACCTATTAGATCAGTGTTGTTATGGTGTTTCAGTGTTTTTCTTGTTGTTCTTCCTTTCTTGCTACAATCTTATGGTACTACAATAAAACACATAGAAAGAAGCAATGTAAATCTACTATATTTCCTTCTGGCCTGAGTTATATATACTGTGGTCTATGGATAAGTCTTATTATGTCAAAGAACTTTCTTTCTTCTTTGGTTTCTTTCTTCTGTTTCTCTCTACCTAGCTCCTCTGCCTAGGATTAGCTTTTTTTTTTTCCCCCCTTCACTTGTGGGGAATTTATCCACCAAAACCATGGGAGTGTCCACAGAGCAGTCAGCAAGTATGTGTCATTCATTTAGCTGACAGTTTAAAGGGCTAAGACCACCAAAGTTACAGGTTCTGTTTTATACCTTTTGAGTAGCCTCCCTAGTGCCTAGTTAGGGTTCCAACATACTTTGATGATGAGAATGATCTATACTCAGACTAGAGTCAGTGGGGCAAACCCCCAGCACATTTTGATTTAACTTTTACAGCTTTGCTATTTGCAAGTGACCTGAAAAGTGCTGGTGTATTGTTATCTGTAATTAGGAATCCCATTTCCTACAGATTTTGTGAGAGTTAGATGAGATGCCTTTAAAGTACTTTGCAGAAAAGAATCCGCCAAGCTTGAAAGCTAGTGGGTGAGATTCACTTGGCTAGTAAACAAATCTAGTTGTGTCTTCATTACAGAATGTTGGAGATCTGGATACTCAAGATGTCTTTAGACATAGCTATTAAAATTTTACTGTAAAAAAAATTACTGTAAGAATATTATTCTGTTTAGTCCTACCATCAGTCCATAGGCTCCCAGACGGAGACTGATTATTAAGAAAGCTGTATGTCAGTGCCTCATACTCAAATGAAATTGCACACAAATCATTGTCATTTGGACAGGAATACAGTTCTAGTAATGTCAAAAGTATCCTGCAAATTAAATATGGCTTTTTTGTGACTGAAAGAGACTGACCAGTTCTGCTTAAAGTTCTGTCTTCAGGAAAAGAGCCTCCTGGACATCTGATTTGAAATAAATGAGTCACTAGTGAATTAGAAGCAATGGCAGAGACCAGATAACCTGGCCATGGGCAAGGGGCTTCCTCTTGAGAGGCAAATGTAGTACATGATCCATGAGGCAGTAATGCCAAACAAGACATGAGGGAAGCATGGATTGATCAGGCAACCCGGATGGGCACAGATGAGGAGTGATTTCTAAAACTAATGGCAATGCCACCTGCCCATCAAGGATGGCATGCTAGCTCATGGGTGCAGCAAAAGGATAATGACAGATGCTTTAATGAACACCTTTATTCACAAAGCTTTCTCTTTAAATGAAAGGGGTCTGCTGCAGTTATGTTCTGCCGTGTTACAAACGGCTCCAAAATTATTGGTTTAAACCACACCATTTTATTTATTTGCTTACTGTTTATGTTTGAATCCATTAGTTCACAATGAGATTCTTCCCCTCCCCACCCACAAATACAGACTCTCAATTTTATTGATCACCTTTAGAGGAAGCTAGAACCAGCTAGCTAATTTAAAATGTGATTAATGAACAGAATTAAGAACTTATCCTATCTTTCCCATATTATCTGCATTTCAGTGTAACTCAGTATTTGATGGGGAAATGTTTTTTCTACAAAAAACAATCCCAGCTAATAAAGAAGGAAAAAGAAAAATATATCATCATATGTATCCTCTAATTAACTGATTCTAGGGTAGTGACCATCAATATCTGGTAATGTCATAATTAAACATTATATACCTCCTGATACATGTGTGCAGCTCCATCCACGAAGCTATCTTGCCAACAAACACCACACATATAAATAAACAAAGCCCTGAATCTGCTCCAGACTTTAGATCTAACTATAATTTCACAGGAAACATAAGAGACAGTGGAATATATTTTCTTAAAAAACATTAAAGGATGCAGTCAGCAAAACATAGACTGTGGGAAACTTAGGATTTAAAAAAAAGTTTCTTCACTTAAAAACAAATTACAAGATTTCTCAGCGGCTCAGCGGGCGAGAGGGGCAGGTGGGGCAGGCAGGGCAGCTGCCGGTGCCGTGGCCCAAGAACGGGGCCATGGAGAAGCTGCTGTGGGTCCTGAGCGTCCAGGACAAGGAGCAGGGCCTGACCATGCAGGTCCTTGATGCCTTATCCCTTAGTTTCAACACCAGGCTGAAGTGGTTTGAGATATGCATTGTCAGCGGCATCTTCTCCATCCTTGGAACTGGATTGCTGTGGCTCCCTGGAGGCATAAAGCTTTTTGAAGTGTTTTATACCTTTGGTTATACTGCTGCCTTAGCCAGTACATGCTTTTTAATGGGACCCATGAAACAACAGAAGAAAACGTTTGAAACAAAGAGATTGCTTTCAATGATTATTATACTTTTGTGTTTGGTGCTTACACTGTGCGCTGCTTTTTGATGGCATAAGAAGGGGCTGGCTATATTATTCTGCATATTGCGGTTCCTGTTGATGACCTGGCATAGTCTGCCATACATCCCATATGCAAAGGCTGCAGTAATTAAGTGCTGTTCTTCTCTCCTGAACTGAAGGCTCTTTGGTAAGAAGGAAACTCTGAAAAGACCATTTGAAAGCTGATGTTCTGGGTTGGTTTTTTTTTTTTTTTTTTGATGTTCTCTTTTTGGTGAAGTGCACTTTTCCTGACCCAGTATTCACTCCAGAACAACTGCACTGACCATCTAAGACCATTTTGTATACTGATAAAAACTACATGCTGATTAAACTGTTAAATCCTTCTGACGAGTAAATTCATTATGTGTCATTAATCTACTCTTCCAGAGACTAGGAGATTTTAATCATTGCCAATTGTAAATGATTTTTAGCCAGTTTTAAAATCTTTTCTAAACAACGTTTGGGATGTGAATATTTAAGGATAAGCCTATGCTGCAAGATATATTCAGCCTTTTTGGTGGTTTTTAAGTGTCTACATTTTTAAAACACCTTTCTAAAATAAAAACTTTAAATGTGAAAGTTTTTGCTTTAAGCTAAAGATTGCTTTATTATATGTAATAAAAAATAATATATAAATCTTCATAATTTTGAAATAAACTCACACTTGGGAAAAACAAAGAGCAAATTACAAGATAAAAACAGAGAGAAAGAAGGGCAACAGAGAGAAAGGAGAGAGAGACTTAAACACTTACTGAAGAATTGCAATGTATGGACCTTATTTAGATACTGACCCAAACAACTGCTGCTGCTGCTGCTGCTAAGTCGCTTCAGTCATGTCCGACTCTGCGACCCCGTGGACTGGAGCCTACCAGGCTCCTCTGTCCATGGGATTTTCCAGGCAAGAGTACTGAAAACTGCCAAAAAAAGGAAAAAGGAAGATAAATGAAGGCCATGGATGAAGAGTGAACACTGACTGGATATATACATATCCTATATATATATATATATATATATGTATGTACATTTGAGAATATAAAAGGATTATTTTTAATGTTTTTAGGTGTGGTACTACCATTGTGATTATATATATATTTTTAAAAGAGTCCTTATCTTTTAGAGATACATAGTAACATATGTGTAGATAAATTGATGTATTATCTAGGATTTCTTCAAAATAATCAAAAGTGGAGCAAAATTGGCAGTTTATTTATACCTGATGAAGCTAGGCGATAGGTACACTGGGAAATTTATACTATTCACTCTATTTGTATGTGTTTGAAAAATCCCATAGTATTTTTCTTTATTAATGGAAATCACTAAAAGAAATGAAACATCATAACTTCCAAACCAGTATAGGGTGATGGGAGGACAAGAGAACCAGGAGAAAAATAGCCCAGAAAACCTTACCCATCTAATAGAGGTAGGAAAGAAGGAAAACAAAAACAAAAACAGTTGCCCAAACAGTAGCATCCCAGTAAATGAAAGTTCTCTAGTAATCCTTACTTAGCCATGCTTAGACTCCAGAAATCTCACCTCCGAAGTGAGAGTGCTTTTTTGAGCTAGGACACTGGGTTCTAATCCTGATCCTCCCTGTTATAGCCATGATGCTCTCTGGGCTAAACTGTGCAGGATCCTCAGGCTGTATAAGAACCCAGACATCCTTTGGCCATTGGCAGCTTTGTGACAGCTGGCTGGGACTAGAGATTCAGTTTGTGCCACAAAGCTAGCAAAGCCAACTGGGTCACCTGAGGAAGTAATCTGAGCTCTAACCTGGTGAGCTAACTTTCAGCCTGTCCCCTGCTGCTGTGGCTCTTCAGGCAGAGCCTAAAGCTCTGCGACCTAACAGCCAGTCAGTCCCAAGACACTATTCCAAGAGCATCATCTCTTACAGACTTTTAAAATATGATTTGGCAAGATTCTAGTAAGGGTGATTTGCAGCCTATTTGAATGAAAATATATGTCAAAAAACGGGGCAATGGGATGGAGGTGTGAATACCACAAAGACCGCTGCTGGTCGGGCATGGGGATTTTGAAACGGAAGAAAGCCTTTCTTCATTCAAATGTGAATTTAAGCTCTTTTCTTCTTTCCAGGTTCATCCTTTCAGGTGTTTTCTGCGTATTTTCCCACCTGTTTTCTGATTTTTTTTTCTTTCGGTTTCTCCTTTCAGAGGAGAATGGTGCTTATTGTCATCTCCTAAGCACTCTGTGCTCCCAGTATTTCCCCCTGGATATGCAGTTTTCATATGGCATTTCCATCTCCATTCCTGTTCCCATTTCCTTTTGTCAAAACTTGCCTCGTTTTTACAAAATAAAAAATTCTTTTCTTTTTCCTCTGAATCTCTGTACTTTATTCTCTCTGAAACTCTATGGCTTATTCTGTTCTTGCTCTTGTCCCCTCTGGTGCATAAGACATCCATGAAAAGATTAAGTAGCAAAAAGCTCTCTGAGTAAGGTCAGGATGTGTTGTGATGTGGAAAAGCTTCTGTAGTTGCTGTGCTTTATTGGTTGAGGTTGTTGTCCTTTTTATCCCCCTGGGCATTCACTAGGTATAATGTCTGGATTCTGTCTTCATTTAGCTCATAAACTCTCTTAGGGCTCTAAAAGTCAGATTGCCTTTTCCTTTGTATTTCACTTCTCAATTTGATTATCACCCTACATGGCATCTGGTTCATGATGAGAAGAAAAGATTCAGAGAAAGAAACCAAATGAGAGAGAGAGAAAAAAAAGAGACCTATGTTACCTTACCAAAATTGACCTTGAACATTGATGAAGTCATAGCTAACTCTTTCTATAGGAAATTGAGGTGCACCAGCATAGGCACTGAATAATACTGTATACTTTGATGACGATGGGGGATCTAGAGCTATTTTAAAAAGGGAAAACTGTATGAAAGAAAGTAAAGAAAAATAAATTGTAGGAAAAAAGAAAGGTAAAAGAATTCCCAGGTAATCGACCCACAAATTACTTATTTCAGCAGAAATAATAAACCTACTACATCAACACAGTTCTAATACTTTATGTATATTTACTCATAATCTTCTCCACAAACCACAATTAGCCCAACTCTGCAGATGAGAAAACTGAGGCCCAAAGAGGACAAGTCTCTTATCACGGTTACATAGCTGGTAAGCAGTAGCTCTGGGGTTTGATCCCAAGCAGCCTGGTTACACTGTCCATATAACTAACTGCAATAGCATTTTGATTTTTTAATAGAATTTGTACTTGCCTTCATTTATAAAGAATTAAATGAAGTGTATTTCTCTAATATTTCAGTAGAGAATTAGTCTCAGGGTATGGGCAACCTAAAACTTTTTGTGTGGACATGATCATATTCCAGATCTTTGCTCATATTCATGATTCCACACAAGTTATAACGAAGAGTGCTTAAAAATCCAGCACAAAATTTTCAGTGGTAGCAGTAAGGAACATAAGACAATTGTTAAATGATAGTTACCAGAGAAGAACATTTTATGTGAAAAGTTCTAAGTAAAACCATAACATAGAATATAACTCAGAATTTCAAAACAGAAGATAATCTGTTACGATTAAAATCTAAAGGATCAGAATGTATATATTTGATGAACGTATGTGATTTTCAAAATCAATATGCAAATTTTAATTTAGGGGAATTTTAACACAGATATATACAGCTATGACATGGATGTGGTATTTATAAATATATCATAGGTAAATTGTCAAGGTAATGTAAATCTACCACCATTGCTGGTGGTAGAAAAGATATGATCAGTGGCTCTGTTGTGTCTGACTCTTTGAGACCCTGTGGACTGCAGCATACCAGGCTTCCCTATCCTTCACAGTCTCCCAGAGTTGGCTCAAGCTCATGTTCATTGAATTGGTGACATCATCCAACCATTTTATCTTCTGTTGTCCCCTTCTCCTCCTGCCTTCAATTTTTTCCAGCATCAAGGTCTGTTCCAATGAGTTGGCTCTTTGCATCCGATGGCCAAAGTGTTGGAGCGTCAGCATCAGTCCCTCCAATAAATATCCAGGGTTGATTTCCTTTAGGATTGATTGGTTTGATCTCCTTGTTGTCCAAGGAACTGTCAAGATTCTTCCCCAACATCACAGTTTAAAAGCATCAGTTCTTTGGCTCTCAGCCTTCTTTATGGTCCAAATCTCATATATGTACATGACTACTGGAAAACCATAGCTTTGACTTTATGGACCACTGTTGGCAAAGTGATGTCTCAGCTTTTTAATAATACTGTGTAGGTTTTTCATAGCTTTTCTTTCAAGGACCAAGTGACTTTTAATTTCATGGCTGCAGTCACTATCCATAGTCATTCTGGAGCCCAAGAAAATAAAGTCTGTTACTGTTTCCATTATTTCCGCATCTGTTTGCCATGAAGGAAAGGAACCAGATGCCATGATCTTCATTTTTTTTGAATGTTGAGTTTTAAGCTAGCATTTTCACTCTTCTCCTTTACGTTCATCAAGAGGCTCTTTAGTTCTTCCCTTTCTGTCATAAGGGTGGTGTCATCTGCATATCTGAGGTTATTGATATTTCTCCTGGCAATCTTGATTCTAGCTTGAACCTCATCCAGCCCAGCATTTCACATGATGTACTCTGCATATAAGTTAAATAAGCAGGGTGACAATATATAGGATTGACGCACTCCTTTACCAATTTATAACCAGTCTATTATTCCATGTCCGGTTCTAACTTTTGCTTCTTGACCTGCATACAGGTTTAGGCAGGTAAGGTAGTCTGGTATTCCCATCTCTTGAAGAATTTTCCACAGTTTGTTGTGATCCACACAGTCAAAGGCTTTAGTGTAGTCAGTGTAGCAGTAGTAGATATTTTTCTGGAATTCTCTTGCTTTTTCTATGATCCAATAAATGTTGGCAGTTTTATCTCTGGTTCCTCTGCCTTTTCTAAGTCCAGCTTGTACATCTGGAAGTTCTCAGTTCATGTACTGTTGAAGCCTAGCTTGGAGAATTTTGAGCATTGCTTTACTAGTGTGTGAGATGAGTGCAGTGTTTGAATGTTCTTTGGCATTGCCTTTCTTTGGAATGAAAAGTGACCTTTTCCAGTCCTGTGGTCACTGCTGAGTTTTCTAAATTTGCTGACATATATTGAGTACTGCACTTTCATAGCATCATCTTTTAGGATTTGAAATAGCTCAACTGGAATTCCATCACTTCCACTAGCTTGTTTGTAATTCTTCCTAAGGCTTACTTGACTTCACGCTTCAGGATATCTGGCTCTAGGTGAGTGATCACACCATTGTGGTTATCTGGGTCATTAAGACCTCTTTTGTATACTTCTGTATATTCTTGCCACCTCTTCTTAATATCTTCTACTTCTGTTGGGTCCATATAATTTCTGTCCTTTATTGTGCCTGTTTATCCTTGCATGAAATGTTCCCTTGGTATCTCTAATTTTCTTGAAGAGATCTCTAGTCTTTCCCATTCTATTGTTATCCTCTATTTCTTTGCATTGTTCACTTAAGGCTTTCTTATCTCTCCTTGCTTTTCTTCGGAACTGCACTCAAATAGGTATATCTTTCCTTTTCTGCTTTGCCTGTCGTTTCTCTTCTTTTTTATTTGTAAGTCATCCTAAGGCAACTGTTTTGCCTTTTTACCTTTCTTTTTCTTGTGGATGGTTTTGATCACCACCTCCTGTATAATGTTACGAACCTCTGTCCATAGTTCTTCTGGCACTCTATCAAATCTAATCCCTTGAATCTATTTGTCACTTCCACTATATAATCATAAGGGGTTTGATTTAGGTCATACTTGAGTGATCTAGTGGTTTTCCCTACTTTCTTCAAGTCTGAATTTGCAATAAGGAGTTCATGATATGAGCCACAGTCAGCTCCTGGTCTTGTTTTTGCTGACTGTATAGATCTTCACCATCTTCAGCTGCAAAGAATATAAGCAATCTGATTTTGGTATTGAGCATCTGGTGATGTCCATATGTAGAGTTATCTCTTATGTTGTTGGATAGGGTGTTTGCTATGACTAGTGTGTTCTCTTGGCCAAACTCTGTTTGCCTTTGCCCTGCTTATTTTGTACGCCAAGGCCAAGCTTGCCTGTTATTTCAAGTATCTCTCGACTTTCTACTTTTGCATTTCAGTCCCCTGTGATGAAAACGACATCTTTTTTGGTGTTAGTTCTAGAAGGCCTTATAGGTCTTCATAGAACCATTCAGCTTAAGCTTCTTTGGCATTAGTAGTTGGAGCATAGACTTGAATTACTGTGATATTAAATGGTTTGCCTTGGAAATGAACTAAGATCATTCTGTCATTTTTGAGATTGCACCTAAGTACTACATTTCAGCCTCTTTTGTTGACTCTGATGGCTACTCCGTTTCTTCTAAGGAATTCTTGCCCACACACATTCTAGGATGTTTGCATGGTAAGTCACTTAAACCATGTCTGACTCTTTGCAACCCCATGGACTGTAGCCTGCCAAGCTCCTCTGTCCACAGGATTCTCCAGGCAAGAATACTGGACTGGGTTGCCATGCCCTCCTACAGGGCATCTTCCTGAACCAGGGATTTAACTGGGGTGTCTTAAGTCTCCTGCATTGGCAGATGGGTTCTTTACCACTAGAGCTACCTGGGGATATAATGGTCATCTGAATTAAATTCTCCCATTTCCGTCCATTTTAGTTCACTGATTCCTAAAATGTTGATATTCATTCTTGGCCATCTTCTGTCTGACCACTTCTTATTTACCTTGATTCGTGGACTTAACATTCCAGGTTCTATGCAATATTGTTCTTTACAGCATCAAACTTTACTTTTACCACCAGACACATCCACAGCTGAGTGTTGTTTCTGCTTTAGCTAGGCTTCTTTCTGGAGCTGTTTCTCCACTTTTTCTCTAGTTGCATATTGGACACCTATGACCTGGGGGTTCATCTTTTTGCTTTTTCATATTGTTCATGGGTTTCTCAAGGCAAGAATGCTGAAGTGGTTTGCCATTCCCTTCTCCAGTAGTACAAAGGATAAAACTATATAAATCAATTTAGGAATTATCTGCCACTCAGAGAAAGAATTACCTGCAAAATACAATATTTGGACTATGAGCTAGAAAAACGCTGTTGAGCCTTACTGTTAGCTCTTACTCCTGTGAGGCTGTAGAAATCTGTCTCTCTTGTGTTGTTTATAGTGCATTATCTGTAACCTTTTAATGGTTGTCAGTGAACTTGCTGGGATAGCTGAGTAATTTTCGGTTCTTATACTATACAGATCAATACTCTATCATTAACTTAGGACGTAGATTTCAACTGACTGAGAGGAGAAACAAACTGACCAAGGTGTTTTTCCAATATCCTAGTGGCAGGTGGTATAGGAGAGTAAACTGAGATTGTAGCTTGTGGGTAAATATCTTTCAGACTCTAAAATTCAAAAGATCACCAGGACATCAAGGATGACTTAGACCTACCTCTTCAATATCTTGTTCCTCGTTCCACCCTGTTAATATTGGTGGATATTCTGTGTGGCTTATAGGCGTTGATACCACACTTGGAACTTCTGCCATGGTCTCTTCCTTTTTTTCTTACTAATGTAAGACTGAACTAGTGGTTGAATTAGTGGAACAAAATTCTTTTGATGCATATGTACAGATGTGTATGCACGCATGCCTGCTGTTCCTATTCCATATTATAAATAATCATAAAATTTTTTTCTGATCCATCGACTTTTTAACTGGAAAAATTTTAAATAGGTAATTTGCTTAGTTCAATTAAAAGTATATAAAAGAGTACACAGTAAGAAGTCTTTCTCCCCTCTCTGTTCTCATTCCAACCAATCCACTTCCACTCCTGCAAACAGCCAATGCTATTAGATTTTTGGTGTCCTTCCAGAGATATTTTATGTATATACAAGAAAAATTATATAAATACACATTTTTTCTTCCCTTTTTCATGGGGTTTTAGCTTACTTTAGAGATATTGTATATACGGAAAAATATATAAATACACTTTTTCTTCCTCTGTGCTATCTGGTTTACACATTATTTAGCTTACTTTTTTCGGGCAACAATAAATCTTGCTGTCTTCTGATACTTTCTCTGCCCTGGCTCTCTCTCCTGTCTTTGCCCACGCTTCTATTTGTCACTCCTAATCTGCATTCACTCTCCACTTTTGTGTGCTAGAAACACATTAGTCCATTCACTGATTAGTTGACTTCTCATGCTTAAGATTCTTGTGACTTTTTGTGCTAAAGATTGTACGTTTATGCACTCAATGTTGTCTGCTTAAATGTAAACCCCCAAAGGATGTAGTCTAGACTAGAATAATTGGTGTAGACTAGAATAATTATGAGTTGAATGAATATCTTCTCCTAACTTTGACTTCTGACTTAGTGTTTTAAAACCAGGTCTACCTACTTTTACTACAGTGCTAGCTTGTTAATAGACAACATGGATTGGCCAGATTTTGATAGAAGATATATAGAATCATTCTTTTAGTAAGACAGTATGATAGGAAAATAGATATGAAGTAATTATAAACCTTTCAGTTCTTTTAAATTGTCTCTATAAATTTCAAATTTGATCTGTTATAACCTTAAACTACCAAATTTTAACTTTTTTTAAACTACCAAATTTTTAAAAAGGACTTGAAATATTTTTGATAATCATACCTAAAACATATGAAAATGACATGTGAATAGCTAACTTTTATTTTTTTATCATTGTTGTTGTTTATTTTTTTAATTTTATTTTTTTACTTTACAATACCATACATTGACATGAATCCACCACAGGTGTACATGACTTCCCAACCCTGAACCCCCTCCCCACCTTCCTCCCCATATCATCTCTCTGGGTCATCCCAGTGCACCAGCCCCAAGCATCCTGTATCCTGTGTTGAACATAGACTAGCAATTCATTTCTTACCTGATAGTATACATGTTTCAATGCCATTCTCCCAAATCATCCCACCCCCTGTCTCTCCCACAGAGTCCAAAAATCTGTTCTTTACATCTGTGTCTCTTGTTGTCTCGCATACAGGGTTATTCTTTCTAAATTCCATATATATGTGTCAGTATACTGTATTGGTGATTTTCTTTCTGGCTTACTTCACTCTGTATAATTGGCTCCAGTTTCATCCACCTCATTAGAACTGATTCAAATGTATTCTTTTTAATGGCTGAGTAATACTCCATTGTGTATATGTACCACAGCTTTCTTATCCATTCATCTGCTGATGGACATCTAGGTTGCTTCCATGTCCTGGCTATTATAAACAGTAATAGCTAACTTTTAAAAACAAGAGTATAAAAAAGAGTAAAAAGATATTAAATTATACTAAAAAGAGTAATAAAAACAGGGTGGTATTGGCACAAGAACAAATTAATGAATGGAACAGAATAGACAGAGATACACTAATGTATATATAATTATTATTAATTTTGTGGTACCACAAAAATGATCAAGAGACGATAACTTAGCAGATAGTTTTGGGAAAACTTACTCATTATATAAGAAAAAAAAAAGTAACTGGATACCTGCCTAAAACCCCACATGGATTAAAGGCCTAAACATGAAAGTTGAAAATATAAAATTAATAAAAGAAAATATAGAAAACTATCTGTGACCTAGGGGAGGAAAGAATTTATTTTCATTTTTTCATGCTGAAAATGTTCAAATGTCAGAAGTATGACGATAGAACAATGAACTTTCCTATAGCCATCACACAGATTTTAAAATTAGTAAGATTTTGTCATGTTTGCTTCTTCTATCTTTTCATTAAAATTTTTACTTTGTCAAAGTATCTTAAAACAAATTCAAGATTTTAATTTCATCCAATATAGGCCACAATGTAATTTTTAAAATATGGGCATATTTTCTATATGTATCTACAAAGCCATTTTTGTACCTATAAAAGATAATAATAATTTTTTTGATCATACCATGCAGCCTGTGGGATCTTTGTTTCCTGACCAAGAACTGAACCCTGTTCCTGGCAGTAAGAGCACTGAGTCCTAACCAGTGGACTGCCAGGGAATTCCCAAGATAACAACAATCATGTAAGGACTTTTTAAACAATCAAACTTGTACACATCAAGTACGTTAGAATAGTTTCCTTGGGTGGGAGAGAGAGAGGAAAGATGGGAATGAAGCATGGAAACAAAAAGAATAAATAAATAGAACAAGAGAGAAAACATGCCTGTGTCAGTGATGGTAACATACCATGAACTGAGGGATAAACATCACCCCCTTTCTATGCCCAGGCAGGGGCAGGGATGGGAGGCGAAGAGTAGGGAACAATTTATATCTGGATGAAAATAGGCACTTTGCTCACAAGATTTGAGAAACTAGACACAATAATTGGAACAAATATCTCTCTTATTGCGTGAATCTCAATATAAGAGACTGACCATAAAAGATGCTTTCTTAGACTGCAAGTGGGGCCATGAAGTGCTCAAAAAACAAACCAAAACATGGGGAGAATGTCACCAGTAGCCAAAGTTGGAACAATTCAAGCAACTTAATAATAAGGTACTGTAGTAATGAACTATAACCCAAAATACATATCCATAAGTTCTTACAAATATAAATAAATTATTGAATAAATTAACAAGTGGGGAAGAAGAGACATATCTCTTATGCAAAAGAACTCTGAATAACTGATGCAGATGTTCCACACACAGAAAGGAGGAACATAACTCTACATTCCATAAGTGTGGGCTTCACGTAGTGACTTCTTCCAAAGAGGGCAGTATGGGGAAGGGGAGAAAGGACAAGAGAGTCCTCTTACAGCGGAGGAACTTGACAGATGCTGTCTCAGCCAGGTAATCAAGGGCGATGCCAAGAGCTGTAAATCTGGTTGACAGTATGTACTCTGGATACGATGTGATGAGAACGTCACTATACCCCAGTAAACTTCTTCCCAGCACTCCATAATCTCAGGCTAATCATGAGAAGGACATCAGACAAATTCCAGTAGAAGAGCATGCTCCAATATACCTGATCAGTACTCCTCAAAACTGTTAAGGTCATCGAAAACAAAGACAGTCTGAGGAACTCTTAACATCCCAGAAAAGCCTAAGGAGACATGACAGATAATATAATGTAGTATCCTGGAACCACAAAAAGGCCATTAGGTAAAAACTACGGATATCTAAATAGAATGGGCTTCAGATATTAATGATGTATCAATATTGGTTCATTAATTATAATATCATTAAACTAATGTAAGATGTCAAAAATAGGGAAACTTGGGGGTTAGGTGGAGTTGGCATGTATTATGGAAACCCTCCATCTCCATAATTTCTATAAATCTAAAACTGTTCTTTGAAAGTGTGTCATGAGGCATTTCCCTGGAGGTCCAGTGGTTGAAACTGCATGCTTCCAATGCAGCTGATGCATGTTCGATCCCTGACATGACCAAAAAGAAGAAAAGGAAGGATCCTGAAGTCGGTGGTTAATGGAATTCAAAGCAAAAATGTTCTTTCCTCCCTTTCAGTTGGGAAGGGTTTTTTATTTGTTTTGTTTTATTATTACTTTTTTTGTTTTTGCTAAAAACAGGAAGTGTTTTTCTTCTCCCACTTTTGGGATTATGAGTGAGCTTACCAAAGCCGAAGACTTCAGAACCCTTCAGTAGATAATATAATTATATAATTAGTTGGAACTTGGAGAGGTTCCCAAGACAGCTGAGAAGTGGCCAGTAGTGTACACTGATGGCCAGAAGCGTCTACATGTTAGACCAGGGGACTCACTCCTTTGTGATCCTCACAGTTCTGCCACATGCAGTTAGAATGAGAGTTTCAGCCAATCTGAAGTAACATAAATGATGCTAGTCATGGGATCTCTGAGCAAAGTGTCCAGACAGGGTTACCTGTTGGGGATGTCATCTCTTGCTCCTAGCATGGTGCCTGACACCCAGTAGGTACTTAACAAATGTTCCAGAAGTAAATGGTAGTGTGTTCCTAGAGGTCAGTGCCAGATTACAATATTTTACATCTGGTTCTAAGTAGCAAAGAGCTATATTGCCTGGCTGGCAAAATAATTATCATCTGAAAAAAGCATTTATTAAATATCTTCTACTTCATGGAATTTATCCTTTATTAGTTCATCTACTCTTTGTTTCAGATCTCTGAATAACAGAACTGTGTCTTTCATTATGGGGAATGTTGGACCACATGTCACTTGAAAGGTGTCTTTCCCTAAGTGTTTTTAATGTACTGGCTTGAACTCAAAACTGGCCTATCAGGGATGGTTAATGTTTTCCTCATGAGGAATCTCGATGCAGTTGAATATTATAATTTTAGCGTGTATTTTATTAACTCAGAACCTTTTCAGTTAGTTTTTGCTAATCTACAATTCCTGTAGTTATCACGAAAAAGTACTCTGGCAAATTAACCCCACTTCTTGATGCAGGCTTAATAGGAAAAAGTTGTTTTGAAAACACAGTGGTTTATAAGCACTGGTTTACAAAACACGCTGCAACACACTTACACTTTGCAATATGCTTTTAAATAGTTAAACAAGTTCACTGGTATTAAGTGTGTTTATTTCCATCCTTTATTTTCCCCTGTTAACTTCATTACTTAAGATACATCTGACTAGAGGTTGGCAAAGGACCTCCTGGAAGCATGCATTTATGGTGAAGGGGAGTGGAAGGAGCCCCTGTTTGAGGAGGAGAGTGGACATCATTAGAAATAAGTGGGATTTGAACAGCTGACTCTGATGGAAGATTGTTGAGAGAGTAATAATCGGTTACATGAAAGTCGGCTCAGTCGTGTCTGAATCTGCAACCCCATGGACTGTAACCTGCCAGGCTCCTCTGTCCATGGAATTCCTTCTTCAGAGGATCTTCCCAGCCTAAGGATCAAACCCAGGTCTCCCTCATTGCAGGCAGATTCTCTACCATCTGAGCCACCTGGGAAGCCCAATAAAATTATAATCAGAGATTATGCAGTGAATCTGTGGATTGAAAGTAAGTAATAACTGCTCCATATAATCTAAGATTCAGGAATACCTATGATAAAATAACTACGAAGAGGTAGAATCAAAACGCAGTCCTGGATGTTTTGATCATTGAAGCTGGAACAATGGGAGTAACCATGAAAGCTTCTAAAATAAATTCTTACAGGAGTCAGTGAGCAGAGACAAAAGCAGACTTTTAGAAGAACTAACTTCAAAAAGATTCTCTATATAATAGGGGTCAAATTGTTAAACTAAAATGATCAAGTCCTCCCAGGGATTCTAGGTCATGTCTCAGCCATCACTCTTGACTTGGACATTTCTAGAGACCTGGTGTATACGCTCACTCTTCCGCTCTCCTCATGGCCCAGGCTTCTGGACACTGAAGTTCCCCATCAGTCGGTTGGATGGTGGTACAGGACCAGCCTCTAAATACAGAGCTCCCTGGGCTCTGCAGTTCACTGGAAAGGTCTTGTGAGAGCCAGAAAGTGCATCCCGAGTGTCTGGTGAGATCAAACTGAAGAGAGAGGGAGATAAGGAGAAAGTTGAGTCATTAGTCACTTCTTTTAACTAACTCTCTGAAGTTAGCTGGCTTCACACTAGACCTGGCAATTAAGGGGAAAGAGATGGCTCTTACAATTCAACTTCTTTAAGTAGAGAGAAATTTAAAGCTTCCCCTGAGCATTCCTCTTTAAATGCTTCAAAACAAACCTCAGTGTCTCTAGGCTGGTGCAGTTCTCATTTTGTGCACAGCACAACCGTTGATGGGCAGAGGGAGTGGGTCAGCTGTCTCCTATTGGACGGTGACTCCGTGGTCCTTTGCCTTTTCACAGCAGTTTCCCAAAGGGAGGAACAGAGTCACAACACCAAGGAGCAAACTGGCAGCCCTGGGAGGTCATTCCACTCTCAGAGAGCACACGCAGGCTGTTGTTCTGAAGAGGGAGACTGCTTGCAGTTTGCCAAGTAGGTACTCTGGCGTTTGCTAAAGAAGTGCTTTTTGTTCAGTTATCCCTCATAGAAGAGAACATATATAAAAGTTAAGAAAATTCAATACTGAGAATAATTTTTTTTTTTACTTTAAAACATTTTCTAATACATAAGTGTGATTCTTAGGTCCAGAGACTCAATTACTCAGTTATCAGAGATAATATGGATAATGTGACAAGACCTATACCATCTCCCTCACTGCTCAGAAATCTAGGATTCATGTTGTTTCCTCTCTTTTCATACCCAGTCTATTAGTCTCATTATTTGTCCTTTATGTATATATATATATTTTAATTTGTCTGCGTTTTGGGTCTTAGTTGCATCGTATGATTTCTTTCATTGCAGTGCATGGACTCTCTAGTTGTGGCATGCAAGCTCAGTAGTTGAGGCACATGGGCTTAGTTGCTTTGCAGCATGTGGGATCTTAGTTCCATGACCTAGGATCAAATCCACATCCCCTGCGTTGCAAGACAAATTCTCAGCCACTGCACCACCAGGGACGTCCCTCAAAATATTTTAATTCATCCACTTTTCTCCATTCCCATGATACCATTTTACTTTAAATCATAGCCTTATCTTACCTGAACAATTACAATAATCTCTTAAATAGAACTCACTCTTACTTCTCTATACTCTGTCTTGTGGTAGCCAGAGATATTTTTTTTTATTTTAAACATCATACCTTTCATGAAGTTGTCTCATCTTCAGTGGCTTCCTTCAAGGGCTATAGATGAGTTGGCCCTTCCCTACCATCTGACTTCATTTCCTACCATACTCTGCCCTCATACCACGGGCCTGTTTGAGGTCCCTTGACTAAGCCAACCTCTTATCTGCCTCAGAGACTTTGCCCTCATTTCCCCTGGCTATAATGCTGGCCTCCTCGTGACTGGTTCTTTCCTATCTTTTAGGTCTTAGCATAAACATCACCTTCACAGATAAGATCTCCTCAACCTGTCTCCTTCCCTTGTTTTTTTTTCCTTTTATTAATATCCTCTGCTTATCGTGTTCATAGCACTTATAATCTGAAATTGTCCTATTTATTTGTTAATGTATATACTGACTGTTGATCTCTTCTCTCCCACAACAGAATCTAAGCTTTTCCAAGACAGGAACCATACTTGCCTTTGTGACATCACTGCATCTATAATACTTGTAATAGTGCCTAGAACATAGTAGATATTCAGTGGGTGTTTGTGAAATGAATGAATAAAGAATAAAGAAAGATCATCTGAGCATGAGTTAGTAAACTCTAACCCGTCAAGGGCCAGAGAATAAATATTTAATGTTTGTCACCTACAATCTTTGTAGCCTGTTCTTCATGTAATGATCATTCTTCACCGCTACAAAAGCAGACCACAGGTTGGATGTGTCCCAAGGGTCATGGATGCCAAGCCCTCATTTAGACTAAGGGAGAAGTTTACCCATGACCATAGTTACCTCTGATGTCTAACTTTTGTATACTTGTCTTGAGTTCTAGGATGTAGTAGATAAACAGGAGTAGCTGTGTCAGTTGTTATCTCCTTGTTCGTGACCCCTTCTTAGTGAACCTGTTCCCCTCAGTTCTTGGAGAGGAATAACTTTATCAGATAAGGCATGACTCAGTCATGTCTGCCTCTTTGTGACGCAATGGACCATAGCTCACCAGGCTCCTCTGTCCAGGGAGTTCTCCAGGCAAGACTGCTGAAGTGGGTAGCCATTCCCTTCTCCGGGGTATCTTCATGACCCAGGGATAGAACCCAGGCCTCCCACACTGCAGACAGATTTTACCATCTGAGCCACCAGGGAAGCCCTATTTATGGGAATAGCCACCAGAGAATGAGTGTGTCTGCTACCTGATTTCCTCCACGCCTCCTACTTGCTCCTCATGGCCGGTTGTACTAGAGCTGAACTCTGCCCTAATCACATGATGTCTCTGTGGAATTTGGACTTAGGCCACTAAAATTTAACCAGTTAGATGCTGTGATGGGCTCTTGAAATAAAATCGTTGAGTAGATCCAAAGCAAATGTAGGAGCATATTTTCAGAGAATAGAGATACCACAATAAAAGGAAGTCAGTCTACTAAAACCACTGAGAAAGAAGGAGCTACACAGGTAGAAGCCGAGACCTGAAGCCCCAGGGTCCTGTGAGAAAAGGACCAGCCTGGGCCCTGTGCATCCAGTGCCATGGCCTGCATGAAGGTCTGCTTTGCTTATGCCCTTGATATCTGTGAAGTGGTCTGCTGTTATCTCTCCTTAACTGACCTAATTTGAGAGAGCTTCTATTCCTGACAATGGGACTGACTGTTTCAAGTTACTATCAAAACTATCAATTGATACACACATATTTGACAGATACCTGCTATGTTTAGGACATCTGATAGACATTATATGTATAAGAAATTGTTACTGCCTTTAGGGAGGGT
Source organism: Nanger dama (assembly GCA_917880005.1). Taxonomy (NCBI): domain Eukaryota; kingdom Metazoa; phylum Chordata; class Mammalia; order Artiodactyla; family Bovidae; genus Nanger; species Nanger dama. The sequence goes on along the minus strand of CAKJTW010000009.1, from coordinate 29,749,797 downwards.
AAATATAGTTGAGGGATGAGACAGAGATATACAAAATAATAATTAAAAGCATAAGGCCATGTGCAGTAAGTACCTCATGACCGGATTCTATGTGTCTTAGGGTTTAAAAAAAATCAATTTTAATGGTATTTAAAGCAAAATGAAAATGGATGCTGAGGAAATAATACTATTTCAAAAGAATTACACAGTAGTGTATCCTTACAAATAAAATTGCTTTTTATTAAGAATTACACTTTTATTTATCTGAGTATTTAAAGGACATTTTAGCAGAATTTTAAAATTAGCTATGAGTTAAATCTATTCAGATTAACCAAGAATAAACCATTCCTGTACTCTTTCTGAAAGAGATAATGACTATCCTCAGACTATCTAAAAAATGTTTGGTCTTAACAACAAAGGACAGATAAAGTCCCTGGTGTATTCAAAGTGAACTCAGGGTATTTTATCAATACAGGCATCAGGTTACCAATTGCTTTCAAAATGTGCTCCCTGATATTGTCTCTGTGTGGACAAAACATTCACTCTGAAAAACCATCTCTAGAGATCTGTGTCTAATATAGGTGTGTTTAGGACTTAATTCAGAGAAGGCAATGGCAACCCACTCCAGTACTCTTGCCTGGAAAATCCCATGGATGGAGGAGCCTGGTAGGCTGCAGTTCATGGGGTCGTGAGGAGTCAGACACGACTGAGTGACTTTACTTTCACTTTTCACTTTCATGCATTGAAGAAGGAAATGGCAACCCACTCCAGTGTTCTTGCCTGGAGAATCCCAGGGACGGGGAGCCTGGTGGGCTGCCATCTCTGGGGTCACACAGAGTCGGACACAACTGAAGTGACTTAGCAGCAGCAGCAGGAATTAATTTTTCCTGAAAAATGTATAGAAATACCATCTTCTAGGGATGCTACCTATAAGATCTAAAGATCTACTCAGTCTGAAGTGGAAATAAACTCCATAAAGAGGACAAGTTTTTCAGGATTGTTTGTTGTTCTTGTTGTGGCATGGGGTATCTTTAGTTTTGGCGTACAAACTCTTAGTTGTGGCATTTGGGTTCTAGTTGCCTGACCAGGGGGCCCCCTGCTTTGGGAGCACAGAGTCTTAGCCACTGGGCCACCAGGAGTTCCCTATCAAGATGTTTTTAAAGTAAGTTTTTATCAAAGCATTGTTTTAAAAGGAAATAAAGATGGGAAGTGGGGAGTAAAAAGATTAATTGCCTGTCATATGAATGCATAGAAATTCAGCCTATGTACCATCATCTATACTTTAGGTACCAGTGATTTTTCTTCACCCACTGAGTATATATACACTTGATATAAAACAGAGTATGAGTCAGTAATGAATTTGTGTTCATATGCCAATACTGATAGTATTAATAACTAACAGTGGTTCTCCAGCTTAAGATCAGAATCACTTGGGAGCTTGTCGAAACAGATTTACTGAACTCCCAGAGTCTCTGATTTAGTAGGTGAGCCTGACAGTGTGCACTTCTAACAAGTTTCTAAGGTGATACTGATGCTACTGGTCTGAGTGACTGCACTGAGACCCATAGAACTAACAACATTCACAGAAGCCTGGACTTCCCTGCTGGATATGCCTAGAGAGTCCACTAGAACTGTATGAAGAAACAGCCTGAGGTGATTTTCTTATGAATTCTAATGCTCAAAAGTCAGACAATGATTCTGGGGAGTCTATCTGCAATTCTGATTGATTTTTAATTTCCACATTTTCACATAAGGCCCAGTGCCAGCTCATAGTGGTGGCTTAGGTAAAGAGGTTCATGTCGCAGGCTCCCGTGAGAGTCACCAGCAAAGGACCACGGCAGAAAATCTTCTTACCAAAGAGGCTCACACTGAGTGTTCTAGTGACTGTGCTGGGCCAGTCCAGTTCCCATGTTTGGAAAGGACTGTCCAAAAGAAATGGAGTGCTGCTACATGCTGCTACATGGGTTAACCCTGAAAATATTGTGCCAAGTGAAAGAGGCCAGTCCTCAGAGATCACGTAATATGTGATCCTGTTCATATAAAAGTTCAGAACAGGGAAGTCTTTGGATACTGAAAGTAGATGAGTAGCTTTAGAGCTGTTGGGGAAAGGGGAATTGGGGAGGAGGTTATCTAAAGTGTACAGGGTGTCTTTTTGAGGTGATATAAATGTGCTAAAATTGTGGTGATGGTTGTACATACCTGTGAATATACTAAAAACCATCGAATTGTACACTTCAAACAGGTGAATTATATGATATCTGATTTATATCTCAGTGAAGCTGTTAAGGAAAAAAATACTGTCCGCTGGCAGTTTGGTCATCCTCATGCCAGGCTCAGCATCTTCCTAGTGTCCAGAAAGCTTTTCCTGGTACTCGTGCATGCACAGACTGTCTCAAACAGATGGCCAGGAACCAATATGAGTAGCCATTTCTAAAAGCAAAGAAGGGATTCCCAAAATATAATTAAGCTTTTGTTACCTATTACTTTTATCTGAAGTGGCAGAAGAAAGGTTATGAAAAAAAGCACAAAAGACCAACAGAACAGTTTTCTGGCTTCTTTCGAAAGTGGTTTATAAAATAAAAACTAAATGTTCCAAGTGTGAGAATTAGGAGAAATCACTGAAGTGAGGCCTATACCCCAGGAAAGCGCAGTTTGAAGGGGACCATGAAACTTGAGCTTCAGAAAGCATGTTTATATATCCCACAGGATAGAGATGGTATTAAGAAGTGAAATAACTTTTCTTTCAAGGGCTACATGAAGAAGCTGGTATGTGAAGGAAAATGCCCTGAACTGTCCAGGCCTTGGACATACTTTAAAAAAAAAAAAAAACAACTTCAGAAAATGCAAGTCATCCCCAAAGCAAATTACCTCAGAGGTAATTCATGACTATATTTGTAAAACATTTTCTGAGCGCACGTAATGACCCCAGCACTATCGTCAGACACTGTCCTAGGCTTAAATAATACCAAGGAAAGAGAAGCTGCCCCAGTCTTCAAGGAGCTTATTGTTCTACTACTTTCTGGTGACCGCTTTGACAAATGGTGCTTTGGAAGCAGAGAAAATGGACAGGTAAATTATACCATGGGCTTAGAGACAACTTCCTGTAGAAAATGACCCTTGAGCTGAGTTTTAAAAGATAAGCAGATGTTAGCTAGCTAGAGAATGAAGGGATAGGACATGACAGTGTGACCTTAAGAGCAAATGAGGAAGCTTAGCTTTGAAAGACACTGTTGGCAGTGGCTTGGCTCCTTCACGGTCCTGGCACATGCAGAATCAGTCTACTGGAGTTCTAGAATTCCCTGGGTAACCCTGATCCCTGGGATCTAGTGACATTACTTGCTCTGTTTTTCCGCTCATAGAATTTGCCATTGGTGGTGGCTTGCTATTGTTGCTTGCTTCTGCTTGCCTCACCATCCTGATTGACTTCTTAGCTCTTTCATCAGCTCTGTAACCAGTTTACTACAGTAAATGTCCTCTGCTCCAAAGACCAAAAAGGAAAAAAAAAGAAGAAAAAAAGTGGGAAGGCATAGAAACAACAGACAGTATCATTTCTGATGGAAACGGCAATTACCTGCGAATGGCTGGGATGAACGGTTGTGTGAGGGGAGAGGAACAAATACAACAAGAGAAGTAGAGTGTTAGGTGCTAAACTGAAAGCCACAGAGAGTCACTGAGGGATTAAGCAGATGTCTGATTGGCATTAGGGCTTCTCAGAAGGCACTGGTGGTAAAGAACCAGCCTGCCAATGCAGGAGACATAGAGACTTGGGTTCTCTCCCTGGGTCTGGAAGATCCCCTGGAGGAGAGCATGGCAGTCCACTCCAGTATTCTTGCCTGGAGCTTCCCATGGACAGAGGAGCCTGGTGGGACTATAGTCCATAGGGTCCCAAAGTGTTGGACGTGACTGAAGTGACTTAGCACACACACGTGCAAAATCACCTTGGTAGTAATGCAGAGAGCAGGTTTATTGGGGTTGGTCATGCTCAGCTTATCAGTAGGAAAACCATTTAGGAAACTATTTCAATAACTTGGTGAAGGATGATACCAGCATGGACTAGGCATTAGATCAACATTTTGGTCTCAAGTGCCCTTTATGCTCTTGAAAATTATTGAAGTCTCCAAGATAGCTGACTTAGTTCTCCACAGCACATACCGACACAACAAGGTGATAGATAAGAGATTACTTGTTGATGAATATTTCCATTGAAGAGCCTAGACAACTTTTCTGAAAAATCTCTCGGCTGATTCTCTTCTAGTGCTTAAACTAGTCACTGAAAAGAAGGGGCAGAGGAAGGGCAGAGGAAGCATCCTCTGTTTGAAACTAATTGTGATTCTGTCTCTGGATCCAGGACTGGGGCTAGATTCAGCCTCCTCTGAAGCTTATGGAGGCATCTGCCAACAAGGAAGGCTGTGGAAAAGGTAAGGGGTATTAGGGCAGCACTATTGGTGGCTGTCGTAGGACTCATCAGTGTAGAAGTTGTCCACCAAGGTCCCAGATCTAGCAATGATTAACCAGAGAGACAATGAAGTGAAATGAGCTGTGACCTGAGGACTGGACTGTAGTGCGCACTGACACTTAAGAAATGAGCAAAGGAAAGGCATGCTCTGAAAGAAAGTCTGGGGTAGAAGGCATAGTGGTTAGAATCGCTGAGCTCTAAGTCAGATTGCTATAGTCGAGCTCCAAGAATGCTGTTACCTATCTGATCTTGAGAAAATTACTTAGATTTTCTAAATCTGTCTTCTCATCTAAAAGATGGCAGAAATAATTATGCCTATTTCATTAGTGCTATTAAGAGGGAGGATTAAATATAGTAATTGTGTAGTTGGCACAAACCCCTTATTAAATGAGGGCTATTGTCTTGTTAGCATTTGTATTAATGAGGATCTGCTTCAGAGATGGAAAGATAATCAGAGGTAACAGAAGTCAGGAGAGAAGAGAATTAAAAAAAATATCTCCAGTGATAAATACTGAAAAGAAGTCGCTTTAAGTACGGACTCTCATGCAATACTTAAGGGTTATCCTATTCATATTTTTAGCATCTATTATTGGCTTCTGTTAAACTAGCAGTCAACTAAATCCACAAGATATTTTTACACAAACTCCGGTCAGACTAGGTCTCCATCTTTCTGTACCTGTGTAGCTAGCTGCAAGATTTAATTTATGTACTACATTGTCACTAACCATTAGCCTTGTAAGATTAATTTGAATCTTTGATCTATTTTGCTTACATTAGGTGATATTTCCATTGTTAACGTCATCTGCATATTTGATATGTGTATCTTGTTTATTTTTGTCTAGTATTTTAACAGTTAAGTGGTAAGTTACATTTATCTATGCTTCATTCTGTCTCCATATTTATTTCACATAGGGTTTTGATAAATAAGTAAATGCCTGAACATGCCTAGTACTGTGTGTAGCACAAAGAAGATGTTCCTAAATTCTTCCCTGCTGCCTTCTCTCTTCTTCCCTGGATTACTCTTCTTTTTCTCTCCTTTCTTTTTAAATTTCTTTAAAACTTTGTTTTAACATATTGCCTTGCTTACAAAGAAAAACTACATATAGAATAGGACAGTGTTTTAAAATCCAATTGGCTGGAATAGGTTTAACTGAATTTCATAGTCTGAGTTGGTGACAGCTCTGTAAAGTGAGGATAAAGGCATAAATATACTTCTGTCTCCTTTTCTCATGGTTCGCTAATCCCTGCTCAAATGCTCTACCTCCCATCCTTCTCTCCCACATCCCCTCTAGACCCTCAAAACAGAGCATAGTCACTTCACTGCTAATAGAAATGAATTCATTGAGTATCTATAATGTGTACAGCATCAAGTTAGGACTGAAGTTAAGATACTTGAAGCCAGAAACAGGCTGTCTGCCTTTTAGGACCTAATAAAATCTAGTATCTGGGTTTAATTCCCTTCTGCTGGAGTCTCTTTAACAGCTAGGGGAAAGAAAGAAAGGAGACACCTTGTGGATTTTGCCCTCCCACCCAGGTAATATGTATATTTTGTACATGTATTCTTTCTTGCTTCTAACAAATATTTCTGAAACTTTCATTGTATGCCAGGCATGATTTTAAATTCTAAAGGGTACTGTGGAGAATAAGGCAGGCAAGGTCCTTATTCTCATGGGATTTATAGTCTGGACAGGGTAAACAGGCAATAAACACAAAGAAAAATGCATGAACAGGGCACTGTTCGACATAAATGTGATCTAGAGTATTTGAACAAGTGACATGCTGCAGAGTGGCTCCTTTGGGTTGAGTGGGCAGGAAAAGCTCCTCTAAGCATGTGACATTTCAGCTGAGACCAGAATGACAAGAAAGAACCAGTTACACTAAGATCTAAAGAACATTCCAGGCAGAAGACAAACTAGTACAGAGCCCTGGAGGTAGGGATAAAATCCCTGTGTTCACAGGGCTGAAAGGAGGCCAGCGTGGCTGGAGTACGGCACCCGAGGGGGAGAGCGATGTGAGATAAAGCAGGAAAGCTGTGGGCCAGATCACCTGGAAAGGCCTGGCCAACCTGGTGGCCTGTGAGAGTGTCCTGGGGAGCTTTAAAAATGCTGAGATCCCTCCTCCAGAGATTCTGATTAACTTGATCTGAGGTGGAGCCCAAGCGACAGAAGTTTACAGAGCCCTCTGTGCAGCCAGGGTTGAGGATTGGTGATATCTGGGTTTCACAAGCCGTGGTAGGGAGATTGTATTTTCTTCTAAAGTGGAATGGGAAGTCACTAAGGGGTATTTAGCAGAAGAGAGATGGGATTTGAGTAATTTATTTAAAAGATCCCTCTAGATGTTACATGGAGAATGGACTATAGAGGATCAAGAGAGGAAGCAGGCGATTATTGTCTTTTTGTGGACATATGCTTTCATTTCTCCTGGGTAAATACCTAGGAATGGAGTCGCTGGAAACAACCCAAATGCCTATCAAAAGGTGAATAGATAAATAAATTGTGATGTGTCCATACAATAAAATACCACTCAGCAATAAAAACAAAGAACTACTGCAATAGCATGGATGGACCTCAAAACCATTTTCCTGAGCAAACTCAGGCAGACACAAAACAGTATATACTATACTAATCCTCTTATGAGGTTTAGGAAAAGGTAAAACTAATCTGTGGTGATAGCAAGCAGAAGAGGCTGCCTCTAGGGGCTAGAGATGATGGGAAGAGGTTTAGTAGAGAATTTATTAGGGTAATGGAAATGTGTATTTTGATTACATGAGTATGCATGTTTATCAAAACTCCTTTGAATTGTGCACTTAGGATCTGTGCATTTCATTGTACATGGATTTTATACCAATTCAAAAAATGAAAAAGAACTACTACACACCTTCCAGAATGACTTTTAAAAAATGCCAGGTGCTAGAGAGGATAAAGAACAACTGGGACTCCCAGATGTTACTTGTGGGAGTGCAAAATGGAAATTTGTTAAGTAGTTTCTGATAAAATTAAACAGGTACTTACCATACGGTTCACCAATCTCACATGTAGATGTTTACCAAGAGAAATAAACTGTGTCACAAAAAGACCTGTATGTGAATGTTTATAGACAAAAGCAACAAGAGGTGTAGTTAAGAGGCTCTTATGCAGTGTTCTGGGGAAAGATGATGGCACAGTAGGCTAAGGAGATGTAGATGAAAGATAGGAGATGGAATGGAGACAGGCTATGGAGGTGAAGAAAAGTCAGCAAGTTCAGGATATGTTCTGGAGGTAGAATCTGTGGGAATCCCATTGTTGATTTTGTGAGGAGAGAGGAATCAAGAGTGACAGGTTTTTGTTATAAGCATCTGGGTGGTTGATGATGTCACTGATGGAGCTGTTGAAGACTGGGATGAGTAGATTCCCTGATGGCTCAGAGGTTAAAGCATCTGCCTGCAATGCTGGAGACCTGGGTTCGATCCCTGGGTTGGGAAGATCCCCTGGAGAAGGAAATGGCAACCCACTCCAGTATTCTTGCCTGGAGAATCCCATGGATGGAGGAGCCTGGTGGGCTACAGTCCTTGGGTCACAAAGGCTAGGGGAGAGGAAAATCAAAAGCTCTTCTAAACCATGTTTAGTCTGAGATGTGTATTAGACTTTGTGGATATTTTAGTAGTGGGCTGCTAGAAAATATGCTTCCATCTTTTATTGTTAAAATATAAACTTTCAGGACTTCCCTGGTGGTCCAGTGGTTAAGACTCTGTGCTTCCACTGTAGGGGTGTGTATTCAATCCCTGCTTGGGGAACTAAGATCCTGCAGATTGCGTGCTATGCCTAGTTGCTCAGTCGTGTCCGACTCTTTGCAACTCAGTGGACTGTAGCCCACCAGGCTCCTCTATCCCTGGAATTTTCCAGGCAAGAATACTGGAGTGGGTTGCTATTTCCTTCTCTAAGAGAGCTTCCTGACCCAGGGATTGAACCTGCATCGTTACTGCTGTGACACTTGCTGGTGCAAACTGTGTAGTGCAGTCAAAAAGAAGCTTTCAGTCTGGTCAAGCGGAGAATGCTGTGATGGTAGGCGGCAGTAGAATGTAGTTCCTTGAAGTTTTGATAGAGTCAGTAACAGACTTAGGAGAAGGGGAATTAGATATATTTTAATGTTTCTCTATCATTGTGGGCCCAACACATAGAAAAGACAGGAAAAAACTTCAGGATGAAGTAAAACAATAAATAGTTTTAATCCAAGCTAGTGATATATATAATCACTGGACTGGAGGTTTATGAGAACCAATCAGGCTTGAAAATTAGATAATGATATGATTTGGATTTAGGGATATGGGCTAATATGGTCATTCTTTGTGAGTTATCTACTGCTATATAACAAATTACCCCCAAATTTAAATTAATATAAATGTTTATTATCTTACACAGTGTTTATGGACCAGGAATTTGGGACCAGCTTAGCAGGTTTTGTTTTTCAGCAGAAGGGGCTGCTTCATAGTTGTTCTTGTTTTAATGTTTTTCAGGTTTAAAAAACATTTAAAGTTTTTGATTACCAATAGGAAAGTATTATCTGAATGTTTTAATGGCAAACCACTGAAAATTGTTTAGCTTCATTTGGGACAGAGGGAGAGAGACTCTCTTCAGAGCACTGTAGCTTTTCCTTCGTCAGCAGGTCAGAAGTACAGTGGATTGTACTCCTGTGACATCCGTTAGGTGATCTCAGTTGCCTTTCCTTCAGCATGGGCTTTATTTGTCAGAAGGGCCATAGGCTCTCCCTCCAAATTTGGCTGACGATTTACAGATGAGACTCACAACTTTTGGGCTGCTCTGATATTTCAACATATTGAAGTTCTGGATCACATCCTAGAAGGCCGTCATAACTTCTGAAACCTGCATGTCTGTAAGAACCTCTGGATCACTAGTAATTTCATTGAGCTGAAGCATTCTTGCCATTCCAGGCATACCCCATCCCATTCCAGGCATTCTTCCAGGAAAATTAGCAGGTGTTGCCCAGGGAAAGCCACCTGAAAAATAGCTATATTGAGCTCCTGTTTGTCTTCTGATTTCTCCCTCCTTCTGGAGTCTTTTCTGTTCCTCACAAGCCTTCTTAACCCTTTCCATTTTTTTCTTTGAGCCTTTTGTCTTCATGGTCTCACTCAGACTTTCTCTGTTGTTCAGCAGTTTTCTGGGCCCTTGGTTGAACTTCTTTCAGCATTACACTAACATCTTCATTGTAATCTAGTTTACAGTCAAGGGCAGGACTATGGACTGCTTCTACCCAATGGCCCAGAAGGACATGTGCTTTTCCTGCCCACTTGTAAGGCTGAGCTGGATCAGGATTTATTTCAGTATCTCTGTCAAAGTTTCAGATGCGAGCAATTGACTTCTGTAATTTGATGAAGACTCTAGCTCTCTTCGGAGAAGGCAATGGTACCCCATTCCAGTACTCTTGCCTGGAAAATCGCATGGACAGAGGAGCCTGGAAGGCTGTAGTCCATGGGGTCGTGAAGAGTCAGACACGACTACGACTTCACTTTCACTTTTCACTTTCATACGTTGGAGAAGGAAATGGCAACCCCTCCAGTGTTCTTGCCTGGAGAATCCCAGGGACGGGGGAGCCTGGTGGGCTGCTGTCTGTGGGGTCTTGGCATACAGAGAAGATTCCGCTTGATGGCATCTGTGAATAAGTCAGTGGCTATCTGCAGCTCACCGTCATTCAGGGCTGCAGTGGCAAGCACATTTTTATCATTTGCCTGATCCAGCATCCCCTGTTATCTCAACATTTTCATCTCCCATTCCTTGGCAGGCATCAGTGTTTTATTCAATCACACTTTACATTTTTATTATAGATCACTTTAGTTCAGTCCCTCAGTCATATCCACCTCTTTGCAACCCCACAGACTGCAGCATGTCAGGCTTCCTATCCATCACCAGCTCCTGGATCTTGCTCAAACTCATGTCCATCGAGTCAGTGATACCATCTAACCATCTCGTCCTCTCTCATCCCCTTCTCTTCCTGCCTTCAGTCTTGCCCAGCACCAGGGTCTTTTCCAATGAGTCAGTTCTTTGCATCACGTGGCCAAAAAGTACTGGAGTTTCAGCTTCAACATCAGTCCTTCCAATGAATATTCAGGACTGACTTCCTTTAGGATGGACTGGTTGGATCTCCTTGCAGTCCAAGGGACTCTCAAGAGTTTTCTCCAACACCACAGTTCAAAAGCATCAATTCTTCCGCGCTCAGCTGTTTTTATAGCTCAACTCTCACATCCATATGTGACTACTGGAAAAACCATAGCTTTGACTAGATGGACCTTTGCTGGCAAAGTAATGTCTCTGCTTCTTAATATGCTATCTACGTTGGTCATAGCTTTTCTTGCAAGGAGCAAGCGTCTTTTAATTTCATGGCTGCAGTCACCATCTGTAGTAATTTTGGAGCCCCCAAAATAAAGTCTGTCACTGTTTCCATCGTTTCCCCATCTATTTGCCATGAATTGATGGGACTGGATGCCATGATCTTAGTTTTTTGAATGCTGAGCTTTAAGCCAGCCTTTTCACTCTTCTGCTTCACTTTCATCAAGAGGTTCTTCAGTTCTCTTCACTTTCTGCCATAAGGGTGATGTCATCTACATATTTGAAGTTATTGATATTTCTCCTGGCAATCTTGATTCCAGCTTCTGCTTCATCTAGTCTGGCATTTTGCATGATATACTCTGCATATAAATTAAACAAGCAGGGTGACAGTATACAGCCTTGAAGTAATCCTTTCCCAGTTTGGAACCAGTCTGTTGTTCCATGTCCAGTTATAACTTTTGCTTCTTGACTTACATGCAGATTTCTCATGAGGCAGGTAAGGTAATCTGGCATTCCCATCTCTTGAAGAATTTTCCACTTTGTTGTGATCTACACAGTCAAAGGCTTTGGTGTAATCAATGAAGCAGAAGTTGATGTTTCTCTGGAATTCTCTTGCTTTTTCTGATGATCTAGCAGATGTTGGCTAGTTGAGCTCTGGTTCTTCTGCCTTTTCTAAATCCAGCTTGAACATCTGGAAGTTCATTGTTCACATACTGTTGAAGTCTGGCTTAGAAAATTTTGAGCATTACTTTGCTAGTGTGTGAGATGAGTGCAATTGTGTGGTAGTTAGAACATTCTTTAGCATTGCCCTTCTTTGGGAATGGAATGAAAAGTGACCTTTTCCAGTCCTGTGGCCACTGCTGAGTTTTCTAAATTTGCTGGCATATTGAGTGCAGCACTTCACAGTATCATCTTTTAGGATTTGAAATAACTCAACTGGAATTCTGTCACCTCCATAGCTTTGTTTGTAGTGATGCTTCCCAAGGCCCACTTGACTTTGCATTCCAGGATGTCTGGCTCTAGGTGAGTGATCACACAATCGTGGTTATCTGGGTCACAAAGATCATTTTTGTATAGTTCTTCTGTGTATTTTTGCCACCTCTTTTTTCTCTTCTCTGCTTCTGTTAGGTCCATACCATTTCTGTCCTTTATTGTGCCCATTTTTGCATGAAATATTCCCTTGTATCTCTAAGTTTCTTGAAGAGATCTCTAGTCTTTCCCATTCTATTGTTTTCCTCTATTTCTTGGCATTGATCACTGAGTAAGGCTTTCTTATCTCTCTCCTTGCTATTCTCTGAAATTCTGCATTCAAATGGGTATATCTTTCCTTATCTCCTTTGTCTTTAGCTTCTCTTTTCTCAGCTATTTGTAAGGCCTCCTCAGACAACCATTTTGCCTTTTTGCATTTCATTTTCTTGAGGATGGTCTTGATCACTGCCTCCTCTACAATGTTACAAATCTCTGTCCAAAGTTCTTCAGGCATTCTGTCTAAGGGATCTAATCCCTTGAATCTATTTGTCACGTCCACTGTGTAATTGTTGGGGATTTGATTTAGATCATACTCAAATGGTCTAGTAGTTTTCCCTACTTTCTTCAATTTAAGTCTGAGTTTGGCAATAAGGAGTTCATGATCTGAGCCACAGTCACCTGGTGGTCTTGTTTTTGCTGACTGTATAGAGCTTCTCCATCTTTGGCTGTGAAGAATATAATCAATCTGATTTCTGTATTGACCATCTGGTGATGTCCATGTGTAGAGTCTTCTCTTGTGTTGCTGGGAGAGGGTGTTACTTACCTCACTTGATATGCACCTCTTTGGTGGCTCAGACCATAAGGGATCTGCCTGCAGTTCAGGAGATGTGGGTTCAGTCCTTGGATTGGGAAGATCCCCTGGAGAAGGGAGTGGTTACCCACTCCAGTATTCTCGTCTGGAAAGTCCCATGGACAGAGGAGCCTGGCGGGCTGTAGTTGGATACCACAGGGCAACTAGCACTTTCCTTCACTTGAAAGTTTGTCTGTCTTTATGTTTTCCTCTGCCTTCTCAGTATCTAGCTTTTCTTCCTTGGTATGTTCTTCTGACTTAGTTTTATGAGTAGCAAATGGTATTTTACCCCCACTACCCTCTACCCACTGCCTTAGTAAGTACATTTCTTCAGTGTGCAGGACACTGGAATCTTGCTTACACATTTTCATGATGGTTCAAAGCTCTCTCACTTTGAGGATTCCTTGGTCCAGCAAGGCTGAGGCTGAGACCAGGTTCCACACCAGGACTACACAGTAGGGTGAGACTGCTCAGTTTTGAGTCTGGATATCTCCACGCGTCGCAGTCAGTATGTTCGGCAGGACTACAGTTACTTGAAGGCTTCACTGGGGCTAGAGTAGCTGTTTCCCAGATTCATAAACATGGCAATTTAATTCTAGCTATTGGTAGGAGGACTCAGTTCCTCACCACGTAGACCTCTCCCTGGGCTGCATGAGTAGCTGGCTTCCTCCACAATAAGCAATCCAGCGGTGTGCAAGGTAGAAGAAGCAATGTCTTTTATGACCTAGCTTCAGCAGTCATTCTCCATCATTTCCACAATATCCTGTTGATTACAGGTCAGGCTCATTCAGAGTAGAAGTATCTACACAGGGGAGTGACTAACAGGAGGATAGCGTCATTGGAGGCCATTTTGGAGGCTGGTGTCAAGTCCCTTTTCAGGTTTTGTAGTTTATGATATATTAAGCGTGTAAAGGGACTCTTCTTTGTGGTGCTATATGAGAAAGACTCCCTTAGATATTATGGCTCCAGACCTTATATGCAATTCAACCAGCTTTAGAATATCATCAAAAGAATTTGAGAAGATAAACATTTTTTAAGCAATAAAAATTTTTTAAAACATTGGGAAAGCTTACAATTAAATATAGAAATGTACTAAAAATGAAACACATGGTATTAGTATTTTTGTATAAAGGATTCTGTATATTTAGTATTTAAAATTTTTATAATGTTTAGAAGATCTAATAGAATAATAACACATTATATGTGTAATGCTTATTTAAAAGGTGTAACTAAGTAATTGATTTTGCATTTGTGATTTTAAGTGGAAATGTTTCAAATGTAAATGCAACATTAGACATTTAAAAGAACTTAAAATTAACATATTTATAAGATTAATTTATTAGATATATGTAAATTACTTAAGTACTTGGAAAGTGTTTTTTGGTTTCAGTTGAATTTTCTGGTCATTCAACAGAAGAACTTAATATATATATATATTTATATATATATTGATATTTATAAAGTTATAAAATTTTAAAATAGATTAATTAATGACCAACCATTTAATGTGACCAGCTATTAATCAAAAGTCCCTTTAGGAGGGATTGTTTAAATTTAACTATATCTATAAAACTTTATAAATCTATATGTGTGTGTGTGTGTGTGTGTGTGTGTGTGTGAAGTCGCTCAGTCGTGTCTGACTCTTTGCAACCCCGTGGACTGTAGCCCACCAGACTCCTCTGTCCATGGGATTCTCCAGGCAAGAATACTGGAGTGGGTTGCCATTTCCTCCTCCAGGGGATCTTCCCAACCCAGGGATTGAGCCTGGGTCTGCTGCATTGCAGGCAGATGCTTTATCCTCTGAGCTACCAGTATAAGCTAACATAAATATCTCCTTGGATTTTGATTTTGTAAAGGCAAGCATTAATTTTTCAAAACCAAAGTAACTTTTGAATACTTTTCTTTGAATGCACTAAAGTTAACCCTGAACAAATAGATTCACTTGGATGGTAGGTGGGGAAGTGTGGGAAGAGAGGTTTTGACTGATGGGTCAATCCTGCCTGCAGAAGCATAGGCCTGACTAGTGCTCTAGCCTGATGACTGAGCTGGTCCACAGATAAGAACTCTTCTCTTCCTGGGCCCAAGGGTCAGGGGGTGGGGTGGGGGGCAAGGTGCCAGACCTCTGCTGGTGTTGTCTGTTCCCCCTCCCACCTCCTTGATCTCACGTGCTCCATGCATGTAATAAGTGCCACAGTAGCCTTAATTCCAAGTCACAGCATGATTCTTTCTCCAAAAAGCTGAGCACATGGCATACTGGTCTTTATTAACTTGCTCTTTGATGGTCCAAGGGACTTCTAACTGACCTGCAGGACTAATTGTGTCTGTATTAAGCAACGAGTACAGTTAAAAAAAAAGAACATCAGCAAGTCCTAGACATAAAAGCTGCAAGTTCACCACATTGTCATAATATGACTTATAAAACAAAAATATAGCCAAACATTGATTAGTATGGGTTATAGCACAGACTCACACTTAGCTTTTGGGTGTAATATTGAAATTTTAAATTTACTGTAACTGATCTTATGCCTGAACCTCCTACCCAGCTGGGTTGTGGACAGGAAAGCTCTTAAATTTTCCATTAGCTGTATTTTTGTGTCTTCCATCAAAGTTCAACTTCCAGTTCATGCTCTTTGCCTGAGATGGCATCTGGATGTCTGAGAAGAGCCTTGGAAGTGCCAAGTGCCAGAGTAAGGGCTGCTGTCTGACAGAGGATGGCCTGCTCTTCAGAGTGGCACCTGTCCAGTGCCTGGTCCTGCTAGCCTTCCCACCAGTTTTAGCATCTACTACTACTGACTAAGGAGTCCCCACAACCTCTCAATCCCAACTTCTCCTGGAGGCCTCCTCTCCACTCCCCATCCCGCCCTGCTCTGCCCTTCAACAGTGCAGGGCGCACTCCCCCACTCCTATCCTGCTTTGAGAGTTCATGGTCTAGTGGCCGAGATTAACATATGTTGTGGAAAAGATGACATTTAAGCCAGAGTTTGAAAGGGGTGTGCAGTTTCAGCAAGCAGAGATAAAGAATCAAAAATGATTTCCAGAAAAAGAGAAGCATGAATATCAAAGGACACAAATGGTTCCTTTTTCCTTCCCCCTCCCTAATTGTATTTCTATAAAAATCATCTTCTTGGTACTGTGTGATCACATGGTTTCTGTAAGAATCATCTTCTGACCATATAATATTAGTTGGTGAATGTTGGTGGAATTCTTACTTAACGGGCCAATCAGTTCTTCCTTGGGAATTTTGAACTGAAACTAAGCAAAAAAGTAGTCACTTTCTCTTGGTTAACAGAAGTGAAGTTTTGGAGCTCTCGATGACTATGACCTTGAGAAGAGAAGGAAAAGAGAAAGGAAGAGTAAGAAAAAGAAATGGAGGGCATACAGAGGGGGAAAACATCACAGACTGAGAATCCTGGTGACTGTTGTGTCTCTGATTTTGGACATTCCTGAGGTTCAACTGAGTTTCTGTTCTTGGGATCCTTGAGATACAGTAGTACCTTTCTGATAAATTTCTTTTCCCTTAGGCTAAACTGAGTTTTTTGGATGTTGTTTTTTGTTGTTGTTGTCTTTTTTTTTTTTTTTTTTGACAGTTCTCCTAATGAATTGTGTTAGTTTCCTATTGCTGCCGTAATGAATGATCAAAACCTGGTGGCTTAGAACAACAGTTTATTCTCTCACAGTTCTGGAAGGTACAAGTCCACAGCCAAAGTGTCCGCAGTGACATGCCCCTGCTGAAGAGTCTAGAAAAGACTGCTTCCTTGACTCTTTCTAGCTTCTGGTGGTTGCTAGCAAGCCTTGGCATTCCCTGGCCGTAGCTGCATCACTCTCATTTCTGCCTCCATCTTCACGTGGCCGTCTTCCTTCTGTATGTCTCTCTGTGTCTTCGTATATCCTTCACATTAGGACACCAGTCGTTTGATTTAGAGCCCCCACTATCCAGCAAGATCTCATCTAAACTAATTACATCTGCAAAGATCACACTCTGAGGGTCCAGGTGGACATGAATTTGAGGGGATACTATTCAACTAAGTACATTCTACACGCAAAGGCACTGGGGCTACAAGTTCAGGTCCTGTTTCGAGCCAGGTGCTTGAGGAGGTGGAGTGCTCTGCTGAGGATGCTGAGGTTTGCCCTCTACCCACAGAGGAGGCACTGAGTTCTTGTATGCAGTGCTTGTATGCATGACCAGAGTTTCGTGGAGGATGGCTTTGGTCACAGTGTGCTAAATAAACTGGGGCTGGGAGGGCTAAGGAGGAAGGAACACCAGTTTTACTATTGGATAATTCAAGTGATAGGAAATACCATCTTGAGTCAGGATAGATGGTATGGGAAGAGGGGGAAGGAACAAGTGGGAGACACTGCAAATTCTAAGTTAACTAGTTGTTGTTCAGTTGCTCAGTCATGTCCAACTCTGCAATTCCATGGACTGCAGCATGCCAGGCTTCCCTGTCCTTCACAATTTCCTGGAGTTTGTGCAACTCATTAAAATGATGATGTCATCCAACTATCTCATCCTCTGTTGCCCCCTTTTTCTTCCTGCCCTTAATCTACCAACATCAGGGTCTTTTCAGTGAGTTGGCTCTTTGCACCAGGTGGCCAAAGGATTGGAGCTTCAGCATCAGTCCTTCCAATGAATATTCAGGGTTGATTTCCTTTAGGATTGACTGGTTAGATCTCCTTGCTGTCCAAAGGACTCTCAAGAGCCCTTCTGTAGCACCACAGCTCAAAATCATCAATTCTTTGGTGCTCAGCCTTCTTTATGGTCCAACTCTCACATCCATACTTGACTACTGGAAAAATCATAGCTTTGACTATATGGACCTTTGTCAGCAAAGTAATGTCTCTGCTTTTTAATATGCCGTCTAGGTTTGTCACAGTTTTTCTTCCAAGAAGAAAGGGTCTTTAAATTTTATGGCTGCAGTCACTATTTGCAGTGATTTTGGAGCCCAAGAAAATAACTTAAAGTTAACCAGACTTGGCAGTTAATATGTTGTGGGTGGGAGGAAGCAGGCAAAGAAAGGGAAGCATCTAGGTGACTGTGTAATATGGGTGGTCCCTGAACATGGCTGAGTGGTTGCCAAGTGAGAGAGAGTATTACCCGGAGGTCTGGGATTAAAGGGAAACGCAAGGTTTGAGGATCCCACAGGGTAGACCCCAGAGACTTTATGAGTGGTCAGGGAGTTGGAAGTAGGCTTTTTCAGTTGGGATTACTTCCATGAAAAGCATCCCACGTTTGTATAAGAGGATTCCATGGCATAGTCTTTACCTGCTTTTGCTTTTGTGTTTTCAAACACTCTTTACCTACATCAGGGTCTTTGTCTGGGCAGAGTATTTTTAATTTTAATATATGTTGCCAGGTTACTTTCCTAAAAGGCTGTAACAATTCACTTTTCTACTGGCATTGTATGAGACTCCCTTTCCTCCTTATTCCCACGATTGGTAGGTATTTCACTCTTTAATTTTTGCTATCTGAAGTTATGACTGCTCTGAATGACTGTAAAACATTCCACCATATCAACATACCATAAAATGCTTAAATATTTTCCTATTTTTGGACATTTCATTGTTTCCCTTCTTTGCTATAATAAATAACCCAGAAATGGGCATTTTCACATAAATCTCTGTCTATCCAATGATACTTATACTTTGAAAGAATATAACATAGATATAGTTTCCCCAGGCTCTTGCTTTGTTGTTTTTCTTCCCGTGTGCCTTTCTTTCATTTCACTGGTAATATTTTAGGTGGACAGAGGAGGGTATAAAAAAGGGAAAGGGTTAAAACAAATAGATTTGCCCAGTCACTGAGGCACCACCAAGGACTCAGCAGCCTCCGCATTGGGTACCCTGGCTTCCCCATGCTCTGCCCCCTCCGCCCGCCGTCTCCCACCACTGCCTTCTGCTGGCCATTTCCACAAGGAAAAGGAATCGTATCATAGGTCTGCTATCCAGAATCTCCACTCGTTCGATCCCTTTATTGATGCAAGTAAGGGTGATGATCTGCATCCTGCTGGCACTGAAGATTATATCCATATAAGAATTCAACAGAGAAACCGCAGGAAGACCCTTACTACTATCCAAGGGATTGCTGATGATTATGATTAAAAATAAAACAAAACAAAACAAAACTAGTGAAGGCATTTAAGAAGAAATTTGCCTGCAGTGGTGCTGGAATTGAGCATCCAGAATATGGAGAAGTAATTCAGCTACAGGGTGACCAGTGCAAGAACATATGCCAGTTCCTGGTAGAGATTGGATTGACTAAGGACGACCAGCTGAAGGTTCATGGGTTTTAAGTGCTTTTGGCTCACTGAAGCTTAAGTGAGGATTTCCTTGCAATGAGTAGAATTTCCCTTCTGTCCTTTGTCACCAGTTTAAAAACCTCACAGCTTGTATAATGTTACCATTTGGGGTCTGCTTTTAACTTGGACTAGTGTAACTCCTTCATGCAATAAACTGAAAAGAGCCATAAAAATAGATTTTTAATTTTCTATTAATTCTGTTTCTATCTGTCATTACTAAAGTGATCTGGAATTGCTGTTAAGCCATTAAATATATAGCTGTGCCAGTTTTAGCTGTGCCATGAGGAATATTCAGTCTCTGCACATGGGATCTTTTTGGTTGAGGCATGTGAACTTCTTAATTGTGGCCTAAGGGACCTACTTCCCTGACCAGGGATCGAAACCAGGTCCCCTGCACTGGGAGCATGGACTGGTAGCCACTGGACCACCAGGGGAGGTCCCTGAGCCATTATTCTCTAATTTTACCTTGTCCATACATGAAGTTTCTCATTTAATGGAGGGAAGAACAAATGCATCCTAGTATCCTAGCACTGTCTGTAACCTACAAAACCAGCTTAACTATTTTCTTAGACATTGAAATTCTGAAAAGCATCAAACTTTTCTTGCCATGATGATTGATGATGAAAAAAAAGATGAGATTTAAATCTTTAGACCATGAATGGTGTATGTTATAATTGTTGTTGTTTAGTTGCTCAGTCATATCTGACTCTTTGCAGCCCCAGGGACTTTAGCCTGCCAGGCCCCTCTGTCTATGGAATTTTTTCAGGCAAGAATACTAGAGTGGGTTGCCATTTCCTTCTCCAGGGGATCTTACAAGCTGAGGGATCGAACCCGCATCTCTTGCATTGCAGGCAGATTCTTTATCACTGAGCCAACGGGGAAGCCCATATGTCATATGACTGGAAAAATAAACATCTTTTTCTATATTCCTCTTTCCTTAAACTTTAGCTATTAAAGTCAGAATGCTTCGATTGCAGAATTCTCACTTGAGCAAGGTTTTTATGTAACATTATTCATATTCTTGGCCTTGGATGCCAATTAAGTCTCTCAAGTCTAAAACTGCTTTGTTTGCTTTTTAAAGAAATCTGCCCACCTTACAGGCCTACAAGTTAGCTCACCAGCTTGCTCCCTCCCCTTTTCCTCCCCAGAGGACTTTGCTTCTGTTGGTTTCCTGCCAGCTCTTACTTTCAAATTGAAATAGTTCAGTTTCTCTGTTTCTAGAACATAGAATTCATTACTCCTGGATTTTTGCCAACAATGTCCCTCTCATGTTTTTAAAACTAAGATGAATGTTACAGAGTGACCTAGTGGGCTCGACCCATGATTAGAAGTCAGTCAATGATATATGAGATGTCTACATGGATGCTCTATTCTGGGCAGTGGAGCTGCTAGGGGAACAGGCCTCTGGTAGGGTGGGAGGGCATCAAGGGCGAAGCCTTGGGGCTGGAGTGGAGAAATATGTGTGAGAGATTAGGTAAGATCTGGCTGATGTGAGGCAAGACTCAAATTCTTCCCCTGCCCTCAGGGTCCTGGTGAGTCTCTACCATAGAAAGGGCATAGTCATTAATTCTTCTTGGCCATTTAGATGGAAAACAGAAAGCCAGGTGACAGAGAATATTTATAAAGGGCTCTAGGAAGAAACACTCCTTTTTTTCTTTTATAAAAATTTTCAGTGCTCCTTTTCTCTTGCTACCCTTGCAACCCTGCTTAGCCTTTTGTTTGTACTGGTACTGAGAAGGTGAGCCTTCCTGCAGCAGAGCAGAAATGGTAGGAACTTATACATCTACATAACCTTAGGCCACATGAATTTTTCATTCCTGTGGCTCTCTTGAATGACATTGGGAGATTTCTCTACCTTTTAGGCTACTTTCTAGAAATACATTAGTGTTTAAATTCTTTTCTGATTGCCTATTTTTTTTTTTTTAAATTAAACTTTCCATTTTGAGATAATTGTAGATTCACGTACGGTTGTAAGAAATACTGCTGGGACATCCTATGTACCCTTTTACCCAGTATCCCACAATAGTAACATTTTATAAATACTATAGTACAACATTACTGTAGGAGACATTCATGTACAATATACTTGGCATTGATACATTCAAGTTATATAAGGTTTTCATCACCAGAAGGATCCCTCATGTTGCCCTTTTATAGTCACATAGGTTTCCCTCCTTCCCCGACCCCCTCATCATCACTTGGTAATCACTAATCTGTTCTCTGTTCTTACATTTTGTCATTTCAAGAATGATATGTGAATTGAATCATACAGTGACTAACTTTTTTGTATTGGCTTTTAAACTCAGTATAAGTTCTTGAAGATTCGTGTATGTATCAATATTTTTTTCTTTTTTAACTGCTGAGTAATATTTCATGGTATGGATGTACTGCAGTTTGTTTACTATTCACTCATTGAAAGACATCTGGGTTGTTTCCAGTTCTTGGCTACTATGAGTAAAGCTGCTATGAACATTTGTGTACAGGCTTTCATGTGAACATAAGTTTTCATTTCTCTAGGCTAAATGCCCAAGAGTGCAATTGCTGGGCCTTGTGGTAGTTGCATGTTAGTCTTAAAAGAAACTGCCAAACAGTTTTCAGGAGTGGCTGGACCATTTTAAATTCCCACAAGCAATGTATGAGCAATTTAGTTTCTCCACATCCTTGCCAGCATTTGGTGTTGCCACTATTTTTTTTTTTTTTAAATTTTAGCCATTTTGATAGTAGTGTAGTTATACCTCATTGTGGTTTAAATCTGCATTATTTTCCTGATGGCTAATTATATTGAGCATCTTTTCAAATGCTTATTTGCCATCTGTATATCCTCTTTGGGAAATGTATTCATGGTTTTAGCCCATTTCCTAATTGAATTGTTTGATTTTTTTCAAATTGTAGAGTTTTAAGTGTTCTCCATATATTCTAGATACTAGTTCTTTGTTGAATATGTGGTTTGCAAATAGTTTCCTCAGCCTACAGCTTGATATTTCATTCTCTTTTAGAGAATGAATGATATTTCATTTTCTTTTAGAAAGAAAAAGTTTAATTTTGAGAGACCCATATCTACCAGTTTTTCCTTATATGGATTCTGCTGTTGGTGTCCAGTGTAAGAACTCTTTGTCTAGCCCTAGATCCCACAGATTTTTCCTATATTTTTTCTCAAAGTTTTATAATTTTACATTTAAGTCTGTGCTACATATTTTAATAAGTAACTTTTTACGTCTCTACTGTCTGAAATAAGTCTTAGCATGTGGAATCCTTTTTGCTCTCATTTTCTTTTTGAATCTAGTGAGTGCCAACTGACTCACGTCCCTGATACTAAATCACAGTACAATTTCTGACTGGGTACTTGATTCTGAATTTGTAATAAGTTAGTTGAGTCATATACTTAAAAGCGTGAACTCTGGAGGCAGACTGCTTGGGTTCAAGCAGTTCCTGGTGCCACCTCTCAGAAGCTTTATGATCTTTGGGCAAATTAGTTAATCCCCTGAATGTCAGTTTTTCATATCACTTAGATCTGGATCTGGATGAAAATAATAATTCCTACTTCTCAGGTTGTTGTGAGAAGAAAATGAGATATTAGGTGTGAAATGTTTAGTGAGGTGCCTGGTGCATGCACAGAAAACATTCAGTAATTGTTTCTTTCCCCTCTTTCCTGCTCCCTGTGCAGATTCTCCTGGCACCTTCTCCACAATCTCCATTTCTTTCTTTCTACTTCTTTTGTTCTTAATTATTCTACTTCATTTATGAAACCTGCTTAACCTGTTTCAGCATTGTATAGATTTCCTATCTTCAAGTTATTGTGGTATTTATATATGTGGTCAGGTTACCTTTATTGCTTCTATAGGTATTATGTGTGCGTGCTCAGTTGTGTCCAACTCTTTGCGACCCTATGGACTGAAGTCCACCAGGTTCCTCTGTCCATGGGATTTTCCTGGCAAGAATACTGGAGTGGGTTGCCATTTCCTGCTCCATAGGAGCTTCCTGACTTGGGGATTGAATCCACGTCTCCTACATTTCAGGAGGATTCTTTTACTGCTGAGCCACCGGGGAAAGCCCATGGAACTTTCCAAATACAATGGCAACCCACTCCAGTATTCTTGCCTAGAGAACCCCATGGACGGAGGAGCCTGGTGGGCTACAGTCCACGGGGTCGCAAAGAGTCGGACACAACTGAGCGACTTCACTTTCACTTTTACTTTGAGAGCATACTCCTTGCCCTCCACAGAGTCTAGCTCTGTGCTGAATAACTGGCAGATCCTCAGCAAGTCCCCTGGAGAAGGAAATGGCAACCCACTCCAGTACTCTTGCCTGGAAAATCCCGTGGACAGAGCAGCCTGGTGGGCTACAGTCCATGGAGTCGCTAAGTGGGCACTACTGAGTGACTTCACTTTCACTTTTCACTTGCATGCATTGGAGAAGGAAATGGCAATCCACTCCAGTATACTTGCCTGGAGAGTCCCAGGGACGGAGGAGCCTGGTGGGCTGCCGTCTATGGGGTTGCACAGAGTTGGACATGACTGAAGCGACTTAGCAGCAGCAGCAGAAGTCTCCAGTCATTGACAATGGTGAATCTAAATTACAACCTGTTTCATTGAAAGCAGTTTAGCACAATGAATCTGAAGCCTTAAAACTTTTGATCTAGTGATTTACTTCTTCAAAATCTATCCCAAGAATGGTAAGGCAAGTAAACAAAAATTTATGCATAGAAATATTTACAGCCTTATTTGTAAAAATATGGATTCAGAAAAACATAAATATGCAACATTAAAGAATCAGGAATCATTCAGATTTCATGTATATGGTGAATATTATACTGTCAAAAAACTTCATTTTCCTAACCATGGATTATAGAACTATAAGGATATAAGGATATTCACTAAAATACTCTTTCTATTAGTAAAAGCACAGGAATAACATAAACCTCCAACTACATGGATAAACTAAGTAAAATATTGTCAGGAAATAGAAATATAACATGACCTCATTTGTCTAAACTATGTATGTCTATTAAGATAACGCACGCACAAATATACAAAAGGCAGTAAAAATATACACAAAATTTTAGTGGTCATTATCTTTGAGTAGTAGGTCTTTGGTGATTTTAATTTTAATTTTGTTTTCTCTGAAACATAATATTTAATACTTTGAGCATTAGAAAATAAGAATGAACATTATCTGTTTTTTTAAATGGTGCTTTGGAGGCTATTTAATTACACAAATATATTGATCATTCATCCATTGCATTAAAAACATTTATTAACTGCCTACCAGCTGTTAGGCCCAGCACTAGAAACATAATGGAGAGAATAATTGACAAAGTCATTGAATCACAGATAGTCTAGTGAGGGGTACAAAAAAATGACAAAACAGTGAGAGAAGCAATAATATAGTGATAATACTGAGTGTCATGGAACCTTAGAAAAAAGTGGGGGTTAGGGAGGTAAGATAAGTCTCTTTGGTAGAACTTGAGTGAATTAGAGCCAGAAAAAGTGGTGTAGATAGGGAAGAATGTTCCAAGTTTAGGGCTAAGATTTTCAAAGGTTCTGAATGGATACTAGTGAAGAAACATGACAAGCCATGGAAGCAGGGGGAGGGTTTGGAAGAAGAACTAGCAAAAGCAAGTAGTTATGTTGATGACACATTCTATCCTTAAGAATAAACAAAGAAAACAATGACAATTAGTGATGTTAATGAGAATGCTATGATCATATTTTTGCTTTAAAAAATCACACTGACTATTGAATAGAGAGTGAATTAGAAGAGGACAGGACTGCAGACAGGTGGTGTTTAAATCACTGAGATGATGGTACTGGCTTTAGGGATGGAGAGAGAAACCTGACGTAGATGTGGTCTGGTAGTAGACTGGATTAGTGGTGATGGTGGGAGGAGATGGCCAGGAAAAGCAAGAGCCAAGGATGATGTCCTGACTCCCAGTTTGGGCAGCTGTGGACGGTAGCGCCACTAATTGAGATCTGGGACAGTTGAGGAATCACGAAATGGGAGGGAAAATGAGTTCATTTTGGGGGTACACCAAGTCTGAATCACCTGTGGGGAGTCCAGTACCTGGGGTGTAGAGAAAAGTTGTTGAAGATACAAATACACATGTATGTTTTAGGGGTGGTCATGAGGGCAGGTGAGAACACTAAGAGATACCTGTAGAATGAGAATAGAATGGGACTTAGGAGAGAACCCTAAGGAAAACCAACATTTAGGAGACTGAAAGTGAGAAAGCAAATTAACTCGAAGCTTGTGTGGGACAGAATTTTTTTGTGTGATGTAATTTACAACCCCTTCTGGGAAGCAATTAGCATTCCTGATAAAGTGCGTGAACAGTTTTCTGACAGACTTTAATAAGACTGAGAACTCCTTCTGGGAAGCTAGGGTTACCCATCCAGCTGATTGACTAGCCTAATAATCTTTAACCAGATGTTCTTTTTTTTTTTCTTTTTGTATCCATTCTAAACATGGTTGGTGAATCATTCCTTTTTTTCTTTTAAAATGTCTCAACCAAAATGACTCCTTCAGTTGAATTTTTTGAAAGCTTCTCATTTACTCAAAAACAATTTGTCTGAGGCATTGCTTTAACCAAAGAGAAAGAGGAGCCTCAGAAAGCGAATTAAGAGGGCAGAGAAATAGGAGAGAAACCAGAAGACTGTTGACATTATGGAAGCCAGGTTGATCTCAGGCAGCCTCGACCTGCAAAGCTTGGAGCTTGGCTTGGGTTCCCAACCAGAGATTGAGGCTGGGTCACGGCTGTGAAAGTACCAGATCCTAGCCACTGGACCAGTGGTCAGTGACATGGACTCTGGCCCTTCGGCTTTCCAGAAAAGAATTCTCACAAAGATGGAAAGTAGTGAAACAAGTAAACTATTTATTAAGAGGAGGAAAAAGACAGTACTTGTGGATGGATGCACAGCTAGACTCAGGAGAGAGAGTCGCTGCATCTCATCCTCATGACAGTTTGACTCACTCTTATGGGGCATTTCTTCCAGGTTTCCTTTGGCCAATCATTGTGACTTGTCTGGTTCACAGTCCCTATTTGGTATATCTCAGGATCCTTCCATGTGTACACAGGCCCCTCTTAGCCAGGATGGATTTTACCAAAAGAGTAGAACATCCCTTGACATAACTACCCTTTGGCCTCCAAGGAGCCTTTCTGCACATGTGTGGGCAGGAATTCTGGTCTTAAAGTTTTGATCCACAGGGAATAAATCTTAAATTGCTTTACCTTGGGTGTGGGCGGTGGGGTGGGGGTGGGGTGTGCTCATCTACCTCCTGCCTCAAGGTGAAAGTATTTCATGAAACAGGATACAAAGGAACAAGTTGTGGTGACCCAAGGATGAAAGAGCAGATAAAACCAAGGAGGGTCTTGGAATGCAGGAACAGAAAAACCAGACCCTTATCATCCTTCCCTCCCCCATGTTGTAACTATTAACAGATTTCAGGTCCTCCTGAGCAGTATAACCTGTCTCACCTACTACCCCACATAGGGAGAAGGTATTTGCCTTACCCAGTATCCATACCTCATCCAATCAGCAAATGACCTGCGAGACCCCTATCCCACTCCTTGTACCCTGGGTATAAAAGTGGTCTAAGGACCCCCGCTCAGCGTCGGTTCTCCCTCGAGCTGGCCCGCTGTTCTAACAGCGTCTCCCACTCTAATAAACTTTATTTCCTCTCATTCTGTCTCATGTCTGGAAATTCTTTTCCAACTTTTGCATGGACCACAACACAAGTGTCAAATTGAAGTGGAAGATCAAGTAAAATATGGATGAGAAATTGCTCCTGATTTTAGCAGTAAGAATGACTGAGTCACTTTCAAAAAGTGTGACTGTAAAAGGGAAGACAGAAATAAAAGACAATAAGGGAGATTTGAGTTTGTTTGTTTTTAGTGGGAGACAGAAATTTATTTGAATGTGTTACGGAAGGAATTAGTAGCCAGAGAAGTAGAAAATACCTGAGAGAGCAGGGATAGTCTTGAGTTAAGAGATCAGGAAAGGTGAGCTAGTCTCAGGATTCTGAGCCCAGGTGGAGGGAAGGACATGCGCATCCCACTGTGATAGAAAAAGGGAGGGTGAGCCTGTAGGGAAGACCTTCTGTAAGTGTGGTGTTAGAAGATTAGAGGATTTCCTCTTCAGCGGTTGCTGTTACATGTGTGATGTAGGTTAGGAGCTCTGCTGAAGATGCCTGGGTAAGTGGCAGGATGGCAGCGCGAGGACTGGGAGAAAGCTCTGAGAAAGATCCCAGTGAGAGCAGGGGAGTGAACTGTCTGGGGAAATAGTGATTTCAGGACACGGTGGCGGTGGTGGAACACCTTCAAACAGCCAGCCCAGGTCTGTGATTTTCTCCTGTGGTACTTCGGAAATCCTGATTTAGGCATGAGTACAATTAACCTGGACAGTTACTGGTGACTCCCTTGCTTGGAGCCTAGGCTCTGTTTTCTTCTTACTTTATAGACACTTCCAGTTGATCTCATCCACTCCCAAGACCTCAGTTAACCTCTCTATGGTGATAAATCCTAAACCAGTACTCACAACCCAGCCTTCCTCTAGAACAGCTGACTCCTGATCCCATTGGCCTTGTGGGCATCTTCAATTGTCTGCCTCCTCAAGCTGAACTATTGCATTTTCTTTCCTTAGGAATTTCCTTCTTTTTCCTTTGCCCCGGAGGCAGGGGTTTGTCATTTTCCCCATGAACCCTGCTCAGCGTTTAATGAACATCTGTTGGAATTTCAAATATAGGAGTCCACTCAATTCTCTAAGCCAGAGACTTAGGAGACATCTTTTACTCCAGCTTCTTCACCTCTGACATCCAATCTATCACACACAGATGTGCATCATGGCAGGAAAAAACCCAGTAAATTATCAAACAGTTACAACACAGAAACTGAAGGGTTGGCTTTACCTCCTCTTTTTGCTTCACTAACATTGGAACTAAACCTGTGTGTGGGGGTGCCTCCCTCCCAGCTTCCTCCCCTCACCCCCCCACACACACACCCTGTGGCCTTAGAGAAAATGGGAGCCAGTTTTTCATTTGCTAATGATTTGGGCTCAGGTTATAATGGACCCTTAAGGTGTTTTGTGGGAGAAAAGAGGAAAATGGAGCTTTCCGGTGGAGGGATAAAGAGACTGGAGTGGGGACCCCGGGACCCCAGGGAGGAGGGGCCTGGAATCTGATCCAGGCTTTTCTGAGAAGAGGGGCCTAGAAGGACCCTGCAAGGGGCCCGAGTCCTCCTGACTGGGGCCCCCTCCTTGTCCGCCCTGGGGTCTTACAGTTTCAGACTCCGTACTGTGCAGGAACAGGGCTTGGAGAGCTCAAGCTGGATCTCTCTTTCTGATTCAGTAGGTCTGGGGTGGGGATGGAAGTAATGGATCTCTGACAGGTTCTCAGGAGCAGTTGTTGCTGCTGGTTGGAGATCACATTTTTAGTTATCACTGCTCTGCATCTAATTAGAGAGGACTGGAGGGGTAGATTGGAGTGACTTTTTAGATAAGAAAAGTCCATGGGAAACAAAATTTGGAAGTCATAGAGGCAGTGGCTAAAAGAGATATTTGAATTTGATATTAAAATTGGTGAAACTTTCCAATAGTTGACAAGTTTGAGGGAGTAACTATGAGAATATATGCTTGAAGTGGCCTGTAGATGAAGTTATGGTATGCAGGCTGGCCAAGACCTGAAAAAAAATTACTTTAAAAAGTAAAATACTGAAAAGATAAAAATGAAAGAATTGAAAAGAAACATTGTAAAATGAAATATGTGACATCATTCAAATATGTGACATTATTAAAAATGCCTAGAAAAAAACCTGAAAAATATGGCAATGTTTATAATCGTTACCCATATAGATGCCATATATCATCTTCCTTTGCCTTTCTAAAATTTGAAAATTCTCTCCATCATGTTTTCCATTAATGATTGAGAAAAGCTTCTCCTATTTTGAACCTCTGCAGTCTTGGACATTTTCATCTGGCTGAATTAAGTTATTTCCTCTTCTGTCTCTCTTGTCAGACTTGTTTCTCTGACATCTTGCATTGTGCTAAAAGTATGAAAATCAACAAAATTAAAATAACCAAATCAAAGACAAGCAAAAGAAAACAAAAATGAAGAGCCTCGAGAAAGGCAATAATTTAGTCAGTCCTGACACCTGCAAGAAAGCATCTTGATCACTGGTCTTCCAATCATTCTATGTACTGTAACCACCTACTCAGAGGGATTACCAGGCTGTTCATGACTGGTGACTTCATCTGTTGGTTAGACAGGGAGCTCTGTTCCCCAAATAATATCATTCAAAGAAGTTATTCTTTTCTGTCATTTAGGTATTAGAGTTATTTTAAAAACTACTTGACAACTTAAGCTCGCTTTATAACAAGGTATTGGGGATTAAATTAAAAGTTCCACACAATTAAAGTACATATAAACTTTTAGAACACAACTCATTTTATCCATGAGAGCACTTGTGCAATAAAAATTGTACATACATATGTCATAACATATACCAGTTGGCAATGGTATTTGCCAAGAAGAATTTCTTGCTCGATTTCTTTGAAGGAATGAGATTTATAGGATTTTAGCATACATATCTACTTCATTTCAAAGACGAACAACTCTGAATTTTGTGTCAAGGTTTTATAATTCTTTACAGGCAGAGTAGACACAAATGAAATAACTAGGTAAATATTTATAAGTTTAATCATGTATGATTTCAAAATAAGGAATATGAATATATGTATTCAGTATTTCTATAAACCTATTATTATGGAAAAGAATAATTAAACTGTGTATGCCAATAGCAAAATGAAAGTGATATACAGAATGGTAATTATCACCATGAACACTGATCAGATCAGAAAAGACTAGAATCTTGATAACTACACTGACTACTTTGTACCTATTTTCTTGAATGTTCTTTTTATCTCTGATAATAAAGTGTGAATTAACAGGACCATTCTAGAAACCAGGAAATTGTGATTATGAATGATTTGGTAAGTTAAGATAATAAGTGGCAGAGTATTACCAGAAACTCATTTCCTAATTGCCAGCTTAGTACTTATTCTTTAAATACGCTGCCACAAGACACTGCTGTCCCATTTTAGAAATAGGATGTATAAAATTTCCTTTGTGATCTGGCAGAAGACATTTATTATTTAAAAAATGTCAATCACTTATCATTAATAACAAGTTGTTTTTACATATTATTGATAGAAGTTGTCCTCCACTTCTACAAATAATCACCAACTTGTAAGTTTGGTAAGAACAATCAGAAATTACTGAATGTTAATAAGACAAGGGGTGTTGAATATCATCTTGTCTATCATCTCAGTGGGGAAACTAAGATCCAAAGACATTTGTCCAGAGTTATAGTGTGAGTTGATAGGAGGCTGCAGACTTTTAGTCCAGGGCTGTTTATGGCACATGGCACTACCTCAACATATTCCTGGGACCATCAGTCTTAAGCATAGAATCAGTGTTGAGGGTTCATGTATTCTTTTACCCCCTTTTTTTTCTCATCTATTTACTCAGCACATTTTCATTTTTGCTGCCTGATGTTTTGGGAGTGGGGATAGTCAGAAAAAAAAAGTTAAAGGCTGAATGGCAAGTGTAGTTATTTTTTATTTTTATTTTTGCAGGGGAATGAGTGAAGTAAGTTTCCTGGAATGTGGAAAAGTTGCAGTCTTCAAAGGCAAGAAGACCAAGAATGAGAGATAGGAGGGATGGTTCTCTTACTGCCAGGGTCTCTGTGGGGCATGTTTATGGAGTTATTCCAGTTAACAACCCTTCAGGTAGGGCCTGTTAACCCCATTTTATTACTCAGGAAGAAACTGAGGCTCAGAGAGGTTTTGTAATTTACCCCACAGCTGCACAGCTGACAACATGTAGAGTCAGATTCAGTTCAGGGTCTGTCTAGCTATGAAGCCTGTGTCCTTTTACTTCTGCAGTAGAGTATGTGTAAAGTGAACCAAGGAAACTAGCAGTAAGTTCAAGGCAACATTAATAACAGTAATAATGACAGATAGTGCTTTACATATGTGGTTTCTTTGAGCAGGATTAAGTGAGCACGATTAAGAAAGCACATAAACAGGACTGATAGGGCGACTTTGTACTTCATTAGTGAAGCAGGCAAGAGAGAAAAAGGAGATATACTTAAGATTTCCTTTGGTTTACTTTGCTTTCTGAAAAATAATTGAAAGACTCAATTAATTGTTTTCCCACATTTATCAGATTACTATGATCCTGATGTAAGTGGATGGGTGGGTGTGTGATTTTGTGAAACCAAACCTGACATACTCAGAAGATTTCTTCCAGTGGACAAGCATGCCTTTGGGTTTGATACTTAATTTTGTAATCAGTGATCTATGTTCCAGATCATTGAATAGTATTTTCAACCTGTACCCCCATTTTTTTTCTTTTCCCTTTTGAAGCAGAATACCATATAGACTCATTTCTTTAAGGGGGGGTCCATGAGAGAAGAGAGCTTCCCTGGTGGCTGAGAAGTAAAGAATCAGCCTGCAATGTAGGACCCCAGGGTTTGACCCCAGGGACGAGAAACCCCTTGGAAAAGGAAATGGCAGCCCACTCCAGTTTTCTTGCCTGGATAATCCCATGGAGCCTGGTGGACTACAGTCCATGGGCTCCCAAAGAGTTGGACATGACTGAGCGGCTAACACTTTCACACTTTCATGAGAGAAGTGCGTTAATCTCCACTCCTCTTTTACACATAAATACCACTGAATTAATCTAATTTTATGTTAGTCTGCAGCTCCAGTTTGAGCATTAGGCTCAATTCTCCCTATTTGGAAGACAATGTCCAGTTCTGTAACACAGTGTAACATAGCGGTGGTGCCAACTTATAAATAATTAGTTTCCTAATGAATTAATGCTTATTTGGAATTATCATTTCAATACAAACTTAGGTAAAGATGTGTTCTGGCTCCCAAACTGGATTTTCTATATTTAAAAATGTCATTATAATCCGCAGCTCCCCAAACTGTTACTACCAAAGAACTATTTATTTTTCCATTCAATCTAAAAATAAAACCTCTCACCCAAACTACATTCCTTAATAGCCACAGTTTAATCTACATAATTTTAAAGTAATTTGAAAGAATCCTTTTCTAGTGCAGTGATGTCAAACAAGAGTTGAAACTGAGAGAGTTTGAAAGGGAAAATTTAAAAGCCCACCACCCTCGAGGTGTCTTGGAGACACTTCAAGAAAGTCTAGGCTCACAAGAGAGGTGAAGGAAGAGATTTTAAAAGCTGAAGCATGCGGCTCTTTGCAAGCCCCCTGCTGACACAGGCCGAGCCTGCTACGGCGAGGACCGCGAAGAGTTAATGAGGGACAGAGCCCCCCGCACCGCGGATCCCGGCGAGCTCCCTCCGCCTTCCCGTCCCCACCCTCTCGTTTTGGCAAGGGATTAAAGTGCTCCCCCTGTGGCAGCAGTGACCCAGAAATGAGTTTGATTCACACAGTCCTTCCTCCATAACAAGCCAAACGCCCGTCCGAGAGTGCCTCCCTGCGCGAGCGCCGGGTGTGTGCGCGCCGGCGAGAGCAGGGGCCCGCCCGGCTCCCCGCCCGCCACTCCGTCCGCCAGCCCGCCACGGCCCGAACTCATGCGGCGCGGAGCGAGCCGCGAGGAGCCCAGCGCCGCGGCCAGAACCCTCCGCAGCAGGTACGCGCGCGGGCCGCGGGGGCGCGCGGGGAGGGCGCGCCGACCGAGAGTCCGCGCGTGTCCGCGTGTGGGTCCGTGTGCGCGTTCCGATTCCGCGGCGGCGGCGGCGGCAGCGGCAGCGGCAGCGGCGGCGGCTGCAGGACGAGCCGAGAGGCTCAGCCATATTTGATGGTTTTGTTGCTTTGCTCGGGAGTTCTCGGGAGTAATTTAATGCCGAAGGTCGCTGCCTAGTGGAAATAATATAGTACGTCATTAATATGGCGCCAAAAGATTGGGTTCTCGATATGTAGCAAAGGAGGGAGGGCCGGCAGCCGCCGAGCGCAGCGTTACTATCCCACCAGTAACTTGGGCATTGCCGGGGCGGGGGCCAGAGGAGGAGGAGGAGGAGAGGATGATTTTGGATCCTGAGAATTGATGTGTGTTGGATCAGTAAGTTTTACTATGATTATTTTTCAGTTTTGGGGGCTGAAGACTTAAGAGCTTTTTCTTTTTGGATTTGCGAAGAACATGCGGTTTTCAGGCGAATCATCAATTAAAACGCGTTCAGGAGTAGAATCCCAGTTTAGTTGGCTTTAGTTATAGAATTTTTAAACAGCCAAAGTGCATTAGGTTGCATGGAAGTGGAAAGCATAATAGCAACTTGGTAGACAGATGGCAATGGCAGAACAAGGTCCGGGTACATACATGAATCCAGAGTGTGTGTGACCGTGGTGGTGGTGGTGCGGGGGAAGGGACGACGAGTATATAGTACAAACATAGGTGTGGGTATAGGTACATCCGTGTAGGGTAGCTGCAGCCCTATCTCTTATCACCGCGTCACCACATGTCCAAAATATTCATTGCATCAATTCAAGGGCAGTGAGGGAGGGGGGGTGCAGGGACAGTTTAGCAATTAGATTCTTCCCAATTGGGTTTCCAGTGAACAGACCTTTTACTTATAGCGAGACTGCCTGTGAAGTGTAAAACCCTTTATCGGTGAAATTAGGAAGGAGTTGCATTGGTAGACCAAACTACCGATTAACCATGAACTTAAAACGGATTGCAAATTGCAACCTTTGGCACCGTCTGCAAATTGTGAGGGTGGTGTCGTGTCGCTTGGTCCGGCTGAAAACGTGCAGGGAGCACCCCGGGACTGCAAGTTGCGAAGCCCTTCAAGTGCACGTGTCCTGTGCCTGTGAGTGTATATTTGTGAGTTGGGGGCTGTTGTTCTGTAGCCAGCAGGCTTTCCGGGTTGTTGGCGCTGGCTTGCAAATGCGGGAGAGGGATGGAATGTGGAATGTTGACCGGGGAACCGAATCCTGTCGGAACGGTCCCATTTGCTAGGGAAATTCGATCCCTTCCACCTCCTTCCCGCTCCCCCGCCCGCCTGCGGGCAGGAGGCGGGGCCGAGGACGCGGCTGCTGCTCAAAGTGGCGGAGCGCGGCGGCGGGAGGCAGGTGCACGGCACCCGCCAGTGGGGGTGCCTCAACTTCCGCGGGCGTTTAAATAGCAGCCTCTCTCCCCTCCCACCGGTAATAGGTGACCTGGCGGCCGAGGGCGGCGGGGGGGTAAAAGGACGGGGGAGACCCGGGAGCTAACCTCCGCGGCACGTGGGCAGGTGCTGGGTGGCCCCGGGGCCAACTTTTTGTGGCCCGCCTCTGGCGCTGGAGGAGAGGCGGCTCCATGTAGAAATGGGGACGGGCGGGCGGCGGCCGAGGCGCTGCTTTCTCAGCCGCGCCGGAGCGTCACCTAACGGTCCCAGTAGCGGTGCCGGGGCCCGGGGTGGGGGGTTTCGGAGGCGGGGACGCCTGGCCTACCGCGCCCGCGCCGCGGGAGCCCCGCACAAAGCCCGCGGCGCGGGGGCGGCCACCGCGCTCACGCCCGGGGAACGGCCCGAAGCCCGTCGCCGTCCCCGCGTTGATTCCGGCGGGCGGCCGCAGGCGTTTGTTTGTTGGTTCCGCGCCGCCTTCCTCGCCGGATGGCTTCCTGTGACAGAGGTGATACACAGTTTCCAGAACTGTCTGAGGGCGGGGAGCGGGAGCCGAGTCCTCTCCGAGCTGCTCGCCTTCGCCGCTGCTCCCGCTCCCATCTCACAGCCGTTTCTCGCCGGCGCGCCCGCCCCAGTCTGAAGGTGCCGCCCGGGAGGGACTCGGGGAGGGGGGGACGGCGCGGCCGTTTCCAGCGGCGCAAGTGGCTTCTAGACGCGAGGGAGCGTTTGATTTGCAACTGGGGCCGAGCGGATTGGTGCAGCTGGCGGCGGCGGGGCGGGAGGAGCGGCGGCGGCGGCGGGGGGTGGCCACTTTCAAACGGAGAGGGCGGCGGCGGCGGGGACTCGCTGCGGAGGGAGCGGGGGCTTGATTGCGCCACGAGAAGGTGTCATCACTGCACCGGGGCTAATTCCGGCGGAGGTGCCGGGAGTTACTTTCCCCTCCTCCCGCGCTGTTGTTTCTGTCGCCTTGGGAGGAGGAGAAGGAGGCGGCGACGGGGAGCGGGGGTGGGGGCGCGGCGTCGCTGCGCGGAGCCGCGACTCTGCGCACAGCCCGGCGGGCGCCGTACGGTGCTTTCTCCGGTGCGGGGCGGCGGCCCAGTTCTCCCCGCCCCGGGATCCCCGCCTTCCTGGCGTCCTCAGCTTTCTCTGTCCTGGCCCCCTTCCCCCCGCACGGGCTCTGCATCCCAGAGTCCTCCTCCCCCAGGTCTCCTCGCCCCGGGCCCCCCTCCCCGGGCGTACCCCCTCTCCCCGCCCCAGCTTTTCCACCCTGGGCTTCCCTCCCCAGCGCGCGGGGGCGGCCGCAGTCCCGGCACCCGGTGAATGCAGCGAGCAAACAAAAAAGCGGGCGATTTAAACGTGCCTTCGAAACCCGTTAGGAATGCATCGTCACCACGAGACCGTTTAAAAGCAGCTTTGGCTGGTTTTCTAGTAACTAGGAGGCAGGCGCCCCACCTCGCTTCGGCGGGGGCGAGGGTCTGTCGCCTTCTATTTACTACTGCCGAGGGGGAATTTAAATTTTCTCTTTGTAAAGTGATAGCTGCAGTTGAATGACTTAAGACGGCTACATTTTTAGGAAATTGAGAGAGAATCTGAAGTTTCCATTAATGGGAATGCTTAGGGGCTCCTTTCCCAAAGGTTTTTATTAGGTGAACTATTTTTCCTTTTAAGAAAACCCGCTGTGAACAGCTAGTTCTCTAGTTACTTGTACCTCAAGGCTAGTACCTTTCAAAGTTAATGAACTAGTTTTGAGATACAGAGAAATTAGTTCCCTGGAAGCTGGTTTAGGTAGTGATCCACCAGTGGTTAGAGATTAGGAAGTTGTGTTTGACCAGATCGCCGCTAATCAAGATTTAATCACTTTTAGCTGGAGAAAGGGAGCGTTTAGTATAACTATACTTACACTGACAGCACTTTTGATAAAATAATGTATTGTAGGAGAGTGAGCAACACATAGTGGACAGATAAAGTGCGTGTTCTGTGTGTGACACTTGCTAGCAAATACCTTCACCCGAGAATTCTTAATGCCCTTTTGTCCCAACGATTTCAGTCTCATCGAATGCCACTTTTAAATCAGATTGACTTTGATTCTTTTCTTTTCTCCCTTAGTTTATGTGTTTTTATATGTTATTTGATGAGCTGGCATACATACCTCCTCCTTACAGCAGCCAGAGATAAAAGGAGTTGCCTGAACTTGCAGTAGAATTTGAACTTGATTCCATCTTAAGGTCATAGGCTGCTTTGTAAGAAGAAAATTTGAGAGGGTTGTAACAGAGATTTTTAACTTTGACAAAGGTGGATGTATGTTCATTTAGAAAGAACAAGGTTCCGGCCCGCCCCCCCAAGTTCCTCCTCCATCACCAGACAGGTTTTCAAGCCTATAAGTGAATAATCTCGTTTCCCTATTGCAGAGGTTGAAAGAGTAGCTATAAAGGGAAAATAGTGAAAAAAATGATGAGTGTGTGGAAAGTGGAAACAGGAGAAAAAACTTTTTGGACTTTAAGAACATGTTGTATTTTAGAATGAACAGTTGTTTAGCCCAGAGACTTTGGGTAAAAGGATTAACTAAAAAGCAAACAAAACTTGGAGGACTTGGTGAGAATACAAACACATCTCCATGTGTTTCACCTTCATAAATAATTGATTTTTTACTTCAAAGAGCCCTTAGTGGCTTAAAGTATTATTACAGAAATGGTGTTATTTTACATGTACACGTTTTCAACTAGAGAAGCAAATATAAAAACAAATTCCTATCACCTAGAAATCATCATTTTATCATTTTCCAGGTAATTGTGTATACATATGTATAATGAATCATACTATCTGTACAGTTGTGTAAGGAGT
This sequence comes from Nanger dama, assembly GCA_917880005.1. Lineage (NCBI taxonomy): Eukaryota > Metazoa > Chordata > Mammalia > Artiodactyla > Bovidae > Nanger > Nanger dama. The sequence goes on along the minus strand of CAKJTW010000009.1, from coordinate 29,712,954 downwards.
GTTTTTTTTTTTTCTTCCTGTTAGCTAGTTTGTCTATTTGGGATACATTCAGATTTTCTTCCTTGGCCTCCAAATATAACAGCAGCTTTGTCTAAAACACTGTCCAGTCAAAGATCACTGGATCTCGTTACTTCCTGTAAGTAGACACTAAACTGTAGTAACTCTTTGACAGAACCTCTGACATTGAGGAGGCATGTCTTCGGAGTTAATCATGATGGGATTTGAAAAAAGTTAGATTTAGAGTAGCATTTTTGTGTGTGTGTAATTTAGAGTCTTCAGTTTGAAGATTATTTGTTTGAAAACTGTTTTAAAGAAATTTGCCTGATGTATTAATCTGCACACGCGCTGAGAAAAAAAAATCAACTGTTTGTGTTTCAGTACTGAGGTGGTTAGAACAGCAAACATCTAGACATCAAACACTGACCAAGTCTTGTATTTTTAGGCATTGTCAGGAGTGAGGAGGAGACAGATGACTTGCACAGTTCTGCTTGCCTGCTTGCTTTCTGTTGGTGAAGCTCTTTCTTCAGTTAGTAATAAGGGGCACCTGTTGCACTATTACAGTTCATGGTCTGTCAGAATTTGCACTGTATGCCCAGTTTGCCTACATGGTTAATAAAATAAGACATTCTCTAGAGGAAAATATAACACTTTTGTCAATATCTTGCTGCTTATTTGGCTTGGCATTGAAATGCTTGACTTAATTGGTCAAACAGTGGGACTTATACCAATGGTAAACTTCTCTGTTAAAGCCTGTGATAGATAGAACACTGTTGCCTTGTTTAACAGTAAATTTAAAAAAATTTCAAATAAAGGCTGACTTTGCTTGGAGTTGTTAGTTTCTTAGGTTGTATCCGAAGCCTTAAGGCAAAGTTTTAGTTCCTGAGTCAGTAAGTTGTTTCCTTTAAAGTTTTATTGTTCAGCTGGTTTTCTCTATATTAAAACCTTGTTCAGTCATTAAGCCGTGTCCTACTCTTTGCGACCTTATGGACAGCAGCATGCCTGGCTTCCTGTCCTTCACTGTCTCCCAGAGTTTGCTGAAACTCATGTCCATTGAGTCAGTGTTGCCATCCAGCCATCTCATCCTCTTGTCACCCCCTTCTCTTCCTGCCTTCAATCTTTCCCAGCGTAAATGTCTTTTCCAAGTGAGTCGGCTCTTCTCATCACGTAGCCAAAGTATTGGAGCTTCAGCATCAGTCCTTCCAGGGAATATTCAGGGTTGATTTCCTTTAGGATTGACTGATCTTCTTGCTGTCCAAGGGATCGTCAGATGTCTCCCTCAGCATCACAATTCAAAAGCATTGTAAGAGCATTGTATCTGACTCTTTGCAACCCCATGGACTATATAGCCTGCCAGGCTCCTTTCTCCATGGAATTCTCCAGCAAGAATGCTGGAATGGGTCGCCATTCTTTTCTCCAGGGGATCTTCCTGCCCCAGAGATTGAACCCAGGTCTCCTGCATTTCAGGCAGATTCTTTACTGTCTGAGCCACCAGGGAAGCCCATATGAAGACCTGGCAGCACTTTATTGGGTAATGTATTTAAAATATGGACAATTGATATTTTTATTATGTATAGTATATAAAATTTCGAAAAGTTGAGACAATTGAGAGTCTTGCTATTTGCTTGGTGAAAGTGAATGGGAAAGTCGCTCAGTCATGTCTGATTCTGTGACCCTATGTGCTATACAGTCCATGGAATTCTCCAGGCCGGAATACTGGAGTGGGTAGCCTTTGCCTTCTCCAGGGGATCTTCCTAACCCTGGGACCAAACCCAGGTCTCCTGCATGGCAAGCAGATTCTTACCAGCTGAGCCACCAGGGAAGCCCAGGAATACTGGAGTGAGTAGCCTTTGCCTTCTCCAGTGGGTCTTCTGACCCAGGAATTGAACCCAGGTCTCCTGCATTGCTGGTGGATTCTTTACCAGCTGCCCATTTGGGAAGCCTATTTGCTTGGTGTGTTTATACAAAGAATATTGATATGTGATTGTGAGGGATTTATATTTTGGTATTTTCACAGATGGTTGGCTCTGATGGAATAAGTAAACTCTGCACTCCTAATAAATGGAAGAGTGGTCCTGGACCCCCTTTTTACCTTTCAGTTGAAGTGGCATCTTGTTAAGATTAGGCGGGGTTGAGTGTTGTGGAACAGATAAAATTTAGTCTTAAGGGAATGTTGATTGTGACTCAGGTCATGTTATTGTGGCTTGGCCTTATCTAGCCTAGACTTTGAAAGTTTCAGGTAAGAATGTCTTCCTTACCTGAAAGCAACAAAAATAGGAAGAGTCTGGTATTTCCATTTTTGAGTTGTTTGTTAACTCTAGACTAGTGGTATATTACGTATACTTAACAGATGTTCAAGGACCAAGGTTTTAATGAATACTCTAAAACAAGTTACATGTTTAGTTTTTTTGCTTTTGGTTCTTCAGGTAGAGTTAAACACTGTTAAGGTGATTGAGCGCAGTTGAAGTAAGTTCATTTTTTAAACTTTAGGTTCTTTCGAACTGATGTGTTGAAGGAATTAAATCACAGTTTTCTCTTGTTTTGAAAGCACTTCCAACTGGCAATAATATATAGTTTTCAATACTGATCTGCATAGGATCAGACATTTAATAATGTCTGCACATGAGATTTTATTAATTTGAAAATTCATGACAGCTTCTAAGACAGTTTCTAAGCAGTTATTTTAAGTGAAGGTTTCACTGGTGAGAGTCCAAACTGAAGAATAAAATGAACATTTTTTTCTTTTACTCCTTTCTCCAGAGTAAGCAGCAAGAATTGGCAAGGTTAACAAGTTGCTGGAGTTTGAGCTGCCTGGTTTTGTGTTTGTTTAGCACAAAGTACACTTACCATGATTTAAGATTTTTCTTGATTAGTCATGGTCATTTTTACGACCATCAGTTATTTCAGTGTTGAAATAAAAGATACACTTTAGATGTGTAGGCTGAGTACTTGTGACTTGTAACTTTTTTGAGGTCAAGGACACTTGAGATCCAAAACCTGTGGGAACTTCTCTAGCAGAAAAAGTGAGTTACTCAAAAATTTGCATGTCATTTCAGAGACTAGATGAATACTTTTAAGTGCATCCTTGGATTTCAATTTGGCATTTAAATTCTGGTGACTTCTTTTTATGATTTCTCTCTGATCCTTCTACATCACTGTTAAACCACACATTATAGTTAAAATGCCTGTCTAGAACAGTCATTTTTCGGCTTATTGGTTACTGACTTGAAAATCAGATAAGTTTATTAGTTTTTATAACATAGTGTACACTGGCCCCAAGAAGGAGCCTCAGGGGTTTTCCTTTCAGAAAAATTCACAAGTTTCTAGACATGGCTTTAATTTAAGTTACTTAGAACACCACCCTCCTACCCCGCCCTCTTACCCTCTTACTGCTAGTCTGTTGATTTAAAGCAGAGATCAGTAAACTATTTTAGTAAAGGGGCCAGATAGCAAATATTTTAGGCTCTGTGGGCCTGATAGTCCCTGTGATAGCTGTTTAACTCTGCCATCCTAAGTGTGAAAGCAATCAGTGGACAAAAAGTAAATGAATGAATGTGACTGTGTCCCAATAAAACTTTGTTTACAGATAGTGAAATTTGAATTTGGGATAATTTTCAGGTGTTCTGAAATGTTCTTTTGATTCCCTCTCCCAAACCATTTAAATACATAAAAACCATTCTTATGTATTGAACACCAGCAGGTTGTAGACCCCTGATTTATAATGACACAGCCATACCTCTCTCTCTATATATATAAAACCTGTACTATAGTATATATACCTGTAGATCGTATATACCTGTAGTGTAGGATGTGCATGCATGTGTTCTAAGTCTCTTCAGTCATTTCTGAGCCTGTGGACCTTTGCCTGCCCGGCTCCTCTGTCCATGGGATTCTCCAAGCAAGAATGCTAGATTGGGTTGCTGTGCCCACCTGCAGGGGAGTTTCCTGACCCAGGGATCAAACCAGCGTATCTTACGGCGCCTGCACTGGCAGGCGGGTCTTTGCCACTAGTGCCTCCTGGGAAGCCTGTAGTATACTGCAGTGATACAGATAGTCACCAGATTGTTAGCTGGTCACCAGATTGTTTCTGCTGGGACTGAATTTCGTTTCTGATAGGAACCTGAAACAAGCAAGTTGAAATCAGAAGTTTGTTTGATAAATATGAAGGTGGTTGACTCATCTCAGGGCTGTGGCTCCTAACTCTTTGGTTCCTAGATAGCCTTTTTGAGGGTAGGATGTATAATACAGGACCCCATGCACCTTGCAAAACACAGCTAGGTAGTCACACCCTCCCAGGAGGCCAGGCCAAGAAGCCCTGCGTGAGGGAATATACATTATGACCGGGGACTGCATCCAGAGGAGTGTGATGTCTCTCCACGTAGGGTGTGTGTCACACCAGTTGGAAGTGAATACCTGCTGCTCAGAGGACACAAAGCCCTGTGACCACTCGTGCACACTCTGTCCAGCTCTCCAGCAGGCAAAATGGCATTTGCAGCCATCTCCACATCAGCTTGCCGGGAAATATGTTTCAAGTTCTAAGTTAACAGACTGTTGTTTATTGAGTACATTTTAGTTGTCTGACCCCTGATAACATGTAGTCCATGGCCTTAATCTTCCCGATAGCCTGTTTCTAAATCTTAGGAGGTGTCCAGCAGCAGGAAGTCCGTGGTGCCATCACCTGGGAGGAGGATGGATGGCACAGGTCTTTGATTCAGCCTCTGGCTTTGCCCTAGACCGATCTGTGTGTCTTTGCTCTTGCTGCTTAACCTCTCCAGAACCTACTTACTGTACGTACTTCCTTTTAAAATTAGTAAAGGTAAATTACCTCCAAAACATTTTCTAGAAATTAAGTTGGGATTTTATGTGTTTCTTTGGGGAAGATGTCCTGTAGACACAATCCATGGCTGAAACTGTTTTCAGCTTTAGCCTCAGAGACTACTTTGCAGACCTTGCTGCTAGGTTTTGAGACTGTCTTCTGTTTCTGTGACTGTAGTAACAGGACTTGTACAATTGTGATGAAATGTTTGTTTTAATATATAATTCAGATGGTGTGTAAATGCAGTTTTTGCTGTTGTTAAGTGAGTCATCTAGATCTTCTAGTGTACAACATTGGGAGTCTAAATTTTTTTTTAAACTGTACTTTAAAATTTTTTGGTGACTTAACATTGTTAGTGATAACTGATAGTTTCTGACAACCGGCTATAATCAGGGAACAAAGTTCCTCAAAACAGCTGCATTGCAGCCTGTGCACAGTGTAATTGTCATTAGCTGGTTGAGTCTGGTTTTTGCAGAAGCTGCTTTGTATATCCTGTATAAGAACATCTGGTTTGAGCATTTTAAAATCTTTTAAAATTACCCTGTACTCACTTTGCATTTATTGGCTTATTCTTCCAAGAGTCAGATAAGGGTGTGTAGACTCCTTTCCCATCCTTATTTTGACATTGGTTCATTCAGAACTATCTCCTGCTAACTAACACTTAGTTTTTTTTTTAAAGTGTTATTCTTCCGTGAAGTTCTAGAGTTTGATCTGAAGAATGTTTGTGTATGTGTTAAAAATTAGAATTTGGTTTAAAGATCCCAAGGCTGAATGGAACACAAATGTGTCATTGCAGTGAAGTGTTATATAGAAAACTTTCTTTTCATATATTCTGAAGAGATTGGTCTTATGTTCGATTTCTCCAGTAATTTGTTAGAAAAGAAAAAAGTATGAAAATAGGACCTATAAGGCAAAATAGACTGCATCTTTCATGTAAATTTTGACACAGAGCAATAGCACTGTGTTAAGTGTTAAGGAGGATTCTGAGGTCACGCCTGGGCTTGTGGAAAAAAGAATGACCTAATTTATTAACCATGCCTGCCATGGGTAGAGGAAATGGTGTGTTTGGTAACCATCTCTGGAATGTAGCTTTTTTTTTTTTTTTCTCCCCCAAAATAGTACTGCTCTTGAAATGGATAAGAGGTTGAGTATTTATTTGACTTTGAATTCTTTAAAGGTAGTTTAAACCCTAGTTTTCTTGTCCCAGTTAGTTTTTCTGTTCTTACTACATATATTTTTAGTGACCTGCTGCTGGCACACTGGCTCTTCTTATGTTTTGAAAACTTTCACTTTTAGATTAAATAATGAATGAGTGATAGTAACATTTTATGGCATTATCCTATTACCTTTTTTATTTTTTTTCCTCCTATGCTATTTCATCAGGTATTTTAAAACAAGATAAGCCTTTGATACCACATCTCAGGAAGGAGGTGGAGTATATGTAGTTCATTGGTAGCTGCTCAATATATGTAGTTCATATATATATTCATATACTACTAATATATGTAGTTTATTGGCTGGTGCCTGTGTGGGGCCAAGAGGCTGTGCTCCCAGGGTCTTCTATAATGTGAGGAGCAAGAAACAACAGTTCTGGATTTTAAATCTTTACTATTAACAAATAGCATAGTGCAGGATCATGGTAAAAAAATTAAAATCATCTAAAAGGTCATTCAGTTCAGTTCAGTCACTCAGTTGTGTCTCTTTGCGACCTCATGGACTGCAGCACATCAGGCCTCCCTGTCCGTCGCCAACTCGGCATTCACCCAGACTCATGTCTATTGAGTCGGTGATGCCATCCAACCATCTCATCCTCTGTCGTCCCCTTCTCCTCCTGGCTTCAGTCTTTGCCATTATCAGGGTCTTTCCCAATGAATCAGTTCTTCACATCAGTTGGCCAAAGTATTGGAGTTTCAGCTTCAGCACCAGTCCTTCCAATGAATATTCAGGACTGATTTCCTCCTTTAGGATAGACTGATTGGATCTCCTTGCAGTCCACGGGACTCTGAAGAGTCTTCTCTGACACTCCGGTTCAAAAGCATTAATTCTTCGGTACTCAGCTTTCTTTATAGTCCAACTCTCACATCTAGACATGACTACTGGAAAAACGATAGCTTTGACTAGATGGACCTTTGTTGGCAAAGTAATGTCTCTGTTTTTTAATATGCTGTATTGGTCATATGCTGTAAAAGGTCATCAATGGAAGTAAAATTTCCCAACCTATTCAGTCTAGAACTCTGCAGTCACTCCAGAAATTTTCCATGAGTATGCAAGCAGTTGTATATATATATGTCTTCCTTCTTTTATATGTAAATGAGCTGATATTCCATTTTTCTCCCCTGCAGTTTGTGGGTGTTTCTTTCTTGGTATGTCTTGGTATCGTCCACATCTGAACATACAGATCTACTAGAAAGGAATTCTGAGTAGATGGAAATAGGTAGAAGCTCAGGGTTGGAGTCCATGATGTCTGGCTGCCTTATATTGTTTGAGGTGAATTCATGGAAAGAGAACAAAAATACATCCCAAATACAGATGGTTGGAATGTTTTATAATTGCTCTTCAGGTGCTGACTCTAATTGTCATCAATTACAGAGACCTAGGAGGGATTTAATAGATTATTTTAGGGCTCATAAACAGATTGGATTACTTATAAAGGCAAATGGGAGCTGCCTGTGATTCATTCAGAACCATTCACATTTATAAATTTCTTAAAATCGTGAAAACCTTTTATTTACTTTTAAAGTCTGGTTTTAAAACTAATTTATAAAGAACTTAATGGTGAACTAGTGTGTTACAGCACTTGGATTTTATTAGTAACATTCACAGGGATAAATATTGCATTTATGATTATCTGGGCAGTTATTAAAATCTTTTTTTGGGGAGAGGTGGTAGGTTATTTGTTGCTAATATAAACTTTTTCAGCTGAATATTTTCAAGTAGATGTCTCTGCAGAGACTGTAGAAGCTTGGGCACCGTGTCCTTTAAACAAATTTTGATATATGACATTATAACAGGCACATTTTTATAAGTTCTTTTTTCTGAGTTGAAATATTTAGACAAGATTAAAGCTTTTAACACTTAAGATCTAAGCAGTTTGTCAGTTATATCAAATCTATGACTGTCTTTTGACCAGATATAATTTTCTGGTTAAAGTGAGAAATCCGGGTTTGAGTTACAATCACACTAGTATTTTTAAACTCTGAGCATTTGAATTTAGATAGTGTTGTTAATTTGAAAACTTTATGTCTAAGAGATTAATGTTTGCTATAAAAACTGAGATAAGAAACCAGCTGATCTTGTTCACATTCATTTATGGATTAGAGATTACTTTGAAGTATAGGTCATTATTATATTTGGGTATTTTATTTGGGGTAATGTGTACTCATTGAATGGAGAAGGAAATGGCAATCCACTCCAGTATTCTTGCCTGGAGAATCCCATGGACGGAGGAGCCTGGTGGGCTACAGTCCGCAGGATCATGACTGAGTGACTTCATTTTCACTTTCACACTCACTGAAGATAAGAAAGAAGATCTATTAAGAAAATGTGAGTCTTTCTTCATGGGGGAAGTATTAATAGTCTATGACCAGTGACTAAGGGGACCAAATCATGTTGCATAGTGTTTAAAAATAATATTTGAATGTCTGAACTTAGCAAATAGAGCCACCTCATTACAAAATCTTTTGTCTTTATGTAAGACTTCTTGGTGTCTGAAAGTCAGTTCTTTAATGTATGTTTTTATATTATACATATGCTAAATACATTTTAAAATATAGTACATTTAAATACTAGATTATTAACTTTGACAGAGAATGGAAGGACACCTTATAAATTTGAAAATAAATAGAAGTTACTCCAGTTTAAAGGTCAATTAGATATTAAAGTGAAGTGTCTCACATTCTATAAAGCCGAGTTGAACATAGGAGAGAGTTTACATTCAGGAACTCAGTCATTCATCCTACACTGTGTGGGTGTGTTCAGTCACTTGGTCATGTCTGACTCTTTGTGGCCCCATAGACTATAGCCCACCAGGGTCCTCTGTCTGTGGGATTTTCCCACAGGAATACTGGAGTGGGTTGCCATTTCCTACTCCAGGGGATCTTCCTGACTGGGAGATCGAGCTCAAGTCTCTTGACTCCTGCATTGACGGGTGGATTCTTTACCACTAGTGCCACCTGGGAAGCCTCGTTCATCCACTGCATTAGCTGTGTATTAAGTGATACACAGAGAAGGAATATGTAGAGGTCTTTTGAGTACTTTCTAGAACTTCTTGAGAGTGAAATAAATAAGAATGAAAACATACTGGATAAAATTGATACTTTGAGTTAAAAAAATAGCCTTTCTGCATATAAACCATAAGCAATTAAAATCGCTAGGGTGCAATCCTTAATATAGCTGTAGAGTTTATGGCCTGATAAATGGTCCCTGTTCCACCACAGAATAATTCTAATAATGGGACAGTTCCTCAAGTCTGTCTTTTTCCCAGGTGTAGCACTGAATAAACATTCTGAAATTCTTAATCATTTTATTCTTTTGTAAAAGTTCTTCTTTCTGTCCTCCAGGGTCATTTCTCATTCTTTCTTGGCTAGAGTCACATACCAGTCATGCCTCCCTGGAACCACACCCAGGTCACTAAATTTGTTCCCTTGCAAATTCCTGAACCACTTGGGGATGCCTTCCTTCAGCTAAGTAAGGCCTGCTCTTAACTTAGTGCCTGCCGATTCCCCACCCTAATTTCAGTCCAGGGAAAACATAAATTTGAAGGTTTTGAGGCAGCTTGCTGTCTCATGTACATATCCCGTGAAAGTGTTAGTTGCTCAGTCATGTCTGATTCTTTGCAGCCCCGTGGACTGTAGCCTACCAGGGTCCTCTATACCAGGCAAGAATGCTAGCGTTGGTTGCCATTTCCTTCTCTGGGAAATCTTCCTGACCCAGGGATTGAACCCAGGTCTTCATAACAGTTACCACACTGCAGCTAGTTATCTAGATATCTGCTTACTGTATCTCCCTCTGGGCCATTCCCTACCTTGTTCATCATATCTTTGGCATCTAACTTGGTACAGTTTTAATTGAATGAACATGTTAACTAATCCACTGCTTTTTAACACGTGTGGCAGGAGAGGCTCAAGGAGAGCGATCTGCATGCAGGATGTTGCCTATGCTTCCTGAGGAGATGACGCCCTGCACAGCTACCACACGTGCCTGGTTGTCTCGGCTCGTCCTCCCTGTTTCCAAAGGATTGTCACTTGACTGATCCAGCCAGGGTCTTTGGGCAATGACTTCCTCTTATTTGGCCTTTCTAGGCAGTGTTCAGACTATAATCAGGTTTCCTAGGTTTTTGCTTTTTGGGCAAAGTCCCAAATGCCTAATAATTAGTATTTTGTCTACTTAGCTGTTATGCTTCTCATGGCAAATGGACACTCCAGGCTCCTGTAAATTGTATCGCTTTGAAGCCAGTTTTGATGAAATCAGATAGGATGTTAGAAGAGCCCTGTTGAGGACTGGACCCAGAGTTCCGGGGGTGCTTGTTGTTGTAGCTGCCCTTTGAAGTCTTTTTTTTTTTTTTTTTGAAGTTTTGCTTAAGACCCATTTCTGTGAAGTCTTTATTTCACATTTAATCCAAGAGAATCTCTGTTCTCTAGAACTTAACTATAACCTTTTAGAGACACACTTGTATAAAACATTTGAGTGATGATGCAAGGCAGGAGTTGATTGCGTGTTAAAACAGTACATTAAAAGGCTGAGTGAAAAAGTTCTAAAAGATGAAAAAGGTGAAATGAGTGGTATTGCATGTAAATGGTTTTAATTGGAGTGGTGGATGGCACTTGGTGGTTTTGAGCTGAGCCCTGGAGAAGAGATGGGATTGGGATGGGTGAGGAGGAAAGGGCCAAGGAGCACATGGAGCAGAGGCTGGGGCTGGAAAGAAGAGGTGTTTTATGATAGCGGCCAGGCAAGCTGGTTAGGGGTCTTGGTAGGAGAGTTGTTTGGGTAGAGCAGGAAGGGGCCAGGTGGTGGGAAACCTGGGTTTCTAGCTGGAGCCATTTGCAGTGTGAAACGGAGAGATTGGCAGAGGAAATAGCTTGGAGAGGTCACCTTACGGGATGGATTAATTTGCTATAATAATTCCATAAAGAAGGCTGAGCATTGAAGAACTGATGCTTTCAAACTGTGGTGCTGATGAAGTCTTGAGAATCCCTTGGACTGCAAGGAGGTCAAACCACTCAATCCTAAAAGAAATATTCATTGGAAAGACTGATGCTGAAGCTCCAATACTTTGGCCACCTGATGCAAAGAGCCAGCTCTTTGGAAAAGACCCTGATGCTGGGAAAGATTGAGGTTAGGAGGAGAAGAGGGTGACAGTATGAGATGGTTGGATGGTATCATCAGCTCAATGGACACAAGTTTGAGCAAACTCTGGAAGATAGTGAAGGACAGGGAAGCCTGGCATGCTGTTGTCTATGGGGTTGCAAAGAGTTGGACTCAGTGACAGAACAACAAAACCGTGGGCGTGGAGAAAGGAAGGCTAGTGCCAGTCTAGGTGTAGGTGGCTGAAGACTGGTGGGGCAGTAGGGGACTTGAAAGAATCACATATTATGAAATGTTGAGCCTTTGCAATTGAACAGAAAGGTAAGAAAGGATTGTTGTTGATTGTTGCTTAGTCGCTTAGTCATGGTTCTTTGTGACCCCATGGTCTTTAGCCCACTGCACGCCTCTGTCCATGGGATTTCCCAGGCCAGAATACTGGAGTCTGTTCCCGTCTCCTTCTCCAGGGGACCTTCCCGGCCCAGGATTCGAACCCACGCCCCATGCTTTGGCAGGTGTATTCTTCACCGCTGAGCCACCTGGGAAGCCCAAGAAGAGACACATATTAGTAAATAAGTGAGCAAATAGTAAGATTCTGAATATGAAGGCACTGCAGAGAGTAATATGCTAGGTTTTATATATATAAGTATATATATATACACACACACACACATATATATATAAAAGTATACAATGTTTTGCCCAAAATGTGCTGCCGCTTTTTGTTACCTCTTTGTTCTTCAGGACTCAGCTCAGAATCTTACCAACGCCATCAGCATGTGTTTCTCTAGCCTTGTGTTGACCACTGTCGAGCACTCACTGTGTTGAATTCCTGCTGACCAGCCTGTCTACTCAGCTAGACCGGGAGCTCCCTGAGATTAGACGCAGTCATTGTGCTCCAGCACCTCCTTATACATTAGACATTCAGATGTTTGTGGGATGCATTATATGCTATTAGGTTTTCTTGCTGCTTTCTCTGGAGTGTTGCAAGTAGCCCTTTTAATTGATTATTACTTATCTTACTACCATCTAGATAATAATCAGCAAGTGCCCTAAATGATGCTGAGGGCCCTCTGCTTGCTCTGTTGGTTTTCATTGGACAGATGTTTGCAGCTTACAACCACTGTATTGTGTGTCTTAAAGATAGTAACATGTGCATGCTTTGATTTCTTGATGGAGTAAGTAACCCCAGGTGAGATAAATCAGCCTGATGTCAAGGTTTAAGTACCTCAGAGCCACAGAGGAGGCGATGCTGGCATGCCCTCGCCCCGTTGCTGTGCAGGTTCCCTGGAGAAGTGCAGCACGCACAGCATACTTCACCTCCTTTACTCAGGCTCTTTCAGGGCTGGTGAGAATGGAGTTCATTAGAAGGGAAATACTGTTTTTACTTTTCTTTTACTTGAGTATTTTTGCGTGTTAGGAGCATCATCTGTTTTGGCCAGTGCTTGCATTTTGCATATAGTGGCTGTTGAAAGCGTGTGCTTTCTCTGAGAGCTGTGTGTGAACACTAGGAGGAGAGCATTTTGGTGTAAAAAGATTCTGAGTTTTCCAAATTCTTCTGTTTAGGTAAAGCTGCTGCTGCTAAGTCACTTCAGTCGTGTCCGACTGTGTGTGACCCCATGGACGGCAGCCCACCAGGCTCCCCCGTCCCTGGGATTCTCCAGGCAAGAACACTGGAGTGGGTTGCCATTAAAGCTAGTTGTCTGAATCAGTGAAGATGCAGCCAACATTTGTTGCCTCATTTCTAGCCGAGGAGAGTTTATGGGCTTTCTCAGCCTCTTTCTTCTCCTCACCGTTCTTAACACCTGCTCATGATGGAGGGACTGTATTCTTCTTGCCCTGATGCTTCACACTGTGACTCTTAGGAATTTCTCTTTAGGAAACAGGTTCTTTTTCTCTCTTGTTCTCAAGCTCTCTTGCAGTATAGGATTTAGGAGCTGAAGCTGTTACTGGGAACGAGTGGGTCTTCGCCTTTCTGTTTTTGCTTGGTGCCTCCTGACGGTTTGGTGGGGGGCAGGGGTGCCTTCTAGAAAGTGGGAGGACAGCTCAGCTGTCAGCACCTGGCGTTTTGGCAGAGGGTGACAGGGCAGGGAGGATAATCACGTGGGCAGTGGGCCACAGGAGTTTGCCGACTGAGGAACTTTCTCTGGGGTGGGCCTGCCCTAGATTGCTGGGTGTTAGAGTTACGGCTGAAGAGGGCTCTGCAGAAAAGCCAGGGCTGCAGGTGGGGCCTTACTGATTGTAGATTTTATGACTGTTGACGCTCCCTGTGACCCAGATCAGGACTCATGTCCTGGCTTCCTCTTGGAAATTCTTTTAATCATCTTTTGAAGAATCATTTGGTAAAAACATACGAACCTTAACTGGTGAATATCTCAGAAAGGAGAATTTCAGTATAGATTAGGGGCCTGAATGTTTGAAAGAAGCATATAGGTCTGTTTTGAAGGTGGGATTAGATGCATTGTATGGCATGCTTTCAGCTTCTCTTGACTTAAGTTTTCCAGTTCCGCTTGGAGCGGACCTTTGGGTTTTTATTTCTGACTCGTAGAGCAGTCTCTGTCTTGTTCTATTCTAGCATAGTGATGCTCCACATTCTTTCCCCACAGGGTTCCTGTGTGCCCCACTCTTAGAAACTCATCACATTGTGATGGTGGGATTCCCAGGGAGGGAGAGGTTGGGATATACTTTTCTGAGAGGCTGAGCGGGGAGGGGATGGCTCACCAACCATCTTTTGACTTGGAAAGCCCTCCTCTCTCTTTGGTTGTGTTTAGAAAGCTGCCCTGTCTGAATATAACCTCACGGTCATCTGTAGGAGTGCAGTAGTGGCCATTCAGTCCCAGTCCACCGCCCTCTTTCTCTGTTCTGTGGTGCTGGAGGCCTGGCAGGAGCGGGCCGGGTAGACTGGGTGTCTGCTCAGACTGCTTTCTTCATTTGGTTGAGTTGGGTTGGACAAGGCCTGTAAGGAGTTGGGGAAAAGGTAGTGAAATTGGATTTTGCCTGCTCACAATGTGACCTTGGGCAGGTCACCGCTTAAACCTTTTAGACTTGAGTTTTCCTCCTAAGTAAAGGGGAGGAGTCTAGATAAGAATGAATTGCTGGGGTGCTGGAGATGACTAAGAGAGGCATTTGCATTCCCAGTGTCCATTTGTTCTGTCCCTAGAATTCTAGGTATTCTGTTTTTAGGTTGCTTTCAGTAGTAGTTGCCAGAGAAGCAATGCTGCCTAGTGCAGTGTAGATATTCACACATCCCGGCATAGCCCTGTCCCTAACCACCCTGCCCTCCAATACACGTGTAAAATATGAATCTGTATGTAGTGAGGAAGCACTGTGCTCATTGCCATGGGTTTTTCTCTGCAGAGCTTGCTGCCAGTCAGCTAAAGAGACTCCCGGAGTAGTTGTAGTGATGATGTCACAGGAGTGAGAGAGAAGCCTGGCACCTTTGGGAGACCTGCTGATGTGTAATTTCTCCACCTCTCCCCCTCCTTTTTGAACCTGTTCTGTTAATAATTGCACCTAATTATGTCTCTTTGGTCTTTTTACTGTTTATAATTCAAATGCTACTTAAAGCCGATTGTTTGCTTTTTGTGTGCTGTAAATCCTGGGCTGCCATCTGAAGCACAACTTGATGGTTGTGTATTATCATCTTGGGTTAAGTGCTGTCTCATTGCTTTGCAGGCTGCCTGCTGTTTCCCGGGAGATCATGAAACGAGGTCGCCTTCCCAGCAGCAGTGAGGATTCTGACGACAATGGCAGTAAGTCCTGCTTTGTTGTTCTTGGAGCCTACCAGGGTTTGGGTCCATGTAAAAACAGGATTTTTTTAAATGTAATGCTTTAAAGAGCTGAGGCGCTTCATGTATCAGGGAGGTCAGAAAAGAGCCAAGGCCTGAGTATCGCATCTAAGTGGGATGCTGCAGGTCTTTATCTTGCTGGGTGAGGTTGAATGCAGGCAGCATTCCTCAGGCTTCCTGTTTGTTGTCCAAAGGTGAATAATCCAGTTTCCAGAGTCACTGGTGTGTCTGTTTTTCCTAAACATCATTTACAGCACTTCACAGTTGCCCTTTATGAAAAGGGAACTTAATTGAAGCCAGTGAATTATTAACTAGTCCAGCCTGATACAAAGGGAGATTGGGCTGCCTGGTGTGATGTGAAAATATCAAGCACAGGTTTTTAGTAGGTCACGAGTCAGCGCTCTTCAGTGGATTTGAACATGACTGTATTTAATCATACTACTGTCTGCGACTCAGCTCTCTGGCATCCTCATATTTTCACAGTGCAGCTGAGAACCAGAAGTTAAGTTGGCTTCCAGGCAGTCAAAATAAATGTCACACAGCGTCTGTATCGGGAAGCTCACAGACGACCCAGGGAAGAGTGTCTTTCAGATAACAAGGAAATTCTGAACCTAGCAGCGTGCCTGAGATCTGGCCCATTATCTTATGTTTTGTATTACAGATCAGATTTGGGAAACCTTGAAAGAATGCTTGCTCTGCTGAGTGATGGGAAAGGTATTGGGCCTGTTTACAAGAAACTCTGTCTTTGACACATGACTCTCCATCAGAGCTGGATCTTATCAGGACAGTTGGAGATGCCTTTCTTATGCACTGTGGAAATGAGTATATGTAGACACACATTCAGAGGAGGGAGGGGCCAGGGAAACCTATAGAGGAGACGGAAGTTGAGCAGTCCTGAAGGATGAAATTGTTTTATGCAAACTGTTGTTTTTCTGTGCTCCAAGTTTTGGCAGATTTCAGTTCAGTTCAGTTCAGTCGCTCAGTCGTGTCTGACTTTGTGACCCCATGGACTGCAGCACGCTGGGCCTCCCTGTCCATCGCCAACTCCCGGAGTTTATCCAAACTCATGTCCGTTGAGTTGGTGATGCCATCCAACCATCTTATCCTTTGTCGTCTCCTTTTCTTCCTGCCCTCGGTCTTTCCCAGCATCAGGGTCTTTTCCAGCGAGTCAGTTCTTCGCATCATGTGGCCAAAGTATTGGAGTTTCAGCTTCAGCATCAGTCCTTCCAATGATTCAGGACTGATTTCCTTTAGGATAGACTGGTTTGATCTCCTTGCTGTCCAAGGGACTCTCAAGAGTCTTCTCCAACACCACAGTTCAAAAGCATCAATTCTTCGGCACTCAGCTTTGTTTATGGTCCAACTCTCACATCCATACATGAGCACTAGAAAAACCATAGCCTTGACTAGACGGGCCTTTGTTGGCAAAGTAATGTCTCTGCTTTTTAATATGCTGTCTAGGTTGGTCATAACTTTCCTTCCAAGGAGTAAGTGTCTTTTAATTTCATGGCTGCAGTCACCATCTGCAGTGATTTTGGAGCCCAGGTAAATAAAGTCTGCTACTGTTTCCTTATCTATTTGCCATGAAGTGATGGGACCGGATGCCATGATCTTAGTTTTCTGAATGTTGAGCTTTAAGCCAACTTTTTCACTCTCCTCTTTGACTTTCATGAAGAGGCTCTTTAGTTCTTCTTCACTTTCTGCAGATTAAAAGCAGCAGAATTAAAAACAGTGAATTAGGAAGCGAGGCTTTGCTGTGGGCAGCACACTGACAGCCAGCAGAACTATTAGAAACAGAAGAACTCAAACACAGCTTGATTGGAGCTTTGGGTGCAGGCATGGAGCAGCTCGGAGGAGAATTGGTGGTGATGGGAAAGCTGTGACCAGATGGGGGAGGGCTGGGACCCTCCCGGACAGACAGTGGGAGCTGACCTTTGGCATGAGGCGGAGGTGGACTGGGTGAGGAAAGCAGAGGCTCAGGAGTGAGCGCCCCAGGTGAGGGGCTTGCCTTCTGTTTCATGGGACTGTGTGATGGGGCTGCACCCCCCCCGCCCGGGGAGGCCATTGGGAATGCCTTCTGAACTTCTTGGTACTTCTTGGTTCACGGCCCTCACTACTTGTTTTCTTTAATATTTACTTAAGCTCGTTTTTGCCTCAAGGAGTAAGAAGCCTAGGTATCCTTTTTCTGCACCTCTGGTGCCTGTCAGAGTGTCCTCTGGAGTTGTATGCACTCAGTAAGTGCTTGCTGCTTGGTGAATACACAGTGTTGTCCTGCAGCAATTGCAAAAGGAAACATTGCTTTTAGGTTCAGAATTAATCAGAAGTGTTCATGAATTACTTCCAGTGCTTGATGAAAGGCCCAGAGAGGCCTCTTCCCCTGCGTTTTGGTTGAGGAGCAGGTCTGTGCTTTATCTGACTTGGGCCTCTTGTCCCCCTTGGGAGGGCTCAGACACAAGAGGTTCTTCTGGGATGTTTTCTCAGACTTAGACCCTTCTGCTTTCTGGAGTAGAGCTGCCCAATGGAAGGGAGATGTTCTAGTGTAAGCAAGGAACTGAGTTTTAAATTTGTATTTAATCTTAATTAAAATTTAAAAAGCCACATGGCTAGTGATTACCATAATGGACAGTATAGTTCTGGACCCTGGCCCAGTCCAGGCCTGTCAGCTGTCCAGAGGCCCTTCCATTTATCATTGCCGGCGGACATAACGAATCCCATAGCCTTTGTGGCTTAAACAACAGACATTTACTTCTCATGATTCTTGAGGCTGGAAGTCCAAGGTCAAGATGTTGGCAGGTTAGCTTTCTCCTGAGGGCTCTCTGCTTGGCTTGCAGACCAACTGCCACCGTCTTACTGAGTCTTCACAGGTCTTTTCTCTGAGCCTGTGCATTCTCGATGTTTCTGTGTGTTTAAATGTCCTCTTGTGATCTAGTGACATTGGATTGGGACCCATCATTTTAATCACCATTTTAAAGGCTTTATGTCCAAATAATATAATACAGTCACATTCTGAGGTACTGGGGGTTATCTTTCAACATAAGAAATTTGGGGGGACATAGTTCAGCCCATAGAAGACCAGATGCTTCATCTAAACCTGTTTTTTTCACCCAGAGCTCTAGGAGGAAGAAAGATGTCCAAAGCCCCCACCACAAGTGTGTCCATCAAGTCACCTTCTTTGTAATGGGCTGGTTTTGTCCTGTAGCTAATATTTTTGTGTCTATGCTGGTCTCTCTGAAGAAAGCAGGAAGGAAGACTAAGGTGGACACTTACAATGTGCTGGAGGGCCAATAATGTAGGTAGACCACAAAGCTGGTTTTCCTTCTGCCCTAGGCTCCACATGGAGAGTGAGTGGTGGTGGTAGAGGATGAAGACTATAGCTGCTGATAGAAGGGAGGTAGGCTGGCCTCGTCATGCTTGATCCAGTGGAAAGTGGTGGTAGTTTGTGGCTGTGCAGCCTGTCTCGGCCTGCTGATTTGGTCATTAGGGTGGGTGATGGTTGTGGCAAACGGCTCTCCTTTAGAACCCTTAGAATGCTGGGTCATATAGACACATGCACACATCTATACCATAATCACACTTTCCACCTTCTCTAGGGCGGCTGCTGTCCCGTGTGGGCCTCTGCCACCAGCCTGCCTGTGTGTGTTGGATACCATCCGCTCGTGTAGGCGCATGGTGGGTGTGAGTAGCATGCCTTCTGCCTCTGCACTCAGGTGCCCAGAGCTGAGCCTGCCCTTAGTTGAATCTGGGTGCTTGGAAGCCTTTCTCATAACAAGGGCTGTGTCAGCGCAGTGGACACTCCCCAGCCTTTCCAGCCTGCATTTCTGGCAGAAGTTTGGCAGCAGCTTCCAGCCCAGCGCCTCGCGTGTCCAAGTGGAGAAGAGACAGCTGCAGACATCAGCTTGGGGCCCCACATAGCCACGGCTGGGCCCGGCTGGCCTCCTGGGCCGGAGCCCTTTGCTTTGATTTCTGGCTTGGCCCCGGGAATAGCAGCATGGTATTTACAGTTGGGGATGCACAGGCACGTTCTGCGCCAGTGCAAGCCTGCCTCCAGCTGCAGGCATAGCTGCGGAAGCCTTTCTCCAGGTGCCTTGGACTGCCAGCCTCGCAGTTGGATGAAACTGCGTTGGGGTGTTCGCGGGCTGGGCTCCTGGGGCGGGTGGCTCCAGCCAGTCTCGGAAGTTTAATGCCTTGTGCCAGGCGCAGCCGCGGGAAACAAGCGCTTTATTTCTTCCGAGTCCTTGGGCCTCCATCTTCAGGGGTTTTGGCAAATGCGACAGTAGGGCCACCAGCCATTTCCAGTGTTTCCACCCAGCCTGAGAGGGGAAGAGAGGAGCTGGAGATTGAGTTGGCCATCAGTGGCCAGTGATTCAATCAATCATGCCTCTATAATGGAGCCTCCGTACAAACCTGAAAGCAGAGACTTTGGTGAGCTTTCGGGTGGTGGCCCCTGCGGTGGCTGGGCAAGAATGGTGTGCTCTGAGAGGGCTTGGACGCCCCGTGCCCTTTGCCCAGGCCCTGTCCTGTGTATCTCTTATCGGCTGTTGATTCATCCCCTTCAATATCTTTTTTTATAACAAATTGGTTATCTAGTATGGAACATGTTTCTTTGAGTTCTGTGAGCTGCTCTAACAAATGACTCGAGGGTCTTGGGAACCTCTGCCAGTCAGAAGCACAGGTAACCACCTGGGCTTGGCGGCTGGGACTGAGTCTGTGGAATCCAGTTCTGTCTCCATGTCAGAACTGAGTTGAATTCTTGGAGATCCTGCTGGCACCTGGCAGTTGCTTGTTAGGATGTGCAAGCTTGCACAAGCACATATTGGAATTGGGTCTACGAACCATTTTCGCCTCGTGCCCCAAATTACAGGGCCGTGTTGACCTCCCGATGGGAAGGTCTCGGGTGAGGCGAGGGCTTGAGGGGCCCGGGCACTTGTGGACACCTTCCTGGTCTCGCGGTTTACACCCCTGTGCTGACCCTGAAACACTTCTGTCTTTTCCAGTTACCCAACCAAGTTCTGCTCCCTCCGTTGTGGTGACAAAGGCACAGAAAACAGCTGAGTAAAAGTCAACCGACTAATTTTGCACTTAGCAATGCAGGTTGATGAGTGACAAGCATGAAGTTATGTGAGGACTTTTGTTTTCCTGGGCTCTCTCCAGCTTACAGATCAACAGTGAAGAAAGACCAGAATTTTTAGCGGATGAAATGTACTTTCGATGAAATGTACTTTCTCATTTGGACCTTTTGTGTTAGTTACATTTTTTAATAACTTGCTTTCACTTTTTTTATTTGACTGTGCTTGGTTTCCTTCCTGACAAGTCTTCAGAGGTTTCTCAGTGGTTTCTCTTTTGCATAAAGGTTAATAACTCTGCTTCCGCTTCTATTCCTCTGTGACTGGACCTTTAATTTGCTCCTTTCCTACCATCAGCTGAATCTTGTGACACCGCGGAGTTGTGTAGGAATTCCTGAAATGCGGGACTTTTGGCTCAAGTACCGCAGAATGTGTGCTGTACGCATGTCTCCTGGGCACGTGGAGATGGTTTTATCTCTTGTCACACCCAGCTTGTGGCTTGTCGACATTGATGGGCAGAGCATCATCTTGGGTTCAAGGAGCAACTAGCACCTGATCTGCTACATGGACTTGGACTTAACAGAAGGGCTGGGTGACTGTGAAACACAACAATTGTGTCAGTTGGTTGGAGGCCCAGGTATGTTGAAACATTCCTGGGCCAGTGCTCTGAACACACACCCATCAAGCTTCGTGCTTTGGAAGATAAACCACAGAGCTAACCAGCCGTGTTGGGAGGGAAGGGGGTCTGAGAGATGCAGGGCCAGGCCCTGGTAGAAAGAGCAGAGGTGTGGGAGGCGGGTCTTTATCACACAGTGCAAGCAAGTAGGAACTGTGTTCCTTCTGTTCTCTTCTCTCAGACTGGACATTCCATAGCACCATCTTACTGGTGCAGGGTTGGCCTCGCCTTGCTCTCTCCAGTCTGCACTGTTGTGACATTGACTGGCTCTCAGGCCTCCGTACTTGCTGGTCCTAAGCATCTTATTTTGTTAAGCTGGTTCAGCACTCCTAAAAACACCAGCGTGGTATTTAGGGTCTAGGAGCGGGCTCTGAGGTAGGAGGTGTGCCATTTGGTCGGGGTTGAGGCTCTTTCCTAGTTTGCATTTCTGGTGGGGGTGAGCACCCACCCGTACTGAACCTTTCATGTGCTGCACCACCTGGAAGGCTTAACACAAACTACCAAATGCTGGAGGTGTGTGCGATATGTATTAGATTTACTCTTGAGGTTTTTCCCTTATTTTAGATCTAGGGCAAGACAGCATGACTGTATTTGAAAGGACAGTGTTGAAGGTAAATGCAGGCTAGAACCAGAAAGCGGAGTGAGTAGTGCAGAGCACGCCCAGGATCTTGCTTGTGATGCTGTGACCCGCGAGCCTTTCGTTGCTTTCATTACCCTTGCGTTTCTGTTTTAAGGGAAGATGGGGATAATAAAGCAAGGCTTTATTTTTCGCTAATTCTTCTCTGTGTTTAATAAGATTAATTATTGATATTAAAAGTACATGTCAAGAATTTAAAAGTCATTTGTTAGTAGAGTGGACTTTAGGTAATACTATCTTATGTATGGGCAGTAAGTAATTTTAAATGTTACTGCTGAATTTTTAGAGTTCCTAACTCTTTTGAAAGCAACAACAAAAAAACCCAAAATTTACTTGCCATATTCTTAGCTTATCAGTAAGTGTCAGCACTCTGAAAACAAAACCAAAATATAGCATTTAACCCAGCATAATCTTGGCACATGGCTTTTCAGGACGAATGAGTGGCCAGTATCTTACTGTAGTGTAAATCGTTGTCTCCTAGTCCTTTCGTGTTAGAAATACTGATTTTTTTTTAACCAAACATACTTAAAAAGTTCTATATCATAACTTTTTAAAATTAAAAATGAGTGTGAATTCTTCTGCTTGGATCATGGTCTGGGAGGAACTGGAGTGAATGTGGGTGAGAGAGAACTCGTGTAGGGATATCAGGCATTGCTTGGAGCCTCCTGTGGACTTTGTAGATGGAGGTGTGTTCTCGTCAGGAAGCAGTGACCCCACCACACTGTCTCTAAAGGCATTAGTGCTTTATTTTCCGTGACCTCATTTTGCTTGAGCTCAAAAGCCTATCTTCTAATAGGTAAAACAGCAGTGCGCTCTGAGTAGCTGCCACCATCACTTCTTGAGTTACAGTCCTGCACAGCGACACTGTATTTTTGTCACTTAAAGACATTTCAAAAACATTATGAATCTGCTGTGTGCACAGCACTGACTTAGTTAGGTGTACTGTGTGTTGTAAATAGTTATTACATAGTTTTAAAGTGAATTAGAGGGAGGAAGTTGCCAACGAGGATCTGCTGCTGGACAGGGAGGGAGGGACCAACTGCTCCTCACTGTTCAGCCACCAAGTCTAGGTTCTGTACAGACCACCTGCGTAGAGTAAAATGGAGTGTTTTCTTCTCCTCTATTCTAAATGGATGGCAGAAAATCATCAATTATTTTCTGCTCACACTTAACAGTGTACACTTTGATACATGTTGACATGTTTACACCCATGAAATCATAAAACTGAAGAGAATCCTTCACTTCCCTCTTTCTCCAGTAAACTTCTGATCTACTTTCTGTCACTATAGATTAGTTTATATTTTCCAGAGTATTATATAAATGGAATAATATGTACTCTTTTTATCTGGCATTTTTCACTCCACATAATTATTCCCACATTCATCCATGTTGTATGTATCAACAGCTCATTCTTCTTTAATGCCGGATAGTACCCCATGGTACTATTTGGTGGTTTCTGGTTTTTGGCTTTATAAGTAAACTAAGAACATTTCTTATGTTGGTGATAATTTAAGCTTAGCTTTCCCCCAATCTCGCCCTTTCTGCAGGGTGAGTTTAATATTAATTTTTCTCTTCCTCCTTTTGCATTAGTCAAATTAAAAGGAAGAGAAACAGACTATTTCTGGGTGGACCAGCGTTTCTCTTGGGTAATACAATTAGATGCCAAATTTGTAGCAGTTTTCAATATCTGTTTTTAAAAACAGGCAACATTTTTCAAGAATGTGAAAGCAGTCCCAGGAAAAGTTTCAAAATGATCCCCATTCCTTGGGTTGAGTTCTGTGCCAGCTGCATGGAATGTTGAGAACCAGCCTGGAGGTTGTCCCTAACACTTGAGATAGCGATTCACAGTAGAGGGGCCACCCCTTTCTGCCCTGCATCTCTGCCCTCTCCCCGGGCTCCTGGGCAGTCCGTCCAGAGTCTGCTTGTGCAGACTGTCTGGGCTGCTGGAGGGTGGGCCCAGGGACCGGAGGGGGCAGGACAGCCTGTCTAGAGACCATGAGCTGCCCAGCCGCCTTCCTCTCTGGGTTCCTAATTTGGTTTCTCTCTTCCTTTTTCCAATAATGACCAGATTTAGAACTTCCTGCAAGTCAGACTTACCCCAGTATACCCAGAATATTCCTTTTAGTGTGAGAGTGAAACTTTCTTGTTCATTCAAGAGTCTTAAGACTGAACCACTCAGTAGGGTTACTGGTAGGAAATCTGTTCTGCTGGCCTAACAGCACAGTCAGTTGACCCAGTAAACAAGCCTCAGGGCTGGCCATCAGCAGTAGTGCTCTTGCCTATTGAGGGATGCTTGGCAATCCCCTTAGTCCTAGTCAAGGCAAATCTGATGATAGGCTTACATGCAGAATCTGTTTCTTTATATCCCCAAGGTCTTAAGGGTGCTTTGATTGTGTCCCTTGTCTCTGGAATCTGTAGAGTAAGAGTTTCCTGTTTGAGGGAAAAGTGATTTTGTTGATAGAATGGCAGTCCCCTTCAGGTTTTAGCTTTTATTTTGGGGGAGGGGGAGTGGTGTTAATTTATGGGAAATGCTACAGTCTGTTCAACTCGGAGGAGAGTTATTAGGAACTTAGACACACTGCAGGTAATTAGGGAGGTTTCGGATCTCAGGCAGTGATTGAGCATCCAGAGACAGGAGGCAGTGACGGGTGGAGGAGAGGGGCTGAGGTGCCGAGGTCCTAGGCAGCTGCATTCCACTCGGCCATTAATTGGATGTGTCCTGAGTGAGGAGAGTTTAGAATGAGTCTTGAATAGAAGAAGAAAAACAGGGTTGAATAAAATATTGAGCTCAGTTACTGTAGTGCTGAGTTGACCCACCTTAGGAACACTTGGGGCTTGCTTGATGTCTGATCCGAAGGGGAGCGTGGACCTGGTGCTTGGGAGGGACTCTAATGTGGGACACTAATGCAGGTCTGCCAGTCTGCCAGGTGAGACTGGGTGTGGACGAGCCCTCCCCAGGGAGGGACACCCGAGCAAGAGGAACACTGTGGAACATTGTGGCATTAAGGAGACAGGCAGCCTGGGGGCTCCCTGTTTCCATGATATAGTGGGGGAGAGGCCACATGATGGGATAAGAGCATCCTGTCCTCCGAGCTCAGAGAAGAGCGATGCCGGCAGGCATTTTCTGGGAGAGGGGAGCAGGCAATTTTAAAGGTGATTTGGCCGCAGCCCCTAGTCTGTGGCAGGTCAGAGTTTTCCTGTTCGAGGAATTGGTAAGTTCTTTTGTGGAGTCAGAACTTTTTTCCTAATGTTTTGGGGTATGGGTTTAGGATATAGCACAATGATGTTAGTGTTTAAAAAGTTCCTGAAGGTTTTTCTTAAAAGCTTCTGGATTTATACTTAACCACTGTGAGACTCTGAACCTTGAAGAAGTGCAGGCTTATGGAGGAAGGCACGCACCAGCTGCATGGTGCGCTTGAGTGCCTCTTCCCTCTGTGAGTGTGCTGTGGCACAGCGGCCCTGACCGCTGGCTGCGGAGTGGTCTTGCTGGCTTGCTGTGGGAAGTGAGCGTGTGGTGGGAGTGGAGGAGCTCTTGGGGAGAGGAGAGAGCTTGGCGGGGCACGCGGGGCACTGGCCTTTTCCTGGGGTGGCACTGAGGGTGCCTTGCTGCGAACACTCCGTGGTTTGTGTACCTCTCATTGATGCTTTTCTTGGGACATTTGTGTCTTTAGGCCTCTCGACTACCTGGTCCCAGAATTCCCGATCCCAGCACGGGAGAAGTTCCTGCTCCAGACCTGAAGATCGAAAGCCTTCAGAGGTAATTTCTGAGTGCTGGTGTGACTGTGCATGTCCTACGTGTGTGTGTGTGAGTGCATATGGTTGACACACACACCTGGTTGTTGATATTGATGTCAGAGTGTTCTTGGGTAAGTTATGTAACCCTCTGTTCCTCAGTTTCCAAATCTGTAAGATGGCGATACAGGTGTTCACCTTACAGGATCCTTATGAGGATTAAGTGGATTAATACACAGAGGTAAATTGTGCTCAGTACATGTTAGCTGTTACTAATTACATTCTTCAGTATTTTTGATTGAAAAATCCCATGGACAGTAAGTAGCCTGGCGGGCTACAGTCCATTGGGTGCAAAGAGTTGGACACGACTGAGCGTGCACGCACTGTAGGAAGCTGGTCCGTGTGAGAGCACCGGTCCCCACTGCTGGAACCCCTCCCAGTGTCAGCGCTGGGCAGTCTGGGTGGTGCTGGCCTTGGCCCTGACCTGTGTTTTGTTCCAGGTTGTTTTTTTTTTTTTTTTAAGTTTCTGAGTTGCTGGGGACCTCTGAGCTCAAGTCCATTTGAGGGTGTCTGCCTCAGTCTTGAGCACCCCCTGCCGAGTCTAGTGCAGAAAGAGTGGACTAATTGCCTTTTCTCTTCTTGTTGCTTCAGTTTGATTTTTTTTTCTACTTTGGCAGATTCCCTTATTTACTATTGATGCTTAACAGACTTAGTTGGAATATGTTTTTAACTAATTTGCTTCCTGAAGATGTAGAGCTGAGACTTGAAAGGCCTCTCTTTAGGGGGAGTGCGTGGCTGACAGTTCATGCCCCCTGGGGGATGGGCCCCTGGTCTCACGTGGGCTTTGTGGAAGGTGCACAGCCAGGCTCCTGCCAGTTCCTGGGACTTCAGTGACATACAGGGGGAAAGTCCAGATCCAAAATGGCAGGCTGGAGACATGGCCCTTTATTCAGACCCTGCCTCAGACTTTATCATGGTGACGTTTATTAAAGTGATCACCAGCCTGAAAGTCACCAGGAAAAACAAATATGGACCTGTTAGCAGGCATATAATGTGAACTGTACTTCGCAGCACAAGAAAGAACTCCTGTCCCAAGAAGAGAGAGTTCAGCATTGTGACTTGTGTAAACAGAGCGTGTAGCTTACAGATGCAGGCTCACTTCGTGCCAAATACAACTTGGGGTGGTGCTAATGCCAGGGTCAGCACTTCCTCTTGTAGCTTTGAGACGCGAGCGGACGGAGGCGAGGCCCTGGTGGAAAGTCTCCATCAGGAGCAGCAGGCGTGTGGGGGTCTCCTTTGTGGTTGGTCCCTCCTTGACCTGCGATGAGGCATTGAGGTGCTCTCTTGGCAGAGGGTACCTTGGAGTCTTGTGGCCTGTTTTTGGCAGGGCGAGGAGAGGGTGGTAGCTTGCTTGCTTCTTTTCTCTCCTTCTCTCCTTCCCCCGACAAGTGCTGCTTACCTAGCAGAAGTTACACTAGGTGAAGGAGTGCACATTCTTTACAAGCTCATTTCTGCCTGGACTCCACTGGTCTGTTGTTGCTTCTTCCCTAGATTTTTGTAGCCTTTGCTCTGCCTGGCATTGGCCACCCAAAACCCGCCCCTTCCAGACACCTCGCCGGAAGCCCTGGTGCCCAGCGGGACAGGGGCTGGGTGGAGGCAGCCTGAGGGTGGGAACAGAAGCCCTGGTGGCCCTGGGTTTTGGCTTGGTGGTGTTACATGTTTAGTGGAGTTCTAGATCTTAAACATTTACCAGGAAGTTGCCCTTGAGTGAAATGACTCCCTCCAGGGGTTTTTAGGCACGCGTCTTCAGCAGCCTGCTTGCTGACTTGGGAGTCTCCTAGCAGTTTCCCAGGGAGGACACTGAGGTTCCTGTGTCGTGGTTGCTGGTGCAGACGTGGCCGTCTCGCAGAGCCAGGGAGGGAGTGAGCGCGCTGAGCTGCTGCCGCTCCCATCCTGAGCACGGTCCAGGGTGTTGGCAGGCCCAGGGGTTTCCTCAGTAGGTCAGACTGGTTCTCTGTTGAAACAGTGACCTGGTTCCACGGCAGTACCGTGGTTACCCTGCAGCTGCCAGTGCTCTGAAGAAGAGTGCAAATGCCCAGTGTCCGTAACCCTTTGCTCTCCCTGTCCAGGTGTTTAGGACAGACCTGATCACTGCCATGAAGCTCCATGACTCCCACCAGCTGAGCCCGGACGAGTACTACGTGCTGGCGGATCCCTGGAGACAGGAGTGGGAGAAAGGGGTCCAGGTGCCAGTGAGCCCTGGGACCGTCCCCCAGCCTGTGGCCAGGTAGACGCACCTGGGAGAGGGGCCACCCCTCCCCCAGCAGTGGGCTTACTGCCCGGCTGCGGGGGCCAGTGTTGGAGTTAGCAGGAGGGCTTCTGGGGGAATAAGGAATGTGGTGGAAACACGCCTTGGGTCCAGAGGTGGTGCCGTGGGCCTCCACCTTGGAAAGGTGCTGCTCTCAAGAGGAAGGTAAATTCTAGGACTTCCCAGGAAGTGGGGGCGGGGGGTGGGACGCCTGGATGTAGGCACAGTGGCTCCCTCTTCTGGAGGCTGCTCTGCTCGGGGGAGGGTGTCTGCCTGTCGTCCTGCGGTCAACTCCACCTCTGGGGAGGCCGGGGTGAGCAGTCCTGTCAGGCTAGGGGCCATGTGGATGGGACCTTAGAGTTCTCCTTGGATAAACTTTGGCCACATGTTCTGAGAGACTTTCTCTCGATTTTACTTCCAAACCACTTTTCCCCTGAAAGGTTTTGAGGGTCAGTCTTTGATGACCTGCCTCAGCATGAAGCTGGGCCTGTTTGCTCACCTGTCTGAGGCTGCTCCCAGGAGGGAGCGCCCAGCTTCACCGCCACCTCAGGTACCTGCTTTGCGAAACGCCCTCTTTCACCATCACTGAGTGTGGACTGAGTTTACCCTCAGCCCTCGCCCCCATCATGTCCTCAGGCGCTTGAGATGATCGAGCCTGATTGTTGGGTTAGGGGTCCCTGGGACAAATGTCCCCGTAAGTCCTCAGGATTAAATGACCCTCCCAGGCCGGACTGCCATCTGGGGACTGAGTGGAGTGTTCCCTGGGCTCTTTAGGAGTTGCCGACCCCTGGGGCACGGCACCACCTAACTGCTCGGCTCTGACGTCCCCAGTCCCAGGCATTCTGAGCCCAGCAAAGGACAAGTAAACACCCACACAGCTTGTGGAAGTTTTCACCTGAAACCCTGCCCTTAGTTGAGTAGGAGGAAAAACTCCCTTAAATTTGCCTATTTCAATGTCATATATTAATAGATAAAGCCACTCTGGTATTAAAAGTGCGATGGAACTATGATGGACTCCTTGGACAGCTGGGTATTAATGCAAACTGCTGGCGCCCTGAGACCTGGAAGTGGTGGGACAGTGTGGATGTGAGGGGCCCCTGGGCCGCCACGGTCCCCAGTCAGCAGTGGTTGGGCCTTCTCACGTGCTGTCTTTCTTCTGAGCGGGTGCGAGGACGGCAGTTCTCCAGGTGTTCACAGGTGGAAGCATGAGGAGCAGAGGGACCTCTCCTTCTCTCCTGGGACCCCGGTGTGTGTCGGGAGCGCCCCTAACTTGGCCAGGACTCTGATGCTCAGGCTGCCTGGAAATGGCCGAGGCTCGAGTTTCAGTCCTGGAGGTGATGGCTCTCCCCTCGGCTCCCCAGCGCTCCGCTGCACCCGCTGTCTGTGAGGCTGCTCCTGTCTCCTCGGTGTCCCAGAGAAGCCTGTGCTTGGTGGTCTCCAGCAGGGGCGGGCAGGCCTGGTTCGTGGAGGGTGATTCAGTCGTTAACCCTTGACACTTAGGGCTGAGTGCATTCTTGTGTGTGTACTGCTGTCAGATGGCGGCAGGCACGCAGGGTCCTGGGAGGCCACACGGAA
Organism: Nanger dama; assembly: GCA_917880005.1. Classification (NCBI taxonomy): domain Eukaryota; kingdom Metazoa; phylum Chordata; class Mammalia; order Artiodactyla; family Bovidae; genus Nanger; species Nanger dama. The sequence goes on along the minus strand of CAKJTW010000009.1, from coordinate 29,684,062 downwards.
GAAGATGGTGGTGACACCTTCGGTAGTTTTGTCGCTTGTCATCTAGTTTTATTTTAAGGGCTTTAGTGACTCCTACTTTATTTTATTAACAATGATGTTAGGGTGTTAACTCCCTTAACCAGGCAGTGACCTGGGGTTTGCGGGTCGGAGGTGGAAGCTCGCCTGGGGCCTTCTGACAGACAGACTTGCTTCCTTGTGGCGGGAAGGGTAACCCAGCTGCCTTATTTTCTTCTTACCCAGGGTCGTATCTGAAGAGAAATCCCTCATGTTCATCAGGCCCAAGAAATACATTGTCTCGTCAGGCTCCGAGCCTCCGGAGCTGGGCTACGTTGACATCCGCACACTGGCCGACAGTGTGTGTCGTTACGATCTCAACGACATGGACGCTGCGTGGCTGGAACTGACCAACGAGGAGTTTAAGGAGATGGGTGAGAAATGGCTCCGTTGCCTTGTGTACAGGGTGAGGAGACGCTCCTCGCCACCTGGGGCCGCCGGCTCCACCTCAGCCTCAGACCTGCGTGTCCGGCTGTGGCAGACTCCGGAGTCCGCGTGTGCTCCCTGGACGAGTGGTGGGCTGCGGAGGGCTGTTTTCCATGGTGGAGGAGCAGGGCTCCTGGTTCCCACCCTGACCTACAGCCCTGAACCCGCCACTTCCTTACCTCCAGGAAACTAAGGAGGCTAAGCTCTTAGGATCCCTTCTTCATCATTGACCTGCTGTTTCTCACAGTAAACTCCACTCCAGCCAAGCACTTGTGCTCTCTACCTCAGCGATTCCCTGAAGTCTTTTCCTAAACCCGATTGCTCCGTCTGTCTGTCCTGGCTTTCCCTGGGGGAAGCCCCACCTCAGCGGGTGCCCCGCCCATCATGATCTAGCTTTCCACACGTCAGTCAGCTCTTGTGTGTGTGCAGCTCAGGGCTCCTGCCCGTCCTTGGCTTGCATCTCCTTGTGTCACGACCAGGGTGATGCTGGGACTCGGCTTACACGCCAAGGATTGCCTGAAGTGTGTGGAGATGGCAAGTCAGTGAGGCCCAGTCTGGGTTCCCTGTGAGAGACTGTGAGGATTAATTAGCTTTGTGCCATAGGTTGAGGTCGGGAAGTGGTGGCTCAGGCTCTTGCAGCCCGGCTTATGTAAGTATTTATGAAATGGTGAATGGATTTCAAAGCCCTGCAGGACTGAGACCGTGTTTGTGTGGGTCCCTGAGCCTCGCATGGGGCCTGGCGTGTGACAGGTGCCGCTGTACCTGCTGCTCCCCAGCCTCCGAATGGGAAAGACCCTGTGGACTGAGCTGGGAATTTTGATAAAGCTGATTCGTTCCTCATGGTCCTTGCTTTTAGATATTAGTGGCTAGACTGTTAGTAGGCGATGAGGTTGCTTAATAGAAGTTCTCTCTTGGAATAGAATACTATGTTTCAGCTTCATAGACTTTGTGGGAAACCCTGTACTCCACCAGACCGGCTGGGTGTCCTGAGTTAAGGCAGAGGGACCGACGATGACTAGGGGCTTGGGGGCTTCTGTGGATGGTTCAAGGGGTAGTTCTGGGTCTCTGTCGGACAGCGAGGCAGTGCTGAAAACTTTGGCAGGATAAGTGTTGCAGTTGTCTATCACGTACTGACCACATACTTGAAGACATTTACCTTGGCTTTCATTGTTTTTTTTTTAATGGTGAAAATTAATTATAGGGTATAGGGTTGTATTTTCAAAGCCAGTGATGTTTTCAAAACTGGTAGAAAGAACTGAGATGAAAGCGTCTGGCCACTCCAGAAACAATCTCTTATTAAATAGGGTTTGAGATGAGAGGTGGCTTTTTTGAATATGTGTTTATTAGGGCTTATCACAGTGCCAGCACTATTGTGTTCTCCAAGGTTTTAAAAACTGGAAGTGTCAATTACGTTTATGGTAACGCATAAGAGTTGTTGTTGGCTCTGATGACATTTCTGTTGTTTCTTAGATGTGTTTTACTATTTTTTACAGCCTGTTTCTTCTTTCTTGCGTGAGTGTTTTCATTGTAGGAAGTTTGGAATACATCCACAAATGGAAGAAAATATAAGTCCTATCCCACCATTAGTTATAACCATGAAGTTATAACCTCTCGAAGTTTACTTTTGGTTATTTCTTGCATAAGAATGCATTTTATTTGATTCACAAGGAGCTGTCTTCTTTGCTTCAGACATTGCTTATATTCCTGTCTTTCATGGATCTGACTAGCTTATGCATCTCAACTAGTAAATTCAGAGGGTAAGGGAGGGATAAACCAGGTAAAAACATTTGAGTATTCACAGTGAAATCTGTTCTCAGCACCATTTTAAGCTGAAAAAATGGAATGTTTTTTGAAAAAATAACCAAGCCATACTGTGTGGCCACGGTTTTGAAGTCTGTTACATGCTAGTTGTTATATATAATATTGTAATGAAATGACAGTCTAATGTATTCAATATTTAATATCCTTGAACCCTTGTGGGATTTATCTTTCACTTTTCTGCCTTCCAGTGCTGTGTCTTCAGTACCTGACCATAAAGAACAAACTGTTGTGTGGATGTATCTTTCTGCCTTTTAATTTAAAGATCCTTTCTTGAAAGGGTCAGAGAGACATTTAACAGATAATATTTGGGACACTCAGGATACATTTACTTATAATATTACTTATTCATTGTGAATTTGTTAGTATAATATTATAATATTTATTCATATGGATTTATCAAAGTAGGTTTGCGGCATTTTTCCTCTAGGAATGCCCGAGTTAGATGAATACACCATGGAGAGGGTCCTGGAGGAGTTTGAACAGCGGTGCTATGACAACATGAACCACGCGATTGAGACTGAGGAAGGCCTGGGGATCGAGTATGACGAAGATGTCGTCTGTGACGTCTGCCAGTCACCTGATGGTGAGGACGGCAACGAGATGGTGTTCTGCGACAAGTGCAACATCTGTGTGCATCAGGTAGGGGGGCAGCGGGGCCCGGGAGGAAGCCCCAGACGGGGGTGGGGGGTAAGGACGCGTGCCCATCTCTTTCTTAATACCGGGTTTTTCAAGTATTTCTTGCTGCTTTTACAGCCAGGAGAATGGGATCCTGTGTTAATTTGCTCGGGCTGCTCTTACAGAGTGTACCACCAGCTGGATGACTTAAAATGACAGAAATTGTTGTCCTGCTCTCTGGAGCCGGGAAGCCTGAATTCAGGGTGTCAGCAGGGCCACGCTCCCTCTGCAGCGCCCCTCCCTCCTCGCCTCTTCTGGCCCCTGGTGGTTTGCTGGCAGTTGTCAGCATTCTGTGGCTTGCAGCTGTGCACCGCTCTGGACTCCGGCTTTGCCGTCGCTCCGTATCCTCGCTGTGTGTCTCTGTCTTGACACTTGGCCCCTTTTCTTGAACGTTATTTCCTGTCCTCCCTGATGTCAATAGGATTTGGCGGTTGCTTATTTTTGATAATCGCCTGGTGACTCAGACGGTAAAGTGTCTGCCTGCAGTGCGGGAGATCCGGGTTCGATCCCTGGGTTGGGAAGATCCCCTGGAGAAGGAAATGGCAACCCGCTCCAGTACTCTTGCCTGGAAAATTCTGTGGACTGGTGAGCCTGGTAGGTTACAGTCCATGGGGTCGCAAAGAGTTGGACATGACTGAGTGACTTCACTTTCACTTTCAATAGGGATGGGCATAGGGTAATTTAAAAAGCTTGGGAGAATCTCAGTCTTGACTCTTCTTTCATTTATTTTTTAATACAATAATAAAGTAATTTGTATTTCTGTGGGGACTTGTGTTCATATAAACTCTTTAAAAGATTATTCTGAGTTACTTGCTTTGAGTTCACCTGTTGATGCTGAGATTTACAACAATCTTCAAGACTTGTGTGGGATGGTGGCTTGGTGACCTGGGGAAGAAGAATCACGTTTGTGATTCTCGGTTGGTTTTGTCCTTCTGGCTGCCTCCTGGGGGTCCCTTCTGCCCGAGGACTTCACAGGTTGTGTGGCCTTAGCCCACCTCATCCTCAAGACACATGAACCGTAGTTTCCTGCTGATTATGTTATAGCCCATCTTGTAGCTCTGAATTTTCAGAGGACCAAGGAGTTTCCCTGGGGATAATGGAGAATTCTCACAGAGGATCTGTTGTCTCGGCATCATGAGCGTTACGGCTGCCATTTTGCTCCTTTGTTGTTTGTGCTATTTTCCTTGGATGACATTTAGTGTTTTTTTTTTCCTACCATTTTTACTTTTTTCCTCCCTCATCCTGAGAAAAGTTTTGTTTGAAAAAAAGCGTTCTGCTTGGAAACTACTCAAACCCTCTATTTTATGAATGAGTCACCTGGTGTCAGGGTGGGCTGTTCAAGTCCCACAGTGGGGTGCTGGCAGAGTTGAAGCTGGAGCTCCAGGCAGGGGCTGGTGGGGGGTGCTCCAGACGCCCCACCCCCGGCCTGGTCGCCTGCTCTTGAGGCCACGCCGCATTGTCTCTTAGTACTTCCTCTGGCTCCTTTTTCTTTTGAGATGTTCTTCATGACTTGTCTTTAAGGCATCCTTTGTTTTAATCTTTTAATTTACTTAGACTTGTTTTTCCAGTAAAAAGAAAAACTTACCTGTTCAAATGAGACTTTTTTCTGGAGTGCCTGATATAGACTTCTTTGGTATTTGAAACCTTAATAGTGTCAGTTCTATAAAAAGTTTTGTCTTGTTTTGTTTTTCCAGGCGGTCTGTGTTGACAGTGGCTCATTCACGGCACCGACACTGCTCCTAAGTTCCAGCCTTAGTGTCACTTAGCTTTGCTGCACTCTCATCCTGTGGTTTCCTTTTTGCGTCCTGGATATTCAGATTGCATAGCGGCTGTGTTTTTCCTGTCTGGAGAATTGGAGCTGTGTTACTCTGTCTCTCCACTTCCTGACTCGTAGTTAGTTCATTTAAGGATAGAGTTCTGAACAGTTTGGTGCTTTTAAACGGCCCTGAGTGTGCTCCTGGTCTCATCATGGTTTTCTTTCCACTTCTTTAGCGTTTGCCTTTTCTTTCTTTGACCCATCTTAATGGCTTTTAGTTGCCTTGAGTTCTGCAGTTATTGCTGTCTTCTGTAATTTGCCGTCTTATGTAAAACAGGCTTTGTTTTGAACATCAGCCAAAGAGACCAAATTCTTGTTTTGTCTGGACGGTCTCGTTTTTCTGCGCCTGTGGTGCTCACTTGGGGTGAGGAGGCGTGGGGGCCAGGTTAGTAGAGTGGTGTCTCATGTCGCAGCTTTGGGAGACTCAGTTGCTTTGTGTTTTCTCCTTATTCTGTGTCAGCTGCATCAGTAAATCAGAGGGATGCCTACCCCATCTAGCCCTGGAGAGTGTTTTGAGGATTTACTGACTAATATTTAGAAACGTGGTACAGGGGGTGTCTGTGGCTACACAGCAGATTTCTGTTAGACCTTCCTGCCCTTGTGTGGCTCTCAGGCTCACCCTGGGAGTGTGTGGCACCCACCTCCTGACTGCGAGGCTGCCCTGCACCTTTCCTGAAGGGAGTGCCTCTCTTTGGTGGTAGTTCTGTTAAACTCTTTCTAGGTGTTGAAAACTAACAGACATAGCGGGAAAAACAACTGTCTGTTCTCTTTCCCTTGGGATGTGCCGTGTCCTCACAGGCCTGCTATGGAATCCTCAAGGTCCCAGAGGGCAGCTGGCTGTGCCGGACGTGCGCCCTGGGCGTTCAGCCCAAGTGTTTGCTGTGCCCCAAGAAAGGAGGAGCAATGAAGCCCACCCGCAGTGGGACCAAGTGGGTGCACGTCAGCTGTGCGCTGTGGATCCCCGAGGTGGGTACCCTTCTGGGCGGTTCAGCCCCAGAGCCCGTGAGTGCTCTCATGGGGAGCCATTCCTTAATTAGCAGGCCTCATCGTAGCTGTTGAGGAACACGATGCCTGTGAATTACTCCTTTTTCCACCTTACACTGAGCCTGAGGCATGCTGTGGCCTGCTTGCGGTGTGTACATTTGTAGACATGCTCACTGGGAGCCACAGCTAGTTGGATTCCTGGGTGGAGGTGTTCAGATTTGTCTTCAGACGCCATTGCAGCTGACCCTCCTCTGCGCACAGGCTCTCAGGAGTGGACCTATGGCATTCACGTCGTGGCCTTCCCCTGAGGTGGGGTGTAACCCTTTGGAGCTGGCGAACCACGCAGGCCACACAGTTGTGGTTAAAGAACCACTGCTCTAGGTCACATTTGTGTGATTTTTATTAAAATTCTTACTTAGCCTCGACCTTTTTAATTTCAGGTCTGGTCTAATTTATTTCAAGTCCCAGACCTTGACTAATTCAATTTGCATGGCTCACTCTGAGAATATCATTTGTGATTCAGATTTTAGCACTTTTTGGTGTGTAATTTTGGTGCATTTTCCTCTTGAGGAAAAAAGTTATCTGAGTGATTCTTGAAGTGAGGCTTCAAGACTTGGGATCTCACAGTTTGGTACTGACAGGATACATTTCAGTGATCCAGGCCAAACACAGAGAGGGTACCTTATTTATCTTGGTAGTTTTCTATTTAGTGTGTAGCAAACATTTCTGACTGAGGAGAATGGTTTTTCTTTAGTGAGAGAGAGAGAGATACTATTTTAAAAGCAGTCAGTATTTACTTACTCAGTTGTTCACAATGTGTTTTAGTATATTTAAGATGGATTTCCAGCCTTGACCACTTCTCTGTGGACCAGAGGTGTACTCGCTTACCTTGTCCTGATACGTACACATCTGACCTATCACTCGGGTGAGCAGTGAACGTTGGTATATCTGAATGTCTTTTACAAACAGGATGTTTGCATCAGATGAAACCCAACCCCCCCCCCAGGTGTGGAGCTCGCCCCTTTAAAGTGGGATTTTACCTGTGCTAGGAGGGCGAGGGCCCTTGGCATCCCCTGGTAGGAGAGTCGTGGGGAAGGAACGCATCTTGAAGTTTCTCCTGTCTGTGCTCTGCTTTTGTCTGTCTGGTGGCCTCTACCGCTCTGTCTTGCTGTGTCTCGGCCTCCAGGTGAGCATCGGCAGCCCCGAGAAGATGGAGCCCATCACGAAGGTGTCCCACATCCCCAGCAGTCGGTGGGCGCTTGTGTGCAGCCTCTGCAATGAGAAGTTTGGGGCATCCATACAGGTAATCAGCTCAGTCGGGACAGTATGACTATCCTTCCCTGCATTGCAGGGCAGGGTTCTGAACTAATTCTCACAGGGTTTGGAGATGGGACTGGACTCCAGGAAGCACAGCCCTCTCAGGTTGCTGAGGGCGGGGGTGGTGCTAGGGGCGGGGTGGGGATGCAGCCACACCCGGTGTACACGCCTTTATTGGTGAGTTGTAACCAGAACACCAGTTGTAACCATCACAGGGCAGCTCAGAAGTCTGCCTGGGCCGCCTGGTAGTTCCAGTCTGTGCCCGTTTCTCCTTGCTGCCACAAGCCTGGCGTCCTGGGGACAGCCCTGGGGGCAAGCTGGAGGCTGGGCAGTAGAGGGACAGTCACCCCCACCTGCTCAGGGTCCCCACTGGTGTCTGAGACGTGCATATGGGCTCCTTGTCTTGGTGCATGGTGTTTGGAATCAGCTTGGCATGCTGATGCTTTTGTGTTTGATAAAACAGGGACTCCTTGGAGCACCAGCTGGGTAGGGGGGCACCGCTGAGGTGCTGCTCCTAGGGTTCTGCCCAGCCTGGATTTCTGATTTTTTTATGCTCTTGTGTGTGGGAGGTGGGGTTGGGGGGGAGCCTCTGTGTAAAAATTGTGCCTGTATTTTGTGTCCACATGCAGGCAAGTGCAGAAGGTCATAATGTAGGAAGAATTAAGGAGAAAATATAGATGGCCTGGTGGTTTTCCATGTTGTATAAAAGACTACTTGAGAAGTTAATTTCTGGGCCTCACATTTTTGGCGTCTAGACAGTCTTGACTTAAGAGGCCTGAGACGCTGTTGCCCCGAGTTCTCCAAGGCCTGCCTATGGCCCTGCCGGCTCCTCCTGTGGGGGGTGTCCCCTCAGGGCCATGGCTCCACACCCCCTCCTCCTCAGTCCCTGGGTCACCTCCTGAGGGCAGAGGTGTTGGTTTGGGGTGGCTTCTCTCTTGATGCAGAAAACACAGCAGCTCAGCACAGACACATACTGCACAAGCTTGGTCAGACCACCAGTTGCAGCTTTGAGAGAAATGAACTCGTTTGACAAAATCAGTTTGTAGTTTGGCTGATAGATATTCCTCTTGGTAAGGTATCCAGTGGCTGGTGGTTTTTAAAAAGTTTTCATTTTACACACCAAGCAGTTGTGCTTTTCTTCGTTATCACTTCCACTGGTGTTCAAGAATCCAAAATGTAACAAAAATATTCAGAGGGTGAGGCAGGAGACAGCTGGTGGGATTTGGCCTTGGACCTTGAAAATAGTGCAGACTTTTTTGTATGTGAATGGACTCTGCTTAAAACTAAAACATGACAAAAGCCTTTGGCCTGAGAATTGCATTCAGAGGACATGGAGGAGAAATTTTTTAAAAGCCACAAAGTAAAATAAAAGACATTGGAGCGGGTATATGTATGTGTATATAGACTGCCCATGGAAACAAGCTGTGCAAACCAAGGAAAATGGAGGTTGTTTTCTTCCAAGGTACCTGATGTTCTGAGGGTAGAGATTACACCCTTTACTGAGCAGGTCCTTCACTGATGCTTGCAGGAGGCAGGCGATTGGGATCTCTGTTTCTCTTTAAACAGAGACGATAAAATTATGTGGTGTTGTTGCCATTGACCTTTTTTTCCAGAATATTAATTTGAAGGAGGAGAGGCCAAGGAAGTTTGATGATTTTTCATATCTTCACAGAATAGACTGATTTTATTAAAGAATTCCTGTCTGAAATGTTTGCAGCTGGAAAGGCTCAGGCTTATGTTTCTGTAACATCTGTTTGCTGAGTCAACCTGAATGGGAAAACCCAGAGGAAGGCCATTTGGCGTCTTTACAAAGCCCAGCATAAACGTTCTGCTGTGGCGTGTTCCTCTTGCAGGTCGGGGGCGCTGATTTAAAGTGTCGTTGGCGCCAAACCCTGACAGCGTCTCCGCCATCCGTTCCACTCTCCTCCCCTCTTGGCTGCCTGCGGAGGAGGAGGAGCGCTTGGTCTTAGTAATTACTGATAGTGGCCAGGTGTGTGTGTGTTCTGCCACCAGAGCGGATTTCACACGTTGCTTGGAATTGAGGTTATTATTAAAGACAAAATTACAGATTTATATTTGTGTGCTTGAAGTGTGTGCACTGGGGAACTGATTTTCTGTGAAGTGAGCTAGATTTTCTGTACTTCTGATTAGAAGAGACTTTGTCATAATGGAAGAAGTTTTGACTGGCACTGAGTCCCCTCTTAATACTGAAGTGATTAGGGGAAGAAGCCCCAGCCCCAGCCTCTGCAGAATGTGATGATGCTGTGCAGGGCTCCTTTGAATGAGTTTAGTTAAGCTTTTCAGCTGGCCCCAAGCCACCGGGTTGCGGGTTCTTATTTCTACAGGCTTACTGCGCCCGGGATCACTTGGCCTCACACAATACCATGTTGCTTTTAAGGGACTGGCTTCAGTCACCACCAGGAGCCTCCTCCCGGGCATTCTCCCAGCACTGATCAGATGGGGAGAAGTTAATCGCTTTCCTCCTGCTAGGCCTCCAGCTTGCTGTGTGGATCAAAGGCACTACATGGTCCTCCTGGTGGGGCAGTGAGTGGGAGGTCGGGCTGGGTAGTGCCTGACCTCTGGGCTGACCTTCCTTCCACCTGCGTGCAGGAGGCCCCTCGCGGCTGCTCTGCCAGGCGCAGCACGCCCAGGCCTCAGAGCTTGGCCTCATGGGCCCCGAGGCCTGTGTCTGGCAGAGCTTCCCTGGGTGCAGAGGCTAGTCTCCCGCTGTCTGTGCAGGGTGGGCCCAGTCTCTGCTTCTTTGTATCTCTTTGGAAGTTTGTAATTCACCTCCTGGGTCTGAGCAACCCCCTCTGCTGAGAGGAGTGTGCCACCTGTGTTGGGCCTCGTCCTGGGGGAGTCACAGGAAGGGCCTCCATGATCCTGTAACATCTCTGACTGGTGTCCTTCTTCTTGAGATTTCACCACTCAGGCTTTTAATATACACATTAAAAAGCTCAGATGGATTAAAAAAAAAAACAAAGTGAATGCCTGAGAGTACACTCTGTGTATTGAGAACATCTGCACGTGCCACCTGTATAATAATTACGCGGGCCTTACGAGGTGATTCTGGATGCAAAATCTCTTGCTTTTCTAAGAGAGTTACTGTTTGGTTAATGAAAAAAAGCCTCCTGAATCCCAAGCTATAGCTTATTTAAAACACGATTAGATCTGCCAGGGGTCATCCACGTGAAGCTTTTCTGTCCCTGAGTGCTCCAAGTGCAGCTCTTCCCATGTGTGTGCGTGTGTATGTGCAGGTACACGCGCGTGCGGGTGGACGGGGGTGCCTACGCTCAGGGCTTCGGTCCTGTCGCTCCCTAACACCACCGCTTGTGCTCTGTTTTCTTGCCAGTGCTCCGTGAAGAACTGCCGCACAGCCTTCCACGTGACCTGTGCATTTGACCGGGGCCTAGAGATGAAGACTATCTTGGCAGAGAACGACGAAGTCAAGTTCAAGTCCTACTGTCCGAAGCACAGCTCGAATCGCAAAGCCGAGGAGGGCCTTGGTGAGGGGACTGCTCAGGAGAATGGGGCTCCCGAGTGCTCCCCCGCAGGATCCGCTGGAGCCCTTCGCTGGCCTCGAGCAGAATCGGGGTGAGGCCCACCGGGTCAGTGTCCGCAAGCAGAAGCTGCAGCAGCTGGAGGATGAATTCTACACGTTCGTCAACCTGCTGGATGTAGCCAGGGCCCTGCGGCTGCCCGAGGAGGTGGTGGACTTCCTGTACCAGTACTGGAAGTTGAAGAGGAAGGTCAACTTCAACAAGCCCCTCATCACTCCAAAGAAAGACGAAGAGGACAATCTAGCCAAGCGGGAGCAGGATGTCTTGTTTAGGAGGCTGCAGCTGTTCACGCACCTGCGGCAGGACCTGGAGAGGGTAATAATCGACACTGACACCTTGTAGTGACCTAGAGAAGACGGCAAAGAGATGGCCGCTTGCCCAGAGCAAGGGACGGTAGCCGGTTCATTTACTCTCAGACCCTGTACATACTGCAGCATGAGGTGGTGTTGGTTCCATATATTTACGGGCTGGGAAACTCGATGTACACACATGCAAGATGACCACAGAATGGGGAGCTTCTCTGGTTTAATTTTAAACACTTGTAGTTAACTGTTCTTCTGGGAGATCACATGGGGTGCCTCTTTCCCCTCCTCATTCTAGAGCTAGAGGGAACTGAGCCCCAGGGAAATGGCCAAGGGATGGGCTTAGAATTGCTCACAGACTGAGCAGCCAGAATGGATTTCACGGTGTGGGGCTGGGGCGGGCGGGCAGAGGCAGGCAGACCTTTGTTCAGCCTAGGGGGCACACCCGACGTGCTGCTCACTGGCTCCCTGAGAGCGGCGCACTGCCTCTCGGGCCCAGCCCCGCTCCTCGGCTCCTCATGGGGCCTTCGCCTCGCAGTCACTGAGCAGAGCAGGCGTGGGTGCTGGCGTGCGTGCATCGCTGCCGCCCCATGCATGCCTGCTCCCCAGGGCTCTCCCGCAGCGAGGTGCTCCGTCGTCACCGAGGCTATGTGTGTGTGTGTGCGCGCGCCTGTGACTGTGTGTCTGTCTGTGTGCTCTGTCTGGTGTGGGTGTGGGGTGGGATTCTTGGTGCACAGAGGCCTGTGATCTGACTGAGGAGCCCGTGGGCACACTAGCACACTGCGGATCACACTTCTGCCCGCAGCCTCGGCTGGCGGCTCTTCCCTTCCGCTGTTGCTGCTTTGTATCTCCCCATTCTCCAGCGTCTCTGGAGTCCCCGTCTGGACCTTCTTTCCTGCTACAGGAATAATCAGGAGCGGGCTGTCTTTACCCCCCGGCCTCCTGCTCCCCGTAGGTAGCTTCTGACTGAAGCTCACTAATTGGCCATGTGTCTCCGAGCACCTTCTGTGGCAGCTCCCGATTCCCCTGCTCCCAACAGCCGGCCCCGATTAAATTCATTAGCGCATGAGAGATGGAACAGAGGAGCAGCCTGTGCTGAAAGGCACCCAAGTGGCCTGAAATGGTTAATGCATCTCCCCTAAGCACCTAACTTTATTAGTGATTCACCTGCCTGGGAGAGAATCTGACTCAGAGCTGACAGGAGTAGGCAATGAATAGGGTTACGTGGGGGAAGTACCGAACCAAAAGACATGGCTCACAGACACCAGCACCACCCTGGCAGAGGAGGTGTGGCAGGGAGAGTATTGGTGGGCCTGCCTTAGAAGAGACTGTTCTAGAACCTGACGGTGACACCCCACCAGGATTCAGGCAGAGGGGAGGTGGAGGGGCGCGGAATTGAGGCTCTCCTGCTCCCGTGCCCCCTGGTGGTGAGTGTGAAGAAGACCTCGCCTCAATCACGGGTCTGTGTGACCTTTTTGTTAGCGATGAGAAAAGGGTTCAGAAGGATGAAGTGGAATCCTGGTGAGAAGCCTTGTCCCAGCCCGACAACTGCTGTACTTGGGGTTGCATGAGCTTTGGAGTCAGTCCTCAGGAGGGACGACGAGAAGTCTAATGTTTGGACTGTGTGTGTGTCTCAATCACCACAGAATAAAAGTGTAGAAAACGCTTGTGGTGTACTAACTCTTCTGTACTTAAGATACTCAGATTAACACGCATTTGTAATTCTAAAGTTATTTTTTTTGAGTCATCACTATTGCTTTTAAGTAGAATGCCAATGATGTATGAGAATAGGGAATAAATCAGGATTTTTGTCTGTGTGGCATTATTTGCATTTACTTTAAAGAGTCATTAAGATTTTAGGGCATTTAGTGTCAGTTTAAAATAAGCTTATTAAAATGAAAACACAAGGCCAGTTATGGTGGAGGCTTTAAAAAATGGAATACCTGGCCGTGCTGCAGAGTACAGTTATCTGTAATTATAAACAGTATTGGTCAGAAGACTCATCAGAGCAGGGGTGACAATAAGGACAAATCAGATTTGTTTTCAAGTAAAGAGTCTTGGGTCAATCACACACGAGCTGGGTAGTGTAATTCACACTAGGTAATTAGCATTTCATAGTGATTAATAAGGACATGGTCAAGGCATGTGTTCCCTTCAGAACTGAGGCGTGAATAGGCCTCACTAGAAATGCAGACAACGCTGAGTGATAATGGTGGTGGTTCCTGCAAACACACACTGGGGGCACCTTGCACACCTGCGTTCTAGTTCTGGACCAGACAGGTGACGGGAATGGTCTCCCAACAGTGTGGGGACCTGAAGACACGATTACCGATGTGGCGGGTGCCATGCCAAGTTGCCAAGGCTGCCACTTCACTCTGGTGGGATAGCCCTCCCCAAACATTGTCTTCTGAAGGAAGCACTAAACATGAATTCAGCAGCAAAAGGAGTACTTTCTCAGATAAGAATACACCACCTCTGCACTGGGGCATCCAAACAGCAGGTCCTGGGGGACCGTCCTGCCCAACTTTCGGTGGGATGGTCACTTGACATTGTGATAGAGGCTACAGTTGTCCGTGAACATAAAAGGCAAGTTAAGCTCTAGTGTTGCAAGCAGTGTTTGGGATTCAAGAAAGCTTGAGATCATTGTTGGGTTCCTGAGGGCAGTGGTTCTCAGATTGTGGCCCTCAGCCTGCAACAATATGACCTGCTGACCTTTGGACCCCACCTTACTACAGAAATTCTGGATGTGGAGGCCAGCATTCTGTATTTTAGGCCCCTTCCATGTTTGGGAACCTTTGCTTTGTGTCTCTTGGCTTTAACAGGAGATCTGGTTTTGGGTGCCACCTCGCTGGCAGTTGAGAGAAGATGAGGGGAAGGAAGTCAGGTCTAAGCAGTGCACAGAAAGGCCAGGCAAGGTGTGTCTTGACAGAGCCTCAGTTCAGCTTAATATACAGGGGCTGTTGATGGCAGTTGCCCTTCATGGGGTGTTCTGTGCATAAGGGAGGTGAGGTTTAGGGCACTCTATTCTGTGGCCACCCAGGTCTAGGTTATTCAGAGGCTGATTTTTCCAATAGAAAACCCTGGGGTCATAGATTTCTCTCTTCTCAGATCATGGGGAGTGGAAATGTGGTTTTCCCACTTAGCAGCCAGGGTGGACATCTTTCCTGGGAGAAGTGGTTGCAGATGCTGAAGTTAGATTTCAGTAATAAGAGTTCAAGTTCACTGTCTTCTATTTCCATTGACTATTTTAAGCAAAAAGAGGTGTATCTCTATTGTACATCTCTTGTCCACTCCTGTCAGAGAATTTACCTTTCCTATCTCCACAAGTTGGGTTCCCTGTCTTAATGTAAAAACCATTCTTCATTTGTTTTTCAGTAATTAATGAGTCTGTAATAATGATATAGGTTTGACTCCTTCCTCTTTTTGAGCTTCTACTCTTTTGGGTGGAATATCTGTAAAGAAAATCTCATCCACTGGCTACCTCCATCCCCAAACTGATCAGAATTCTTAAAAAGGACACCTACTTATAGCCTGGGAGGGAGGGGGTGAGGCTGTCAGAATGTGTTTTAACCAGGGTGAATGACAGTGAAACAGTATTTACTCTGAGATAGGAAGGCTGATTTTCTTTGCAATTATTTTTATTAACAGGTGTTAGAAAACTCCTAAACAAACAGTGAATCATTTGGGATCAGGAGAAGCCTGACTTGGTGTTCCTGCTGTTGGCCTGGACCATTTATGATGTGTAAAATGCAAATGTGAAAGCCAGCTGACCTTGTGTCCTTTCGCAAAGGAGGCTGTCTTTTAACACAGCTGGGGAAGAGCAGATGGAGTTGTTAGGGTTCTTTAGGGGTGGTGTCTGAACATAAGCCAAAATTCAGGGTTGTGTGTGTCTTGTTGCCACTTGCAACAAAGTGACCTTTGAGAAGGTGACGGGGGATGGGACTGCCCAAGAGGTAGGAGAGCATAGTTGTGCCTTTGGTGTGGGAGCTGATGGGGATATGAAGCCATTTTTCTCAGTCTTGCCACTGAGCTTCCTGGGAAGGTATTGTTCACATCTTGAAGACAGCTTTAGTTGTGTATCTGGTGTTTTGCATTTGACATTTGTGTTTCCAGGCCCATGTAAACGGATTGGGTGTACCAGTAAGTTTTAGGACTGAACAGATTTAAGGGAGTTTATTGACTAAATTTTGACTCTGTATTGACTGATCACAGGTGGCTTTGAAACGGGGAACACATTTGTGTTGATGAGTTAGTATAGGTTAATGAGGATACGCGTCCAGACCCCAGTGGTTGCGCATCAGATGCCAAGTGGAGCTTGCAGCGCTGGGCTCTTTCAGCTACTGACAGATGGATCAGGAGGCAGGCAGTGTTTCCAGTGGTGATGCAGAGAGCTGGCCTTAAGATGCTGATGTAGCAAATCTGTGGTGAAGCAAGGCCCCTCCCTAGGTGTTTCCTCTGTAGGAACGAATTAGCTACCTGTAAACTCCAAGGTATTTCAGAGAGCTCAGTGTCCAGTTGATGGAACTTCACTTGGATTCTTGGTGACCACTTGGCATTCTCGTGGGCCCCATGCAGGAACGTTTTTTGGGGGAGCTCTTCCCTCTAATGGTCCTTGACCTTGTGCTTGCCTAATTGCATTTTCAGAAGATGCTTGATAAAGTGCAACCAGGGTGGCTTCTGAACTCAAGCTTCTGACAGTAGAATTCATGGGAGGATACTGGGGGTGATAAGCAGAGTCCTTTGGCAAGAGCTGGTATGCTTGGCTTGGACACTGTTGGGCATCTCTTTGCCAGGATGAGCTGATGGACAGGCCATTGGCCTGGTTTGGTGTTGAGGGCATGGCTCCCTCCTACAGCCCCTTTCTGTGGTACTTCTTAGCATCACAAAGGGAGGTCAGAGATTACATAAAACATTTATATTTTCAGTCAAGGACCTAGTGGGACAGATTTTTTTTTTTCCCCTCAAGTTAAAAAAAAATACTGTTATAATGTATATTGCTTACTTAGAATCTTTATTCTCTACGTTCCAGGTTCGGAACCTCACTTACATGGTGACCCGCAGGGAAAAGATTAAACGATCTGTGTGCAAAGTCCAGGAACAGATATTCAATCTTTACACTAAGCTTTTGGAGCAAGAAAAAGTTTCAGGTATGCATTAAGCCCTGGTAGCTCAAACAACAGGGCAGGGGTTTGTTAGCCTTAACACTCTGTTCAGGGGGAAAAACATGCTAGTGGCTTTTCAATTTTCTTTTTACTCTAGAAGAATCAAAGGGAAGGCTTTTGTTGTTGAGGGAAATCTCAGGCATTTGAGGCACTGTGGTCTAGGGGATGGGGCCATGGGTTCAGCCTCCTATGGGTTAAATCCTGTATTCTCTACTTACATGCCCAACATAAGTGAGTCTAAAATTTTCTGAGTCTCTTCCATTTCCTCACAGGTAATGTTGGGATGAGATCTCCAGCTCCCTCCTGGGAAGTAGCGTGAGACTCAAAGAGCAACTTATGTATTGCAAAGCACTTGCTAAATGTACAGTGTCTCAGGGATACCTAAAAGATGTATTGATTATCTAGCCTTTGGGTCTACCTGTAATATATGGTAAATATATCTAAGATTACTTAATGCACATATCCACATTTAGATAACATTTACAGTGGATTATTTTGGTGTAATTGGAATTTTGAATATTTTTGAGATTCAGCAGAAAGTATTTATTTAGTGCCGGCTATTTTTGCATTTCTCTGGCAAAGAAAAAAACTAAGGTATGGACTTCCTTCCCTTTGGAGAGCACTTCAGTGATTTTGAGATCAAGTGCATAGTGGGACAGGTTGTTGGGCCTCTCTGAAGTCTGTCCATCTGTAAGAAGTTTGGTCCAGAATTCTGGCCTCTAAAGGCCTTTAAGTGCTCACATTCTGTGCTCACAAGCCCCAGAAAGCAGGTGTTATAAGGATTTCAGAGGAGGAGGAAGAACGCTGAGTTTGTAGAGACCTACCCACTAGTAGGTAGGTCTTGGGAGCGCATGTCTGCTTCTCTTGGCACAACTTTCCTTGTGCACAGTCAACGACTTACTCTAACCTGCTTTTGTGGCTTTGTGGCTTTGTACATATAATATGAAACATGGACTAAACAAAGAAATAATCATAACCTATTATGTTGACATTCTGGGTTTACCTAAAACCATCTGGATATATGTGACCAGAAGTAGCTGGTCAGCTGAACAAAGAGGATGAAAAGCTTGGCAGATGCCGTTACCTTATTTGGTAATATTATCCTAGATAATGTCCTTTGAGTATTCCCCAAATCTCTCAAGGTTATATCAATAGCTAGACTTGTGAGTTCAGTTGTAAAATTTTGAAATAAATTTTTTCAGGTAGAGTATCGTAAATATTGGGTTGGCCAAAAAGTTTGAATTTTTTTTCATAAGATGGTGCAGAAAAACCCAAAAGAACTTTTTGGCCAACCCAGTACCAGCAGTTTGATTCATCAAAGTGAAATTATGTCTCTTCATTATTCCTACTGAATGCAAATCAAAGAGGGGGCTCTCCCTTCGTGCCCACCTGGCTGGCGTGGCGCACTCTCCCCCAGCAGCAGAGGCCCAGGATTGCCAGTGCAGTTGTGCCCACGGAGTTTTGCCCCTGGAGGGCTTTCTCTGACTTGCTAGGTCCTTATGTCATGAGTGATTACTAATGAGTGAGTTTGCCTTTGAAAGTAAGTTGTGAAAGGAAGCTGTAAAGAATACTTTGATCTGATTCTACTTGAGTCATTTCTTAACAGATATCATAGGGCATTTTTGCTTTTTGTTTGTGTTTCAGGGTGTCTCTTGGGGTAAGTGGCTGAGCCCCTGAAGGTTAGGCAGCATTCTGTGTAACAGCTGTGATGCTGGCCTGTGTTCCAAAGTCCCTCTGCTGTTCCACAGCAGGAATGGGGTGCGGGGTCCTCCTGCCCCCAGTGTGCATGCCAGGTGTGACTGGTTGGAAGCCATGCCCCAGGGAATGAAGTGGGAGCCCCCTGGGATGCCTTTTTCTGTTCCTTTTTCCAGTTTTAGACTTTCAGTTGTGTTCTTACTTGTGCCTCACCTGATCTACCTTTTGAGAGAGAGGATTCCAGATGAGGCAGAGCAGATGGCCATGACTTGAATGTGTCCCTGGGGTCCATGCTGACACTGTCCGTGATTCTGGGATGGGCAGGGCTGTTCTGCTTGGGTGAGTGTCCTCAGTGGGGACAGTGCTTGTGGGAGTCATGAAGCCGAGGCTCCTCAGAGGCCTGGATCCTGAGTCACAATGGAAATCAGAGGACAGTACCTCTTAACTTTTTATTTTCCCACAGCGGGTGACTGAGTAAAAGAAATAGAAATGTGGTGTGAAGGTTGGCCCTAAGTTTGGTTACTGAGAAAGCAGGCATTTCTGAAACAGCAGATTGGAAAACCCTGTCCCCTGTGGTCGTGGTGATGCTCCGTGTAGTCGTTAGCTCATTCTGTCTACACGTGGTGTGGTGATGCTCCGTGCAGAGTCGCTAGCTCATTTTGTTTACACGTGGTGTGATTATCGTGCAGAGTCGCTAGCTCACTCTGTCTACACGTGGTGTGGTGATGCTCCATGTAGAGTCGCTAGCTCATGCTGTCTACACGTGGTGTGGTGATTCTTGTGCAGAGTCGCTAGCTCACTCTGTCTACACGTGGTGTGGTGATGCTCTGTGTAGAGTCGCTAGCTCATTCTGTCTACACGTGCTGTGGTGATGCTCCGTGTGATGCTGTGTAGTTGCTAGCTCACTCTGTCTACACGTGGTGTGGTGATGCTCCGTGTAGAGTCGCTAGCTCATTCTGTCTACACGTGTGGTGATGCTCTGTGTAGAGTCGCTAGCTCATTCTGTCTACACGTGGTGTGGTGATGCTCTGTGTAGAGTCGCTAGCTCATTCTGTCTACACGTGCTGTGGTGATGCTCCGTGTAGAGTCGCTAGCTCACTCTGTCTACACGTGGTGTCGTGATCCTTGTGCAGTCGCTAGCTCACTCTGTCTACATGTGGTGTGGTGATGCTCCGTGTAGAGTCGCTAGCTCATTTTGTTTACACGTGGTGTGATTATCGTGCAGAGTCGCTAGCTCACTCTGTCTACACGTGGTGTGGTGATGCTCCATGTAGAGTCGCTAGCTCATGCTGTCTACACGTGGTGTGGTGATTCTTGTGCAGAGTCGCTAGCTCACTCTGTCTACACGTGGTGTGGTGATGCTCTGTGTAGAGTCGCTAGCTCATTCTGTCTACACGTGCTGTGGTGATGCTCCGTGTGATGCTGTGTAGTTGCTAGCTCACTCTGTCTACACGTGGTGTGGTGATGCTCCGTGTAGAGTCGCTAGCTCATTCTGTCTACACGTGTGGTGATGCTCTGTGTAGAGTCGCTAGCTCATTCTGTCTACACGTGGTGTGGTGATGCTCTGTGTAGAGTCGCTAGCTCATTCTGTCTACACGTGCTGTGGTGATGCTCTGTGTGGAGTCGCTAGCTCACTCTGTCTACACGTGGTGTCGTGATCCTTGTGCAGTCGCTAGCTCACTCTGTCTACATGTGGTGTGGTGATGCTCCGTGTAGTCGCTAGCTCATTCTGTCTACACGTGGTGTGCGTTCCTGCCCAGCAGCAGGCTCACATGGGCTCCTGTGCTACTCTGGACGAAACCTCATTTCCTAGTGGCTCAGAACAGGACAGCTGTTTTGAGGCTCTGGAGGCTTCTGCAGGGACATGGTCCTTCTGATGAACTCTAGTATGTTATGGATTTACCCAATATTTTTCAAACTGAGGGTTACAGTTTGTTACCAGGTTGTGAGATGCACTTTAGCAGGTCAGCACCAGCATTAAAATAAGTGAAGCAACAGAAAATGTCAGAGTGCGCATGTCAGTGATGAAGGCTAATATGGCTGCATGCAAAGTGCACTTTTACTGGGTTATGACTGTGCAACTTATTTCTTAATGTGATTTACATAAACAATGCTTGAAAAACACCAATTTAGATGAAAATTCAGTTTAATTCCACAAGTGTGTTGTACATATAATGAGTAAACATATGTACTGTGTCAAGAATGGCCTTTAATCATTTCACAGTGTATGTGTATTTATCCTCGTGCGAGCCCTGTGAGGGAGAAGTTTTGGAGAAAGCAGCGTAACAGCTCCACTCCCTGCCCCTGTGGGTGTGCTGCTCCCAGGCAGCAGGCGAGGCAGGTGCTGAGACCGGGGGTGGTGGAGGCAATGCTTACCTGACCACGGAAAGATTCTGCAGTACATCACATATGAGAATCAGATTAGGTATTTTGTTTGAAGGCAAGTGTGTTCCTTGAAAAGACAGTTTCATGAAAATATGTGAACTTAAGCTGCTTTAGAAAAGAGCATCTAGAGCATGCAGATTCTCAAGGCAGGTAGTATTTTTACTATAAAAACCAAATTTTTACAAACTGAGTGATTGTATGTTGTACTATTGGGTGGGAAGTCTGCATTAGTGGGCCCTGCTAAGGGGTCTAAAATTTTATTTTTCTGGATTTGCTTCTGCTGCAATTTTTTTGTGGTTTTATGTTCACAGGTGTGCCTTCTTCCTCTTGTTCCTCCTCCTCACTGGAAAACATGCTTCTGTTTAACAGTCCTTCTGTGGGCCCTGATGCTCCCAAGATAGAGGATTTGAAGTGGCATTCTGCGTTCTTCAGGAAGCAAATGGGTACTTCCTTGGTTCACTCGCTGAAGAAGCCCCACAAGCGAGATCCATTGCAGAACAGCCCTGGGAGTGAAGGCAAAACCCCGCTAAAGCAGCCAGACCTGGGGGCAGAAGGGAGGGGACGGTGGGCCCAGAGAGCTTTCTGAGTTTAGAAAAGACGTTTGCAGAAGCACGGCTTGTAACAGCACAACAGAAAAATGGCGTGGTGATGCCAGAGCACGGGAGCAGAAGAGACCATCGATTTCATTGTGACCTCAGCAAGGGAGACTTAAAGGACAGACCTTTGAAACAGAGTCACAAGCCTCTGAGGTCCACAGACGTGTCTCAGAGGCACGCGGACCATGCCAGAGCTGCCGCCTCCCCGGGGGCGGGGCAGTCAGCGCTGGGCACAAGGAAGGAGGCGGTGCCCAAGTGCAATGGCTCCCTGATCAAAGTGAACTATAACCAGTCTGCAGTCAAAGTGCCTACAACACCTGCCAGCCCAGTGAAGAACTGGGGAGGATTCCGGATTCCAAAGAAGGGGGAACGGCAGCAGCAGGGAGAGGCCCCGAGGGGGGCCTGCCACCAGCACTCAGACTACCCCTACCTGGGCCTAGGCCGAGTTCCAGCCAAGGAGAGGGCGAAAAGCAAACTGAAAGCTGACAATGAGAATGACGGGTATGTCCCTGACGTAGAGATGAGTGACTCAGAGAGCGAGGCCTCAGAGAAGAAGTGTATCCATGCCAGCAGCTCTATCAGCAGGAGGACAGACATCATCAGGAGAAGCATCCTGGCCTCTTGATGAAACGGGCATGATGGTGCAGGAGACGAGAGCTCTGACACGGGGGAACGAGTGGAAACCCATCACTCCTGAGCTACACAAATACATTTACTTGCAATTCTGATTGGAATTTTTTTCAGTCATTTATAATTCATTGTTGTGAGAAGTGTGTTATTTGCAACTTGTTGAGGAAACACAAGAGTAGATTGTAACCGTAAGACACTGCTAAGACTAGAGGCTGAATTAACACTACAATAAGAATGGATGAAGTAAGTTTCTAAAGAGGGCTAGGCTGAACTAAGCCTCACGAGTGCTTACTGCCCTCTGTATCCTTCCCAAAGCACAAACTCTTAGTTACCTGAATATACGGAATCAGAGATGGTTCTTGAGAAACCCTCACGTATCATTTAATAGCCCATAAAACTTATTTTCTAGGACTGTGGTGGATCTTGAAATCATATTTATACTTTGGCCCACGGACTGTTTTGTTGCATTGTAGTATACAGGCAGTAGCTCTGAAGCTTCAGTAATTCTAGGGAATTCATGTGTAAATAAAGCAGATGAGGGAAGAGAAAAGTTTTAAAAAGGTCAT
Source organism: Nanger dama (assembly GCA_917880005.1). NCBI lineage: Eukaryota > Metazoa > Chordata > Mammalia > Artiodactyla > Bovidae > Nanger > Nanger dama. The sequence continues at coordinate 29,662,073 of CAKJTW010000009.1, read as the reverse complement.
TACCGAAGATCTGAAGGGACAGGGAGCTGCCGAAGCTTGGAGATTTAGGGTAAGCAGCAAGCTGCCTGCTGCTGGCAGCTCTTGACTGTGTTCTGGATAGAGGGCAGGTGGAGAGTGACGCCATCCCAGGGTTCCGTCCATGAGAAAGGGCAGTTGAGGTCCCATCCTTACCAGTCCTCTCAGCCTTTCTCTTCCCTAACCACTGCCTTCTGGGCCAGCTTGGGATTCTGCTGGCCATGGGCAATACCTGGCCACCTGGCTTCCAACAACACAATGGCTGTTCAAGTTTAAGCAATGAACTTCCAGACTCTGGTGACTCATATTTCCAGAGCCAACCACTAGTACATATGCTGGGGAATCCGGCCTTCCAACATGAATGGATTCCTTGGGAGAAAAAGAAAATGAAAAAAAAGAGAAAAAAACCCCAAATAGGTTATATTTTAAGAATACAAAGGCAATAAGTTGCGATAACCTCTTAAAACCCTTGACCAAGTTTATACAGGAAAGAGATTGAAGTGTAACAGGTTTTCTGGAGTCAGAGTTCTAAGCTCTAATTCGTTAACTTGGACTTTCTGATTGCAAATGGCAATAACTAGTAAGTTATCAGCAATAAATTTAGCATTAAATTTGAGTACAATGTTCTGTTTTTGCACTCACTGCAGTGCATTTTGTATTAAGACAGTGGATAGTGTTAAGGTCCTGTTAATTTTCTTTGGAATTCAATGTAGTTGTGAATCAAACTTAAGGAAAATTTAAGTAGCAATGAGATTTAGGATTATGGGCACTTGGAACAAGCCCAACTTCCCCTAAATTATCCCTTAGTTTGTTAATACCAGTACTCAGATTTCTGATTCATTTATACATTTATTTCCATGTGGCAGGGACATTCTGATACTTAGTGAGTGATGCTTTGAGTTCTGTAGTAGTTACCTTTCAAGTCTTCCAGATGACTGTCAACAAGGAAAAAGGCTTATTGAATTCCATCTTGCTATGCAAGTTTTATCAGATGATCAAATAGTAGATCTGATACATCCCCATTGTATGTATGACATTTTCAAACCAAGTCTTAACTTTTCAAATACATTTTAGTAACTGATTCAGGGGAGGGGAAAGAATGACCCAGGTTTTTAGATTGACTATTTTTGAGCTATGGGGCTCATTTTTCAAAGAATGTTGTCCAGATAAACTGTTGCTACAGATATTAGAAGTTTCTTATGAATCCAAGTTTCAGCATAATTTAAAAATCTGATCTTTTTTTTCTTTGCATATGAGCAAGAAACCTTTTGCTGGATACAGAAGAAGGTGGACTCTTTGCAGTTTTTTTTTGACTACAGCAACAGCTCTGGGTGAGAGTAGAATATATAGAGGGATAATCTGTCAAGCCATAGAAAGAAAATCTAAATTCTAGGAAGTCTATGACCTCTCACCATTTATAAGAGGTACCAGATTCATTTGCACTATTAGGAATGCTAGTTTTGTGCAAAAATAATGCCTTACCTGTTTTTTCCCCACATTTAGGTTGAAAAGCTTTCAAACGTTCCAAGTTATGCTGAACCAAAAAGAAAACAAAAATAAAAACCCCACACAAAAACAAAACACACAAACACAAAAAGCCCACACCTTTAATTCCTGCTTTGAAATGCAAATGGTACAGTTTCTCTGACAGCGTAATGACAGCTCTGTAAGTCAGCGCCACGTCCTGCTGGGAACTCTGTATGAGGTTATGAGTGGCAACTAACCCAACCTGCCCACTTGCACTCTGAGTATGGAACCATTTGCTCTTTTCTTCTTTTTTAAAGCTTTATCTTTCCGTGTGCATCCTGACCAAGAAATATCTTTGATTATGATCAATGTATTATGTCAAAAATGTAGGCTAGTTAAACTTTTGTAAAGTTGCCTGGAATGTCATTTGTTAGGTTATAAACAAAAAATCTAAATGAAGGGTTATATGTGTTGTGTACAAATCTTAATTATTTTGAAATGGATAAACTTGTCATTACATTTGTAACCTTGTACAGAGGATTTTTCACTATGTGCCTAGCTTGGTGTCCATTCAGCTAAAATTGGGTAAAAAAAGGTGCATGAAGAGTTAAAAATCAGAATTAAACAAAAGTATATGTAGAGATGACTATTTTATATTACATGGCCCAATCCTGTATTTATTTCTACTCCCTTTTTGAAAGTATTTATAAAACTAGTTGAGGACAGCTGTATTTTTTTGTTGAACTATTTAGTAGAATTTGTGCCTTTTTGTCTGTATGTGAATAAATGCTGTACATTTTGCAATACATTTTAAAGTGTCATTTGAGATCTAGTTTTGCTAAATGTTTAAATGGTCATGTACACCCTGTCTCACGTGATGCATGTCCCTTGTCTCACTGGCCTGAAGACTGCTGGGTACAAGACAAGACTGGACGAGCACAGGTTCGCTGAGCTGCTTTCTGGTTCAACTTTGATGGTGAGACCCTGATGAATCATGGTCTGATCTTGGTGTCCCCTCGCTGGAGTTCTTTCCAGAATACAATGTTGGATTTGAAAACAACCAGCTGAAGCAACTTAGACAGTCAGGTTGGAGAGACCTGGGTTTAAAGGCTAAACTGTAGTTTACCAGCCACGTGACCTTTGCCAAGTCACGTAACAATTGTAAGTCTCAGTTTTCCCTTCTGTAAAAAGAAGTGTGACATCCTACCATCTTCTTGGGGTTGCTCTGGTATTTGAAGAAAGCTCATGGAGCATCTCATAGAAAGCAAGCCGTAGGCAGTTAGTCAATGTTTGGCTGTCATGTTTATGATTAAGAATAAGAAACTTATTTCTCCAGCATGTTGACTGGTAAGCCATCTGAGGCAAAAAAATACATGTTACTCCTGAACAACAGGGAGACTATAAAAAATTATTTTTCAAAGAATGGTTTCATTAAATGCACTATTTTGATCACAGAATTCCATAATATTAGAGCAAAAAGATCTTCTACAAAGAAGGTCACAGCATAATTAGGCACTAGCAGAACTGGGCCAACCCCAGTTCTGGTTTTCTAGTCCAGTGTTCTCCCTGCTGGAAAGTCTTTGCTCAACCTCTACATGGAAGCATCAGCATGTCATGCAGTGCACCTCTGTGCTGGGAACAGCAAAAGAGGTGCGGGTTACAGAGAGATTAACTCATATATACTACGATGAACAGGAGCCACAGCAGGTGGTGGCACAAGTCCTAGTTTCAACTTTTGTGAAACTGGCCACTGGTGTTTTCTCTTAACATGAATTGGTGTTCATCAGTTTGGCTAAAAGCTTGTTTATTTCTCCTTGTTCCTCCTTAGTGACTATTTACTTCCGTGTTGCTTGCTCTGAGTAAGATCCCAGAGAGAAATAACTGATTCTTCCTACAAGGTCTTCAAGTTGAATAACCACAATAGTTCCAAGGGAAATTAAGTCCCCAAGAGCCAAAGGAAGGGCCTCTTGCTGGCAGTTGTGCAACACGTGATGGGAAACGTGGCGTCAGGGACTGTGTTCATGGTTTTACCCAGATCACTTACAAAACAGCTAACAGACATTCGCCACCTGCAGCAAACTTTGCAGTGAACTTCAAGGTCGAAATCTTCAGTGTGACTTCCCTTCAATGTTCAGAGCTGCATCTGATGATGTACCAGACCTTTGACTGAAAGAAGGTAAAGCTGCATCTGATGATGTACCAGACCTTTGACTGAAAAAGGGTAAAAGCAAGCGTGTTATCTGCTTCCTTGACACTGACCGTTGCCTGGGCTGCCGAGTGGCGTCGCACAGCCCAGCCTTCCCTGAGTTCTAGTGCACTGCTTGTCGGGCACTTCCTCTTTGATGTGTGCCGGTGCTTGAGATTTGGGAACTCATCCTTTTTCTATACCTTGCCTTAACAGAATGCCATCCAGACCTGGAATCTATGTATATCTCTCCAACTCCTGCAGCCAAATGGTGCTCTCGGTGTACATATTACACAGTATCTCTTTCATTTTTCTTGTTTGTTTCCCGCTACCCATTGCCGTATAGTTAGTTCAATGGCATTTCTTGCCTGGATTATTGCAGCAGCCTCTGTCTGGTTTCCCTGATTCAAGTCTTGCTCCTCCCAGTTAGCTGCAGCCTTGCCATCTCCATAGTGATAACTTCCACAATAATAACTGACTCCATCATGCCACAAAGTCATCAGAGAACCTCCAGACTCCTGCAGATGGTTACCTAGGGCTTATCAAATGACAGGAGCACTGCTGGGCATTTTATGTGCATTACTTTATTTAAAGCTCACAGCATGACAAACAGGGATTAAGCAGCGTGCTCAAGGTCGGTAGGTGGTTGAACCAAGCATCTCCAGTCTCCAGTCCCAGGACCCTGCTGCCTCTCAGAATAAAGAGAGCATTCACATAGACTAGCTTTGTGTGTTTTTGAGTATACTAAGAATATTATATGTGAACTTTAATGAATTTCTATAAAGAAAAGCTAATTATCTTGGTTTAAAATACTATGTTAATGTACTGGTTGAATGACTATGAACATAACACGATATATTTGGCTTGAGGTCAGTTAGTCCCTACCTTCCAGGGAGAATGGGATTACTTTAGTGTCCTATACATTTGTAGGACACACATGCGCACATTTAGATATAAAATATATGCATATATGATCAAAAAATAGCACCCTATCAGGAATGCAAAGAATATTTTTCTCTATATCCTGACACATTACTTGAAAAGATAAACACCTAAAATCACACTGTTTCTTGACAATGACTCTGCAATTAGAACGTTCTAAAAATCTAGATTGATGCTATGCAAAACCTTCAAATCAGTATTTTTGTGATATAAAGTATACAATCTGGTTAGCTTTCAAAAATAAGTAATGCCAAATTAAATAGCAAAGGTAAAAGAAAAAAAGTATACTATCCTTCCTAATGTATCACTGATGTATCCCGATATTCTCACTACTACTTGGCTTATATAGTCTGAGTCTTAAATATGACATTTATTAATTATGGGTTAAGTATGGTTATTTTACCTGTTAGTCTGGCTGACGATTCTGATTTCTGGATTAGAACCACGTGAGACAATTTCTTCACAAAGCAGATCTTTTCTCTGGTGTTTTCCCTTCTCCGTATAGTCTTTCCTCCTTTTCTTGCTCATTTTGGCTCTGCTTCAGCTTTATGGTTTGAATCGTTTCTCTTTTTCATATGAAATGCAGGTGGGCATATCTTTGCCTCAAATAGTCCCAGATACTCAAAGTAAGTAAATACCTTTCAAACACCATGCTTTAAAATACCATGCTTATTTTGACTCAGGAAATCATACAATATTGTTATCAACCACTTTATAATTGCTAAACACAACTTAACATATATTTATTATTTTTGGTAGATATCTGGTAAATAATTTTTTTTTGGTGAAACTGTTACCACCTATGAAAGAAATCTGTCAGTATGTTTTTGAATCTGTCTCTTAAAGCAAAGGAAATAAACTAAAAATAAACAAATGGGACTTAACTAAACTTAAAAGCTTTTGCACAGCAAAGGTAACCATAAATGAACAAACTTCTGAATGGGAGAGAATATTTGCAAATGGTATGGCCGACACCACAACAGTTCAAAAGCATCAATGCTTTGGCATTCAGCTTTCTTTATGGTCCAACTCTCCCCGTTGATGCTTTTGACTGTGTTGTTGGAGAAGACTCTGTCCCTTGGACAGCAAGGAGATCAAACCAGTCAATCCTAAAGGAAATCAACCCTGAATATTCACTGGAAGGACTGATGCTGAGGCTGAAGTTCCAATACTTTGGCCACTTGACGTGAAGAGCTGACTCAGACCTTGATGTGAAGAGCTGAAAAAAGACCCTGATGCTGGGAAAGACTGAAGGCAGGAGAAGGGGATGACGGAGGATGAGATGGTTGCATGGCATCACTGACTCAAGGGACATGAGTTTGAGCAAGTTTCAGGAGTTGGTGATGGACAGGGAAGCCTGGTGTGCTGCAGTCCATGGGGTCGCAAAGAGTTGGACATGACTGACTGAACAATGGCAAAATGGCCAACAAGGGGTTAATATCCAATCTATATGAACAGCTCATATAACAACATCATAAAAACAACTTGATTACAAAACGGGCAGAAGCCTTGATAGTTTTCAGAAGAAATGCAGAAGGCCAACAGGCACAGGAAAAGATGTCTGCTAGTCATCAGGAAAATGCAAACCAAAACCACAAGGAGATCTCACCTCACACTTGTCAGAATGGCTACCATCAAAAAGAACACAAGTAATAAATGTTGGCAAAGATGTGGTTGGTTGATTGGAATATAAATTTCATACTGTGGAAAACAGTATGGAGTTTCCTTTAAACAACTAAAAGTAGTTACTATATGATCCAGCAATTCTACTCCTTGGCATATATACATCTGGAAAAGACAAAAACTCTAAAAGACATACACCCCAATGTTCACAGGAGCATTATTTACAATAGGCAAGACACAGAAGCAACCTAAGTGTCCATTAACATGAATGAATAAAGATGTGGTGTGTGTATGTATACACACACAAATAAGCCTGTAATAGAATACTACTCAGCCACAACAATAATGAAGGTTTTACATTTGCAACAACATGGATAGACTTGGAGGGTATTATGCCAAGTGAAGTAAGTCAGAGACAAATACTGTATGATATCACTGTGGAATCAAAAATTCAACACACTGGTGAACGTAATAAAGAAAACGTCCCGATACAGTGAATAAGCCGGGCTTCCTGGTGGCTCAGTGATAAAGAATCTGCCTGTCAATGCAGGAAACACAGGTTTGATCCCTGGGCCGGGAAGATCCCTTGGAGGAGGAAATGGCTACCTGCTCTAGTATTCTTGCCTCAAAAATCCCATGGACAGAGGAGCCTGGTGGGATACAGTCCTTGGGGTCACAGAGAGTCAGACATGATAGGCAGCTAAACAGCAAACTACCAGTGGGGAGAGGAAGAGGAACAATATAGGGGTAGAGGATTAGGAGGTACAAACTATTACATATAAAATAGGCTGCAAGAGTATACAACGTGGGAAATATAGCTAATATTTCACAGTAACTAAATGGAGTATAACCTTTAAACACTGCGAATCTCTACATGGTATGCTTGTAATATATCACACACTATACTGCAATTAAAAAAAAGCTTAAAAGGCAATCAAAAAAGGAAAATCTGGAAACATTTCAAGGAAACAATCTACTAATTTATATAACTTTCTTTGCTTAGATCTGTATTTTTCACTACAGTTACTTGACTTTTTAGGTTATGGCCAATTTATTTTCAAGATTTGAAAAAACTCCACTAGATATGAAAATACTTTTCTCAGAAATTTTTCTATGTAATGCATAAAGTTTGATAACCAGAAGGGCTCTTTGAGTTAGAGTCAGAATCAGAAAAGGCAAGGAAAGACCCGGTCACAGCTCTGACTCATTATAACGTTGATGAATGAAAATGTGAAAGAAGTTTTCAAAATCTGTTTTGCATCTGTTATTTCCTATCAATGGACACTAGTCAGAACTGCCTGAAGTCTAGGATGAAGTGTATGAGAGAACCAAGCTGTTTGCCGTGAGGCCCAGTTTCCTTGACCAGGGGCCTCAGAGAGCCTGGAGGAGGCAACTGCTCGGTCACCGTGAGGCAGTGGGAGAGACGCCAGAGGCACGGATCCCGCAGACGAAGGATGCAGTGGTGGTAGGAGACGGGATCTGGGCTGGAGACATCTGGTTTGAAAGCCAGCAGTGACACTTTCCACCTCCATGACTCTGGGCTAGGTGTTTGACTTTTATGACTTTACATCTTTAGAAAAGGAATGATAACACCTACCTAGCAGGGCTGTTAGATAATAAATGCAAAACGTTAGCACAATGCTTTGCATATTGTAGGTACTCAATAGGCATACGTTATTAATACAGATCAGCATGGTTATTGTAGATCCAGGGAGATTCTCCAGTGGGTCCAATGGTTTCTTTTGACTATTTGTAGAAACATGACATAAGCACCCTTACTCTCCTTTATCTCCAAGAGCACAGTTTCCATGACAGGAAATCCTAGTCTCATATTTTTAATCTTCACAGATTTAAGTGCTAACAGATTTCCTTATACATCAGATTATACTCTGAAGGCTTTTTTATTCTTTGAAAAAGGATAAAAATAGGGACTGAGTACTTCCATGATGCCATACTACAAAACTCAAGCATTTTAAATAAACGTAAAAGGAACACTCAGTGATTACTAGGATGCTACATGGATTTACTAAAAAGAAATTTAACTTATCTTCTCAGACAGGATTACTAGATTAGGTCTGGGAAGGATGACAGTTGTGGCATAAATGAACTTTCTTAGGTAGAAGCCTAGGTCCGTTTGGATGTTTTTATGATAGTGTCGAAGTGGCAGTATGGGCTAGACTGAACACAGATTGACCTTGCCTCATGGGTCCTGCTAACCATCTATCACAGGAGGCAGTAGTTAGTAGGCTCTAAGAGACTCCTCAGGTCTGTCTAGTTCTTATTTGTTCAGTGATTTTTCATGAAAATATGCGTAGCATGTTCATCAAAGCTATAGATGGACTTCACTGTAAGTAAAAAAAAACTGTCATGGATGCAAGAAATATAGCAGTAAAACAAAATTAAACAGATGCAGTTCCTGTGCTTATAGGTAACCAACTGGATGGCAGAATGAGGAGGTAAAATGATCTCAGCAAGCGAATATAATCAAATTTAAAAGGGACAGAGGACCAGTTTGGCTTCTGGGGCAAAGATCTGGCTAAGCAACAAAACCTTGGGAAGAGACTTAGGATTTCAGTCAACAGTTCGCTCGGTGACTTTCTAACAGTGTCATTCATTCAACTTCTAAAAAAAGCTAACATGATTTTAAGTTGCATTAATGGAAGTAGGTAGGCACTAGAACAGTGTGATTCTCACTTTGTTCTCATCCTAAATATGAATGAGAAATCATTCCCGAAGCACTGACTACAGTAACTCTCAGAGCAGGCTTCCAGTTCTCTTCTTAGGGTAAGACAAAGGGGAGGGGTATGTACTGTGAAACCATACCCATCCCCTGGAGATTCTAAAAAGCTGCCCCCTAACCCCCACCTGGGCAGGTATCATTCATCCTCTCCTCACTGCTCTCAGTCATCACCCAGAACAAGGTAATTAGTAGTCCATACCTTGAATATAACGTTTGGCTCTGGGCCTAAGATTGACGCATCCCAAGTACACCTGGTTGAAGTAAGGTGCTCACAGAACCTAATGAATGGGTGAAGGACGACGAACGTCTTCAGAGATCAGTGACTGGTTGGCGCAGGGACTCAAAACCAAGTTCTCTGAGGAAATGGAGATGCCTACTAAGTGCAAGGAGAACATGAGAATTATTTTCCAAAGGCTGAAGATCTGCCACATGGAAGATGGTTTAGACGTACTCGGTTGCACAAAGTGGAACAAAGGCAAGAGACACAATTCAGGAAAGAACCTTCTAGCGGTCAGTGCTGCTGGAAAGTTTGATTGGGGGAACTGCCCACCTGGCTCAGTGAACTTCAACAGCTGTGCACATAACATTGCTAATGTGCCACTAAAAAAATGAAGGAGTGAACTTTAAAAAACCTGTCTTTAAAATGGAATAAACCAGAGCAGATTCAAAGTTATCTCTATGGTGTGTTTCTCATTTGCTTACATTCCAATATACTTTCTGAGGGGAAGAAACAAGAGTAGGTTAGAGTGAGGGCATTCAGAGCATCTACAGGAACACGGGGGCACATGGGAATTTTTGTGGTGAACTCTTGGGCTAGAAAACCACTCAGCGTAGACTTTTTCTTGGTATTATAGTTGGGTGGGTGCCAGTGTTGTAAAGAATTACTTTAAAAATGCCTTTCCATTCTACGATTTTTGTTATCTAGGTAAACATATATTTACTTAGTTCTTCCTTCCATAAATACTAAGAACATTAATATCGTCACAAAAGCCACACATCTTTTAAGCTTTAAGAGCTGGCAGGGGGACTTCTCCGGCAGTCTAGTGGTGAAGATGGAACGCTTCCACTGCAGGGACCATGGCCCCACCCTGGGCTGGGGAACTGCAGATCCTGCATGCTGCCCTGCGAGGCCAAAAAGGAAAACAGAAGAGCTGGTAGCGGACGGATTTCATAGGCAGCACTGGGTGCCACAGGGTCCGTCTCCCCTCTGTACACATTTCTATGTACATACACATTTTTAAGTAAGCTAAAAAAATTAGTCCTTATTTTTGATTAAAGGGTTTATAAAAAAAAGCTCATTACAGATTTATTTTGAGAAAATTGATAAAACACATTATGGTTAAAGAACAGAATTTATAATAAAATGTTTTAAAAGTGTTTTTTTCCAGTCTTCCTTGGTTTGTCTGAGAGTTGGCTTGGCAGGCTGTGCAGCTATGAAATATTCATATTTGCTGAATAAACGAATGGCTGAATTGTTACTAATTGTTCGCCCATAGTTCTCACACCAGAGGAGAAATTACAAGATTGCTGGCTGCCCCGATTTGCATATTTGTATACAGAATGAAGAAGAGGTAATCATATCTCTTTTCTTTCTCAGGGAGACACGAAAAAGAAACATGAATAAATAAAATGAACTAGCTATGTTAGCCCCAGTCTCAGATTTATGCCATTTCTTTTCTCTCTTTTCCTATTCATTTCCCCTGTCTCCTAAAATAAATTTCACAGAGTAAATGGTACTTACTGTCTGTGAAGTCAAGGCTGACCAATATGAGGAATGTCCAAAACAATACTATATTTTTACATTAAAAATCATTACTGAACAAACTTTTCTGGAAGAAAAATCACCATACACATTCAGTTCTGTTGCTAAACATAGCTTAAGTCTGTTCAAACTGAACAGAGATCAGAAAGGCCGTTTATCTGCAGTTTAGTACCATATCCTTTCCTTGGAGAATAGCTAAGCCTTCAAGCAAGACTGCCAACTGAAGTGAGGTCATTAGGATTAAAATGTAAAGAGTACATGTTACATTTACCTTTAGCCCAAAGTTTGGAGAAAGTGCTTACGCTGAAAGATTTTACCTTGAAGAAAAAAGTCTGGAAAGTTATATTATCTTTTTAGAAAACGACACTACCACTTATATTTCATTTGTCTGCACTGTTAGTTTCTGAAGTGTTTTCTCCTACAGTCTCATTTTTTGGGTCAGATACAATTCTAACATTTTCTCTGATTAAAAGTTTAAAAAATAAACATTATATTCTAAATATAAATATGAACAGAACTCACACACAGTCAGTCTGTGACTGACACGGGATGGAATTTAGATAGTCAAATGAGAAGTCTTTTAAGAAGTGGAAATAGCGGAGCGCCTACCTGCCATTTAACTGGCATGTCGCATCTGGCACTAGCGACCATCTGCTCCCTCCTGCCTAGATTCCATCCACCCTTCAGTTTTCATCATGCTGGATTCTCTTGGTTACCAGCCTCTCACTGCTCCTATTCAGTCTCCTCCACTGACATTTCTTCCTGAGCTCATTCAACCAATAAAGACATTTTTCTAAGGTCTCTCCTTAAAGACTCTTTCAGTTTTTAAGCAGACAGCTCTGAACACCTTCCATACTCTGGGAGCCATGCTGAGTGCTAAGGATACAACGATGAGTGACGGACAGTTCTGCTCTCAAGGAGCTTGCAGTCTGTTGGGAAGGAGATGACATTAAAGTAAAAACTTCAAAAAGAGCTACAGATTTTGTGAAGTGCTATACGGGGAAAAAACAGAGCATAGATTAAGAGCAATACAACAAAGGGACCTTACTGAGTCTGGGGAAGGCAGCCTGAGGCAGGAGTTTGTGGGGAGCTGCGCGCTTGAAGGATATGCAAATGGCAAAGTGTGAGCAGAGGCCCAGTGTGGAGGAGGAGGATAACGTAATGATAGGAGGTACAGAAGGACATCGCCAGGGACAGAGCACAAGCAACGGAGGGAAGAGGCAGTGAGAGAACATCACACAGGGCCTTGAGGCCCGCCCCTGCCCTCCGTGGTTTCAAATCTCAGCTCCAGGCCAAAGAGCCCACGACTATCTCGATTTGTTGGCACCAGTCCTAAACTTCTGACTGCTGGCTGGACATTTACTCGGCCGCATTCTCATGCCACCTCATTGTCTTTGGACTACCAAAATGGTCTCCCTTCTGTCCAGGTGCAAACCCACCTACGCCGATCACAGAGAGCAGGGAGCACCACGTTCAAATGAGCAGCAGTGAGTGACTACAATGGGTCTATGAAAATCAACAGGTTGGCAACAGTTCAGTAGCACACAGTCTCAGAACTTAGGATTCCCTTTGATCCATACTGCTTTGAGTAATAGCGAAAACAAAACAAAAGAACACCACCTCAAAATCCAAAACCCCGACAAATGAGAACCTTTCCAAATTTTTAAATATCAATATTTGATAAATACTGAAAATCACATAAGGTAAAAATGAACTACTACAATTATACATTAAAATCCATGACAGCATCATTTTGGGAAGTACATAATTTATTACATGTGAGTTCATAATAAAATGGATACTTGGGAACTTTAAAAATGAGTTATGAGTAACAGATGTGAAATTCTCAAATCCTGAAGCCTGAAATACTAAAATTCTTGCATTTTTAAAAAAACTCTTTCTCATGATTAGCATAGTTTGAAAATTATGACGCTTTTCCAAGGCAAAAAGGAGGAATTAAAAATAGACCCGTTGATGAAGGCAACGCGTTCTTCCCAGCTGGCTTTATTCTCCACTGAAGCTCAATATCGGATTATCTTTTCTTTACTTACAGGAAGCTGTCACTCTTCTGTTTTACAATAACCCTCCAGACAGAATGGAAAACGCTCGTGCAAAATGACCCTCTATGCAGGTTTTACCATTTTAATACACTTCTGGTCAACCACTTCCCCAATTCTAGGGTTCTGTGAGTGAACGCTGAATAATTTTAAATATTTTCCAGATTCATCATGGAGGCTGCTTTTCTTCTCTGCACTGTAATTGCACTGAGCTGCAATTGAAATGAACAATCAGTAAATAGTTAACTTTCTCTATGGAAAATCTTAGACTAGTACAAAGTGTAACACATCACAACTTATAATTATTGAAAATAACTTTATTGTAAGGCATCTTCTAAGAGGTCACTTTTTATGTTCATTTCTCTTTTACTCTTGAGACTTTAAAATGATTACACTAGAGATATGTGTAACAAGTATGACTTTCCATAGCTCAGTGATACACTGACAATTTCAAAACATATTTAACGGATGAATGAAAGGCATCTAGATAAACGTTAACCAGGAAAGAGACTAGAACACAAACTAAGTGCAAGCCAGCACAGTGCAGGGCTGATAATAAAAAGATGATGACAGGTCATAATCCTTAAATATTAAGTTGGAACTGATGACACAGACATAAGGTGAAAAATATCTAACAGTACAAAAGAGCATACAGCATAAAGGAAGTCTTCCCATCTCCCTCCTTCATTCCACATCCCTCTTTCCAGGTACAACCACCACTTCCAGCCTCTAAACAAATTTCTTCAAGTATCCTACATGAGAATACATGCACATTATTGCTTCACTTTTTCTGAAGAATGATAAAGGACTATACACAGCTTTCATTGTTTCCCCTACTCAACAGTCTACTTTATTCCATCTGTCTTTTATCTTCCATACACTCTGTTCCACTGCAGCTTTTCTTTTTGGTTGTTGTTGATTAGTTACTCTGTTTAGAATATGAGCCTTTTATCATATACTGCAACTATTTTTCTCAGTCTGTCACTGACGTTACTTTTGTACGCAGAAATCTGAAATCGTACGTAGTCACATTAGTTTATTTTCATAGTTTCTAGGTTTTGTGTCACCACGCTGGTTTTTAAAAATCCCATACAGTGAAAAGAACACCATGCAGCATTCAGTAGTTTAGAGTGATGCACTCAGAACATCTAACCGTCTATACCATCGTCCCAAGATGGATGAAGGCCCTACAGAAAACGTTGATCAGAATAGCACGTTCCGAGTATGACTCAATGACTACAGCGCAGGGTTTGTGCTGAGCCAGTGAGGAGATGCTGGACTGCCTGAGTAAAGACAACGTGTGAGAGACAACAACAATCTTTTAACCCCTTTACTTAACTGAATATCAAGCCCTTGAACGTGAACGTGAGGTCGCTCAGTTGTGTCTGACTCTTTGCGACCCCATGGACTGAAGCCTACCAGGCTCCTCTGTCCATGGGATTTTCCAGGCAATAGTACTGGAGTGGATTGCCATTTCCTTCTCCAAGGGATCTTCCCAACCCAGGGATCGAACCCAGGTCTCCCGGATCGTAGACAAACGCTTTACCGTCTGAGCTACCAGGAAGTCCCTTAGCAGGATATTATTTCTAATAGCAGTTCCCAATTTCTGGAAGAATATGGGAAAGTTAGAAAGGATTCAGAGAAGGCAAAGATAAAGATTTTAAAAAATTGAATATATGTCTTAGAAACAAAGTTTATGAGTTGAATACTTTTAAAATAGAAAAAAAAAACCAAAACACAACAACAACTAACCCCAGGGAATAAATTCCTCTTTGTGTTTGGGGAAAATGGTCAATGATTACTTTCTGTCTTCGAATGAGAACAGAATGGCAGGAACAAAAATTTAAGGAAAAGTCTGTAAGACAGTTACTGACAAATATTTTAAAAAAGGCTCACAAAGAGATTAGGAGAATCTGCCATTGCAGAGTTTAAATAACAGGAGAAATATTAGCATGGACTGTTGAGGTTTAATGCTGTTGGGAAGGGGATGGGAGTAGATGCCAATTGGATTGTATCATCAAGGTTCTGTAACTGGACCCTTGTTACTGTCCAACTCCAGGGAGCTGGTTTTAAGTAGGCGTTTCCTTTACCACAGGGCTTCCCCTGTGGCTCAGCTGGTAAAAAAATCTGCCTGCAATGCAGGAGACCTGGGTTTGATCCCTGGGTTGGGGAAGATCCCCTGGAGAAGGGAACAGCTACCCACTCCAGTATTCTGGCCTGCCATGGACTGTATAGTCCATGGGGTTGCAAAGAGTCGGACACGACTGGACAACTTTCACTTTCTTTACCATGGTCCTTAAAAAGATAAACTTGAAGCTTTAAAAGACTGTGATGTAGCAAATTAATTTCTATGTATCTAATTACCTATTTGCCACTCAATGACTATGCTAAGAGCTTTATATGTGTTAACTCCTTTGATCTTTCAATAACTCTATCAGGGAGGTGTTATTATCCTAAACATGAACAGACTGAGGCTTAGAGATGTTGAACCTGCCCAAGGTCACATGGCTAATTAATGGTATGAGGTTATTTGCCGGACACCAAAACACCTCCACTCAAGATACTGCCCTGAACATGTTGGCTCCTGTAACCTTATAATCTAAACGAATAAATGAATTCTTAAATAATGAGCTCATCCATCGGTCCATAATTTCATAAGAAATTAAAATTACCTGATAAAACTATAATTACTTTTAAGAAGGAAAGGTAACAGAAGGGCAAGTTATGATTGGATTTTGAGAGCCATGCCATGCTCATACCAGAGGCAGGTTAACAAAAAAATCTATAAATATCAATAACTGAATTCCGTGAGTATTTAGGGTTAATTGCTTTACTATATATGAAATTATCCAAGAATAATGTTAATTGTTAGACTAATAATATCTAAGAATAATGTTAATTTTGATCGAAACACTAAATTTATAACCAAATATAATTAATAATATACTTGGTTTGTTTCTATCTAAACTATCTGTTTCCAGCCTATTTTTATAATCACTAAACTCCTCTCACTTTGTTCCTAACAGGAGAGACTATTTGCTCCTACTTTAGAACAAATGGCCCATTTCACTTGTGTGATATGTGAGCATTATGAGTAACTGCCCCTTATTATTTCATGGATGTTCTGCATTTTCTACTCTATTTCCCACTGGACAACTTTGGTATTTGAGATTTATATGGTCACATACAAATGTCCATTAAATGAAGTTAAACCTATAAGCTAGGTAATTTTTTTTTCTATTTAAAAACTGCAATAAAAACAGTTAGTGCAATTTGGAACACTATATTCAAAGCAATGTAATTCACTTTCAAATCTCTCAGTGAATACCTGCCTAGTTTTAGGCAGAACATAATTCTAGAGCAGGGCTTACTGTGAGACTGTGAAAGTTGTTCTATATGATGCTGGCCAATATGAGTCATGGCTTCATGCAGCTTTTGAGCATCTGAAATCTGACTAGTGTGAGGATTTCAATTTAATTGACTTAAATTTAAACAGCTGCTAGTAGCTACAGCTATCCATATTGGACAGTGCAGTTCTAGATTCAGGTGATGTTTATTTCTGTTTCTAAAGTTTACTTTTTCAATCTCAAATATTAAAGAGACTAATTTTAAGTAGCTTAGACAAATAAAAATAAAATACTAGTTCTCCGGAAACTGTTGAGGAATATTTTTAATCTGTGACTTACTTAAGACTCTCATCATCCAGGCATAATGAGGCTGCTTCCTACCTGCTGGGAGGCCGAAGCAGCTCTCTGTTCTGCTTCATTCAGTCGCCTCTGAAGTCTGTTGGATTTTTCTTGATGCTCTAGAATTAACTTTTCATTCTATTAAGGAAATATAAGACAAGTTAGAAATCTGTACGTGGCATGGTGGTGTTTCATGGAATTGTCAATAAAAAATCTGAACATCATTTTATCACTTACAAAATGCAATGACAATATATCTCCAAATTCATATTTTCAAGTTATGAATGCCAAAGCTCAAAGCTGGTTTTACATTATGACTAAATTGGTGTCCTCCCTGCCAACACCCCCCTCCAACCCCTGTCACAAACCACCAAAGAAAGTGAATTAAATCCAAAGCAAAGTGAACCTGAAGTTAAGATGAGGACGTTCAGTTTGAGATGCTAGAAAACTGCTCTGCTGTCACCTGCAAGTGTGAGAGCACAGACCTGGCCTTACAAGCAGAGTGTCACAAGGGGCGGGCTGAGTCTGACACTCTGCATTTTTGTCAGGCTCTCGGGTGATGGGGACACTGTTGGCTGGGGTGCTCGGAACCACTGTGCTCGCAGAGCTTCCAGGGAAGTCGTGACATCGTGCACACATTATTAAAGTCAAGGTGCAGAAAATACTCATTCCAGAAATCCTGATTTTTACAGAATTAGACTTATCTTAGGGCTTCCCTGGTGGCTCAGCAGTAGAGAATCTGCCTACAGTGCAGGAGACTCAGGTTGGATCCCTGGGTCAGGAAGACCCCTTGGAGAAGGGAATGGCAACCCTCTCCAGTATTTAGCCTAGAGAATCCCATGGACAGAGGAGCCTGGTGGGCTACAGTCAATGGGGTCACAAAGAGTCAGACACGACTGAGCGACTAACATTTGCACTATTGAGACTTATCTTAAATGATTTATATGCTGAAGTAACGTTGCTCAGTCATGTCCGACTCTTTGTGACCCCATGGACTGTAGCCTACCAGGCTCCTCCATCCATGGGATTTTCCAGGCAAGAGTACTGGAGTGGGTTGCCATTCCCTTCTCCAGGGATCTTCCTGACCAGGGATCGAACCCAGGTCTCCCGCATTGCAGGCAGACGCTTTACCCTCCAAGCCACCAGGCTTCCCTGGTGGCTCTCCTGCAATGCAGGAGACATGGGTTTAATCCCTGGGTCAGGAAGATCCTCTGGAGAAGAAAATACCAACCCACTCCAGTATTCTTGCCTAGAACATCCCATGGCTAGAGGAGCCTGGAGGGTCAGGCACAATTTAGTGACTAAAACAACAACAAACAACAGTAATAAAAGGAGAAGAAATTTTTTCCAAGTTTCCCAATACATCTGCATATATCAGAGGGTATCAGGGTTAATGGAGTTATTAAGGCACTAGTAGAGGTTGTATTATATTTAAAGAAACACCCTGAAGCCCTTATCCCCTTGGCTATGGATGCGACCTTTCTTGGAGTAGGTTCTTTGTTGATGACTAAGTTGAGTCTTCCCTGGTAGCTCAGATGGTAGAGCATCTGCCTGCAATGCGGGGAGACCTGGGTTCGATCCCTGGGTTGGGAAGATCTCCTGGAGAAGGAAACGGCAACCCACTCCAGTACTCTTGCCTGGAGAATCCCACGGACGGAGGAGCCTGGTAGGCTACAGTCCATGGGGTCGCAAAGAGTCGGACATGACTGAGTGACTTCACTTTCAAGTTAAGATGAAGTCATGAGGGTGGGTTCTAATCCAATATGACTGGTGTCTTCATAAGAAGAGGAAATTCAGACATAGAGACTGACATGTAAAAAGGGAAGAACATAGGAAGACACCATCAGCAAGACAAGGAATGCCTAAGGCCACTGGAAGTGAGGAGGGAGGCCTGAACAGACTGTCCCCTGGGGAAGTCAGAAGGAACCAGAGCTGCTGTCTTCCTGAGGCTGGACTTCTGGCCTCCAGAACTGTGAGTCAGCCAGTATCTGCTGACTGAGTCACCCCAGCCTTTCTGCCTCTGTTAGAGCAGCCTCAGGCAACTACACAGGCGTCATGACTGTCAGCCTGTCACAACATGGTGTAATGCAGACAAGTGCAAGCAATCTATCAATTAAAAAATGTATTAGCCTTCTCTACGCTTAACTACTAGCTGAAAAAAAAGTCTGTGCACACACAGAATTATTATATAGTTTTTTTGAACTAGATAGTTCCTGTGTCCTAACATACAAGTGATAAGAGTGAATGTCATGCCTAGTAATACAAAATACTGAAATAACAGTATCCTGTTAAAATGTGCTTATTCTATTTCTTATCGTACCCAAAAGCAAAATTAAATTGTATGAAGAGAACTCTATTAGCTGCTCCAATTTACCAAGATGTTTAAATATGTAGTCTTAAATTTAAGAGGCACATCATTAACATTAGAGAAAACCTGAGGAAAACTGCCATCCTCTATACTAATCATTTTCATAGTTACAATCAGATGATATATAAGGTACATATTTCTGTGCTGCTACCATAATGGTGAAGGCAGAGTCCAGATAAGATAAATCATAATATATGCAACTGTTCTTTTTCTAACTGATCATTTGAGTTGCTTTTGATCTTCCAAAAAAATTAACATTGCTGTGTTGAATATTTTCCTTTAAATTTTTTTCATATTTTAAATTATTTCCTTAGGACAGATTCCTAGAAAGGGGAGCTACATCAAAGAGTACTTTAATGACTCTGGTCTGATTGTTTTCTAAATTTCTCATGTCAATTTATAAAGCTGTAAGACTGAAGGGCGATGACTTCACTATGACTCCTGCGGAAGGCCATAAAGAGCTAGGGGGCCATACAGCCTGTTAGTGAAATTCCAAGGAATATGTCAGAAGTTAAAACATCAAATAAAGAAGCAGAGTTCTAGAAAGTTCTAATCATAGTCTAAAAATTGTTTAACCCTTTTTCTTCCACGAAAACAACGATAAACCCTTGTTAACTTTAGTTCTAAAGCATTAATGTAAAGGAATGCTTTCTTATATTCCAGTAGGCAAAAATATTTCCTACATGTCTTTTCTGATGGATTAAAACAAAATTAGTGGAACTGGGTTGGAAAAAAAAATCTTAGACATGCACAGAAATAAAGAGGATCCTAACACTTCTGAAACAGCATACGCTATACTCGTGAAACTGAAATAGGAGCTCTGTCTTTGTCATTTAAATGTGATGAATCACTGACTTCCAAAGCTTTTATTCACATTATATTATGTGTGGACTTTTAGTGTTATGTATGATTTCTGCAAGAAATACTCACATCCGCATGGTCATTTCCAAGTAGAGAATTAATTTGGACTTGGTTCAGGTAAGATTCTATAGCATACGCTTCCCAGGAGGGCCATTATCTTACCTCAACTACCTTTTCATTTGCCATTTCCAGCTGAGAAAGCAGCTCTTGGGTATGAAGTTCCTGTCGACTCAGCTCACTCCTATTAATCAAGAGAGAGGAAAAAGAAAAGAAGAAAAAACCATTCCTATAATTGTTCAAAAACCTAACAAAACAGAATCTTTATTAGTGAGGTACATGTTCATGTTCTGAACAAAAAACACGTTGCGTGCAAAATAAAAGTTGCTTACTAATAGGCCATATCTGGAATGACTCAGTTCTTTGTAAAATGCACATATATTCTGGAGAGTGGTAGTACAACAGCGAGAATACACTTAACACTACTGAACTGTTCACTTAAAATAGATTGAGACAGTAAATTTTACAATTTAAATAAAGGTTAAAATTGTCCATTTTATATTAGGTATATTTTACCACAATAAAAAAATCAAACCTCCCCTCACGTATTTCAAAAGTGCCAAGTATCCCTTATGTCACTATCTTGAGATATTATTTGGCATTAAAATAAAAGTATATTCACATTAAACATACAGTATTTGTTGTTTTTAATGTTCATATATAGCGCTTCTTAGAGAGGCTCAATTCTTGGAAATTTAAGGTAATGTTAATCACTCCAAACACCATTTCAGCTTAGTATATTTAGGATTAAAATATAAGTTTTGGTTGTTATTTGCTTTATCTTATGCATTCATATAATTTATGCTTTATTAGATAGAATTATGCACATAAGTGTCATCTTTTTTTGTTGTTGTTCAACATATAAGTCCCTTTGGCCAAAGACAATCTCAAAAGTCCCAGGTTAGAAGCAGATACAATAGAGACTTTAAACTAACTTTTACAAGATCAAATTAATCTCTGAGTATTAAAATAGTTCATTCAAGACTGGTTTTTATCCTCTGACCTTACTTCTGCTTCTAAAGTAAATCAGTAGATTAACACTGCCAGTTATCAGCTTTGATTTTTTTCAAAGTGAGCCTAAAAACCTGGTAAGTCCTGTAAGTGTCCTATATTTGAATGGATAGTTGTTAAAATCAGCAAGCTATTTGTTATAAATACATAGGATAGAACAAAAAATGCCCACAAATCAATTTCACATATATCAACTGAACACTCTTCATGGCCAAGTGCAAGCATGTGGTAGTAAACACATGGGTGTGCCATAACAGAGCTTACAGACTAATGGGAAGTGGCTTCATCAGCACAGGTCAGGACACTGACAATGGGGAGCTTGAGCACTGGTCACTGAGTGCATGACAGACAAACGCAAATGTTTCACCTTAGCTAATTTTGGTGGTAACAATACCAGGTGGCACTAGTGGTAAAGAATCCACCTGCCAATGCAGGTTAGATGTAAGAGGCATGGGTTAAATTACTATTACTCCTTACCATAAAAAGAAAAGCAAAATGACTAACGTGGCCAGCCTTCTGGGCTGAATTTAATTAAAAGGTATGCACATTAGTGCTAAAGAGAAATAACCTCTCAGTACTATGGAGAGGAAGACGATACAGTGATCATATTTATAAAGTTGGCCAATGCTCAGTTTATACAATGACTTTTCAGACAATACCTACTGCATGATTTGATACCTACGCTATTTGCTTACCCATGACAATTTATCTGAATAATACAAATAATTTCTAATAATTACTATTAGAGAATAATAATTTCTCACAAAATTTAGGATCACAATGATACAAATTATTAACTTTAAAAAATGCATTTATTTTTAATCGGAGGATAATTGCTTTACAATGTTGTGTTATTTCTGCCATATAACAACATGAATCAGCTATCACTTCAGTTCAGTTCACTCAGTCGTGTCTGACTTTTTGCGATCCCATGAACCGCAGCACACTAGGCCTCCCTGTCCATCACCAACTACTAGAGTCTACCCAAATCCATGTCCATTGAGTCAGCGATGCCATTCAACCATCTCATCCTCTGTTGTCCCCTTCTCCTGCCTTCAATCTTTCCCAGCATCAGGGTCTTTTCAAATGAGTCAGCTCTTTGCATGAGGTGGCCAAGGTACTGGAGTTTCAGCTTCAACATCAGTCTTTCCAATGAACACCTAGGACTGATTTCCTTTTGGATGGACTGGATGGATCTCCTTGCAGTCCAAGGGACACTCAAGGGTCTTCCCCAACACCACAGTTCAACAATATCAATTCTTCAGCACTCAGCTTTTTTATAGTCCAACTCTCACATCCATACATGACCACTGGAAAAACCATAGCCTTGACTAGACGGACCTTTGTTGATACAGCCATAGATACACATATATCCCCTCCATCTTGAACAAATTATTAACTTTAATTTCCTTTTCATCTTGTAAATGTCTATTCTATTGTGTTTCAAGCAGTCACCCTCACTGGATAGTGAGCAACACTGCTCTCCACCAAGAAAGTGGAGATAATGGTAATGGTAGTAATAATAGCAAACATTCCCCTGCTTACTCTGTGTGGTGGTGCTAGTGATTAAAAACCCACCTGCCAATGAAGGAGATATAACAGACATGGGTTCGATCCCTGGGTTGCCAAGATCCCCTCCCTGTAGGAGGGCATGACAATGCACTCCAGCACTCTAGTATTCTTGCCTGGAGAATCCAATGGATAGAGGAGCCTGGCCGGCTATAGTCCAAAGGTCGCAGAGTCAGATATGACTGAAGTGACTAAGCACATCACTATTCCAAATACTCTAAACTAAAAGGTCAGTTTTCATTCCAATTCCAAAGAAATGTAATGCCAAAGAATGCTCAAACTACCACACAATTGCACTCATCTCACACACGAGTAAAGTAGTGCTGAAAATTCCAGATGTTTAAGCTAGATTTAGAAAAGGCAGAGGAACCAGAGATCAAATCGCCAACATCCAAGGGATCATCGAAAAGCGAGAGTTCCAGAGAAACATCTATTTCTGCATTCTTGACTATGCCAAAGCTTTTGACTGTGTGGATCACAACAAACTGTGGAAAATTCTGAAAGAGATGGGAATACCAGACCATCTGATCTGCCTCTTGAGAAAATCTGTATGCAGGTCAGGAAGCAACAATTAGAACTGGACATGGAACAACAGACTGGTTCCAAATTGGGAAAGCAGTATGTTAAGGCTTTATATTGTTACTCTGCTTATTTAACTTACATGCAGAGTACATCATGATAAACGCTGGGCTGGATGAAGCACAAGCTGGAAACAAGACTGCCGGGAGAAATACCAATAACCTCAGATATGCAGATGACACCACCCTTATGGCAGAAAGCGAAGAAGAACTAAAAAGCCTCTAGATTAAAGTGAAAGAGGAGAGTTAAAAAAGTTGGCTTAAAGCTCAACATTCAGAAAATGAAGATCAAAGCATCCAGTCCCATCACTTCATGGCAAATAGATGGGGAAACAGTGTCAGACTTTATTTTTTTGAGCTCAAAAAACATTGCAGATGGTGACTGCAGCCACAAAATTAAAAGAGGTTTATTCCTTGAAATAAAAGTTATGACCAACCTAGAAAGCATATTGGAGAAGGCAATGGCAACCCACTCCAGTACTATTGCCTGGAAACTCCCATGGATGGAGGAGCCTGGTAGGCTGCAGTCCACGGGGTCACGTAGAGCTGGACACTACTGAGCGACTTCAGTTTCACTTTTCACTTTCATGCATTGGAGAAGGAAATGGCAACCCATTCCAATATTCTTGCCTGGAGAATCCCAGGGATGGAGGAGCCTGGTAGCCTGCTGTCTATGGGGTCACACAGAGTCGGACACAAATGAAGCAACTTAGCAGTAGCAGCAGCAGCAGCAGACAGCATATTAAAAAGCAAAGACATTACTTTGCCAACAAAGGTCCATCTAGTCAAGGCTATGGTTCTTCCAGTAGTCATGTATGAATGTGAGAGTTGGATTATAAAGAAATCTGAGGGCTGAAGAATTGATGCTTTTGAAATGTGGTGTTGGAGAAGACGCTTGAGAGTCCCTTGGACTGCAAGGAGATCCAAGCAGTCCATCCTAAAGGAAATCAGTCCTAAATATTCACTGGAAAGACTGATGTTGAAGCTGAAACTCCAGTACTCTGGTCACCTGATGCGAAGAACTGACTCATTTGAAAAGACCTGATGCTGGGAAAGATTGAAGGTGGAGGAGAAGGGGACAACAGAGGATGAGATGGTTGGATGGCATCACTGACTCAATGGGCATGAGTTGGAGTAAACTCCTGGAATTGGTGATGGACAGAGGGGGACTGGTGTGCTGCAGTCCATGGGGTCGCAAAGAGTTGGACATAACTGAGCAACTGAACTGAACTCTAAGTGATTTATATAAACAAATTCTCTAGCTTTCATAATAACCCTGTGAGATTCCCGTTTTTACACACAAGATGATTTAGAGGCAGAGGCATTTACAAATTAAGTAACTTGCCAGGAGCCAGCGTGAGGAATCTCACCTGTGACAAGGTCACGCAGCAGAGATCTGATGGGCAAGGCGAGTCAGATCTCAGGTTTTTCCCCTGGTATTTCCTAAGCATGTACCCTCCAAAATAAGAATCTGCCTGCTTTTCCACTCTTCTGACATTCTCTGGAAAAAGTTAATTCAGGGCTTCAGTCTCCTGCAAAAGAATGTCTCAGCTTAAAACCCCCTCTGATAACTCTCTAACTTGCCTAACAGGTTCGCCTGGACTTTTACAGCTTGTGAATTGTTTACAATCTCCCAACCATGAGAGGCACAGGAAGCTTAAAGCATCCTAGGAATACAGGGGCTTCTGAGGTGTTAAGATCATTAGAATAAAACTGATTAAGCATTTCATTGTTGAGCCAATACTTGCTGCCAAATTTTCATATCTTTTACTTGTTGATATAGTTGGTATATAGAAAAAAACAAGTAGCAACATTAGATCTTTGAGTTAAGTACCTTCTTTGTTATAACCCACTGCGCCTTTGTTCTATAGAGATGTAACTTTAGTGCTTTAAGGAGATGCAGATTAAAGAAAAACACTTCAGGGGAAACAGAGATTAACATTCATTAAGGAAGAGAGCCAAAAAGTGTTAGCAAGCCTCTTGTCTAGAAGATAATGTAAATTACCTGAGACCTTTTGTATACAAAAAGATATACAGAAAGGGTCAGGACTGCTGCCCCTGCATGACTCTGTATCTTCCATTATGTAAAATTTAGGGTATATAAACACCTTTTGAATAGTAAAGTTGAAAGGGGTTTTTGCACAAGCCTGGCCTCCCCGAGTTGATTCTTTCTCTTGCTCCCTCCCTCTCCTTTTCAAGCTGATCCCTTGGAACGTGGAGGCTCACTGAGTCTACTTACTTGCCCGGGCTTCTGAGACCCATGCGAGAGGGAGCCCAAGGTGGGTACCCTCCGCTATTCAAGCGGGCGCCTGTGGCCCAACGTAGATGGTGCAAGTTCCTTGTCTGGAACTTTTGGTTTTCCACATAAACCAAGTTAATCAGCCTCTTTTCTCCATTCAT
This sequence comes from Nanger dama, assembly GCA_917880005.1. Classification (NCBI taxonomy): domain Eukaryota; kingdom Metazoa; phylum Chordata; class Mammalia; order Artiodactyla; family Bovidae; genus Nanger; species Nanger dama. Next base: position 29,636,752 of record CAKJTW010000009.1, on the reverse strand, counting down.
TTTCCTACTACACCATGTCTTCCTAATCTAATCTTATATTAATAAATAAATAAGTTTTCCTCGCCAACACTGTCCCCGCTTAGAATCACCCTGGATCCACCAGGGCTGGACCCCGACAGTAACTTGCCTGGAGTCACACAGCTAGTTAGCTGAGAGTAAGGATTGGAAAACCAGGCCCTTTGATTCCAGTCTGTGCTCTTAGCCTCTCCCCTGTACTGTGCACCACGGCAGGCAAATGCTGAATGTTGGTTAGATGAGTAAATAAAAGAGAATGTTTGTGTGCGTAAGGGGTATTTTAAGGAGCATAGATACTTACCTGGAAACCTGACAAATTATATTTTTACTTCTGATTTCTTCCCTAAAGCTTCAGTCCTATACTCAAATTTAACATGACTAACGTCAAATTTTTCACACTACCCTGCCAATCTACTTTCTCAGTGCTGAGATATAACCTACTTTTCATCTTCCTACTCAGTCTTTATACTGACAACATCACTGCTTAGGTTAAAAGCTGTAAAGGTGATTCTGTTTCTCACTTTCTCTTGAATGCAACATCTAGTTCGCCCCTAAACAGATTCTTCTGTGCAGTAGTATTTCTTGCATCTAATGTTCATTTCTATTCAGTGTGACCATCACAACAAGTTCTTATAACTTAATTTTTAGATTTACTGCAGCTGCCAACTGCTTGGGCCTCTCAGTATCAGGTGAAAAACTTTATGCAAAGCATCCATCGGTGCATACAGAAGCGCTCAATTAACAATGTACTTTACCCTAAATGCACCCACCACTGGGTATTTCTCCTTCTAAAGCACCACTTCAATAATTTGCTTCCTTGAGCAGTAACTTCTAGTGGCTCTCTGCTACTGGACAAAACAGTCCAAATTCCTGAGATGGACATTCAGATTCTTCCAAAACTTTGTGAAATTTATCTTTCCAATCTTCTCTTCAATAGGAACCTTCCACTTCAATCAGTTCTCACTGTCTCGCCAATAGAACACATATGTGCCATCTCTAAGCTCATGTTCATGTCATTTTCTGTACCCTCTTTTGTGGATCTTCCATGAAAATCCTGCCTGCTCTTTAAGGTTCCACCTTTGCTCCACTTCTTTCCATGTCTCCTTCCTGGTTCACTTTAATCCAGACGGTTCTCTTCTCACATCAATGTGTTAATACTATTTTATGTAGAAGACATTTGGCAATTGCCTACTGTAATTCTAATGGGTGGTTTATATATGTGTATACACATATACAAGAGACACACACACACACACACACACACACACACACACACACACACACGTGCCCCCAATTACAATGGAAACTTTAAAAAGGGGATTGTTTTTAGTTTTTACCGTATATGCCAAGGAACTTTACACATAGGGATTTAACAAATATTTGCAGATTTATGGCTGAATTTTCATAGGGAACTTAGCAGTTAGAAAACGTATTTTAGATAAAGAGTTAAAAAAAATGTACCTACAGTCTGCTACTTTCTCCAAAGGACTTGAAGAACCCAAGAAAAGGTAATTTTTTAGTTAAGCACTTCCTTTAAGTTTCACTCCTGAATGAAATTTTAGAAGGTATTAAAGGCTGGGGAGAAAAGTGATTTCACCAGCTCTGTCCCTCGAGACCTTCCTAGAGCCTGCTTGTCAGTACTTTGCAACTCCTTATTTCTCTGTCAGGATATTTCACTGCAGGGATAAAGGAAAGACCCAGGAGGATGATCTGACTCTGTATTATCTATGAGAAAATGTCTCTTCATTAGGGAACATAATTGAGAATTCCCTACATCATTAGTGATTTAGGATATACATAAAATAAAGCTTTCCAGAAAGTTTCACAGTGGTATTATACTTCAAACACTAGCCAAGTAAAGCTATATAATCTCTTCACTGGAAATCTTTAAAAACAGGAATGTCCATATCCATCGGGGATGATTTAAGCGCAGCCAGCCAGGAGGTACAGAGATAGATGGCATTTCCAGTTTCTGTGTGACATCATGGCAGCTAAAGATCACTTTATATACTAGACACAGAATTTAAATGAAACTACCCAAGTTCTCCATAATTTCTAGCATTGTATATAACATGTTATAAGGTTTAAGGTAAAATTATCTTCTACCGATTTCCTATAACTACAGAAGAAATAGGCATTCTTTATAACCCCAATGGGAACTGCTTAGTCCACTGGTATCCTAAATAATTTTCAGTTCACAGGTATCAATTCATGTGCATGTGAGAGAAAATCCTAGTCACACCTACAAAACATAATTGAGAAACTAGTTGTAAAAGGTAACTAATTTACTACCTTCTGTGCAGAGAAAATTTCACAAAATGATTTATAAACAAAGAAATGAATGCTGCGTCTACTAAGAAAATATTAAAATCAACACTGGGAAGTCATCTGGTTCCTCAGCTGTAGACAGAGGTGGGTGAAGAGTGAGCACCAAGGCCAGGGCCCTTCCTCTGACCCACGGAGAGGCTTTGGGTAGGTTCACAAAAACCCTGAACCATACCCCAGATCTACCCTTCCTCCGATTTTTAAGAGGTCTGAGCACTAAGGAAGGATAAGGATTTTAGCTGAGCTTTTTGCCTGGAATATACAAAATTCTGAAAGAATTTTTTTCCTTTCAAAGTATGAGCATACTAATTAGAGTGTTTTAATGTTGAATATCTTTCTTACACAAGCCACATCCATAATGATATCATCTAATTATTTGCACTTTTGTTTTCATTACGGTGGTACAAGAATTTAAAGGCACTTGGCAAACAATTCAAACACAGAATTATTCTAGATTTGTAGAGTATTCACCCTATTTTACAGTTGCTTATCTATACTTAATTCAATAGCATATTCTCCAAAGTATACAATTCCATTTAAAAAGAAACAATAACTTTTCCTTTCTACTCACATATCACTGGTTTAATTAATTATGTATTTCTGAAACTGGCACATAACCTGGTTTGGGAACAATCACACTGATATCAACAGTGTCAGACAACACTAGAGTATCTAAGTTGATTAGACAAGAGCATGCAGAGTGCCTTGGGCACTGGTCAGCATGCTTTATACAGAAACTTCACTGGTTGATGATGCCCACGATTAAGTGGACATCAGCCAGGAGGGTTTTCCACTACACCTGATACAATTAATATTGTACTTTATTATAACCTTGGGCTTCCTTTGTGGCTCAGCTGGTAAAGAATCCACTTGCAATGCGGGTGACCTGGGTTCGATCCCTGGGTTGGCAAGATCCCCTGGAAAAGGGAAAGGCTACCCATTCCAGTATTCTTGCCTGAAAAATTCTATGCACTGTATAGTCCATGGGTCAGACATGACTGAGCGACTTTCACTTCTATTATAATTTCAATGCTGCAAAATAGTAGTTATTCTCATCTTATAGATGAAGAAATTAAGACTCAGAAAAGTTAATGTTCCTAAGGTCAGGCAGTGACTGAAAGAAAAAATGAGTTTTATACTCAATCTTTTTATCAAAATGTTCTCTCAACTAAAGCACATTGCCTCTTACTTTAAGCCCAATCATTTATAAGAGGTATTATTAAAGTATGTCTGTGGCATAACATAATATCAAGATCTATAGGCAAAGTGAAAAAAATTTAATCCCAGTATGCAGCAAAATGGTAACTGCAAAAACTGTGACCTCAAAAGACCTAAATATGAAAACAGGTTTCAAATCTCATTTAGTTAACTAAAAACACCACAGGTTTGCAGGCCAGTTTTATCAATATCAGGGCAATGGTGGTCACAGTCCAGGTTCCTTCTTTCCCAATCTGCACTTAGATCCTCCTAAAGTGATCTATTTAGGCCATTACCCTGTCCAATATGCTACTGGAGAGGAGTGGAAAAATAGCTCTAGAAGGAAAGAAGAGGCTGGGCCAAAGCAGAAATGACTCCCAGTTGTGGATGTGTCTGGTGGTGAAAATAAAGAACAATATTGCATAGGAACCTGGAATGTTAGGTCCATGAATCAAAGCAAACTAGAAGTGGTCAAACAGATGCCAAGAGTGAACATCCACATTTTAGGAATCAGTGAACTAAAATGGACTGGAATGGGCAAATTTAATTCAGATGACCATTGTATCTACTACTGTGGGCAAGAATCCCTAAGAAGAAATGCAGAAGCCCTCGTGGTCAACAAAAGAGTCCAAAATACAGTACTTGGGTGCAATCTCTAAAACTACACAATGATCTTGGTTCATTTCCAAGGCAAACCATTCAATATCATAGTAATCCAAGTCTATGCCCCAACCACTGATGCTGAAGAAGCTGAAGTTGAATGGTTCTATGAAAACCTACAAGACCCTCTAGAACTAACACCAAAAAAGATGTCCTTTTCATTAGAGGGACTAGAATGCAAAAGTAGGAAGTCAAGAGATACCTGGAGTAACAGGCAAGTTTGGCCTTGGGATACAAAATGAAGCAGGGCAAAGGCTAATAGAGTTTTGCCAAGAGAACACACCGGTCATAGCAAACACCCTCTTTTAACAACACAAGTGATGACTCTACACATGGACATCACCAGATAGTCAATACCGAAACAGACTGATTATATTCTTTGCAGCCGAACTAGGAGAAGGTCTATAGTGTCAGCAAAAACAAAATCAAGAGCTGACTGTGGCTCATATTAGGAGCGTCTTCTCGCAAAACTCAGACTTAAATTGAAGAAAGTAGTGAAAAACACTAGGCCAGTAAGGCATGATGACCTAAATCCACTTCCTTATGATTATACAGTGAAAGTGACAAATAGATTCAGGAGATTAGATCTGGTAAAGAGAGTGCCTGAGAGAACTATGGATGGAGATTTGTAACACTGTATAGGAGGCAGTGACCAAAACTATCCCCAAGAAAAAGAAATGCAAAAAAGGTAAAATGGTTGTCTGAGGCGGCCTTACAAATGGCTGAGAAAAGAAGAGAAGCGAAAGGCCAAGGAGAAAAGGGAAAATAAATTCCATCTGAATGCACAGTTTCAAAAACATCTACTTCTGCGTCACTGATAATGCCAAAGCCTTTGACTGTGTGGATCACAACAAACTGTGGAAAATTTAAAGAGAAGGGAATACCAGACCACCTTACCTGCCTCCTGAGAAACCTGTTTGCAGGTCAAAAAGCAACAGTGAGAAACAAACATGGTAAAAAGGATTGGTTCAAAACTGGGAAAGGAATACGTCAAGATTGTATATTGTCACCTTGCTTATTTAACTTACATGCAGAGTACATCATATGAAATGCTGGGCTGGATGAAGCTCAAGCTAGAATCAAGATTTCTGGGAGAAATATCAATAACCTCAGATATGCAGATAACACCACCCTTACGGGAGAAAGTGAAGGGGAACTAAGGCGCCTCTTGATGAAGGTGAAAGATGAGAGTGAAAGAGCTAGCTTAAAACTCAACATTCAAAAAACCAATATCATGGCATCTGGTCCCATCACTTCATGGCAAACAAATGGGGAAAAAATGGAAACAGTGAGAGACTTTATTTTCTTGGGCTCCAAAATCACTGCGAATGGTGACTGCAGCCATGAAATTAAAATATGCTTGTTCCTTGGAAGAAAAGTCATGACCAACCTAGACAGCATGTTAAAAAGTAGAGACGTTACTTTGCTGACAAAAGTCTGTATAGTCAAAGTTATGGTCTTTCCGGTAGTCACACATGCATGTCGGAATTGGACCATACAGAAGGCTGAGTGCTGAAGAATTGATGCTTTCAAACTATGGTGTTAGAGAAGACTCTTGAGAATCCCTTGGACAGCAAGGAGATCTAATCAGTCAATCCTAAAGGAAATTAACCCTGACATTTTGGAAGGACTGAAGCTGAAGCTCTAATACTTTGGCTGATTCACTGGAAAAGACCCTGATGCTGGGAAAGACTGAAGGCAGGAGGAGAAGTGGACAACAGAGGATGAGATGGTTGGATGGCACCATCGACTCAATGGACATGAGTTTGGCAAGCTCCAGGAGTTGGTGATGGACAGGGAAGCTTGGCGTGCTACATTCCATGTGGTCACTAAGAGCCGGACACAACTGAGCAACTGAACGACAACATGAGCCTAGAGGAATAAGAATGAGAACCTCAAAGCAACCTGTCCAAAACGGCAACCACTTCTTATCTGTACCTTCCCAGGCTTCCTCCCTCCTCTGAAGGACATCATCACTGTCTACCCATATGCTCAGGTTAAAGCTTCAGCATCATCTTTGATTCCTTCCAATTTCTCACCCCCTATGTTTCACTTATTGTAAGGTTTACCCTGTGAAAGTTGCTCAGTTGTGTACGACTCGTTGCAACCCCATGGACTATACAGTGCATGGAATTCTCCAGGCCAGAATACTGGAGTGGGTAGTCTTTCCCTTCTCCAGGGGATTTTCCCAACCCAGGATCAAACCCAGCTCTCCTGCATTGCAGGTGGATTCTTTACCAGCTGAGCCAGAAGGTTTGCCCTATGCCTCCTTAGAATATTTCATAACTGCCCCTTTCTTTCCATCTCCACCCACCATGTTCTGTACTAAGCCACTGTTATCTATTGCCTAGAATACTGTCACAATCTAATAGCTGGTTTCCCTGACTCTCTCTGCCCCTTCTGTAGTTTACTTTCCATATAATTGCTAAAGAGGGCTTTTCAAGACCTAGAAATGACTAAAATTCTCCAATGATTTCCTACTGCTGCACTTTGGACTTTAACTTAAAATAGTCCTACTTAAATATCTTGCTTAAACTAAGTAAAAGCAGCTGACTTATTATAGCCTACAAGATTTGCAAGGTCTGATCCTTGCCTAGTTCCTTGACAGCATTCTCTCTCCTCACTCACTATATTTAACATGGGGCTGCTCCCTAACACTGCACTTTTGTACTTACTATTGTTCTAATTACCATCTGCCTGGAATATTTCCTTGGCTTTTTCATATAGTTGATTTCTTTCTATCATTTGCGCCTCAGCTGAAATATCACCTTTTGGACTACTTTTTAAGAACCTGTCCAGCCCTTGTCGCTCCCAACCTGTCTGAATTATCATCTATCACACCATTGCATTTGTTTTCTTCATGCAATTTAAAATAAACAGTGTCTGGCACACAGAAGGTGATTTTTAGCCCTGGTAAATTTTAGTTAATTCCACAGAATCAGTTAACTAGTCCATTCAATCAGAACATTTCCAATATCCTACATCTCACTGTTTCAAAGTTTTCGCTACTTACTTGCTCTCATATCACAACTAATTACATAATTCGGTGATTACATTTAAAGTAGCCATCAAGTGGTGTGATAAGTGAGGAGACTACTGCTACAAAAACCAATGTGCTACAGAGCTTGATTTATAGAAATCATCCACAAAAAGCTTATTTGAAGAATGAACTCAAAGTTTCAAAGAACTGTGTGAATTTTCCTCATAACATATAATTTTAAATGCTGATCTTAGGATAAGATTGACAGAACTATAAATCTCCTCGTTCAATAAATACTGAAGTGAGTGTCTTTGCTAGGTGCTATGGAGACGAGGAAGAACAAGATCCAGTTCCCGCCACAGTGAAGCTTAGGAACAACCAGAAACTGTGAGAAGCTATGAGGTTTATGCTATAGGTAGTAAATGCTATAAAAAGTTCACAGTGCTATGGGAACACATATGGAGGATTAGGGGATTAGAGCTGTCTCTCAGAGGAAGTAGGTTTTTAAGCTGATATATGAAAGATAAATAGGAGTTAGATGGACAAAAGCAGGGTAACGAAGAGTGTTACAATCAAATCCATGTGTGAAGGCCAGGAAATAAGAAGGGATAATAAATTTAGAAACCTGAAAGGAAGCTCAATGTGAATGGAACAGACTGTTACTAGGATATGGGGGTGGGGGTGAGAGAGGAAGAAGCTGGGAACAGAGAAATACAGCTTGGATTTTATATGTATAAGGTAATATAAGGAAATGCAAGGGTGTTACATGTCTTGATGGGAAGTGGAGACTTAATTATCAGTCCACTGGGGAGGCACTGAAGTATTTTAAGGAGAGAAGTGACATGAAAAAATCAGAGAATCTTGCTGATTATAGCAGGAAAAATAGTAAGTAAACATGACTATAGTAAATTAGGGCTTTAGCTGTAATCTAGGTGAGCAATGTTGATAGCCTAAACTGTTGGAGGGAACTGGATGGATTCAAGAGTTACTTCTGAGGCAGCATGAACAACACCTGATAATCAGGGGTGTGAGGAAAAGAAGGAGTTGACACCCAGAGTTCTGCTGAACAAGTAGGTAGACAGTACCACACATGGAAAGATATGGGATGAGATAAAATACAAGACCTGGGCTAGGTGAAATTAGTTCACAAGTACTGAAAATACAGATTATTTCAAAAAGGTCAACATTAGAAGCTGTTTTATAACAATAATTAGCCTTTTTCAGTTTGTCTGTCATAGAAATAGATATCTGAACTCATGCTGAAAGAGAACATTTCTTCTCTGAATATACTTCAGTTCTCAACATCACTGGTATATACAATTGAAGAGGTGTGGCTGTGAGGTGAAGGGCAAAGCTTTTCCCACAATGCACTAGTCTCATGTTGATGTATGGCAAAACCAATACAATACTGTAATTAACCTCCAATTAAAATAAATAAATTTATATTTAAAAAAGGAAAATACCACAGATACTTTAAATAAGAGAAGTCATGGTTCTTGAAGGCATGGGATGAGAGTTTGAATGTGGGCCAGTATCTCAGGCATCATAATTAATTACTATAATTACTCAGATCATTTTGTTATTATTGAGACAGTTTAAGTTTTAAGGATGGGTCATGTGTATTTTGGTTGATACACCGTAAGGGAAAATTTCCTCAACGCATGACATCCTTTAGTGATGACTAAAGATTAAATCACACAAGGCTCCATTCTATACTATATGAGAGAATCGAAAACAAAAGGTGTACTATTCGTTTCAGGGAAATGATGGATCTGCCAGCTGCAGGCTTTCTCTGAAACTCTCTTATGACAGATTAGCATAGCATGTGCCAGATGTTTTTTTTCTGTTGAATTATACTATAATATGCTTCAGTTACTTTCAGTAATTATGCATTTTGTAATCTGCCAGTACCTGCAGCTGCCTCTCATTCTGCTAATTAAAATTTAAAAAAAAAAAAAAATTTTTTTTAGAAAAGCAGTTATGGCAGCCAAACATTACATATATACAGCCAAGAATAATGTGTTAGAGACTGAAGAGAATTCCTTAGTCTCAAATGCTGTGTAATTCATATAAATATACATGAATTGTCCAGTCACTGGACAAGAGAAGAAAAATATTACACACTGTATATTATTCATTCATCTATTCAATATAATTTTATTGAACAACTACATGCTGGGCAAGATGTTAGCTCATGGTTTGTAGAAGAGGTGAATATAAATGACAGTTGTGCTACAATTCAGTAAGTGTCATAAAGAAGAATGAGCAGAGTGGTACGGGAATCGGGAAGAAAAAAGATTCACTCTGTCAGTGAGATAAAGGGTGCCTTACAGAAAAAAAAGATGTCTGAATTGGGTCTGGAAGGAAGAAAATTTATTTACATGTATGTATTATATTTATTTATTCAATATTTTCTGCTTTCCCATCAATACTCTAATAGCTTCAAAAAGATGAGGGGGCTTTGCTGTTATGCTTAGTACTTTAAGAATAGTGCTACTCAATAAATACTTAATGGCTAAATGAAGTGAAGACTAGGCTTGTTAACAGGGCTGTCCTTACCAACGTTTGGCTTCTTGGGGCAGTTGTTCAGTGTGGCTAGAACATGCCCTTCACAAGGTAGGGACAGGCAGACTGCTGATAATAAGGTGCAGGAAAGACTGCCTAAAAGACCCCAACCAAACCAAACCTTCAGGCAACAATAAAAAGAAATATTTAAGTAAACAGGGGGAGGACTATTTGCTTTTTAGGAAAATACTCCTGAGAGCAGTATGCAAGATGGAACAGAGTGGAGGAAAAAAATGACGGCAGAAACCAGGGTGATCCAGGCTACTCTAACAGCCATGGTTAAAGACGTGAAAAGGCCTGGCTGATGGCAGGAACAAAATATGTTACTGCACTTTTACACATACACAAGCATTTCTTCTGGACAGATTCTGGTACCTGGTGTTGCAAATGAGTATGCATGGTTGATATCTTTTAGCTACTGCTACATTACCTTATACAAAGGATTTGCAAGTTTATATTTCCACCAGTACTGTATACCCCATTTCCGTTCTCTCATGTGTCTGCAGATGCTGCATGTTAAGCATCTTTTATATTTTTGCCAATTTGCTGGGCAAAATTGTTTACATTTCTTCATACAATATAGTATTTCTTCAGTGTATAGTGTGGCTGAGTTGGTTTAAAGGAAGTCTGTACATCTGCCTTTATGGATTCTGCATGTCGATCTTTATTTTTTTGTCATTTGTATTTGTTTTTCTACCTTTGTTTAGCATTTCTTCACAGAGAATTTTAATTTTTACTGTGAAACAAATTAATTTTTGCACTGTGGGTTTTGGTTTGATTAGAAAGACTCATTCAAAGATAATAAAAATAATCTAATTTCTTCTAATACTTTCCTTGTTTTGAATTTAGCTCTTTAATCCATCTGGAATTGTCTTTGTATACTGAATAAAGAATATACTAACCTAGAGGGGTGGGATGGGAGGAATGGGAGAGAAGTTCAAGAGGGAAGGGATATATGTACACATATAGCTGATTTACGCTGTTGTACAGCAGAAACTAATATAACATTGTAAAGCAATATACTCCAATTAAAAAGATAAATTAAAAAAGAGGGAAAACACATAGCTACAAGAATAAACTCAGAACTATAATCCAGAAAAAAAGAATATACTAAATGCTCTAAAATTTTCCCAACATCATCTTTTCATTTGAAGTGCTGTTATTATCATGAACAAAATTTGTTCATGTTCCATGTTCTGTTCAAATTATCTACTCCTGTGCCAACACCACCATATAGCTTTATACATTTTGCTCCTTGTAGGGCAAATCTTTTTCCCCATAAGAAATTTAAAAATTTAATCTATAAAATAACAATAATCTCTCATTCAAGTAGGATTAGTACAGACATTTACCGATCTTCTATATTAATATGTAAACTTTGAATGGTTTTTAAATAGATCTCCTTGGAAGCTCAAAATTCTCTGTGTTGCATATATTTCAAGATAAAAGAGTAACTTTTATCAAGAGGAAGTAATTATAGATGAATTAGTACAATTTTACAAATTCAAACAAACTTCAAACTGAAGGAAGATACCACAGAGGAGCTCAAATTTTTAAAGAGCTTCTATATTAAGCTTTTTGATACTAAGATAAAAACTTCCTTCTGTGGGAAAATTATTTAATTATTTTGTGTTGCATTTAATTATGGCTATACTTGCTTATGGGAGGATCTTAAGAAATTACAGGTGTCTGGTAATAGTATCTAATTTTCAGTTGTCAGAAGGAGCCAAGGTTTCCAAAGGCAGCAAAACTAGGGCAGAGAGGGCTCTAGTACCCTCAGTGTTTCGAGGCTGTCCAAGTATTTAGTGTCTGATTTTGGTCTCTAATATTCTCCTAACTGTAGTAAATAGGGGGACACATAGTAAGGAAGATAACAGTCAATTTATAAGAATTCAATTGTTATGATGTAGAGAGGACAGACGGAGAAGGCAATGACACCCCACTCCAGTACTCTTGACTGGAAAATCCCATGGATGGAGGAGCCTGGTAGGCTGCAGTCCATGGGGGTCGCACAGAGTCTGACATGACTGAAGCGACTTAGCAGCAGCAGCAGAGAGGACAGAGAAAAACAGCCAAGTGTTTTCAAGACCTAGTGAAGGCAGACCAGCACTAAATTTTAAAGGGAAGATTTTTCAGAAGGAAAGCTTTGATGCTCAATATGGCACAATGAAGGTACGCTAGGAAGCAGGGCGGTCGGATCGAACATGAAAAAACTCATTTTTGACAACTCATTTTAATAAATACTTTTCATCTGAATGGCAGAATGCATCAATTGATGGCGTATACAGAAAAATCCTTAAGAGGAGAGTCAAATGCATAAAATGAGCCATTTGAATTTTAATGTATTGCTCTGTGTCTATTTTGTAACTTATTACTAATAAAAGACCTAATTGGTTCAAGACTTGGGATTGTATTGTTGAACATGCTAAAAACAAAACCATTTCTAAGGAGAGCAAATGAATCCTTCCCCAGAGACACAGAAAGAGCACTGAGCAGTCAGCCTGTGCACTACTGGTACAACACAGCATCCATCAAATTGCCAATGCCCAATACGGATGCTACTGCAAATGTGTCTAGCACAGACCATATACATAACATATTTTTTTCATTGGAATAAGCATAAATTTTAATCTTCAACTTCAAAAATATAAATTTATTGTGGCTGCCATGTAATTCTGTATTATGACCTAAGGTGAGATTTGTCAGTGAAAATACTTCAGTGGCTACTTTTATATTGCAAAAACAACTTTAACATGGGGATTTCCCTAGTGGTCCAGTGGCTCAGACTCCCTGCTCGAATGCATGGGGCTTGGGTTTGACCCTTGGTCAGGGATCAGATCTCACATGGCACAACCAAGACACAGCACAGCCAACAAATTAAAAAAAAACAAAAACAAAAAACAAAACTTCAGCTTGATTTCATATATATTCCTCAGTATTATGTCTCTAGAGAGAAAGGAGATATATTATGTCTCTAGAGAGAAAGGAGATACAATTCATATATATATATATATATAAATCTTGTATAAAATTTAATGCATTCTAGAACTAGTAATTTTTTTTACAATTAAAAATGAAATAAGTATATGTTTATTTCACATACATAAATCTCATGCATTATGTAGCATGATTTACTTTGAATTTCAGCTAAATTATTTCAAATCCTAAAAGATGATGCTGTTAAAGTGCTGCACTCAATATGCCAGCATATTTGGAAAACTGAGCGGTGGCCAAAAGACTGGAAAAGGTCAGTTTTCATTCCAATCCCAAAGAAGGGCAATGCTAAAGGATGCTCAAACTACCGCACAATTGTGCTCATTTCACATGCTAGCAAGGTAATGCTCAAAATCCTTCAAGCTAGGCTTTAATAGTATGTGAACCGAGAATGTCTAGATGTACAAGCTCAATTCAGAAAAGGCAGAGAAACCAGAGATCAAATTGCTAGCATCCGTTGGATAAAAGAAAAAGCAAGGGAATTCCAGAAAAACATCTGCTTCATTGACTACGCTAAAGCCTTTGACTGTGTGGATCACAACAAACTGGAAAATTCTTAGAGATGGGACTATCAGATCATATTATCTGCTTCCTATGAAACCGGTATTCAGGTCAAGAGGCAACAGTTAGAAAAAGACATGGAACAATGAACTGGTTCAAAATTGGGAATGGAGTATGCCAAGGCTGTGTATTGTTACCCTGCTTATTTAACTTACATGCAGAGTACCTCACACGAAATGCCAGACTGGATGAAGCTAAGCTGGAATCAAGATTGCTGGGAGAAATATAAATAATCTCAGATATGCAGATGATACCACCCTAATGAAGGAAAGTGAAGAGAAACTAAAAAGGCTCTAGAAGAGGGTGAAAGAGCTGGCTTAAAATTCAACATTCAAAAACAAAGATCATGGCATCTGGTCCCATCACTTCATGGCAAATAGATGGGCAAACAGTGGCAGACTTTATTTTCTTGGGTTCCAAAATCACTGTGGATGGTGACTCCAGGCATGAAATTAAAAGACATCTGCTCCCTGGAAGAAAAGCTATGACAAACCTAAACGGTGTATTAAAAAGCAGAGACATAATTTTGCCAACAAAGGTCCATACTGTCAAGGCTGTGGTTTTTCCAGTAGTCATGTGTGGATGTGACAGCTGGACTATAAAGAAAGCTGAGCGCTGAAGAATTGACGCTTTTGAACTGTGGTGTTGGAGAAGACTCTTGAGAGTCCCCTGGACAGAAAGGAGATCCAATCAGTAAATCCTAAAGGAAATCAACCCTGAATATTCATTGGAAGGACTGATGCTGAAGCTGAAGCTCTAATCCTTTGCCCACCTGATGTGAAGAGCTGACTCACTTACTAGAAAAGACCCTGATGCTGGGAACGATTGAGGGCAGGAGGAGAAGGCGGTCACGGAGGATGAGATGGTTGGATGGCATCAATTACTCAACGGATACATGGGTTTGGGCAAACTCCAGGAGATAATGAAAGACAGGGAAGCCTGGTATGCTGCTGGGGTCCACAGGGTCGCAAAGAGTCAGACACAATTTAGGGACTGAACAACAAGAACAACTTTGAATACAACAATTTCTTAGCATTTATAAAGGCTATTCTCTAAGCCCAGTATTTGCTGGTTGCTCCCTAAACTTTTACTTTACTCACCAGGCAAGACTTTAACTCCTTTTATCTGGGTTTGTAGTAAGTGTAAAGGGTTGGGGCTGCATGGGATTCAAATTCAGGTCTGCCTGACTCCTGAGTCAGCACTCTTTATCTATAATACTGTGCTGCCACTTTATGTGCTAAAAATTTTAAACTGTTTTTCAATATTTTTAAATATATAATTTTTTTCATGAACGGAAATAATCTTAATGTGGAATTTTGTGAAAATATTTTCTATTTTGAGAGTCAACATTTTAGTTTTGACCTGTCAGAGCATGCTAACATAATCCTAGTGAGACAGTAGAGTCATGCCAAAAGACTTCCTTAGTATATTGGAATGTATCTCCATTTTCAACCCTGTGGCTTAAACAACCAACATAGGCATATTAAGCAAACATTAACTATATCCTATGAAAACCAGGTTTTCCCATGCAAAATCCTAAATATAAACAATGGAGCTTTGTTAAAAAATATTTTCTCACATTTTAATAATTTTATAAAAATTATATAACCAAGAAATATTTAACTTAAGCATAATTACTCTCCTTTTAAAAAGATATCTAAAATATACTACTAAATCTAAATATTCAAAGCATGTAAAAATGACCTACTTATTTTTGATAATGATTTTACTTTCAAGTAACCTTCCTCAATCTGCCAAAAATGTCATAAGACACGGGGCCTTTTAAATTTAATACAAACAGTGCTCTAATTCGTGGAACAAAGATCATACCAGATTGCCATAAAAGGAGAGGCTGGGAAAATCTAGATCTTTTTCTCGTCTTTAATAAGAGCATTCAACAAAGGATTCTTTCCTTATATATTTACATGAATTTATTAAAAATTATGTTACACTTAAGTAGAATAGCAGAATATCCATTTAATAATATCCATTTAAATTTGAAAGGAAAAGATCACAAGAATTGAAAAGCATGTTGAAAATATCTCAAGGACAGTCAAGGATTAGCAATTTGGGGACACTAGTGTTAGTTGCTCAGTCATGTCTGACTCTTTGGGATCCCATGGACTGTAGCCTGTCAGGCTCCTCTGTCCATGGGATTTTCCCAACAAGAATACTGGAGTGGGTTACCATTTCCTCCTTCAGGGGATCTTCTGACCCAGGGATCAAACCTGGGTCTCCCGCATTGCATACGGATTTTTTTACCATCTGAGCCACCAGGGAAGCCCTCGGGGACATTAATCAATTAAAAAACACCCCCTTCCCACCCAAAAGAATCTGAGTATAGAACATGTCAGATTCTAATAATACATGCATTTGCATGATCCTTTACAGCTTATAAGATTTGCTTTGTACTTCATAAATAACCCTAGCAAACTAGTTTTTATTCTTACAGATAATAAAATTGAGAATTGAGAAAACTGGTTTATAGAAAATCACATATTTGTGGTGCAAACATTGGACTTGAACCTACTGTTTTAGCTTTTTATAGACCCAACTGACTCCTACACTAAGACCTTCAGTCACTCACTCATGCTTAGGGGAAAATTTTTAGGTCTTTAAAACTGATACTTCAGTAGCTCCTTATTTAAGGTCATTGGTAAATATATGATTCTAAGCTTATGTTTTTCGATATTTAAAAGCCAAGTTAAGAGTTATACATAAAAGATGGAGACTATTTTGGGAAGACATACACATAGAATTTTTTAGGATTCTATGCAAACTGGAAATAAAATGAACATAATAATGTCTTTAGTTATGTGCTATATGGGTGATTTGAAAAGTTCACATTAATTCTGAAACTACTTAATAAGACTTGAGAACAGTGTAAATTCATAGCAATGACATAAAAACTTAGTTTTATATAAATTTAAATTCACTGAAATGGTAAAAGAAGGAAAGAGTTTACTAACGTGAAGTGAAGTCACTCAGTCATGTCCGACTCTTTGCGACCCCATGGACTATAGCCTACCAGGCTTCTCAGTCCATGGGATTTTCCAGGCAATAGTAATGGAGTGGATTGCCATTTCCTTCTCCAGGAGATCTTCCCAACCCAGGGATTGAACCTGGGTATCCCACATTGTAGACAGACGCTTAACCGTCTGAGCCACTTTTAGTTTACTGAAAGTAAAGATCAAACTACTAAAAATGAAGTAGCAAACATCTGTTAGTATAGCTCTTTACAGTCTGACTCTCCAACTAGAATATAGTGTCTCTGATGGAATGGTGATGTTTGCTCACTTTCATGCTGATTCTAAGAAATTATTTTTAAAATACTGCATGATATTAGAAAAACAATAAATTTACTAATGTTAGGTGTCAAGTAATGGTATTATTCTCTTAATTTTGAAGGAAATATTCTATTTCCATTTTTTCCTTTATCTAAGAGGCAAAAAAGTCACTAAATTACTGGAAATTTGGTAGTTCTAACTTGCTTAGGATTTGGAAGGCTATTTACCAACACTTGGTATTTTAAGGCTGGACACAAAAGGGGGTAAGTTTTGAAACAGAAAAAAGTCCTTGTTATACCCACTGGATTCAAGAGTATACTTGAAGTCAAGATATTAACTGAGTGACCGGGCTGGGCAAGACCTTGTTACCTAGTGTGATCTGCTGAGCACATCTGATCTGGGGCCCCAGCACAGTGGAGTCTATATAAGTCTACATACTAAGATTTAAGCAGGAACATTCTTAGGTTGGTTGCTTTGTTTTAAATTGCTTATTCTGTGGGTTATTTCTACCTATTGCTCTCTTAGACAGACAACCACTTCATATTGTTATGTTAGGCATTGTATTTTGGAGAAGAATGTTTTCAGTTGAGAATCTGATCAGGAGGTAGGATAGCAAAGTGGAGATAGATCTATGAGAGGAAGAGTCTGGCCTCCTAATCAAGCAGGGACAGTTAATCTATTGTTACTGTAAGATATGTGGGGAAAGATGCATTCAGGAAGATGAAGCCATGATGGGAATTGTGGAAGTTCTCTTCTGATTGCTTTTTTGCCCTGTGAAGTAGAGATTGAAGTTATCACATGGGAGTGGTAGTAGGGGAGGAGATGTGATAGGTTTGAGGAAAGTAACTTCATGGCAAATAGATGGGGAAACAGTGGAAAGAGTGGCTGACTTTATTTTTCTGGGCTCCAAAATAACTGCAGATGGTGACTGCAGCCATGAAATTAGAAGATACTTGCTCATTGGAAGCAAAGTTATGACCATCTTAGACAGCATATTAAAAAGCAGAGACATTACTTTGTCAACAAAGGTCCATCTAGTTAAGGCTATGCTTTTTCCAGTGGTCATATATGGATATGAGAGTTAGACTGAGAGCCAAAGAATTGATGTTTTTGAACTGTGGTGTTGGAGAAGACTCTTGAGAGTCCCTTGGACTGCAAGGAGATCCAACCAGTCCATCCTAAAGGAGATCAGTCCTGGGTGTTCATTGGAAGGATTGATGTTGAAGCTGAAACTCCAATACTTTGGCCACCTGATGTGAAGAGCTGGCTCATTTGAAAAGACTCTGATGTTCGGAAGGATTGAAGGCAAGAGGAGAAGGGAGTGACAGAGGATGAGATGGTTGGATGGCATCACCAACTAAATGGACATGGGTTTGGGTGAACTCTGGAGTTGGTGATGGACAGGGAGGCCTGGCATGCTGCAGTTCACAGGGTTGCAAAGAGTCGAACATGACTGAGTGACTGAACTGAACCGAAAGAGGGTAGTGGAGGTGATGGAGTTCCAGCTGATCTATTTGAAATCCTAAAAGATGATGCTGTT
Source organism: Nanger dama (assembly GCA_917880005.1). Taxonomy (NCBI): domain Eukaryota; kingdom Metazoa; phylum Chordata; class Mammalia; order Artiodactyla; family Bovidae; genus Nanger; species Nanger dama. The sequence continues at coordinate 29,618,628 of CAKJTW010000009.1, read as the reverse complement.
TAAGTGCTGCACTCATTATATGCCAGCGAATTTGGAAAACTCAGCACTGGCCACAGGACTGGAAAAGGTTAATTTTCATTTCAATCCCAAGAAAGGCAATGCCAAAAAATCTTCAAATTACTGTACAATTCCACTCATTTCACATGCTAGGAAGACTATGCTCAAAATCCTTCAAGCTAGGCTTCAACAGCAGATGAACTGAGAACTTCCAGATGTACAGCTAGGTTTAGAAAAGGCGGAAGAACCAGAAATCAAATTGCCAACATTTGTTGGATCATAGAAAAAGCAAAAGAATTTCAGAAAAACTTCTGCTTCATGGACTATGCTAAAGTCTTTGACCGTGTGGATCACAACAAACTGTGGAAAATTCTTAAAGAGATGGGACTATCAGGCCACATTACCTGCTTCCTGAGAAACCTGTATGCAGGTCAAGAAGCAATACTTAGAACTGAACATGGAACAGTGGACTGGTTCCAAATTGGGAAAGAGTACATCAAGGCTGTATATTGTCACCCTGCTTATTTTACTTACATGTAGAGTACCTCATACGAAATGCTGGGGTAGATGACTCACAAGCTGGAATCAAGATTGCTGGAAGAAATATCAACAACCTCAGATATGCAGATAATACCACTTTAAAGGTAGAAAGTGAAGAGGACTGAAGAGCCTCTTAATGAAGGTGAAAGAGGACAGTGAAAAAGCTGGCCTAAAACTCAACATTCAAAAAAGTAAGATCATAGCATCTGGTCCCATTACTTCAGGGCAAATAGGTGGGGAAAAAGTGGAAACAGTGTCAGATTTCATATCTTTTCATATCAGAAAAGATATGAAATCAATGTGGATGGCGAGTGCAGCCATAAAATTAAGATACTTGCTGCTTGGAAGAAAAGCTATGACAAATCTAGACAGCATATTAAAAAGCAGAGAGACGTTACTTTGCCAACAAAGGTCCGTATAGTCAAGGCTATGATTTTTCCAGTAGTCATGTATGGATGAGAGAGTTGGACCATAAAGAAGGCTGAAGAATTGATGCTTTTGAACTTCGGTGCTGGAGAAGACTCTTGAGAGTCCCTTGGACAACAAGCAGGTCAAACGAGTCAATCCTGAAGGAAATCAGCCCTGAATATTCATCAGAAGAACTGGTGCTGAAGCTCAAGCTACCTGATGTGAAGCTGAAGCTTTGGCCACCTGATGTGAAGAGCCAACCTAATGGAAAAGAACCTGATGCTGAGGTAGATTGAGGGTGAGAGCAGAAGCTGGTGACAGAGGATGGGATGGTTTGGATGGTATCATTGACACAATGGACATGAGTTTGAGAAAACTCAGGGAGATACTGAAGGACAGGGGTTGCAAAGAGTCGGACATGATTTAGGGACTGAACAATAACAACAGCAAGAGAGTATGAACTAGTCCACCAGGGACTATCCAGACCCTTGGCAGTTAAGGGTCCCTTTTGTGATCATGAATATAAAGTAAGAGCTGGCATGGCTGTGTTTTACTACAGCCATTTTGAGCTGAATGGCTCAAAGAACAGAGAGGGGAAGGAGTTGGATTTAACCAGGGCTTGTTTGGAAGAAGACAAAAAGGTCAGGAGAGCTGAGGATGGTTATCCCTACTGGCCCTTTCTAAAATTCCACTCCCTCTAAAAATACATGCACTGCCTATTCCCTTTTCTGCTCTATTTTTCACTTAACTTTATCTATTACATCATATACTTAATTTCTCCTGTTTACTGTCTCCTTTATTGGAATAAAAGCTCCACAAGGGTGAGAGCTTTGTGTTGTGCTCACAGCTATTGTCTTTTAAAAGGTACACCTCTTTGCTGGATATCAGCTGAGCAGTTAGTACAGTATTTGCCCCTCCCCACTTCCCACCACTGTCCTGTGCTTTAACAAGTAGTGACTGGCTGGTTTATTACCTAATTGCTATTTTTAAAGGTCTGGGTGCTTCAGATATAATTTTGATCTTTAAAGCTGAAACTAGTTAATTTCTTATTAAAATAAGTGGTCCTTAAGGTGATGGGGATGTCTCTAAAATTTTCTTAAGTAGAAGAGAGTAATAAAAAGTGGAAAGTGATAAGAAATGAGATTAGAACACATGTAACACATGCTAGGTCAGAAAATCCCTGTGGCCAACTTCTTCCTAACTGGGGGTGGGAAAGGATGGGAGAGTGGAATGAATTAACAAGATTTATAATGTAAATGGTTATCTCTGTCCTAGCATGGGAAATGGATTAGAGGGAAGAGGAGCTTGGGGTTCCAGAAACCAATCAGAAAGCTGCTGCAATAATCCAGGCAGGAGAGGAGAAAGACCTGCCTAAGGAGGAGAAAGACTAAGGAAGGAGTAATGAGCAAAGACAGACAGATCTGAAAGCCACTTAAGGAGGCAGGATCAGCCTCAAGGACTGACTGGAGGTATAGGGAAGGAGTGGAGAGAGAGAAGCCAAGGCCAGACGGCACTTCTAAGTCATTCCATGGGTCACATTGAGGTTGTTATCAAGTTCCCAACTACTGGAAACCACAGGGCTACTTCTAAAGTGTCTAAATTTTAGCTAAAATCACCAAAACTCCCACAAAAAACAATTTCCAATGTTCAGAAGAATTATATTACAATGGCCTGATGACAGGCAGCAGGACTGATGAGCATTGTTGGCACAAGACTCATTCTAGTAAACTCCTATAGGCTGGTCACATGCAGGGCTACCTGCTGGGCTTCCTCAAAAAGCTGACACTGCACCCCAGAATTCAGGCTAGAGCAATTCTTCTTTGGTCCTGTACTGTTGGCTAGCAAAAACTCCCTTTAAAAATCTAATTTCAATAATTCTCAAATAAACCACCTATAAACATTTGAAGAATACTTAAGTGTCCAAAACTATACTATGGCTTTTGAAAGTGAAAGTGTTAGTCACCCAGTCGTGTCCAACTCTTTGCAAGCCCATGGACTGTAGCTCGCCAGGCTGCTTTGTCCATGGAACTCTCCAGGCAAGAATACTGGAGTGGGTAGCCACCCCCTTTCTCCAGGGGGATCTATTTAACTCAGGAATCAAACCTAGGTCTCCCATCCTGCAGGCAGATTCTTTACTATCTGAGCCACCAGGGAAGCTCACTACAAACTTTACATTTACATAAATATTTATACTCATATATGCATATACATTCAACAAATACTATATGCCAATAACTGCTGGTGGTGCCTGTGGATGTACGTGAACAGTTCACAGAGGTCTGTAACATATGACCAATGTGTCAGAACAGAAGTTCAAACATGAGTACAGGTATCACTGGATAAATAAACCTTGCCACACTGTTCTGTGTAATATTTTCTCCTCTGGAAGTATGGCCTTGAATTATGAACAGTACTAATTTGTAAAAGTTAGTTCACTCAATTCTAGTGACTATGGGACTTCCCTGGTGGTGGTCCAATGGTGAAAAATCTGTCTTGCAAAGCAGGGGACACGAGTTCAATCCCTGGTCGGGGAACTAAGATTCCACATGCCGAGGAGTGACTAAGCCCTCTCTGCAATTACTGAGCGTACATGCTACAACTAGAGAGTCCATGTACCACAAGAAAAGACCCTGCATGAGACAATGAAGATCCTGCATGCTAAAATTAAGACCTGATGCAGCCAAACAATATGTGTGTGTGTGTGTGTGTGTGAAATCGTAGTGCCTGTATCCTGAACTATGTATTCCTTTATCACCATCTTCCCAGTAATTCTTAGAATTTAAGAGGATTCAAAGTGCTGACACTGCATTTTTCTTAAATTTGATGCAAAATATCTGCCAATGACAAAAATTTTCTCTGAGTAGACTTACAGTTTCTAATCACTAAAGCACACTGACTGATGAAAAAGCTATCATGTTAGAAAATGAGATGGTCCATCTTTACAGGGCACCCTCAGCATGGGCAGGCCCTCATTAGGTAATTCACACAGTTACAAGTTATGCTATATTTTCCAAAACTTGTCAAGATTTCAGCCAATATGACACATACTTTTTCATCTCTCATTTCAACACTGTGATACAAATAAATCAAATTTAAGCACTGCTGCCCAGTTAGAATAACTGTCTTTCACACACTAAGTGAAGTCATACAGAGAAAAACAAATATCATCTGATGTCATTTATATGCAGAATCTAAAAAAAGAAAAAAGATACAAATGCACTTATTTATAAAACAGAAACAGACTCACAGAACAAACTTACGGTTATCAGAAGGGAAGGCTACAGGGGAAGGATAGATTGGGGAGTCTGGAATTGACACGTATACACTGCTATATTTGAAATAGATGACTAATAAGGGCCTACTGTATACCACAGGTAACAGCTGCTCTGTAATAACCTAAATGCGAAAAGAATTTGAAAAAAAAAGACATACGTATAACTGAATCACTTTGCTGTACACCTTAAACTAACACAACACTGTTAATCAACTATGTTCCAATACAAGATAATTTTTTAAAGAAGTAAACAAAGAATAATTGTCCTTATATCCTAGGTTTAGGACTCCACATAATTAGTTGCTTTGAAACATAATGTTTCATAATGTTTCTAAATGTTGTCTTGACTCAGATTTGAGACCCTAGTTAGAGGCCCATCAGTTTCCCTTCATGAGCTGTTGATTAGACCCATACTCACAACCACTTCCCCTACTGGGCTCTCATACTCTGTGCTGCTATACACCTGCCTCAACTGCCCCAGGGCCTGGTATCAGATGACCAAGGACAGTCCCTATGCTTCAGAGCCCACTGCAATTACTCAAATTAGCCAGTCCTAAAACTGCTTCCACGATGGCTCATCGGGTAAAGAATCCACCTGCAACGCAGGAGACTCAGGAGATGCAAGTTCTGTTTCTGGGTCAGGAAAGTCCCCTGAAGGAGGAAATGGCAACCCCCTCTAGTATTCTTGCCTGAAAAATCCCAAGGACAGAAGAGCCTGGCAGGCTACAGTCCATGGGGTTACAGAGTCAGACATGACTGAGTGACTAAGCACACTTGAGCACAGACCTGCTTACCCTGCCTCACTCCTTCCAGCAGAAATCACAAGACAGGTTCTCAACTGATCCCCCCAACTCCCTCTGCCCTATGACTGACCTTCCTCTGAGTGGACTTGTGTTCACCCTAGGGAACTGTGAGTGTAAGAAGCTGTAAAACTTATTTCAGGGTCTGCCTCTTGATCTGAGTCTAGTCTCACTATGTCTCACTCAAGGTAACAGATTAAAACAAACAAGTATATAACACATTTCTTTCAGTTAAATAATACTAAGATTAACTGCTAATGTTTATTAATTAGAAATAATATGTTGTGTAAGTGCAACATGGGTTCTAATGGTCCTGACAGTAATTCCTGGTAACAACTCTGATTAATTTACTTTGCAGCTACAGTCCATTTTGGCTTCTAGGATCTGTAACTGACCACAGACACATGTAAAATGCATAAGACAAAAGTTATCTAAAGCCTTGTTTTCACCAACGTATGTCCATTACTATGCTACATGAGGCAGGATAGTTTTAAAGAGTATATGTGTGGATCCAATAAAGGCACATTAGGCTATTCAGATTAATCCATCCATTAAAAACCCCACAACACTTTAAAAGCATCAATGAGACAAAAATATAGCAAAAAACCCCAAGACAATTTTTGAATGAAAGTTTATAATGAGAAAAATAAGTAGACTATTGGCGCACCAATTCTTCTAGAGGGCATATTCATAATACTTGACACATTTAGGATCTGATTCTATTCCCACTCAGAAAAGGGAGTGCTTTATAGATCTAACACTGATCTGGGACCCTAAGGAGTATCACCTCGGGATCAAGGTGAACCATATCTGAATCCACACCCCTGCCCTCAAAGACACAGGACTACAAAGAAGCTATGTGGGGCATTAGCAAAACAGGAAGAAAAAAGGAAAAAGAAACATTCCTGAGAAATTGTGGCCACAGACTGGTCACCTTACAGATTGAACTCAAAGAACCAACACCTAGGGCAGGTCAGAAACCTTCCTCTTGGCAGACATGCTCAAAACTGGTACAGCTCTCAGAACCCAGAAGTAGAGACAAAGACTCTCTATGAAAGACACGTTACACAATTTTTCCAGGGCAATTATTAATAAGCAGATAGAAAAACCAGACAACATGCACAGAAACCAGCAGAAACAGGCCTGTCTGGTGATGATACTAGAGTTATCAGATACAGACTCTCACATAACGTTCACCACTTTAAAAGAAAAGAATGACAAATCTGAAAATATCAGCAAGGGACAGGCTTTAAGAATGTAAAACTGTGGACTTGAAAAAGAGCTCAACAGAAATCCTAGACATAAAAAAATACCTTAGGATAAAAACGTAACAGGCATATACAGCAGCAGATTGAACATAAAAAAGAGACCTTATGAAAGAGAAGACAGATTTCAAGCTACTGTCAAAATATAGCACAGTGAAAGAAAAACATGGAAATAAAGAAGAATGTAATATAAAAGTCTAAGATGTCTTACAACAGAGTCCCTGAAGGATAGGGGGAGAGAATTGATGAGCAAAGGCAGGATTTGTTTCAAAATCAACCTTATTGAGGTATAATTATGGAAAATAAAATGCTGCCACCTTCAGTGTAGGGCTTGGGGAGGTTTGACAAATACATACACCCACATAACTATAATCACAGTTAAGATAGAATATGTCTATCACCCCAACATGTTCCCTCATAACCCTTTGCAGTCACTACCCACCAAACCCAGCTCGAGGCATCCACTAAGCTGTTTTGTCATCATAGATCAGAATCATCTTTTCTAGAATCTCATGTAAATGAAATCATACAGTATGCACTTTGTTTTTTGTTTCATCTCATTTTTGAGATTCATCAATGTTTGCTGCATGCATCAGCAGTTTGTTTCTTTTATGCTTAATGTTTATCCATGTATCTGTAGATGGACATTTGGGTTGCTTCCCATTTTTGGCTATTATAGGTAAAGTAACTACAAATATTTGTTCGTGAGTTTTTTTGTGTGTGAATATATATTTTCACTTCTCTTTGGTAAACTCCTATGAGTAAAACTTCAGTCATATGGCAAGCACACATTTAAGTTTGGAGTAAGCTGCCAAATTATTCTTGTTTTTGCTGAGTTGTAACACTTTTTTAAAAAATAATGGGAATCCAAGTCCTTAGTGGAATATACTAATTGCAAATCTTTTCATATAGTCTTGTTTCCACTTTCTTAATGGTGGCTTTTCAAGAGTAGAAGTTTTTAATTTGATATAGTCCAGTTTATCAATTTTTTTCTTTATGATTTGCTGTTATTGTGTCCTATGCAAGAAATTTTTGCTTACTGCAGATTTTCTTCTAGAAGTTTTTACTGTTTTCCTTTTATGTTTAGATCATGATTCACTTCAAGCTATGTTTATGTGTGGCATGATGTAATGGTGCGGTAGGTAGCCTCTAGAGTTCAGTTCAGTCCAGTCACTCAGTCGTGTCCAACTCTTTGCGACCCCATGAATCGCAGCACACCAGGCCTCCCTGTTCATTACCATCTCTCGGAGTTCACTCAGACTCACGTCCATCGAGTCCGTGATGCCATCCAGCCATCCCATCCTCGGTTGTCCCCTTCTCCTCCTGCTCCTAATCCCTCCCAGCATCAGAGTCTTTTCCAATGAGTCAACTCTTAACATTAGATGGCCAAAGTACTTAAGTTTCAGCTTTAGCATCATTCCTTCCAAAGAAATCCCAGGGCTGATCTCCTTCAGAATGGACTGGCTGGATCTCCTTGCAGTCCAAGGGACTCTCAAGAGTCTTCTCCAACACCACAGTTCAAAAGCATCAATTCTTCGGTGCTCAGCCTTCTTCACAGTCCAACTCTCACATCCATACATGACCACAGGAAAAACCATAGCCTTGACTAGATAGACCTTAGTAGGCAAAGTAATGTCTCTGCTTTTGAATATGCTATCTAGGTTGGTAGTAACTTTTCTTCCAAGGACTAAGCATCTTTTAATTTCATGGCTGCAGTCACCATCTGCAGTGATTTTGGAGCCCCAAAAAATAAAGTCTGACACTGTTTCCACTGTTTCTCCATCTATTTCCCAAGAAGTGATGGGACTGGATGCCATGATCTTCGTTTTCTGAATGTTGAGGTTTAAGCCAACTTTTTCACTCTCCACTTTCACTTTCATCAAGAGGCCCTTTAGCTCCTCTTCACTTTCTGCCATAAGAGTGGTATCATCTGCATATCTGAGGTGATTGATATTTCTCCCGGCAATCTTGATTCCAGCTTGTGTTTCTTCCAACCCAGCGTTTCCCATGATGTACTCTGCATATAAGTTAAATAAGCAGGGTGACGCACAGTGGCCCCTAATTTCCCTGCCCCGTGGTATTAATACCCTCACACTCAAGAGACTGTATCAATCAACAACTTGCTTCTATTTAGTGGAAAAAGGACAGAGTGATGGGATGTCACTTTTAAGATCAGGTTAAAAAGACCAGGACTTTTAGTTTTGTTTTTCCCCTACCGCCTTCTCTCCGTATGACTCTTTCTTGCTCTTTCTCTCCCCACCCTCCCTCTGAGGGAGGTAGGCTGTCATGTTCTGAGATGATCTATGAAGAGGACTACAAGGCAAGGAACTAATGTGTCCTGACAATAGCAGTGAAGACCTGAAGCCTGCCAGCTATAGAGAGCTTTGGAGTAAATCCTTCCCTGGTGGAGCCTTGAGATAGTTACAGCTTAGGCTAACACCTTGTGGCAGTTCCACGAGAGAGCCTGAGTCAGAGGCATTCTGAGTCAGACCTGTCTGTATTCCTGACCCATAGAAGCTGAGAAAATAAAGGTCTGTTGCTCTCAGCAATTAAGTTTTAGAATAAGTAGTTAAGCAAGGGTAGATAACGGATATAAAGGCTTTTAATAAAATTTAGAAAAATTTTGGCCTTTATTTCTTAAAATACCTCTGCTCCTACCCCACTTCCACCCATCTTTGTACTGCTTGATGTTGTCTTTCAAATCACTGAGGTTCTGTGTTCATTTTCTTTTTCTCCTTATGCTACCATTTTTGGATAGTTGGTTTTTTTTTTCTCCCTTCTTTCCATCTTTAAGGTCTCCAGTCTTTTCTTCTGCAGTATATAATTTGCTATAAATCCCATCTAGTAAATTTTATTTATTAAATATAAATTTATTTTAATTGTATGCTAATTACTTTACAATATTGTATTGGTTTTGCCATATATCAACATGAATCTGCTATAGGTATACACGTGTTCCCCATCCTGAACCCCCTCCCTCCTCCCTCCCTGTACCATCCCTCTGGGTTGTCCCAGTGCACCAGCCCCAAGCATCCAGTATCATGCATTGAACCTGGACTGGTGATTCATTTCATATATGATATTATACATATTTCAATGCCATTCTCCCAAATCATCCCACCCTCTTCCTCTCCCACAGAGTCCAAAAGACTGTTCAGACATCTGTGCCTTTTTGCTGTCCTGCATACAGGGTTATTGTTACCATCTTTCTAAATTCCATATATATGCATTAGTATACTGTATTGGTGTTTTTCTTTCTGGCTTACTTCACTCTGTATAATCGGCTCCAGTTTCATCCACCTCATTAGAACGGATTCAAATGGATCCTTTTTAATGGCTGACTAATACTCCATTGTGTTCTGTACCACAGCTTTCTTATCCATTCGTCTGCTGATGGACATCTAGGTTGCTTCCCTGTCCTGGCTATTATAAACAGTGCTGCAAATGAACATTGGGGTACACACATCTCTTTCAATTCTGGTTTCCTCGGTGTATACCCAGCAGTGGGATTGCTGGGTCATAAGGCAGTTCTTTTTCCAGTTTTGTAAGGAATCTCCACACTGTTCTCCATAGTGGCTAAAGTAGTCTGCATTCCCACCAACAGTGTAAGAGGGTTCCCTTTTCTTCACACCCTCTCCAGCATTTATTGCTTGTAAACTTTTGGATCACAGCCATTCTGACTGGTGTAAAATGGTACCTCACTGTGGTTTTGATTTGCATTTCTCTGACAATGAGTGATGTTGAGCATCTTTTCATGTGTTTGTTAGCCATCTGTATGTCTTTTTTGGAGAAATGTATGTTTAGTTCTTTGGCCCATTTTTGGATTGGACTGTTTATTTTTCTGGAATTGAGCTGTAGGAGTTGCTTGTATATTTTTGAGATTAGTTGTTTGTCAGTTCCTTCATTTGCTATTATTTTCTCCCATTCAGAAGGCTGTCTTTCACCCTGCTTATAGTTTCCTTTGTTGTACAGAAGCTTTTAAGTTTAATTAGCTTTTATTTCCAATATTCTGGGAGGTGGGTCATAGAGGATCCTGCTGTGATTTATGTTGGAGAGTGTTTTGCCTATGTTCTCCTCTAGGAGTTTTATAGTTTCTGGTCTTACGTTTAGATCTTTAATCCACTTTGAGTTTAGTTGTGTGTATGGTGTTAGAAAGTGTTCTAGTTTCATTCTCTTAAAGTGATTGACTGGTTTTCCCAGCACCATTTGTTAAAGAGATTGTCTTTAATCCATTGTATATTCTTGCTGTCTTTGTCAAAGATAAGGTGTCCATAGGTGCGTGGACTTATCTCTGGGCTATTTTGTTCCACTGATCTATGTTTCTGTCTTTGTGCCAGTACCATACTGTCTTGATGACTGTGGCTTTGTAGTAGAGCCTGAAGTCAGGCAGGTTGATTCCTCCAGTTCCATTCTTCTTTCTCAAGATTGCTTTGGCTATTCGAGGTTTTTGTATTTCCATACAAATTGTGAAATTGCTCTAGCTCTGTGAAAAATACTGTTGGTAGCTTGATAGGGATTGCATTGAATCTATAGATTGCTTTGGGTAGTATACTTATTTTCACTATATTTATTCTTCTGATCCATGAACATGGTATATTTCTCCATCTATTAGTGTCTTCTTTGATTTCTTTCACTAGTGTTTTATAGTTTTCGATATATAGGTCTTTAGCTTCTTTGGGTAGATATATTCCTAAGTACTTTATTCTTTTCGTTGCAATGGTGAATGGAATTGTTTCCTTAATTTCTCTTTCTATTTTCTCATTATTAGTATATAGGTATGCAAGATTTCTGTGTATTGATTTTATATCCTTCAACTTTACTATATTCATTGATTAGCTCTAGTAATTTTCTAGTGGAGTCTTTAGAGTTTTCTATGGAGAGGATCATGTCATCTGCAAACAGTAAGAGTTTTACTTCTTCTTTTCAAATTTGGATTCCTTTTATTTCTTTTTCTGCTCTGATTGCTGTGGCCAAAACTTCCAAAACTATGTTGAATAGCAGTGGTGAAAGTGGGCACCCTTGTCTTGTTCCTGACTTTAGGGGAAATGCTTTCAATTTTTCACCATTGAGGATAATGTTTGCTGTGGGTTTGTCATATATAGCTTTCATTATGTTGAGGTATGTTCCTTTTATTCCTGCTTTCTGGAGAGTTTTTATCATAAATGGATGTTGAATTTTGTCAAAGGCTTTCTCTGCATCTATGGAGATAATCATATAGCTTTTATTTTAAATTTGTTAATGTGGTGTATTATATTGATTGATTTGTGGATACTGAAGAATCCTTGCATCCCTGGGATAAAGCCCAGTTGGTGATGGTGTATGATCTTTTAAATGTGTTGTTGGATTCTGATTGCTAGAATTTTGTTAAAGATTTCTGCATCTATGTTCATCAGTGATATTGGCCTGTAGTTTTCTTTTCTTTTATTTTTGTGGCATCTTTGTCAGGTTTTGGTATTAGGGTGATGGTGGCCTCATAGAATGAGTTTGGAAGTTATGTTTCTCTGCAATTTTCTGGAAGAGCTTGAGTAGGATAGGTGTTAGCTCTTCTCTAAATTTTTGGTAGAATTCAGCTGTGAGATTCTCTAGACAGGAAACACAAATAGCGTGCATAAACTCGAACCCAAAACAATAAAGTAAATGGCAATGGGATCATACTTATCAATAATTACCTTAAATGTAAATGGGTTGAATGCCCCAACCAAAAGACAAAGACTGGCTGAATGGATACAAAAACAAGACCCCTATATATGTTGTCTAGAAGAAACCCACCTCAAAACAAGGGACACATACAGACTGAAAGTGAAGGGCTGGAAAAAGATATTCCATGCAAATAGAGACCAAAAGAAAGCAGGAGTAGCAATACTCATATCAGATCAAACAGACTTTAAAACAAAGGCTGTGAAAAGAGACAAAGAAGGACACTACATAATGATCAAAGGATCAATCCAAGAAGAAGATATAACAATTTTAAATATATATGCACCCAACATAAGAGCACCACACTATGTAAGACAAATGCTAAGAAGTATGAAAGGGGAAATTAACAATAACACAATAATAGTGGGAGACTTTAATATCCCACTCACACCTATGGACAGATCAACTAAACGGAAAATTAACAAGGAAACACAAACTTTAAATGATACAATAGACCAGTCAGACCTAATTGATATCTATACGACATTTCACCCCAAAATAATGAATTTCACCTTTTTCTCAAGCGCACATGGAACCTTCTCCAGGAGATCACATCCTGGGCCATAAATCTAGCCTTGGTAAATTCAAAACAACTGAAATCATTCCAAGCATCTTTTCTGACCACAATGCAGTACGGTTAGATCTCAATTACAGGAAAAAAACTATTAAGAATTCCAACATATGGAGGCTGAACAACACGCTGCTGAATAACCAACAAATCACAAAAGAAATCAATCAAAATATGCATAGAAATGAATGAAAATGAAAACACAACAACCCAAAACCTCTGGGACACTGTAAAAGCAGTGCTAAGGGGAAAGTTCATAGCAATACAGGCTTATCTCAAGAAACAAGAAAAGTCAAATAAATAACCTAACTCTACACCTAAAAGAACTAGAAAAGGAAGAAATGAAGAACCCAAGGGTTAGTAGAAGGAAAGAAATTTTAAAAATTAGGGCAGAAATAAATGCAAAAGAAACAAAAGAGACCATAGCAAAAATCAACAAAGCTAAATGCTGGTTCTTTGAAAGGATAAATAAAATTGACAAACCATTAGCCAGACTCATCAAGAAACAAAGGGAGAAAAATCAAATCAATAAAATTAGAAATGAAATTGGAGCAATCACAACAGACAACACAGAAATACAAAGGATCATAAGAGACTACTATCAGCAATTATATGCCAATAAAACGGACAATGTGGAAGAAATGGACAAATTCTTAGAAAAGTACAACTTTCCAAAACTGAACCAGGAAGAAATAGAAGATCTTAAGAGACCCATCACAAGCACAGAAATTGAAACTGTAATCAGAAATCTTCCAGCAAACAAAAGCCATCTAGTAAATTTTAAAACTTCTGATATTATAATTCTCATTCCCAAGATGCCATTTGGTTATTTTTTTTTATAAATTTCATTTCTCTCCTGGTCATCTTTATGTATTACATCACTAAAGATATTTACAATTGCTGACTTAAAGTTCTTGTCTACTGATTACATCACCTCTGTCATTTCTGGGTGGGTTTCTATGCACTGATTTTTCTTGGTTTTGAGTAATAATTTTGCTTATCTAGTATTAAAAGTGTTGAATTTGTCTGGCAGGCAGTTATATTACTTGAGGACAGTTTGATTATTTTGAGGCTTGGTTTTAAGTCCTATCAAGGTGAACTTAGGATATCTTGACTGGATTAGTGATTCTGAAATTTTTACTGCATGCCTGTGTGTTCAACAAAAATTATCCATGCTAGTAGTTGGATGTAACCATAATATTTTCCAGCCCTCAGTAAGTGCGTCATGTTTTCCAGCTTATAGCTCCCCAGTCATTGTTTGTCTGGCCTCCTGAAGGATTTTCACTCTAATGCATTGTGACTCAGATTTTAGAAACACATTCAAGAGGACCATTACGCAGATTTCTGGGTCTCTTTCTCTGTGCACCTCTCATCTTTTCTGGTTCTCTGCTAAACTTCACTTAGTTCAGGCATCAAATTCTGATCTCTGTTCTCAACTGAGAGGGATCACTCACTGACAGGTAGCTGGAATCTCCCTTTGTGGACTATGGTTCTCAAACTCCTTGCAGGCAGAAATCCAAGGTGATTCTGGATTTCACCTTGTCTTCTTGTCTCTCATGGATCAGAGAATCAACTGTTCCAATATTTTGTCTAGTTTAATAGTTGTTTCTGGTGGGAAGTTAAGTCTGGTACAAGTTTCTCAATTATGGCAGGAGGTAAAGATTGCCAGAGGATCTATTTAGAGAGTTGACATCTGGCATTTTCTAGAATCAAAACCAAGCCACACTTTCTTAAACCACAAATACAGTAACATGAAATGATAGAAAAACAAAGAGAATATTTGAAGCCACAGGAAAACAGATTACTTTCAAAGGACTGTGAGCAGATTGCTTCTCAACAGAAGTAAGAGAGGCCAGAGATTAACAGATTGTTGTTTTTGATTTTCTGGAAGAAAACAACAGTCAACTTAGAATTCTATACCTATCAAAAATATCATTCAAATATGAACATAAGGTAAACATGCAGACTTTATTTTCTGGGCTCCAAAATCATTGCAGATGGTGATTGCAGCCATGAAATTAAAAGATTCTTACTCCTTGGAAGGAAAGTTATGACCAACTTAGACAGCATATTAAAAAGCAGAGACATTACTTTGCCAACAAAGGTCTGTCTAGTCAAGGCTATGGTTTTCCCAGTAGTCATGTATGGATATGAGAGCTGGACTATAAAGCAAGCTAAGTGCCCAAGAATTGATGCTTCTGAACTGTGGTGTTGGAGAAGATCCTTGAGAGTTCCTTGGACCGCAAGGAGATCCAATCAGTCCCATCCTAAAGGAGATCAATCCTGAGTGTTCACTAGAAGGACTGATGTTGAAGCTGAAACTCCAATACTTTGGCCACCTGCTGTGAAGAGCTGACTCATTTGAAAAGGCCCTGATGCTGGGAAAGATTGAAGGCAGGAGGAGAAGGGGATGACAGAGGATGAGATGGTTGGATGGCATCACTGACTCACTGGACATGAGTTTGGATAAACTCCAGCAGTAGGTGATGGACAAGGAAGCCCAGCATGCTGTGGTTCATGGGGTCACAAAGAGTCGGACACGACTGAGTGACTGAACAGAAGGTAAATATATTTTACAGACAAACAGGAGTTGAAATTTTATCAGTAGCATATCTTCACTTAAAGGAACTTCTGAATGATCTAATTTAGACACTAGAAGGCCTTATAAATAGCTGTGAAAAGAAGAGAAGTGAAAAGCGAAGGAGAAAAGGAAAGATATACCCATTTGAATGCAGAGTTCCAAAGAATAGCAAGGAGAGATAAGAAAGCCTTCTTCAGCGATCAATGCAAAGAAATAGAGGAAAACAGTAGAATGGGAAAGACTAGAGATCTCTTCAAGAAAATGAGAGATACCAAGGGAACATTCCATGCAAAGATGGGCTCGACATAGGACAGAAATGGTAGGGACCTAACAGAAGCAGAAAATATTAAGAAGAGGTGGCAAGAATGCACAGAAGAACTGTACAAAAAAGATCTTCATGACCCAGATAACCACCACGGTGAGATCGCTCACCTAGAGCCAGACATCCTGGAATATGAAGTCAAGTGGGCCTTAGGAAACATCACTATGAACAAAGCTAGTGGAGGTGATGGAATTCCAGTTGAGCTATTTCAAAGCTGAAACTCCAATACTTTGGCCACCTGATGTGAAGAGCTGACTCATTTGAAAAGACCCTGATGCTGGGAAAGATTGAGGGCAGAAGGAGAAGCGGACGACAGAGGATGAGATGATTAGATGGCATCACTGACACAATGGACAATGAGTTTGGGTAAACTGCGGGAATTGGTGATGGACAGGGAGGCCTGGCGTGCTGCAGTTCATGGGGCTGCAAAGAGTTGGACATGACTGAGTGACTCAACTGAACTGAGACACTAGGAAACTAGTTCCAGCTGGAATGCTTGAGATAGAAGAATTCAGAATAAAGAAAGTGGTAAATATATGGGCTAACATAAATGAACTGTAATTAAAGAAAACAATTAGTAGGGTGAAACAAAAACATTACAAAGCAGACTTTAAAATCTGACAACAATATAATTTCTAAATCTTAGGGGAGAAGTGGAATGATAGGAAAAAAAACTAAGTCAATAAAGAGTAAAAGAAAGGAAACAGAAAGAAAGCAATGACAGAAATATGGAGGTGGAAGTGCTAGCCACTCAGTCTTGTCTGACTCTTTGTGACCCCATGGACTGCAGCCCACCAGGCTCCTCTGTCCATGGAATTTTCCAGGCAAGAATACTGAGGTGGGTTGCCAGAAGATTCCCTTCTCCAGGGGATCTTCCTGATCCAGGGGTGGAACCCAGGTCTCCCGCCTTTCAGGCAGATTCTTAACCATTGGAGCTACTAAAACAATGAAAACAAATCCCAATATAGTTTAGATTACACTGGATATAAATGAACTAAATGTTTTAAAGCAGAACCACATACTGTTTCTAAGAGACATATTTATGGAAAACAGAAGTAATTAACAATAAAATAACAAAAACATCCCCATTTATTCAGGAATTTTAAAATGTACTTATAAATAACATGGATTGAAAGAAGACAAAAATTTAAAAATATTTAACTGAGTAATTGTGAAAATACTACATATATCAAAACATGTGCTAAAGCTATGTCAGTATCTAGTGGAAATTTTATAACATTTAAAAATAGATGCATTAGGAAAAAACGAAAACGGTGAGATATGCTTCTATTTCAAAAAGTTAGAAAAGGAACTGGAACATGAAAGTTTTATTTTGTCTGATTTAAGGAGAGCTACCACTGCTCTCTTTCAGTTTCCACTTTGAGCCTGAGTCCTTAAAGTTATAGTGAGTGTCTTATATTGTTCAGTTGCTCAGTTGTGTCCGACTCTTTGCGACCCCATGAATCGCAACATGCCAGGCCTCCCTGTTCATGACCATCTCTCGGAGTTCACTCAGACTCACGTCCATCGAGTCCGTGATGCCATCCAGCCATCTCATCCTCGGTTGTCCCCTTCTCCTCCTGCCCCCAGTCCCTCACAGCATCAGAGTCTTTTCCAATGAGCTCCTCCTGCCCCCAGTCCCTCACAGCATCAGAGTCTTTTCCAATGAGTCAACTCTTCGCATGAGGTGGCCAAAGTACTGGAGTTTCAGCTTTAGCATCATTCCTTCCAAAGAAATCCCAGGGCTGATCTCCTTTAGAATGGACTGGTTGGATCTCCTTGCAGTCCAAGGGACTCTCAAGAGTCCTCCAACACCACAGTTCAAAAGCATCAATTCTTCGGTGCTCAGCCTTCTTCACAGTCCAACTCTCACATCCATACATGACCACAGGAAAAACCATAGCCTTGACTAGACGGACCTTCGTTGGCAAACTAATGTCTCTGCTTTTGAATATGCTATCTAGGTTGGTCGTAACTTTTCTTCCAAGGAGTAAGCATCTTTTAATTTCATGGCTGCAGTCACCATCTGCAGTGATTTTGGAGCCAAAAAAAAAATAAAGTCTGACACTGTTTCCACTGTTTTTCCATCTATTTCCCATGAAGTGATGGGACCGGATGCCGTGATCTTTGTTTTCTGAATATTGAGCTTAAACAAGAGGCAGATTGGTTTAAACAACCTTTTGCTTTCCTCTTTCACTTTCATCAAAAGGCTCTTTAGTTCTTCTTCACTTTCTGCCATAAGAGTGGTATCATCTGCATATCTGAGGTGATTGATATTTCTCCCGGCAATCTTGATTCCACAGCTTGTGTTTCTTCTGGTTCAGCATTTCTCATGATGTACTCTGCATATAAGTTAAATAAACAGGGTGACAGTATACAGCCTTGACGTACTCCTTTTCCTATTTGGAACCAGTCTGTTGTTCCATGTCCAGTTCTAACTGTTGCTTCCTGACCTGCATACAGATTTCTCAAGAGGCAGGTTAGGTGGTCTGGTATTCCTATCTCTTTCAGAATTTTCCACAGTTTATTGTGATCCACACAGTCAAAGGCCTTGGCATAGTCAATAAAGCAGAAATAGATGGAACTCTCCTGCTTTTTCCATGATCCAGAGTATATTGGCAATTTGATCTCTGGTTCCTCTGCCTTTCCTAAAACCAGCTGGAACATCAGGGAGTTCACGGTTCACGTATTGCTGAAGCCCGGCTTGGAGAATTTTGAGCATTACTTTACTAGCATGTGAGATGAGTACAATTGTGCGGTAGTTTGAGCATTCTTTGGCATTGCCTTTCTTTGGAATTGGAATGAAAACTGACCTTTTCCAGTCCTGTGGCCACTGCTGAGTTTTCCAAATTTGCTGGTATATTGAATGCAGCACTTTCACAGCATCACCTTCCAGGATTTGAAACAGCTCCACAGCAATTCCATCACCTCCACTAGCTTTGTTCGTAGCAATGCTTTCTAAGGCCCACTTGACTTCACATTCCAGGATGTCTGGCTCTAGATTAGTGATCACATCATCATGATTATCTGGGTCGTGAAGATCTTTTTGTACAGTTCTTCTGTGTATTCTTGCCACCTCCTCTTAATATCTTCTGCTTCTGTTAGGTCCATACCATTTCTGTCCTTTATCGAGCCCATCTTTGCATGAAATGTTCCCTTAGTATCTCTCATTTTCTTGAAGAGATCTCTAGTCTTTCCCATTCTGTTCTTTTCCTCTATTTCTTTGCACTGATCGCTGAAGAAGGCTTTCTTATCTCTTCTTGCTGTTCTTTGGAACTCTGTATTCAGATTCTTATATCTTTCCTTTTCTCCTTTGCTTTTCACCTCTCTTCTTTTCACAGCTATTTGTAAGGCCTCTCCAGACAGCCATTTTGCTTTTTTGCATTTCTTTTCCATGGGGATGGTCTTGATCCCTGTCTCCTGTACAATGTCACGAACCTCCGTGCTAAATGGAATGGACTGGAATGGGTGAATTTAACTCAGATGACCATTATATCTACTACTGCAGGCAGGAATCCCTCAGAAGAAATGGAGTAGCCATCATGGTCAACAAAACAGTCCGAAATGCAGTACTTGGATGCAACCTCAAAAACGACAGAATGATCTCTGTTTGTCTCCAAGGCAAACCATTCAATGTCACAGTTATCCAAGTCTATGCCCCAACCAGTAACGTTGAAGAAGCTGAATGGTTTTATGAAGACCTACAAAACCTTTTAGAACTAACACCCCAAAAAGATGTCCTTTTCATTATAGGGGACTGGAATGCTAAAGTAGGAAGTCAAGAAACACCTGGAGTAACAGGCAAATTTGGCCTTGGAATGCGGAATGAAGCAGGGTAAAGACTAAAAGAGTTTTGCCAAGAAAATGCCCTGGTCATAGCAAACACCCTCTTCCAACAACACAAGAGAAGACTCTACACATGGACATCACCAGATGGTCAACACCGAAATCAGATTGATTATATTCTTTGCAGGCAAAGATGGAGAAGCTCTATACAGTCGATGAAAACAAGACCAGGAGCTGACTGTGGCTCAGATCATGAACTCCTTATTACCAAATTCAGACTCAAATTGAAGAAAGTAGGGAAAACTCTAGACCATTCAGGTATGACCTAAATCAAATCCCTTATGATTATACAGTGGAAGTGACAAATAGATTTAAGGGCCTAGATCTGATAGATAGAGTGCCTGATGAACTCTGAACAGACTGTCTTATAGGCATTATATAAATGGGTCTTGTCTTTAATTCACTCAGTCGCTCTATATTTTTGAATGAAGCTCTCAGTCCATTTACATTTGGAGTAATTTACTGATATGAAAAATCTACTGATGCCTTCTCACTGACTGTCTTCTGGCTGTCTGCACTTCTCGTGTTCCTTTCCTCCTTTCTTGCTGCCTTCCTTTGTGAACTGGCGATTCTTCATGACGATTCCCCTCTTTGTCTTTTACAAATCTAGTACAAATTTTTGCTTTGTGGTTACCACAAGGTTTACTCAAAACATCTTATGGATAGAACAGTCTATTTTATGCTGAATACAAAAACTTTGCTTGAATACAAAAACTCTACTTTTTATTCTCCTGCCTCTTAAGTTTTTTAATGTCACAATCTACCTCTTTTTATATTGTGTATTTATTAACAACTGTATTCATTATGGTAATTATATTTATTTTTAATATTCTGATCCTTAACCTTTATACTATAATTATCAACACACCATTTTACAGTATTAGAGTTTTCTGAACTTGATTATTTACCTTTATCACTGTGTTGTATATTTTCATATTACTAATTAATATTTTTTAAAATTTCAGCTTGATGAATTCCTTTCAGCATTTCTTGTACGGCACGTCTAGTGATCATAAATTTCCTCAGTTTTTGTTTACCTCGGAAAATCTTTATTTTCCCTTCATTTCTGAGGGATATCTGCTAGACAGTGTTCCTGGTTGGCATTTTTTCCCCTCCCCTCTCAGCACTTTGAATAAATCATCCTATTCTCTCTTGGCCTGTAAAGATCCTACTAATACCCTAATATGGGTTTCTCTACATGGGTTACAAACTTTTTTTCTCTTGCTGATTTTAGGATTCTCTCTTTCTCTTTGCTTTCAGCTTCATGAACTTGAACAGCTACATTTCTCAGGCTTGGCAAGTTTTCATCATTATTTCTTAAATAATCTTTTGAAGTTTCCTTCTGAAACTCTACTGATTTGGACATTGTTTCTTTTGATTGTGTTCTATAAATCACAATGGATTTTTTTACTCCAATATTCTTTTTATTTGTTCTTTTTAACTGGATTATCTGTCTTAATACTTGTATGTTTCCGCAAAGTTCCCATCCTCTAGTTCCCATCCTCTAATTCACTGACTGTTTCTTCTGTTTGATCTACTCTTCTATTAATGTTTTCCACTGAATTTTACATTTTGTTCATTGAATTCTTTAGCTCCAGAATTTCTGCTTGGTTCTTTATTAGGATTTCTATCTCCTTAAATTTCTCATTCTGTTCCTGTATTGTCTTCCTGATTTCACAGAATTATCTTTCTGTATTTGAGGTAGCAGTCATCTCTTCCAATCCAGAATATCTTCAGATGAGAGATACTTTTTGTTAGTTTTGCTCTAGGTTCTAGGGCTTTCTCTGACTTTGCATGGATACATCTACTTTATGCTGTTTGTGGTAGAATTCATAAGCTTCTCCAGTGTGTCCAAATTCACACACAAACACACACACATACTTTTTTTTTCTCCAACAGAATGCTGTAATTTCTCCTCTGAATACCTGGACTTCTACAGAGGTTCTCTATACATGGGTGACTGCCCAAATCAGTTATCTCCAGGTGCTCCCAGATTGTGGTCTAAAGGGGTAGAGCCAGTTGATAGGCTTTGGGCAGTTTCACAGCCCATACAGAGGCCTGCATGCCTACTAACCAATGTATGGCTGGGCAGGGCTCCTCCTGTGTCCCTTCATGTATGAATAGTGCTAGATCCCACAAACCCCATAGAGGCACTTTTGTTTGTGGATGGGTGATAGTTTTGTTATTTAAGGGAGAGAAACAAAAAATGGATATCTTAAGTACTATAATGTTGACTTCAATCCTCGAAGAGGATTCTAACCGGGAAATAGCATATGTACTTCTTGACTTGGGAGGTAGTTACATTGGTGTTTGCAATAATACTGGAGTAGGTTGCCATTTCCTTCTCCAATGCATGAAAGTGAAAAGTGAAAGTGAAGTCGCTCAGTTGTGTCCAACTCTTTGCGACCTCATGGACTGTAGCCTACCAGGCTCCTCCGTCCATGGGATTTTCCAGGTAAGAGTACTGGAGTGGGCTGCCATTGCCTTCTCCAATAAAGATCAAATGATCATGCAAATAAAAACTTAAAAAAACTATATATGTTTCATGTATTTATACTGTATTATAAAAATTCTAGAAGAACAAATTTTTATATTTATTTTAGGGTCCATGGAGGGTATGTCCATTGACCCTAATCTAAAAGAGGTAAGAAAAAAAAATAATAAATATTTTCAGACTCTAAGAACTTCAGTACTTCTAAACAGAAAAATATTAGTATGAACTAGAGAAATATAAGAAAATTGAGGAAATAATGGTGCTTGAGCTAGAATGCAATGTGGGCAAATATTTACACAAGAGTAAAACTATGCATACTTGGTTTTGTGGATTCTTCTCAAAACATGGGGCCTAATTCTCACCTTGAATATGGGCTGGATATAGATTTGCTTCTCAAAAGTGTGATAAGTGTGATAAGACATGACTACAAATGCAGGAAATGAGAACTGCATCTAAAATTAAGTGACCAGAAACTTAAAACAACCTTGTGTGTATATATATGCGTGGCTATATATACACACATATAGATATATATGTATATCTATATATACATACACATATATATCTATACACACACACATATAAACTGCTAAATCATGGCTTCATGGGAAATGCAAACCAAAAAACAACAGATATACACAGAAAAGAAAAAGCAACTCAAACACAACACTAAAAATGGTCATCAAACCCAAGAGAACAAAAGAGGAAGGGAAGAAAAAAACACCTACAAAATCCAACCCAAAACAATTAAGAAAATGGCATTAGGAATATACATATCAATGATTACTTTAAATGTAACTGAATTACATGCTCCAACCAAAAGACATAGACTGGCTGACTGGATACAAAAACAAAACCCATATATATGCTGTCTACAAGAGACCCACTTCAGACTTAGGGACACATACAGACTGAAAGTGAGGGATGAGAAAAAGATATTCCATGCAAATGGAAATCAAAAGAAAGGTGGAGTTGCAATACTCATAACAGACACAACAGACTTTAAAATAAAGACTGTTATAAGAGACAAGGAAAGACACTACATAATTAATCCATATTCAATCAATCCAAGAAGATATAAAAATTGTAAATACATATATATAACCAACACAGAAGCACCTCCTATAAGGCAAATGCTAACAGCCATAAAAGGGGAAATTGATAGTAACACAATATTAACGGTGGACTTTAATGCATCATTTACAACCAACAGATTCTGAAAGAAAATAGGGAAACACAAGTCTTAAATGACCATTTTATACTAGTTAGAATTAACCGATATTTACAGAACATTCCAACCAAAAGCAACTGAACACACTTTCCTCTCAAGTGCACATGGAACCTTCTCCAGGACAGATCACATCTTAGGGCTACAAATCAAGCCTTGCTTGGTAAGTTTAAGAATATAGAAATTGGATCAAGCATCTTTTCTGACCACAATGTTATGAGATTAGAAATCAATTATAGGACAAATTTGTAAAAACACAAACACACAGAGGCTAAATGTTATTAAACCACCAATGGATCACTGAAGAAATCAAAAAGAAAATTAAAACAGTACCTAGAGGCATGAATGAAACACAATGATCCAAAACTTACAGGATGCAGCAAAAGCAGTGTTAAGAGGGAAGATTTTAGCAATATAACTTTACCTCAGGAAACAAGAAAGATCTCTAATAAACCTAATATTACACTGAAAGTAAGTAGAAAAAGAAGAATAAACAAAATCCAAAGTTGGTAGGAGGAAAGAAATCACTAAGATCACAGCAGAAATAAATGAAATAGAGATGAAGGAAACAATAGAAAAGATAAATGAAACTAAAAGCTGGTTCTTTGAGAAGATAAAATTGATAAACCTTTAGCCAGAATCACTGAGGAAAAAAGGGAGGGGCCTCAAATCAATAAAATTAGAAATGAAAAAGGAGAAGTTACAATGGATACCATAGAAATACAAAGGATCATAAAAGAGTACTACAAGCAACTATGTGCCAATAAAATGGACAATCTGGAAGAAATGGATGAATTCTTACGAAGGTACAACCTTCTAAGACTGAACCAAGAAGAAATAGAAAATATGAACAGACCACTCACAAAAACTGAAATTGAAACTGTGATTTTAAAAGTTCTAAGAAACAAAGCCCAGGAACAGATGGCTACACAGGTGAATTTTTTCAAATATTAAGAGAAGAGTTAACACCTATCCTTTTGAAATTCTTCCAAAAATTTGCAGAGGAAGGAATACTCCCAAGTTCCATCCTATGAGGTTCACCATCACTCTGATACCAAAACTAGAGAAATAAAAGAAAATTACAGGCCAATATCACTGATGAACACAGCTGCAAAAATCCTCAACAAAATACCAGCAAACTGAATCCAACAACACATTAAGAGAATCATACACCATGAGTAAGATTTATCCCAGGTACACAAGGATTCTTCAATATATGCAAATCAATCAATGTGATACATCACATTAACAAACTGAATAATAAAGATCATGCTGCTGCTGCTAAGTCACTTCAGTGGTGTCTGACTCTGTGCGACCCCATAGATGGCAGCCCGCCAGGCTCCCCTGTCCCTGGGATTCTCCAGGCAAGAACACTGGAGTGGGTTGCCATTTCCTTCTCCAATGCATGAAAGTGAAAAGTCAAAGTGAAGTCACTCAGTCATGTCTGACTCTTTGCGACCCCATGGACTGCAGCCTACCAGGCTCCTCCATCCATGGGATTTTCCAGGCAAGAGTACTAGAGTGGGTTGCCATTGCCTTCTCTAATAAAGATCATAGGTAAGGTAAGGTAAAGTCACTCAGTCATGTCCGATTCTTTGCGACCCCATGGACTGTAACCTACTAGGCTTCTCCATCCATGGGATTCTTCAGGCAAGAATACTGGAGTGGATTGCCATTATGATCATGAAAATAAAATAACTGCCCCCCCCAAACCCCATATGATCATCTCAATACATGCAGAAAAGTCTTTTGACAAAATTCAACATTGATTTATGATGAAAACTCTTCAGAAAGTGGGTATAGAGGAAGTCCATCTTATCATAATAAAGGCCACGTAAAACAAACCGATAGCAACATTCTCATTGGTGATATACTGAAAGCACTTCCACTAAGATCAGGAACAAGACAAAGATAACCACTCTTGCCACTTTTATTCAGCATAGTTTTGGAAGTCCTAGCCATGGCAATCAGAGAAGAAAGTTAAATAAAAGAAACCCCAATTAGAAAAGAAGAACAGCTGTCACTGTGTGTAGATGACAAGATACTATACATAGAAAATCCTAAAGATGCTACTAAAAAAACTACTAAAGAAAACTAGTAAAACTTATCAATGAATTAGGTAAAATTGAAGGACACAAAATTAATACACAGAAATCACGTACATTCCTATACACTAAAAACAAAAGATAAGAAAGAGAAATTAAGGAAACAATCCCATTTACCATTATGTCAAAAAGAATAAAATACCTAGGAATAAACGTATCTACGGAGATAAAAGACGTATCCTCAGAAAACTATACGATACTGGTGAAAGAAATCAAATATGACACTAACAGATGGAGAGATACATCATGCTTGTGGATTAGAAGAATCAATATTGTTAGAATAACTATATTACCCAAGGTTATCTACAGATTCAATGTAATCCCTGTCCAATTACCAATGGCATTTTCATAGAAAGAACAAAAAATTTTACAATCCGTATGGAAACACAAAAGACCCTGAAAAGCCAAAGCAATACTGAGAAAGAATAATGGAGCGAGAGGAATTAGGTCCCCTGGATTCAGACTATACTACATGGCTACAGTAATCAAAACAGTATGGTACTGGCAAAAAAAACAGAAATATAGATCAATGGAATAGGATAGAAAGCCAAGAAATAAATAAACCTAGGCACCTATGACAAAGGAGGTAGGTCAATGTATGACAAAGGAGACAAGACTATAACAATGGAAAAAGACAGTCTCTCCAATAGTGGTGCTGGGAAAATTGAACAGCTACATGCAGAAGAATGAAACTTCAACATTCTCTAACATCATACACAAAAACAAACTCTAACTGGATCAAGAACGAAGTAAACCCAGATTCTAGAAAATTCTTAAGAGGAAAACATAAGCAGAACACTCTTTGACATAAATTGAAGCAAGATTTTTTTGGATCCACCTCCTAGAATAATGAAAATACAGGCAAAAATAAACAAAGGGGACCTAATTAAACTCAAAAGCTTCTGCACAGCAAAGGAAACCATAAACATAAAGGAAAAGACAATACACAGAATGGAAGAAAATATTTGCAGATGAAGCAACAAGGGATTAATCTCCAAAATGTACAAAACAGCTTATGAAGTACCAAAAAAAAAAATCCCCAAACCAAAACAGAAAAACCAAAAATCCAGAGACAGAAGACCTAAATAGACATTTCTTCAAAGAAGATACACAGATGGCAAAGAGACACATGAAAAGATGCTCAAAATTACCAATTACTAGAAAATGGAAATCACAGTTACAATGAGATACCACCTTCTACTAGTCAGAATGGCCATCATCAAAAAATCTACAAACAATAAATGTTGGAGAGGGTATGGAAAAAAAGAGAACCCTTCTACATTGTTGCTGGGAATGTAAAGTGAGTACAGCTACTGTGCATAACAGTTACAGAGGCTCCTTAAAAAACTAAAAATAGAGCTATCATATGACCTAGCAATCCCACTCCTAAGCGTATATCTGAGGAAAACCATAATTTGAAAAGATACATGCACTCCAACATTCACTGCAGCACTTTTACAACAGCCAAGAAATGGAGGCAACCTAATGTCCATCAACAGAGTAATAGATAAAGAAGATGCGGTACATATATATACAATGGAATATTATTTAGCCATGCTGCTGCCAAGTCGCTTCAGTTGTCTCCGACTCTGTGAGACCCCACAGACGGCAGCTCACCAGACTACCCCATCCCTGAGATTCTCCAGGCAAGAACACTGGAGTGGGTTGCCATTTCCTTCTCCAATGCATGAAAATGAAAAGTGAAAGTGCAGTTGCTCAGTCATGTCCATAAAAAGAATGAAATAATGCCATCTGCAGCAATGTGGATACTTCCAGAGACAGCCATGCTGAGTGAACTCAGATAGAGAAACACAAATATTATGATGTTTCTTACATGTAAAACATGGTATAAATGAACTTATTTACAAAACAGAAATAGAGTCACAGATGTAGAAAATAAATTTATGGTTACTGAGGGGGAAAGAACAAGGAGGAGGGATAAATTGGGAGATTGGGATTAACATATACACTACTCTCCTCTCTCTCATACACACACATATATTAAAAATAGATAACTAATAAGGACCGATTATATAGCACAAGGAACTCTATTCAATATTCTATAATGACATGGGAAAAGCATGTAAAAAGAAGATATATATGTATACATATAACTGATTCAGTTTACTGTAAATCAGAAACTAATACAACACTGTAAATTAACTATACCGTATTAACAATAAAAAATACATGTATAACTGGGGTAAAATTACTTTTCAAAAAAATCAAGTAGTATTCCTGAAGTCATGGTTTGTAAAGGGCATTAACAATCTTTCTAGCCCAGACTATAAATAACAGACAGGGTTGTATTAAAACTACTTTAACAGACTCAAGGGAGTTAAATGCAACATTCTATGTCTTTCCTTTTGGCAAGTGCTTTGATCCATACCTCAGGAAATACAAACTAAAACAAAACACATTTACTATCAATAATCTACTGGGAGTGATTAGTTGGCGTTCACGTTACACCAAGGATTCAAAATCCAAGGATTCAAAAAAGTATTTTATGGGTTAAGAGTATGACAGAGATGACTACAATCATAAATATTTTTCAGTGAAACATATTAATAGGCATTACAAAGGAAATAAATGTTTCTGTGTATCTATATACCTGCTTGCATATATAGAAACACATGTATCAAAAATAGCCTATCATTTCATGTCAGGTTTTGCCACAAAAGTGTAAGAAGATAACTTAGGAAAAAACTGTTTTCATTTTTTCTGAATTTAGAATTGCAGATGATGAACTGTAGACATGTATTATTTTTTTTTTGGAGTCCAGAGCTTCCTCATGTATGACACAGGGAGTATGTTGGTTAATTTTATGTGTCAAATTGGCTGGGCCATGGTGTCTAGATGTTTGGTCAAGCATTATTCTGGATGTTTCAATGACAGTATTTTTGGATAAGATTTACATTTAAGTCATTGAACTTTCAGTAAAGCAGAATGCCTCTCATAATGTGGGTGGGCCTTATATAATCAGTTGATGGCCTGAATAGAACAAAAGCTGACTTCCTCCAAGCAACAGGGTACTCTGCAACAGAGGACTTCTGGACTCGAAGAGTAACACTGGCTTTCAGATTTCCAGCATGAATGCCTTTGGACTTGAAAAGGAACAGCTTGACTATCTAGCCTGCCAGTCTTCTCAATCAGAGTTTGGACTTGCCAGGCCTGTACAATCACTTGAACCAATTCATTAAAAGAAACCTTTACACACACACACACACACACACTCTCTCTCTCTCTCTCTCACATATACCTTATTGGTTCTGTTTGTATGAAGAACCCTAATACCGGGAGCATAATAGCATTTACTTC
Organism: Nanger dama; assembly: GCA_917880005.1. NCBI lineage: Eukaryota > Metazoa > Chordata > Mammalia > Artiodactyla > Bovidae > Nanger > Nanger dama. The sequence goes on along the minus strand of CAKJTW010000009.1, from coordinate 29,590,185 downwards.
ATAAAGCTTTTGTGATGATTAAAGGAGTACGTAGAGTGGCAAACAGTGTATATTCAACATATAGCTACCTATCATAAATGTGTGTGTGGCTTCCCAAGTGGTGCCAGTGGTAAAGAACCTACTTGCCAATGCAGGAGATATGAGACATGGCTTCAATCCCTGGGTTGGGAAGAGTCTCTGGAGGAGGAAATGGTAACCCACTCCAGTATTCTTGCCTAGAAAATCCCACGGACAGAGGAACCTGGCAAGCTACAGTCCACGGGGTCACAGAGTCAGTCAGGACTTAAGTGACTTAGCACGCACATCATAACCTTTAGACTGATGTTAAACCTCATTTATTTTATGTGGTTTTGTTCTTCCTTACGTAAGCACTGTGAACTGAACAACATCAAGAATTACACTATGACAAGCACATGGTGGTGGCTTTGGACTGCACCGACTTAGTTAACCTGCGATTCTGTTTCCCAGGATTCCTTTCCCTGCCTGGTCCTGGGCTGGTGTTGACCATATGAGAAGTTTATGTAGCAGCTGTGAAGGCTGGCAGGATGCCTGGACTGTGGCAGCTTCTGCACAGCTGCTGCTATGTTAGGTCACTATAATGGTGTGGGGCACCACCCGAACCCACAGCAATTCCATTTTCTGCCTCTTGTTAGACCTCCTCTTTTGGCCTCTTGGACCATGTACAGATCCATGGTGAAGGGCAGCAGCCTCCCCTGCAGGTCATCCTCAAAAGTGGTTTGAGGTGGAAGTGATGAGAGACAGGTGAAAACAGGGTTTAAGTTTGTCCTTGTGAGCTGTTTTCATCTGTATCCAGCTGTCCTTCACGGTGGGTCCCTGAACCCACAGTGACTTCGGGTTTAGCATCAGATGCAGAGACAAGTGCACTGAATTCTCTACCAGTGCCACTGCACAAGGTCTAATTCCTACAATAAATTCTATATTCTACTACTATTCAGTACTGTCCGGAGTAGTTCTGTTTCCTTGAATAAATCCTAATGCATAGAGAAATTGGTACCAGAAGTTGTTCCAGAGGAATATAACCTTATGAATGGGTACTCTAACTGGCTGAAAATTATCTAGAATCCGTTTCATGCTCTGCTTTAACTTAAAGGTCAGTGGTAAAGGGGATCGTGATAATCCATAGTAAAAGAGTTAAATTATTACCTGTATAATCAAGTATTGCCTGTATACTGTAACATTTTGAATGACTAATAATGACATGGAATGAAGAAAATAATGCAGCTTCCAGGTATAATGGAAAGCTCTGAAAATAAAAACAAAGGGCTCAGAGTTTTAAATTCTGAGTTCAAAATCTAGGTTAGGGGGCCAGAAGCTGCTGTTACTACCCTAAAGTGAAGTGAAAGTGAAGTCGCTCAGTCATGTCCGACTCTTTGCGACCCGTGGACTGTAGCCCACCAAGCTCTTCCGTCCATGGGATTCTCCAAGCAAGAATACTGAAGTGGGTTGCCATTTCCTTCTCCAGTTACTACCCTAAAAGAAACCCTTATCTTCAGCCGTTGCAAAGCTGAATTTTCTGACAATCAAATCCAAAGTCTAATCCCAGGAATGGCTGAATTACACCACAGGCTGAGTGCATAACCATGCAGGGTCTTTTTTCCCCTACAAGTTGAAATGGGGACATGTGAACAGACAGACTCCAGTGAAGCTGGAGCCCTGAAGCCCTAAATTCTGCAATGCTTTCTCTGAGAGTAGAAGCAGTCCTTCTCTATTTGGGAAGGTAAGTCTCCTTTGCCTGAAGAATTTGTAAAGGACTCACCTAAGGAGGATGCCTTGTAATGAATAGCTAACTCCTTTCAGGAATTACCTTGCCATCATCCATTGCTTCTACATCTATAGCCAGATTGAAGTCTACTTAGCTCTAGGAAATGAGGTAGAAGACAAGACCTCTGAGGTGGCAGAAAGCACCAGGATAATTACATGATTTTGCCAATTTTACATAGAAATCAGAGAGTATGTGTGAGACTAGATCCTAAGGGCGGTAGATTACAGCAGAATGACCCCCCCTCCCCTATAAAAAGCCACAGGATGAGGCCATGTTTACCAATATGGGCTCACAAAGCAGATATTCTATATCCAATGAATTAGCTCAAGTATTTTGGTTTCCTTGGTTGGTTGAACAAAATCTGGATTCAAAGGTGACCTATACTGAATACTGAAATGTAAAAAGCTCCTTGTGCAGCATGGAGCAGACTGTTGGCTGGAAAATTCTTTGCTGTGTGGGGCTGTCCTGAGCACTGCAGGATGGTTACCAGCAACCCCGGCCTCTATACGCTAGCTATCAATAGCATCCCTGAATGTGTCTGAGTATTTTCAAGACAAATGTTCCCAGAAGAAAGGAGGACATATTCATCCCCACATGAGAATCTGGTGTTGAGAAATTTACCAGAGGTCAGGGAGACCGCCTCCTTCAGGAGGGGCGCTTCATTATCCCTGAAGAGCTCTGCAGTGGCTATTCTCGGGGGACGGAAATGACAGTGGGAACTGCTACCATGGAACTGGGCTACTTGAATTTAATGAAAACAATAAAATTCTCAACAGCAAGGGCAATGTAGTGGCCTTAAATCTCCAAAGCAAATGCAGTCCTCATTACTGGAATAGCAGTAGAGTTCAAACAGTAATCAGTAGAATCTGATTTGCAGAGATCTTTGGGGCTTGATAATTTTATCGCTGTCATCCTAGAACTGAAATAGACGGGCAGTCTACTCAAGTCTTGTTTGAGCTGCCTAAGAAAAGCTCTAGATCTTGTGAATGGCAGTGTTTTATCACTATAAGACAGTGTCATGGCTCTTTAACCAGTTCCTAAACTTGAATCTGTTCAGATTCAGAGCCCCTTGATGAGTGGAGGAAGAAGTTGCAGGTTCCTTTAAAGGAATCTTTTATACATTCATATATACTTCCTCCTAGCCTTCCCCTAAAAGGACCTGTGAAGAGTAGGTAGGGTAACCATGCAACGGGAAAGGGGAAATTCAGACACTTTAACGATTACTGGAAACGACAAATTCCTAGAGATTCTAAATACCACTGTGGTCCATCAAGCAAGAGAAGTTATTGCAGGTGGGTCATCAAAGGACTTTTGGCTTGAACTGTCTCAGGGGGCCCAAGGTGTCCATAATCCTACCCTGTGGTTGTTTCCTGGTTCTGAGATACATAATTGGGAGACATATTAAGCAACTAACTGGCAAAATCTGTGCACTGTCTCCTTAACCAGTAAAGTAAGGGCTATTATGATAGGAAAAGGCCAAGTAGCATTTGATGAAGAAGAGTGAATAGAGGAAAAGCAGAATAAATGCTGGATTTTAACTTCATCTTTCAGAAAAAGCTTTCTATATCTTCCAAAGGTGACCAAAGGATTTTTTCTTTAATATCATTCTGAAGTCACAGAATTTTAATAGATTTGGTATGTTAACATTTACTGCAGACATGTTCTTTGATGAACTATCAAACTGCCACCACATAGGCCAGTGGTGGCTACTGGGTCCTTTTAATTTGATCCCAATAATCTTGATATTTTCCTTGCCTTTTGCTACCACAAAGTGTTTCCTAGGCTCATCCTATACTCTCCTATCCCAGATCTGTAATCAGTCATTTATCTAAGGAGTCCTGGTTTCTTTTAGGATACCTCACCTGCATCTGAATAGTGGCCACTATATCTAGGTCCTTTCATTAGTCAAAGCTAGTAAATACCCTGACAAGGGTAGAATAGTATACACACTGTATACTATGTTTGTTTGTTTGTTTTTCACTTAATATTTTGGGGACTGCTCCGTGTGTAAGTATTTTGACTGAGACTACACTATATCTCTATATCATCAGGGCAGGGGGTATTAACAAATGTATAATATTAAGGATTCTGACCAATTAATATCTCTATTTACTTAGACCTTCTTTAATTACTCTTAATATCCTAGTTTTCATGTGAAAGTCTTCCATCCTTTGTTAAATTTATTCACAGACATTTGATATATTTTGATGCAACATATTTTTAAAATTTTATTTTGAAGTGTTTGTTGCTGGGAGGTAGAAACACAATTGGTCTGTGAATTATTCTGGATTTTCTACACATACAATCATTATGTCTGTGAAGAATGACTGTTTTCTTCTTTTCTAGTCTGTATACCTTTTATTTCTTTTTCTGGACATAGTGCACTGATTAGAACTTCTGGTACAAATACTAACAGAAGTGGTAATAGTGGTCTTGGTCATCTTTCCAGTCTTCAAAGAAAAGCTATTAAGATTTATGTTTTGCTATTCAGAATAATGTTTGGTTTATAATATACCTTTATAAAATTAAGTAAATTCTATTTCTAGTTTGGTAAGAGACATATTAAAAATAAAATGATATATATTAAATTTTCTCAAATACTTTTTCTGTCTCTATTGAGATAACCTTATGATTTTTCTCTCTTAATAAGTAATGTGGTAAATTACATTAATTTGTTTTCTAATGCTTTAATAATTTTGCATTCCCTGGATGAAGTCAAACTGGTAATAATTTTTTGTTAGTTATTTAATGCACACAGATGCTTTTAATAATTCATGTAATGTTTTTAGCCATGAGAGGACAGGTCCAAATTTCCTAGCTCACCAATAAACAGAAGTAAAATTTTCCCTTTGTTTCAAACTAATTCTAAATACATTTTCATTCCAGTATTCCACCAAAACTGATCTTATATTTATTATTAATAATAAAAGCACCACAGGGTACCAAACTGAATGGTTCGTTTTCAGTTCTATTTTACTCAACCAGTCACTAGCATTTTATAAAACACTATGGTTGGTGGTGGGGCAGGGGATTGGCCAAGCTGGTAGAGTAAGAAGACTCCAAGCTCACCTCCTCTCAAAATTAACAACTATCTGCAGAAGAGTCATCAATGAAAAAGCCCAACACCTACCAGAATATATATACAACTAAAGACATAGTGAAGGGGCCACAATGAGATGGGTAGGAGGGATGGACTCCTGGTATAATCAAGTGCTATAGTCTCTGGTGGGCAACCCACAAACTGGAGTATAATTATATGCCGAGTGAGAGTTCTGAGCCCCATGTTGGGTTCCCCAGCCTGGAGGTTCTGTACTGTGAACGCAAACCCCTGGAGATCTGGCTTTGAAAGCAAGTGGCGCTTAATTTCAGGAGCCCCATACGACTGAGGGAAATAGACTTCACTCTTAAAGAGCACACACAAAATCCTATGTGCACCAGGACCCAGGGCAAAAGCAGTAATTTGATTGAAGCCTGGGCCAGACTTACCTTGCTGGAAGAGTCTCCGGGAGAAGTGGGGATGCCTGTGACTCTTCCTATGGACACAGACACTGGTGCTAGCCCTACTTCGGAGCTATCTACTGATGCTTGCAGCTGCCATCTTGAAATCTTCCCTCTGGCTCATTAGTGTCAGGACTTGACACCACCCAACAGCCTGTAGGCACCAGAACTGAGATGCTTCAGGCCAAAAAATTAACTGAGTGGGGACACAGACCACTCATCAGCAGATAGGCTGCTTAAAGACATCTGAAGACCTCAGTTTGGTTTAGTTCAGTTGCTCAGTCATGTCTGACTCTTTGTGACCCCATGAATTGCAGCACACCAGGCTTCCCTGTCCATCACCAACTCCTTGCCTCTAAATATGGGCCTGCTCTAAGGACCAAGATTCCACCCCACCCATCACTGAGCAGGCAATAGCCCTGCCATCCAGGAAGCCTGCACAAGCCTCCAGACCAGCCTCATCCAGCAGAAGGTAGACACCAGAGGCAAGAAAACCTTTATCTAGCAACCTGCATATCCAGTCCACTAACAGTAGGCCAACACAAGCTTTGGAACACAGCAATCCCCCATAACCAACTGTGTCAAGAACCTGCCCCCGCTCATCAGCACTCTGACATCAGCTCTGCGATGCCTGGGCCCTGCAGCCAGATTCCAGGAAGTGGCTCTGCTTGCCACTAGTATGGGATTAACCTCAGGACCTAGAATCACCAAGCAGAGGGCAGGCAACAGCTCAGAGTCTTATAAATGCTGACTCTGCCCACCAGAGAGCCAGCACTAGCCCTGAGGCCGCTGAGGGTTCCACAAGGAGCTGCTTCAGAACTGGGTCTCACTAACTAGTACACAGGAGCATCCATACAAGGTAGGCCTGGCAACCAATCAGGCTACAGGACAACAAGCCCACTAGAATGCCACACAGTCAGCCCACCACAACAGAAGGACCCATGCAGCCCTCTTGGGGGAATCCCTAGAACCTATAGTTTGAGAGGGGAGTGTACTGCTGGGATGCATAGGATGTTTCCTACAGAAGGCCACTTCTCCAAAGTTGAGAAGTGCGACTAACCTACCACATACATAAAGATACAAATAGCAACTTAGGCAAAATGAGGAGGCAGAGGAATATACTCCAGATGAAGGAAGAGATAAAATCTTAAATGAAGAAATAAGTAAAGTGTAGACAGACAATATACCAAGAAAGGGTTCAGAGTAATGACTGTAAAGATGATCAAAGAACTTGGGAAAAGAATGTATACAGAGTGAGAAGTTAGTAGTTCCTGTTATAAAGAGAAAACATAAAAGACCAACTAAACAGAGATGAAGACTACAAATGAAATGAAAAATACACTAGAAGGAAACAACAGGAGACTAAATGATACAGAGGAATGCATCAGTGAGCTGAAGACAGAGCAAGGGAAATCACTGTCACTGTACAGATAAAGAAAAAAGAATAAAATGAAATGAGGACAGTGTAAGAGACCTCTGGGACAATGTCAAGCATACTAGCATTAGCATTTCAGAGAGAAAGGGTCGGAGAAAATATCTGAAGTCATAATAACTCAAAACTTTCTAAGCCTGGGAAAAGAAACAGTCCAGGAAGTGCCGAGAGTTCCAAAGAAGAACCACACTAAGACACATGATAATTAAAATGACAAAAATTAAAGATAAAGAGAGAATATTAAAAGCAGCAAGGGAAAAGCAACAAATACCATACAAGGAATGCCCATAAGGTTATCTGCTTATTTTTCAGCAGAAACTCTGCAGGCCAGAAAGGAGTGGCACAATATATGTAAAATGATGAAAAGAAAAAAAATCAAAAACCTTACAACCAAGAATCTTCTACCCAGGATGGTTTTCCTTCAGATTTGACAGAGAAATCAAAAGTTCTATAGACAAACAAAAGATTAACTTGAGCACCAGCAAAACAGCTTTCCAACAAGTGTTAAATGAACTTTTCTAGGATAAAAAGAAAGGCCACAACTAAAAACAAGAAAATTATTGAATGGAAAAGCTCACTAGTAAAGGCAAACATACAGTATAGGGAGGATATCATCCACACAAAAGCTAGTAGGGAGGTTAAAAGATCAAAGCAATAAGCAGTTAAGGGATACACAAAGCAATCAGATGTAAAATATGAAATAAAAAATAGTAATCATGGAGGGAAGAGAGTACAAATGCAGGTATTTAACATGCATTTGAAATTAGAGATCAGCAATGTAAAACAATGTTAAGATCATGGCATCCGGTCCCATCACTTCATGGCAAACAGATGGGGAAACAGAAAGAGACTTTGTTTGGGGGCTCCAAAATCACTGCAGAATGTGATTGTAGCCATGAAATTAAAAGATGCTTACTCCTTGGAAGGAAAGTTATGACCAACCGAGATAGCATATATTAAAAAGCAGAGACATTACTTTGCCAGTAATGGTCAGTCTAGTCAAGGCTATGGTTTTTCCAGCAGTCATGTATGGATGTGAGAGTTAGACTATAAAGAAAGCTGAGCACTGAAGAATTGATGCTTTTGAACTGTGGTGTGGGAGAAGACTCTTGAGAGTCCCTTGGACTGCAAGGAGATCCAACCAGTCCATCCTAAAGGAGATCAGTCCTGGGTGTTCATGAGAAGGACTGATGCTGAAGCTGAAACTCCAATACTTTGGCCACTTTATGCAAAGAACTGACTCATTTGAAAAGACCCTGATGTTGGAAAAGATTGAAAGCAGCAGGAGAAGGGGACAACAGAGGATGAGATGGTTGAATGGCATCACTGACTCAATGGACATGAGTCTAAGTAAACTCTGGGAGTTGGTGATGGGTGGGGAGGCCTGGCGTGAAGCAGACGCGACTGAACTGAACTGAATGCAAAAAAACAATTAAAACTGCTTTGTATCTAAAAGCAATAGGATTTACAAAAACCTTGTGGTAACCACAAAACAAAAATTTATAACAGACATACACACACAAAAAGAAAAAGGAATCCAAACACTAAAGATAGTCATAAGTCACAAAGAAGAGAACAAAAGAAGGGAAAAATCTACAAAAATAAGCCCCAAACAATTAACAAAATGGCAGTAACTTCAGCTCAGTGCAGTCGCTCAGTCGTGTCCGACTCTTTGCGACCCCATGAATCGCAGCACGCTAGAACTCCCTGTCCATCACCAACTCTTGGAGTTCACTCAGACTCACATTCATTGAGTCCGTGATGCCATCCAGCCATCTCATCCTCTGTTGTCCCCTTCTCCTCCTGCCCCCAATCCTTTCCAGCATCAGAGTCTTTTCCAATGAGTCAACTCTTCACACGAGGTGGCCAAAGTACTGGAGTTTCAGCTTTAGCATCAGTCCTTCCAAAGAAATCCCAGGGCTGATCTCCTTCAGAATGGACTGGTTGGATCTCCTTGCAGTCCAAGGGACTCTCAAGAGTCTTCTCCAACACCACAGTTCAAAAGCATCATTTCTTCGGTGCTCAGCCTTCTTTACAGTCCAACTCTCACATCCATACATGACCACAGGAAAAAACATAGCCTTGACTAGACGGACCTTAGTCGGCAAAGTAATCTCTCTGCTTTTGAATATACTATCCAGGCTGGTCATAACTTTTCTTCCAAGGAGTAAGCGTCTTTTAATTTCATCACTGCAGTGATTTTGGAGCAAAAATAAAGTCTGACACTGTTTCCACTGTTCCCCCATCTATTTCCCATGAAGTGATGGGACGGGATGCCATGATCTTCGTTTTCTGAATGTTAAGCTTTAAGCCAACTTTTTCACTCTCCTCTTTCACTTTCATCAAGAGGCTTTTTAGTTCCTCTTCACTTTCTGCCATAAGGGTGGTATCATCTGCATATCTGAGGTGATTGATATTTCTCCCAGCAATCTTGATTCCAGCTTGTGTTTCTTCCAGTCCAGCATTTCTCATGATGTACTCTGCATAGAAGTTAAATAAGCAGGGTGACAATATACAGCCTTGACGTACTCCTTTTCCTATTTGGAACCAGTCTGTTGTTCCATGTCCAGTTCTAACTTGCTTCCTGACCTGCATACAGATTTCTCAAGAGGCAGGTTAGGTGGTCTGGTATTCCTATCTCTTTCAGAATTTTCCACAGTTTATTGTGATCCACACAGTCGAAGGCTTTGGCATAGTCAATAAAGCAGAAATAGATGTTTTTCTGGAACTCTCTTGCTTTTTCCATGATCCAGAGGATATTGGCAATTTGATCTCTAGTTCCTCTGCCTTTTCTAAAACCAGCTTGAACATCAGGGAGTTCACGGTTCACATATTGCTGAAGCCTGGCTTGGAGAATTTTGAGCATTACTTTACTAGCATGTGAGATGAGTGCAATTGTGCGGTAGTTTGAGCATTCTTTGGCATTGCCTTTCTTTGGAATTGGAATGAAAACTGACCTTTTCCAGTCCTGTGGCCACTGCTGAGTTTTCCAATTTTGCTGGCATATTGAGTGCAACACTTTTACAGTATCATCTTTCAGGATTTTAAACAGCTCAACTGGAATTCCATCAGGCCCACTTGACTACACACTCCAAGATGTCTGGCTTTAGATGAGTGATCACATCATCATGATTATCTGGGTCGTGAAGAATTTTTTTGTACAGTTCTTCTGTGTATTCTTGCCACCTCTTCTTAACATCTTCTGCTTCTGTTAGGTCCATACCATTTCTGTCCTTTATCGAGCCCATCTTTGCATGAAATGTTCCCTTGGTATCTCTCATTTTCTTGAAGAGATCTCTAGTCTTTCCCATTCTGTTCTTTTCCTCTATTTCTTTGCACTGATCGCTGAAGAAGGCTTTCTTATCTCTTCCTGCTATTCTTTGAAACTCTGCATTCAGATGCTTATATATTTCCTTTTCTCCTTGGCTTTTCGCCTCTCTTCTTTTCACAGCTATTTGTAAGGCCTCCCCAGACAGCCATTTTGCTTTTTGCATTTCTTTTCCATAGGGATGGTCTTGATCCCTGTCTCCTGTACAATGTCACAAACCTCTTTCCATAGTTCATCAGGCACTCTATCTATCAGATCTAGGCCCTTAAATCTCTTTCTCACTTCTACCGTATAATCATAAGGGATTTGATTCAGTTCATACCTGAATGGTCTAGTGGTTTTCCCTACTTTCTTCAATTTAAGTCTGAATTTGGTAATAAGGAGTTCATGATCTGAGCCACAGTCAGCTCCTGGTCTTGTTTTTGTTGACTGTATAGAGCTTCTCTATCTTTGGCTGCAAAGAATAAAATCAATCTGATTTCAGTGTTGACCATCTGGTGATGTCCACGTGTAGAGTCTTCTTGTACATCTCAATAATTACCTTAATTTTGAATTGTCTAAGTGTTCCAACCAAAAGACACAGACTGGCTGATTGTATACAGAAACAAGACCTATACATATGCTGCCTACAGGAGCCTCACTTTAGATCTAGAGACACACACAAAGCTCAAGTGAGGAAATGGAAACAGGTATTCCATACAAATGGAAATCAAGAGAAAGACAGAGGAGCAATACTTAGATAAAATAGGCTGTAGAATTAAGACTGCTGGAAGAGACAAAGGAGGACAACACATTAATCAAGGGATAAATTTAAGGAAAAGATGTAAGAAATGTAAATATATATGCACCCCATATATGAGCACCTAAATATATAAGGTGAATATTAATGAACATAATAGGAGAAACTGACAGGAAATAATAACAGTCAGGGACTTTAACATCCCACTTATATCAATGGACAGATCATCCAGACATACAGTCAGTAAGAAAAACCTTGCCTTAAATGACACATTGGATCAAATGAACTTAATTTATAGACAGAGAGAGTATTCCACCTGAAAGCAAAATACACATTCTTTTCAAGTGCAAATGGAACATTCTCCAGGATAGATAACATGCTAGGCCAGAAAATAAGCCTTGATAAATTTAAGAAAACTGAGATCATATCAAGCATCTTTTCAATCACAAATCTATGAGATTAGAAATCAACTACAGGAAAAAACTATAAAACCACAAACGTGGAGGCCACACTATAGCTACAAAATCATCAGTAGAGGACTGACTAAATCAGAGAGGAAATTTAAAAAATACCTAGAGACAAATTTGAAAATGAAAACACAACAATTCCAAACTTATGGGACACAGTAAAACCAGGTCTAAGAAGGAAGTTTATAGTGATACCTGCTCATCTGACATTTTCCCCAAAAGGACACACAGATGGCCAATAGGCATACGAAAAGATGTCCAACATCACTGTCATCAGGGAAATGTAAATCAAAACCACAATAAGATATCACCACCCACCTGTCAAAACGGCTAACAAGAACACAAGTAACAAGTGCTGGCAAAAATGTGGTGAAAATGAAATGCTAGTACACTGTTGGTGAGAATGTAAACTGATGCACTCAGTGTTGAGAACAGTATGGAGGGGGGAGGAGAAAAACTGTATGGAGGTTTCTTAAAAATAAAAACAGAAGTACCAATTCCACCCTTGGGTATTCATCTGAAAGGAAAAAGAAACCCCATTAATTAAAAAGATATATGCACTCCAAAGTTCACAGCCGCAATATTTACAATTGCCAAAAAATGGAAGCAACTTAAGTGTCCATCAATAGACGAATGGATAAAGAAGACATGAAATATATACACAATAGACTACTACTAGACCAAGAAAAGAAACTAGTGAATATAACAAAAAGAAAGAAGCTTGTAGCTACAGAAAAACAAACTATGGTTATTGGTGGGGAGAGAGAAGTGGGGAGGGTTAGTATAGGGGTAGTGGATTAGGATGTAGAAACTACTAGGTATAAACTAAGCAAAAGCATATATTGTGCAACATAGGGAATATACCCAATATTTCACAGTAACTATAAAGTGTTGTGAATCACTATATTGTACACCTATAACATATAATACTGTACAGCAACTATACTTCAATAAAAAGAAATAAACTGGCCAAAAACAAAGGAAACTTTAATGGTTAGGACCATATTGACTATATCCAAGATGACTAAATTTGAAACCAGGATCTTTTACTTTGTTAGCTATGTGTCCTTGAACAAGTTCCTTTATGTCACTCAGACTCAGTTTATCCATCTGTAAAAACGTAAACATTATCTATTTTTATGTCATTCTTTTTGAGTTTTCTCTACAATTCTTCTTTTTCTCAGTATTTTTTCTCAGGCTCAGCTAAATTTTCATTTCTCCAAACTAAATTTTAGAACTTAGTCCTCAGCTGCCAAATTTCCCTATCCAGACTTACTTTCTATACCTTCTAACCATGACTTTAAAAATTATGTGTATGTTAATCACTCTTAAATTTACAGCTCTTGTGCAATATCTTTCCTGAACTCCAAACTTGTGCACCTAACAAGTTGATATTCTGACTTAAATATCTTTTATTTAGTTCGTACTTAACATGGCCCAAGCAAACTTTTTAAAAAATGATTTCCAGTCCTTCAAAACTTAATCCAAGTTACCATCATTTTGTAATTGGCTTATATTGGTTCAGCTCTCTTCTTCTACCTTTGACCCTCTCCAGGCTATTCATCATAGAGCAGCCAAAGTGATCTGTTGAACATTTAAGCTGGATCATATTATTTTGTTAAAAGCCCTTCATAGCTTCCTGCCAGGGTCCAGCCCCAGGGGATCCAGGGAATTCAAAGCGGAGAGATTAATTAGAGATTTAAAGAGAGATTAGGGAAGAACAAGGTAGTGAAAAAACAGAGGAGAAAAGAGGCTGCTATTCCTTGGTTTACACGGAAAGCTAAGAAAGTCTCAAGACAAGAGACTTGCCCTGTTCACATAGGCCACAGGTGCCCGCTTGAATAGCGGAGAGTGCCCTGCTTTGGGCTCCCTCTCGCGTGGGTCTTAAAAGCCAGAAAAGTGAACGCAGAGAGCATCTGTGTTCCAAGGGATCAGCCTGAAAAAGAGAGGGAGAGAGAGGGAGAAAGAGAGAGAGAGTTGATGCAGGGGGAGCCAGATTTCCGAGAAACTGGTCCATCTCTTTATTTTCCAGGAAAGCTTTTATACTTTTAGTTGTACATAGAGATCAGAGGATAATACCAAGTCATGCAGGGTCAGCAGCCCTGACCCTTATCAGACCAGGCTTTCTCTCTGCATATCTTTCCCTATACAAACAGTCTCAGGTGATTTACATTATCTTCCGGCCAAGAGGCCTATTAACACTTTATGGTTCTCTTCCTTAATGAATGTAAATCTCATTTCCCCTGAAGTGTTTTTCTTTAATCTGCATCACTCTTAAAGCACTAAAGTTACATCCCTATAGAACAAAGGTGCAGGGTTATAACAAAGAAGGTACTTAAAGATCTATGTTGCTACTTGTTTTTTCTATATACCAACTACATCAACAAATAAAAGATATGAAAACTTGGCAGCAAGTATTGGCTCAACAATGAAACCCTTAATCAGTCCTATTCTAATGATTGTTCCTAGAATTTTTAAAGCTTTCTGTGCCTCTCGTGGTTGGGAGGCTGTAAACAATCACATGCGCGTTGCAAAAATCCAGACAGACCTGTCAGGTAAGTTAGAAAGCTATCACAGGGGTTTGAGCTGAGACATTCTTTTTACGCCCAGGAGACTTATTAACTAGAGCTCTAAGTTAATTTTCTTTAGAGAAAGCTGGTCGGGGATAGCCCCCCATTAATGTCCGAAGAGTATAGTATAGCAAACAGTAAACAGACAGATTTTGGTTTCAGGGTAGATGCTCGGGCAGAGGACCCCTTGAGACCTGACTCGCTTTTGCCTGTCAAGCCTCTTTCTCATGACCTTTGTCATGGGCGGGATTCCTCGTGCAGGCTCCGGGCAGCTTCCCATTTCATTCATCATAAAAGTTCACATTCTTCCTAGGCAAACGCCAGCAAACTTTTTCTCAAAGGGCCAGAGAACAAATATTAGGCTTTGCAGGCCAAATAGATTCTGTTGCAACTATGGAACATTACTATGCTATATCTATACATGAATAGTATTAAGATTCTAAACTGCCATGTCCAACAAAAATTATTGTATTTCCTGGGATATGCATAAAATTTATAAAACAAAGAATATTAGTTTGATCTATAATTGTCAACATTTTTCATAGTAATTTAATATCTGCTGTAAAAATATAAGGTACAGACTTACATATTTTTAGAAAAAGATTATGGCAAGGACAGTAAAGGTTAAATAATTTTTCTGTAAAATGTACCAAAGAATTAATAGTGGACTTACTTTAGATTATTGATTCTAACTTCTGCACTTTCAGTGAGTTTCTTCGCTTCTTCTTTCCACCTATTGGCTGCTTTCTGTGTAGTAACTAAGAGATGTCTCAGTTCAGCTGTGGAATTTCGATTACTGTCTTCCATCTCTCTTAACTGAACTTCAAACCCATGTTCCTTTATTGAAAATTCACGCTCCATTGTACTGACCTAAGGAATAAAATGAAAATAGTGTTTTCTTTTTCTCTTCTGTTATTCTAGAAGACATAGTGATCACTGATAAATACAATCATTTATTGCGTGGTCTGTGGCATAGAAATGTTTGGATGAGAAATCTATATAAAAATTTATTTTACAATTTGTTTCCACCATAGATGAAGACTTATCCTATGTTATAGTATAAATTTAATGAAACCAGAATTAAGATGGAGTACAAATTTTTTAATACTTTCACCAACCCCTTGAAATGACAGTAGGAAAAACATACTACTAATATAAACCTGCTTTCATCATCTATTTTTACTTTTGCTGTCTGGATGGACAATAAATGTTCATGCTCTTAGTAACTGAGAGCTGGGTTTAAATTGAAGTGAATTATGTTTTTAAAACACACAAAAATGTTTATTGGTTATTATAAAGGAAACAACTCCAGCAGAGCCAGATGGAAGAGAGATACACAGCAAGGTACAGGATGGTAGGGGGTGTGCAGAGCTTCCAAGCCCTCTCCAGGTATGCCATGCTCCCAGCACCTGATGTGTTCATCAAAAGCTCCTCTGAGAGGCTCCTCAATCCACTTTTGATTTACATACTCAAGATCAGAGCTTCATAAAGTTTAAAAAAGAAATTATATACGGTAATTCCTTTACTATCACAGTTATGGTATACACGAACAATTCCCCCTCACCCCCAGAAAAGACTAAAATGCTTTCAGAAAGTTATATGGAAATGTCTTCAATTATTTCTAGGTTATTTATGTTATTATGGTAAAATGTAGAATGAACATACGAATAAATGCTCTTTGGATACCCTAAAGCTTTCTCAACTTGGGGTTCAGGGAGAGAATTAACCGGAATGCTCTAAAGTACCCAGTGTATATAATGAACTGTCTGCTTTCATATACATCTAGAATGAAACTACCTATTACCATATTTGAGGCAACTGATAAAATAGTTAAGTAGTTACTGGAACAATTTATTTGGTATATTCTCAGGTTATAACACCTATCTTGTGATATTTTAAAGTAATGTGCTTTAAAAATGGTCACAGCTGGAACGGCTTCTAGTAAGTTATTAAATATGACTACTTTCAAACTGAAAAAGAATGAATAAGAAGCCTCAATATTACTGATTCAAAAAACATCAAAGGAAACTCAACAACAGCTAAACTCATGGCTCATGGGGGAAAACTACAAACATTCTGTCCTCATTATTTCTGCTCAGTGCTGCCCACTTTCTAAATCTCTTAAACTTGCTTTCTCAAATGGGACACAAGGAGAAGAGTGACTTTATAAATACTGGCACCTGGAAAAACTACCTTGGATTTATTAATTTTGTATTGTATTACTCCTGGGCAAACCTACTGAGGCTCTGACTTCTGCTCTATTTAAAACATTTTTAAATTACTGAATTTCACAAATTTTGAACTGAATATCCTTCCTTGCCTCAATCTCCACTTTCTCTGGAGAAGCCACGGTTCTGATATCTTAGGTGGAAGTATTTAATTCTGCCTCTGTCTCTCTCACACACATCATGCATTAAAAACTGATCTATGCATCTACAGAGTTTTATCACTCTTCCTGCCTAGTTAACTCCCCATTTCTACTTGAAAAATCTATCTGCAGCTTGACAAGCCTTATTCTAAAGTCCTTCATGATAACCTGCTCTCTACCTAATTCTATGAGACTGGGTTATACTATTATTCCCTTCTCTTTGTTTCTGTCACAATGCATTCTCATTCCTGGATCTTATTACATGCTCCCTTTGACTAGAATAATCTTTCCCTTCCTGCTTATCTTAGTTATTTCTACTCAACTTTTAGAACTTAGCTAACTTATTGCTCCTACAGGGAAATTCTCTTACTATCTATCTAGAAAAAGCTCCCATAGTGTCCTATGCTTTCCCTAAAGAACATTTACTAGTTTGCAAAGATACAATTAAAGTTTGCCTACCTCCATGCAAATAATAAGTTTTTAAGGATGGGACCATGTCTTTTCGTTTACTATTACATCTTTACTGTCTGAATCATAATAAAGGTATCAAAATTCAGTCTTTAAATGAACCCCAGATCCTTCAGTTGACACAATTCCAACTTAAACTGGACAGGTCTGCAATGATGCAGGATGGATAAGGGCCAAGGCAACTCTGTCCTCACAACAGAAGTCTCACTAATGATTCAATTCAGAATGCTGGGTTGGAAAAGCAGATTTATGGTCTCCTTCCCTTTTTCCTTTGTGTCCTTCCTTTGCACAAAACTATTCACTCACGTAGACAAGATTGCTAAAAACTAACCACATCTCCTAATTTAATATTTTTACGAGGAGTATTTAGACCACAAAGATATGTAGATCCTTTGCAGAAAGAAGGAAGGAGTTAGGAAAAGAGAAAACTGGGGCAGAAAAGACAGTAGTGGCTTTATGATCAAATGAAAACTTCATAAAGTAAGTTGCTACGGTTCTCAACCAACTGCCCTCTGAATAGCCAACTGTTTTGATCTTTCTGGCTCCTAAAGATGACATACTTTTTCATGGGGGAGAAAATTACCAAAGTATGGCACTAGATTCTTATGTTGTCAAAGAAGGAATCAGCTACAAAGCAATTTATCCGAAAGCCCTACTCCATAAAATAGTATTACAGCTATCTAGTCCC
This sequence comes from Nanger dama, assembly GCA_917880005.1. Classification (NCBI taxonomy): domain Eukaryota; kingdom Metazoa; phylum Chordata; class Mammalia; order Artiodactyla; family Bovidae; genus Nanger; species Nanger dama. Next base: position 29,572,844 of record CAKJTW010000009.1, on the reverse strand, counting down.
TTATTTACCAATGATTCTTTTCTTAAGCTACATGCAGACTTGGCATAAAGGGAGCATTTCTGGTAGGAAAACTTTTTGTTTTTCCCCTAAGAAACATCAGTTATTATTCTGAATTAAAGATGGATTAAATGCAGTATCAAGTAGGGGAAATTCATGCATTCCCTTCTCCCCCATTATAAGAACCCAATCCCCAAAACACAAGTATACTGTAAAATTACGCAAAATATGAAAAAATTAAAAAAACAAATTATAGTCTCTGTCTCAGAGAGATAACTACCTCTAACTTTTATATCATTGTTATTTATGAATGTTAAAATTGAGATTAGTGGATATAGGATTACAACATATATAAATACATATGCACACTTTTCATTTTAAAAATACTTAGGACATAATACAAACACATTATAAATTATTTGGAAACATGATTTTTAATGATGACTCAATACAGTACTTTATAAATGTACCATAATTTAACTGTCTATTTCTAGATAGATTGTTTTTAATTTATAATAAATAATGTTGCAATGAACTTCCTTAAATTATAAGACACTGTAATTATTCTATTATGGCTAAATTTTATAGACTCTCACTATGTACCATTTTACACCTGCAGCTGCACATTCACTCAAACTGACAACTTTGAAGTTAATTAATACAGAGTTTAAACTTAAAAAAAAACTTGTTTATTAGCAATTTGTTTTTCTTAGTTTGTGAATTCTGCTCACATCTCATACATGTTTCCCTATTGGGTTACGATTTTTAAAAAAATATTTTCAAAGCTCCTTGTGTGATCTTTGTCTTCTGTCATATTTATTAAAACTATTTCATCCAGTTATTTCTCTTTAAAATATTTTTAAAGTTGTTTTAAATATTTAAAAACTTTATATATAAACTTATCAATGTATTTATTCATTTGCAATTCTCTCATTTTTCAGTTTTGCTAAGTTCTTTCCCATCTATCAGTTAAATATTCAACTTCATTTCCTATTAATGCTGTATATGATCACTAATAGTTTTTAGTTATCAATCCATATGAAATTTATGACATTTAAAAATAAGAAAATTTAAGATTTTTTCAAAGTACACTGTCATTTTTAAATTATGGAAATGTTTCAGTATAGAAACTTTGAAGCATATATACAATAGAAAAACTTTACAACGAGTCCCTATATGCTTATCGCCTAGTTTCCATAATCATTAAATTCACAGCCACCCCTGTTTGATCTATAATTCTACTTACCTTCCTCTGCCAAGATTTACCTCTCTCTAGCTTACAATGACATACTGAACATGAATTTTAAGGGTACAACTCAATTTTTATACATATAGTGACGTATTGAGCATCACCACCCAGATTTAGCTACCTCAGAAACTGGCTCTCTTATGTCCCTTTTGAATCAGTATTCATCCACCTAAAATGCAACCACTATTCACTATTCTGATCCCATCCTTATACGTATTTATGCCTGTTCTTCATTTGCATATATGATATTAATATAAGTTTATTAATGTCTGGCTTCTTTTCCCAATATTATGTCTGTGAGACTCATGTGCCATTGCTAAGAGATGCAGTTCATTCTTTTCATCTATTCCATATATGAACATAACATAATTTATTTATGTCATCTCACATTGATGGACATTTGAATTATTTCCAGTGTTTTGATAAGACTAAAATTTCTATGAATATTCTTGCACACATATTTTGATGAACACAAGCATTCATACCAGCTGGGTATGTAGCTAGCGTTTTTATTATTATTTGGCATCAGTTCAGTTGCTCAGTCATGTCCGACTCTTTGTGACCCCATGAATTGCAGCACACCAGGCCTCCCTGTCCATCACCAACTCCTGGAGTTCACTCAGACTCACATGCATCGAGTCAGTGATGCCATCCAGCCATCTCATCCTCTGTCGTCCCCATAATAAGGTGATTATGAAAACTGGGCTTGTCCCTGGATTCTGTTTGTTCTATTGATCAGGTTGATTATTATCCTGTTGATTACACACTGTCTTAATTAGTATAGCTTTATATCAAGTCTTGATATCTGGTAGTGTGATCTTTCCCCTTTGTTTTTCAAAGATTCCTCACAGATTAAAGCAAAAGCACAAGCTTCTTTGTATGATATGTAAGAGTCTCTTTTTCAGAGTTTAAGCTTTTATAAATAACTACAGTGTTTGACATTTGCAATAGGAGGCATTCAATAAAAATATGCTGATATGAATTAGGTTGGGATGTGACTTCTTATGAGTCCTCACAGTAGTGAAAAACAAAGTGAAACATTAATGCTACAACCCATGTCTTTACTATGAAAATGGAAGATATACACCTTTCTCATAAAAAGTAAATGCCACTTTTAAGGACTCCTCCTTCACACCCCAGACACAAATACAATCAACTGATACAGTTCTAAATAATTTTTAAAAATTTTTAAACAGTATTCAAAATGCATATATATTTAATATAAATAGCTATGTTTTATATATAAATGAAACATAATAAGGTCAACTAAAATTAAAAAAAAAGTGAATGCCACTTTTACAAAAGTCACACAGAATGGGGAAAGGCAGGCAACATTCTGATGGTGACGAGGAAACCAGAATTGAAAGAGACACATGTACCCCAATGTTCACTGCAGCGCTGTTTATAATAGCCAGGACATGGAAGCAACCTAGATGTCCATCAGCAGATGAATGGATAAGAAAGCTGTGGTACATATACACTATGGAATACTACTCAGCCCTTAAAAGAATAAATTTGACTCAGTTCTAATGAGATGGATGAAATTGGAACCGATTATACAGAGTGGAGTAAGCCAGAAAGAAAAACACCAATACAGTATACTGACACATATATATGGAATTTAGAAGACAGTAATGATGACCCTATATGTGAGACAACAAAGAGACACAGAGGTATAGAATGGACTTTTGGACTCTGAGGGAGAGGGAAAGGGTGGGATGGTTTGGGAGAATGGCAATGAAACATGTATATTTTCTTGTAAGAAACAAAGCGCCAATCTATGTTCAATGTAGGATGCAGGATGCATGGGGCTGATGCACAGGATGATTCAAGTAGAGGATGTGGGGTGGGAGGTGGGAGGGGGCTTCGGCATTGGAAGATTGTGTTCACCTATGGCTGATTCGTGTCAATGTATGGCAAAACAAATACAGTATTGTAATTTAAATAAATAAATAAATTAATTAATTAAAAAAAAAAAAACATTCTGATGGTGACACCTGTGCTTGAAACTCCCTTGAACAGGTTACCACGTCCCTACTGCCAAACCACATAAGCGTTAGAGAAAGAAGCAGGTGGGGAAGAGAGAGAAAGGCAATTTTTTCCAGAGGACACTTTTGTCCCTTGCCTTTTCCCTGGCATGGAATTTTTAGACTACCTATGAGCAGTTCTCAGAGCATACTGATGTACCATTATCTGCAGAGCTAGTTTTAAGAGCTCTATTTTTGAGTGGCTATTAGGTGGTTCAAATGGTAAAGAATCTGCCTTCAATGTGGGAGACTGGGTTCGATTCCTGGATTGGGAAGATCCCCTGGAGGAGGGAATGGCAACCTACTTCAGTATTCTTGGCTGGAGAATCCCCATGGACAGAGAAGCCTGGCAGGTCCACGGGGTTGCAAAGAGTCGGACATGATGGAGTGACTGAGTACAGCACATTTTAGAGGGAAAAGAGAGGACAGCAGTCCGTAAAGTTATCTGTAGTTTTGCTAGCACTGCTTAAATTGCTTTGGCAGGAATATCAGTGCATTTCATGGTTGGAAAAGCATTTTTTTGTGTGTGGATAGTGAAAGCAATCATTTTCAAGTATGCTTGCCAAGTTCTACAATACAGAAAAGACTGGTTAATGCTCTGCATTATGATTTAGTGCTATCTGATGAGATTTTAAAAAGGTCTTAAGAATGTTTTAATAGGTCTCTTTAAATATTCTCTGTATTTTGAATTTCACAGGTACACATTTAATTCTAACTAGATTTGAATATACCTTTAATTTGGCTTTTTTTTGAACCTCGAGAGCAATCTTTCTCAAATCTTCAGTCTGTTTCTGTAACTGTTCATTTTCCTGCTGAAGTTTCAACCTTTGTTCACTGACAAATCCACAGTTCTCTCTCTCAGACTCCAGTATATTTTGAAGTTTCTGAATCATTTCTTGGCAACGTGATATCTCTTCCGAGGAACTGATTAAAAAAAAAACAAAACAAAAGAACCTTTAAACTTAATGATCTGGAATAGAAGTCAAGAAGTCTGTCCATATTTTATACTGCAGACTTGTTTTCTTTGTTCTGAGTCATTTATCTTCACTGTAGACTTAAACTGTGTGGTTTTACAATGTGTTACACCAACCAAATGTACTCCATTTAGCAATCTTAACTAATAACAGAAAACTGAATTGCTATCACTCACTAAGGAAGTCAATGTGAAACCTCTTTCCAGTTATTACTAAAACTGAGAATCAAGGACTTCAAGAGGACAAACGAAAGCTAATGATGAGGAAGGTGGACAGGTAATAATCAAAACTCTTTTAATCATCAGTCAACTCTATAGAAGACATTTGCTGATCATACTAAAATACGAATTATAATAAGACAATTCAAATTGAAAAAAATAAACTTCTAGTTGTATAAACTTTTTATTTTATCAGAGTTTAAACAGGTTATATTTCTTGAACTTTCTCAACAATGGATTACTGAGTGACAAGACCTTCAGACATGTATATTGTTTCAACATACTGCGAATTGTTATTCCTATCTTTTAAAATTTCCATCTTTTCAATCCCAGGTAATCAAGTACTATGAACAATCCCTAGCCACTGGGTGTCATAGGAAATATATAATATCCTTTATTGCCATAATACTGTAGCTCCTATTTCCTGTCTCACACTTGGCTAATAAAGTTCCTAATGAAATGGATCTAGGTAATGATCCTCAAATGATGCTCAAGTCAGAAAGATGCTAAGATAAAAACAACACACTATGTGCATGAAAACAGGACTCCAAAATGTTACCATTTATAAACAATTCTTGCAAAAAGTGAAAGCTGAATCAGATCAAGCCTCTTGAACTAATTTTTTAAAAATGCATGGGGCAGGAAACAAGGTAAATGATATGATATATATGTATGTGGGTAGAGAAGACTCTTGAGAACCCCATGAACAGTATGGAAAGGCAAAATGACAGGATACTGAAAGGGGAACTCCCCAGGTTGGTAGGTACCCAATATGCTACTGGAGATCAGTGGAGAAATAACTCCAGAAAGAATGAAGGGACAGAGCCAAAGCAAAAACAAATACCCAGTTGCGCAGGTGACTGGTGATAGAAGCTAGGTCTGATACTGTAAAGAGCAATATTGCACAGGAACCTGGAATGTCAGGTCCATGAATCAAGGCAAATTGGAAGTGGTCAAACAGGAGATGGCAAGAGTGAATGTTGACATTCCAGGAATCAGTGAACTAAAATAGACTGGAATGGGTGAATTTAACTCAGGTGACCACTGTAACTACTACTGCGGGCAGGAATTCCTCAGAAGAAATGGAGTAGCCATCATGGTCAACAAGAGTCCGAAATGTAGTACTTGGATGCAATCTCAAAAACGACAGAATGATCTCTGTTCATTTCCAAGGCAAACCATTCAATATCACGGTAATCCAAGTCTATGCCCCAAACAGTAATGCTGAAGAAGCTGAACGGTTCTATGAAGACCTATAAGACCTTTTAGAACTAACATCCAAAAAAAGATGTTCTTTTCATTATAGGGGACTGGAATGCAAAAGTAGGAAGTCAAAAAACACCTGGATTAACAGGCAAATTTGGCTTTGGAATATGGAATGAAGCAGGGCAAAGACTAATAGCGTTTTGCCAAGAGAACGCACTAGTTATAGCAAAAATCCTCTTCCAACGACACAAGAGAAGACTCTACACATGGACATCACCAGATGGTCAACACTGAAAATCAGACTGATTATATTCTTTGCAGCCAAAGATGGAGAAGCTCTATACAGTCAACAAAAACAAGACAGGAGCAGACTGTAGATCAGATCATGAACTCTTTATTGCCAAATTCAGACTGAAATTGAAGAAAGTAGGGAAAACCACTAGACCATCAGGTATGACCTAAAATCCATTATGATTATACACTGGAAGTGAGAAATAGATTCAAGGGACTAGATCTGATAAGACAGAGTGCCTGAGGAACTATGGATGGAAGTTCATGACACTGTACAGGAGACAGGGATCAAGACCATCCCCATGGAAAAGAAATGCAAAAAAGCAAAATGGCTGTCTGGGGAGGCCTTACAAATAGCTGTGAAAAGAAGAGAGGCGAAAAGCCAAGGAGAAAAGGAAAGATATAAGCATCTGAATGCAGAGTTTCAAAGAATAGCAGGAAGAGATAAGAAAGCCTTCTTCAGCGATCAGTGCAAAGAAATAGAGGAAAAGAACAGAATGGGAAAGACTAGAGTTCTCATCAAGAAAATGAGAGATACCAAGGGAACATTTCATGCAAAGATGGGCTCGATAAAGGACAGAAATGGTATGGACCTAACAGAAGCAGAAGATGTTAAGAAGAGGTGGCAAGAATACACAGAAGAACTGTACAAAAAAGATCTTCACGACCCAGATAATCATGATGGTGTGATCACTTACCTAGAGCCAGACATCCTGGAATGTGAAGTCAAGTGGGCTTAAGAAAGCATCACTACAAACAAAGATAATAGAGGTGATGGAATGCCAGTTGAGCTACTGCAAATCCTGGAAGATGATGCTGTGAAAGTGTTGCACTCAATATGCCAGCATTTCAGAAAACTCAGTAGTGGCCACGGGCCTGGAAAAGGTCAGTTTTCATTCCAATTGCAAAGAAAGGCAATGCCAAAGAATGCTCAAACTACTGCACAATTGTACTCATCTCACATGCTAGTAAAGTAATGCTCAAAATTTTCCAAGCTAGGCTTCAGCAATACATGAACCGTGAACTTCTAGATGTTCAAGTTGGTTTCAGAAAGGGCAGAGGAACCAGAGATCAAATTGCCAACATCCGCTGGATCATGGAAAAAGCAAGAGAGTTCCAGAAAAACATCTATTTCTGCTTTATTGACTATGCCAAAGCCTTTGACTGTGTGGATCACAATAAACTGTGGAAAATTCTGGAAGAGATGGGACTACCAGACCACCTGACCTGCCTCCTGAGAAACCTATATGCAGGTCAGGAAGCAACAGCTAGAACTGGACATGGAAAATAAATAAATTTAAAATAAAATAAAAATTAAAAAAAGAGAAAATAAATACACTAAAAAGAACTGGACATGGAACAAAAGACTAGGTCCAAATAGGAAAAGGAGTACGTCAAGGCTGTATATTGTTACCCCGCTTATTTAACTTATATGCAGAGTACATCATGAGAAAGGCTGGGCTGGAAGAAGCACAAGCTGGAATCATGATTGCCGGGAGAAATATCAATCACCTCAGATATGAAGATGACATCACCCTTATGGCAGAAAGTGAAGAGGAACTAAAGAGCCTCTTGATGAATGTGAAAGAGGAGAGTGAAAAAGCTGGTTTAAAGCTCAACATTCAGAAAACGAAGATCATGGCATCTGGTCCCATCACTTCATGGGAAACAGACAGGGAAACAGTGGAAACAGTGTCAGACTGTATTTTTGGGGGCTCCAAAATTACTGCAGATGGTGATTGCAGCCATGAAATTAAAAGACGCTTACTCCTTGGAAGGAAAGTTATGACCAACCTAGATAGCATATTCAAAAGCAGAGACATTGCTTTGCCAACAAAGGTCCATCTAGTCAAGGCTATGGTTTTTCCAGTGGTCATGTATGGATGTGAGAGTTGGACTTGAAGAAAGCTGAGTGCCAAGGAATTAATGTTTTGAACTGTGGTGTTGGAGAAGACTCTTGAGAGTCCCTTGGACTGCAAGGAGATCCAACCAGTCCATTCTGAAGGAGATCAGCCCTGGGGATCAGCTTTTTCCATGATCCTGCGGATGTTGGCAATTTGATCTCTGGTTCCTCTGCCCTTTCTAAAACCAGCTTGATTTCTTTGGAGTTTCTTTGAAACTCCAGTAGTCTGGCCACCTCATGCGAAGAGTTGACTCATTGGAAAAGACTCTGATGCTGGGAGGGATTGGGGGCAGGAGGAGAAGGGGATGACAGAGGATGAGATGGCTGGATGGCATCACGGACTCAATGGACGTGAGTGTGAGGGAACTCCGGGAGTTGGTGATGAACAGGGAGGCCTGGCGTGCTGCGATTCATGGGGTCACAAAACGTCAGACACCACTGAGTGACTGAACTTAACTGAACTGGAGAGAAGACTCTACAACACAAACAACCCAGGTTTTCAGCAAATTACTTGTAAGAAAGTAAAAGAGAAAGGAGATTCCTAGAGTATTCTCTGGGACTATGTATGTATATTTCCATTCCCATACATACACACCTTTTCTTTATCCTTTCTTATGTCAACAGGTACTTAGGTTATCCCAATACCTTGGCTATCATCAAGAATACTGACTGCATTGTATACGGGCATGCAGATATCTCTGTGAGACAATCATTCTGTTGCCTTTGGATCTATACTCTGAAATAGGATCACTGGATCATACGGTAGTTCTTCTTTTAATTTTTTGAGGCACCTCCATACTGTTTTCCATGATGGCTGCACTAATTTACATTCCCACTAACAGCATAGAAGGGTTCCCTATTCTCCACATTCTTGTCAATACTTGTCTTTTTGACAACAGGCATCCTAACAGGTAAGAGGTGACACCTCACTGTGGGTTTAATTTGTATTCTCCTGATGATAAGTGCTTTTTGATACACCTATCAGTCAGCTATGTCTTCTTCTGAGAAAAATTTGATCAGATCCTTTGCCCAATTTTTTTTTTCTTTTGCCATTGAGTTGTTCAAGTTTATTATGTATGTTAAAAATTAACTCCTTATCAGGTGTATTATTTGCAAACATTTTTCCCTATGCCATAGTGTCTTTGTACTTTATTGACTATTTTCTTTGCTGTGTAGGAAGGTCTCAGTTTGATATAACTTCATTTGAATAGTTTTGCTTTTACAGTTACCTGTACTTGTAGGGTCATATCCAAGAAAAAAAAAAACAAAACACTGCCAAGACCAATGTTAAGAAGCTTTTCCCGTTTGTTTCCTTCTAGCAGTTTCACAATTTCAGAATGCACATTTAAGCCTTTAATACATTATGAGCTGATTTTTGTATATGGTGTGTGGTAAGGTTCCAATTTTTCTTCCACATCTAAATGTCCAGTTTTTCCAGCACCATTTATTGAAGGATTATCCTTTCCCCATGTGTGTTCTTGACACTCTTGTCAAACATCAGCTGACCACAAATGAATGCATTTATTTCTGTACTCTCTACTCTGTGCTGTAACTATACATTGTTTTATACCAGTATTGTATTGTTTTGATTACCAAAACTTTGTAATATATTTTGAAATTAGGAAGCGTGATGCATCCAGTTTTTGTTGTTGTTGTTGTTCTTGTTCCAGAATGGTTTGGCTATTTCAAGTCTTCGGAGGTTCAATATGATTTTAGGATTTTTCTCTACTTCTGTGAAAACACCACTGGAATTTGATAGGGGTTTTACTGACACCATAGATGGCTTTGTGTAGTATGGATATTTTAATATTATTTCATTCAATTTATAAACACACCTTTATATTTATTTGTGACTGTCAAATTATTTCCTCAGTGTTTTTCAGTTTACAGATTTTTCATTTCCTTGGTTATAAATTAATTCTAAGTAATTTATTTTTTTTGGTGCTACTGTAAATAGAATTGCTAATTTTTTTCCATATAGTTTGCTGCTGGTGTATAGAAATGCAACTGATTTTGGAATGCTGGTTCTGTATGCTGAAGCTTTATTGAATTTGTGTATTTGTTCTAATGGCTTTGAGGCTGAGTCTCCAGTTTTCAAAATATGAGATCATATCATCTATAAACAAAGACAATTTTACTTCCCTTCCAATTTAGATGTTTTATTATTTTTTTCTTATCTAATTTCTCTAAGACATAGAGTACTATGGTGAATACAACTAGCAAGACTGGGTACTCCTGTCTTTTTCATGATCTTAACGTTTTTAGGTTTTCACCACTGGGTATGATGTTAGTTGTGTGCTTGTTATAAATGGCCTTTACTATGTAGAGGTACATTCTGTCTACATCTAATTTGTCGAGAGTTTTTAATCATGAATGATACTATATTTTGTGAAATGCTTTCTTTATATCTATTGAAATGATCATATGAATTTCATACCTCATTCTTTAATGTCGTGTTTCATTACATTTATTGATCTGTGTATGTCAAAACATCCTTGTATCCCAGGTATTAATCCCACTATGATCCTTTTAATACACTCTTAAATTTGGTTTGTTAGTATTTATTTTTTAGGAGTTTTGCATTTATGTTTATCAAGGATATTGGCTTATTATTTTCTTATAGTATGTTTGTCTTGCTTTGGTTTCAGAGTAATGATGGCCTTGTAAAATGAGTTTGGAAATGTTTTCTCTTCTTCAGTTTTATGTGACAGTTTGACATTAAATCTTCTTTAAATGTTTGGAAGAATTCATCAGTGAAGCCATTTGGTTCTGAACTTTTAAAAAATCCAAGGAGGTTTTTGATTATTGATTTAGTCTCCTTAATAGTAACTGGTCTGTTCAGATTTTCCATTTTTTATAAGGTTGCATAATTGTAAGAATTTATCAATTTTTTTCATGGTTGTCCAACTTGTTAATGTATCTTTGTTCACTGTAGTCTCCTACAGCCCTTTGTATTTGTGTCGTATCAGTGGTAATGTCTCCTCTTTTATTTCTGATTTTTATTTATTGAGTCTTCTCTCTTTTCTTAGGCTTCCCTGGTAGTGGAGCTGGTAAAGAATCTGCCTGCAATTCAGGAGACCTTGGTTTGACTCCTGGATAGGGAAGATATCATAGAGAAGTGATAGGCTACCCACTCCAGTATTCTTGGGCTTCCTGGGTGGCTCAGTCAGTAAAAATCCTCCTGCACTGCAGGAGACCTGGGTTTGATCCCTGGGTTGGGAAGATCCCCTGGAGGAGGGCATGGCAACCCCCTCCAGTATTCTTGCCTGGAGACTCCCCATGGACAAAGCAACTGAGTGGGCTACAGTCTATGGGGTCACAGAGAGTCACACACAACTGAGCTACTAGGTACAGCACAGCTCTCTATTTGATTTGTTTCTGCTCTAATCTTTGTCATTTCCCTAACTGTGGGCTTAGTTTTTCCTTATTTTCTAGTTTCTTTAAGTGTAAAGTTGGGTTGTTTACTGAGATGTTTTTCATAATGTACACATCTATCACCGTAAACGTTCCTCTAAGAACTGGTTTTACTGCATCCCATACATTTTGTATATTTTGTTTCTATCTTTGGTTGTCAAGATAGTTTCATTTTCCATTTTGATTTCTTCTTTGACCCACAGGTTGCTCAGGAGTGTGTTATTTAATTTCCCCCTGTCCCGTTAATTTTTCAGTTTTCCTCCTGTTACTGCATTTCAGTTTCATATCACTATGGTTGGAAAAGATATCCGATATAATTTTAGTGTTCTTAAATTGGCTAAGATTTATTTTTGTGGCCTATCATATGACCTATTCTGGAGAATGTTTTGTGTATATGTGAGAAGAACGTGCCCTGTGTTGCCATTGTATAGAAAGTTATTAGGTTTATTTGGTCTTTAGCATTGCTCAAATGTGCTGTTTTCTTATTGATTTTCTGTGTGGATGATCTACCTATTAGTGAAGGTAAGGTCCTGAAGGTCCTTAGTATTATTGCTTGCTTTCTATTTCTCCCTTCAGTTCTTTTAATATTTGCTTTACTATACCTAGGTGCTTTGATTTTGAGTGCATATAGTTTTATGACTTTTCTTTTGACAAATTAACTCCTTTATCATTATAAAATGACTGCCTTGATTCTTGTGACAGTTTTTGACTTAAATTCTATTTTGCCTGATATAAGGCATCTCTGCTGTCTTTTCCGTACCACTTGCATGGGCTATCTTTCACCATCTCTTAACTTTTAGTTGGTGTGCTTCTTCATATTTAAAATCAGTCCCAGGTAGGCAGAGTGCAGTTGGAACTTGATTTTTAATCCACTGAGCCTAGTCTTTCGACTGGAGAATCAATCCACTCACATTAAAAGTCATTACTAGTAGATAAGGCCATAACACTATTGCCATTTGTCAACTGTTTTCTATTTTGTAGTTCCTTGGTTCCTTCACTCCTATTTTGTTGTCTTCTTGTTGATTTTTGTACTAAGCCTTCATTCCTTTATCTTTTGTATACTTATTACACACTTTTTCTTTGTTGATTAGCATGCGGCTTATAGGAAACAGTTTATATTAAGCTGGTAATAATTTGCCTTCAATCACATAAAAATCTCTATAGTTTCACTTCTCTCATATTTTTATTATTGGTGTATAATTTATATCTTTTTATATAATATATCCATTAACACATTGTATCTATTGTTATTTAGAAATGTTTATTTTTTAACTTCTATACTAGAGTTAAAAATTATTTATGTACCACCATTACAGTGTTAGAGTATTCTGAATTTAACTATATATTTACCTTTACCACTAAAAGTTTATACTTTCATACGTTTTTATGTTGCTAATTAGTGTCCTTCCATTTCAACTTGAAAAATTCCCTTCATCATTTCTTGCATAATAAGTCTAGTGGTAGACTTATTTGATTTGTGCTTGTCAGGGAAAGTTTTTATCTCTACTTTGTTTCTGATGGACAGCTTTGTGGGATATAGTATTTTTGGTTTACAGTTGTTTTTCAGCACTTTGAATATACTGACTATGCCACACATTCTCTCTTGGCCTCCAAGATTTCTTCTGAGAAATCCATTGACAGATTTATGCAGGGATTTGGGGAGTCTCATGTATGTGATGAGTCTCTTTTTTCTTACTATTTTCAAGTTCTCTTTTTTGACGTCTGACATTTTGATTATAATGTGTCAAGTGAAGTTCTTGATGTTCACCCTAATTTGTGCTTCTTTGGGCATTATGGATCTGGATGTTCATTACTCTCCCCAGATTTGGGACGTTTTCTGTTATTTCTTTAAATAAACTTTCTACCCTTTCTCATCTTTGCTCCTTCTAGAATTTTTATAATGTAAATACTGATTCACTTCAAGGTGTCCCATAAGTCATGTAGGTTTTCTTCACTCTTTTTTGTTTTGTTCCTCTAACTGAATTGATTTCAAGTGACCAATCTTTGAGTTAGCCGATTTTTCTTCTACATGATCAAGTCTGCTGATACAGTGCTTTATTAAATTTCATTGTATTCTTTAACTCCAGGGTTTGTTTGGTTCTCTTTTTATGGTTTCACTTAGTTAAACTTTTCATTTTGTCCATGTATTGTTTTTTTCCTGATTTCATTTAATTAACCATCTGTATTCACCAAGCTACCTTAAGACAATTATTTTTAAGTTTTTGTCAAGAGGTTCATGGATCCCCATTTGTTTGGGATTGATTACTAGAGCCTTATTAGTTTGCTTTGGTAGTGTCATGTTTGCTTGGCTCTTTGTTGCCATCTGTGCATTTGAAGGAGCAGACTCCTCTTCCAGTCTTTAGACTGGTTTTGGCAGCTAAAGTCCTTTTCTTGCCTTGTCCCAGAACTGATGGGACTGACTCTGGGTTCTCAGCTAAGTGGAACTGAGACCATGTCATGTGGTTGTTGCCAGTCCATGACTGGCAGACCTGTAACCAGGGGTGCAGTCAAATATTATGTCTACTGGGATTCTAAGGGTGCTCCTATCATGTCACTGGGCTGGTTTATGGGCAGGCCAAACTGCTTCTCAACCAGGGTAGAGTGAAACTAGAACTGGGTCACAGACTGCTTCAGGGATTGTAGTCAAGTCTGAGGCTGGTGGTCCTATAGTGGGGGGCATCTGCAGGCATTAGCTTCTGCTTGCCTTGGGTGAACTCCTGGCCATGTAAGACTGCCTCAGACTGTGGGAGAATGGAGTTGGATCCATCTAGTGTGGCTTTTGCTGGATCTGCAGTCATGTCAATGGCTGGCAGACTTGTTACTAGGGGAACAATCAGGTGTGGCAGGCCTGTCAGTGCTCCTGTCTGGTTACTGGGCTGGTTCCCGGTGGGCAGCATTAGTTCAAGCTGTGGGAGAGTGGAACTGCAGCTGGGTAAACAGGAGGGCTCTGGGGGCCACAGTCAGGTCTGAAGTCAGCAGGCCTATTGATGAAGAGTACCCAGAAGGGTTCCTTGGGAAGGGGCCAGGTGCAGGATTGGGCAAGCAGGGCTAGAGCCCACAGATGGGGTTGCTTTGAGTTCATAGATGACACCACAGTTGGAGGGCCTGCCACTGGTACACAGGCTTGCCGCCTCATTTTGGGGTTCCACCAGGGTTTTACAACCTCCTACATGGATCTCAGTGCTCCCCTAAAGGCACTTTTGTTTATGAATGCTTGTTAAATATTTGTTTCTATGAGAGAAATGGGCTGGGACCTCTTATTCTGCCATATTGCTGATCACTCCTCTTTATTTTTAAAATATACATTAAACATACCCTACAACAGAGATTGAAATTTCATGCAACTTAAGTTTTACTATATTAAGTAATACTCTGGATGGAGGTAAGGTAGAAGAATATTCAGAATGGATATGCCAGATTATAAATTTATAATTTTAACAGATAATATAATAAATAAAAATGATAATTATTGAATATTCAATACCTCTGAGTATAAAAGCAGTAATTATAAACAAGCTGCTGTAAGAGCTGTATAGCCAGTATGAAAAAAAAGATCTTATGAACATCCTATTTAACTGCCAGAAACAAGAAATTTAGAATAAAATGGTTCAGTACTGTATCTCTTCTTTCTGAAGAAATAAGCTTTCAAAAATAATCTTAAAAAAAAATTCTGTTCAGTGCTAAAAGGTTTTTTTCCTATATAAGATATAATTATGTATCCTATAAAAAGTCAAAAAAATCTGTCAAAAATTGTATAAATTCTGAAAATGCAAAAGAATAACTTACTTTATTTCAAGTTGTTTGATTTTATTTTCTGCTGTCTTAAGTCTCAGCTGAAGATCATCTTTTGAACGCTCGGCAACCAGGCATCTTTGGTGCATTTCTTCTAGTTTTCTGTTATCATTTTCATTTATTCTGCCTTCACGGTAAATCTGCAAAAGAGGCTTATATGTATATTACTTTGCAGAAAGAAATTACCTTAAGAAATTACACAGTTTAGAAACTGAAATAAATGATAAGAAATGATGTGCTCTTCTGTTCTCACTAAAAGATTAAAATACATCGATAATTAATTTTGGTTGTCTCACATTTTCAAAATAAAATGCTGAAAGCTGACATACAAAATAACTGCTTATTTTTAAAAGTTATTCATTGTACTATTCAAATAGTTTTAATATGTTAGTAAGAAATTGAAAACAGCTGAAATTAAAAATACTCTAAATGTTACCACTTGGACATAATCGCTTTGATTCTTTGATTAACACTTTCAGGGCACTTCTGTATTGCTGTATTCAAAAGTACAGATACATGCTGTAGTGCAGTGAGAACTATGTAAAAGCGCCTCCAGAATCTCACTCTATGGTAACCAGACCCTGATTTAGCTGAAATGGAGGTTTCCCCTTCTCCAACAGAAGTGGTTATAGCCAAGTTCTGCTTCCTATGAGACTAAGCTTCCACCTATGACACAGAGGCTGTAACATTCCATGAACTGCAAGGTCTCCAGATGTGAGGCAGATCACATTTTCAGACAAACCCTACACAGAGGTACTCTTCAAATCCAGACTGCTTGACCAAGTAACCAATGTCTTTTCCCACTGACCAGACTGCTTTGTTACTCCTGCTCTACAAAAAGACAGTATCAGCATGTCAATGTCCTGCTAGTAAAATACATACCTATACTTCAGAACCAGTGGTTATTCATTCTGACTATAGCATACCTATCTGTAGAACAGTGGAAGAAGAGAAAACTGTGACTTTTCTTTTATCTGTTGCCTTTAGTCTCGTAGGTTTTACATTTCCCCAATAAAGCCTATTCCTTAACCTACGCCATGTGATATTAAAAATTCATCCCAAACCCTGCTGGCAGGTGGCAATCTAAATGGGATCTATTCCTATTCCACAACAGAGGGGAACTCAGGAGCTTGCAGGAGCGGTGACCATGAACAGCCTATCTTGAATATGACATGCATATGTCTTATTTTCCCCCATAAATGGGATTATATACTATATTCTGTTTTTTAAATTACTCTTTTACTATATGATGTTCTCATAATCTTTTTACATCAATAATATTGATATATCACATGTTTTTGATGCTATATACCTCTTTTTTTTTTTTAAACATCGGACAAGTTACTTAACTTCTCTATGAAAGTTCCTAATGCAGCACCTAAAACACAGTATGTGCTGAATCAAATTCAGCAGCCTTTTTACCCACAAGGTATTTTAAAAGAGTGGAATATTTGCTGCTAATTTAAAAAATCTATACTTTTAAAAGGTAAAAATCATAGCAATTTATAATTTTTTGTTTATATATACCTGCTATGTTTACAGATGGCCTAAATCCAGTAAAAGTTGGTAGAAATTTTTAAAAAAGAAAGACAAAATAAAATTTATTATTGGGATGTGGTGTAAGGAAGGAATACAGTTACATTATAAAAAAGTTCAAAAATATGTGGTCACTCTTTTAAAGAAATGTATATAGGCAATATCAGTATTCAAATGCAGATTCTGAAAATATTCCAAGCAAATAAAAGAACTCGCCAGGAGAATACTTATAACATAAGGGTTGCTAGTAGGTAGTATGATGAAAGCAGACAGTAATGTTGAATATTTGCAGTTGGGTTTAGGTAGTTATTTTTCCTTTTTCTTTTTACCTTTTCTAGTTCTTCTTCCACTGCTTTTTCTCCCTGATGGCTCGTTCAATTTGATCTTGTTTTTCAGCACACTCCTACAAATTAAAATCATATTTTAAATAAACATATTTGTAAAACCTTAAGAAAAATGGGGGAAATGGAAAACAATTTGTTTATAACAGAAATATCACACTTACTCTATCTATATAAGAAGATCATATTCATTATTTTTTTTTAAAAAGCTCAAACTTCAAAAGCTACCTATTTCAGGATTTCAGAAATCAACTCTGGTGTAGAAAGCAGTGAGTTCTAGGTAAACATCCTAGATGGAATACAGAGTTTGATGGATTCCAGGGAGAAATAAATGAAACCCCTTTCTCATATTACAGTTTTCCTTTTCATATACTCATCACATATTTTAAAAAGGTAACAGAACTAGACTGTGGCACACCACCACAGGGATAACCTCTGGCCTAAAACGTACATGGATATATAAATTCTAGAATGGTTAATTTTCTTTCGCAAATTTTGTAAACAGCAAATTGATACAGTAAAACATTTTATTAACATGAACAGAAAACATTTCTGGCTTGAAAGTTTTTTTTTTAATTTTTAATTGGAGGATAACTGCTTTATAATATTGTATTGGTTTTTGCCATACAATTAATAGGAATCAGCCCTAAGTATACACATGTCCCCTCCTTTCCACACTTCTAGGTGGTCATAGAGTACCAGGTTATTGGCTTGAAAGATTTTAATCAGTAAAATCAAACAAGCTAATCAATAGTCAATACAATTTAAAGTTTTGCAAATGAGACTGAAACTAAGAACAATCATTCTAACAATGGCTCTTCACAGCTATTCTCTATTTTTAAGAATGGGTATGGTTATTTTCTACCATTATGATATGAATGAACTTGCTTTGCTGACAACACACTGCTAATACTCAATTATCTTTATCATAATTATATTTTACAGAAGTACAACATACACACTGCTATACTTAAAATGGATAACCAACAAGGACCTACTGTATAGCACATGGAACTCTGCTCATTGTCATGTAACAGTCTAGATGGGAGGGGAGTTTGGGGACAATGGATACATGTATAGTACAGCTGAGTCCTTTTGCTGTTCATCTGAAACTATAATACAAAGTAAAAAAGCTTAAAAATGTTTTTAAAGCTTCTAAAATAAATCAGATAATTAATCTAAATTTATCTTTTATTAAGAGAGAACTTACTGTGTAAGATACATTAATGTAGTAAGTTGCTAATCTATGAAAAGGTAGTATTATGGTAAGAAATTTGGGATTTCTATGTTCATACCCATCTCATATAATTTTTAATTGACTATTTCTTAGAGCAGTTTAGGTTCACAGTAAAATTGAGGGGAACTTACAGATTTCCCCTATTTCCTTACCTCATACATAGATAACCTCTTCCATTATTAACATCCTGCAATGGTAGTGGTACATTTGTTAAAATTGATGTACCTACATCATACATCATTACAACCTACAGTCCACAGTTTAGAGTTCAATTTTGGTGCTGTATACTTTTTGAGTTTGAAAAGATTTATAATGACATACATCCACTATTATAGTATCATATAGAGTAGTTCCACTGGTCTAAAAATTTTAGCAGATATCTGCTGTTAATCACCACCAATATTCCTACCTTTTGGACAAGAAACACCCAAATGATACTAGAAATTTTTTCAGGTACTCATGGAGTATTTTCAAAATCATACCCCCAAAGTGTATCATAAAGATAATCTCAATAAATATTAAGAATCAGTATCACACTGATTATCATATAAGCCATGATCATGGATCTAAAAAGATCATAATGAATGTCTTAAATTACTTGTATGAATTTGGGAATTTATAACCAATCCTCTCCCTTATTTGCTATAGATTAACAAAAACCTCTGCTACTTGGCAGGAGTAAAACCTTGAGTATTTCAAGAGAAATCCTGTTATGTTGCTCTTTAAAGGGGGTACATGGCTTGAGATAAAACTGACTCTGATCTTTTCTTCAGCTCAGTTCAATTGTGTCTAACTCCTTGCAACCCCATGGACTGCAGTGCCTGGCTTCCCTGTCCATCACCAACTCCAAGAGCTTGCTCAGACTCATGTACATGGAGTCAGTGATGCCTATCCAAAAAATCTGTACAATACCCTAAAATATAAGGTTTTCTCTTTCCTGCAAGCATAACTTAGGTTGGGTTAGCTAAAGTATGGTTAACTTCCCTAACTTCATCTTTATAGCATAAAGGGTAAAACTGGTAATGAAGAATAGAAATCAATAGTCAGCATCAGTTTATTATGCCTCAAACTGCAGTCTGAGTTTCTGGGAAAATGTGCTTTATAAAAGTAGTTGAACATGTCGTACTTTAAGCATACCTCTAAGTGATTAACGTTTAAAAACTCCAGTTAGTACAGCTTTTTCACGAAACCAATATGACATCAGATAATATTTAATATCTTTAGAAAAATCTACTTAGTTATGAGTTAAGAATGTTTTACTATAAATCCTAAGAAGCATTTCTTAAGACACAGTGAAATTATAATTTTTTCTCTAAAGTGAGTTTACATAGCTCTGATTGTTACATAGCTATCAATTATTTTTAAAATCTCTGCAGATTTTATATAGTATCTATTTCTAAATAGAAAGAAATAATGTTCTTGTCCCTCCAGAGTTTACATCTATTAAATAATCCTAGACTAGAATGTTGAAAAATATGACCATTCTTTTAGAGGTGTTTAAATATCAATTAGTCAGTTAACTATTTATTGAAAATACATTGTGCAAAATAATGTATTAAGTATTGGAGAAAATAAAGTAAAGCATAACTTTTTGCTACTATGAAGTACTTACAAGCTACATGGAAAGATAAGACTTTCATGGAGAAAGACAAAGAAGGGGAGGCAGGGAGCAAGAAGGAAGATAAGGAGATAGAAAAGAAGGCATACATGATGTCTTACACTTATTACCAGACATAATTCATTGATAAATTTTGTAAGAAAGATTAAAAATGACATAGAGATTCAGAAAAGATGAGTTTGCAAAACTGGAAATGACAATCTTTCTAATCTCTGGAAACTGTTTTACCTTTATGCCCCTGTGAACAAAGTTATTAAATTCCACTTCATCAAATCTTTGAGTTAAATTTAAATGTATATATTTAATCCCACCTTGAGTTACACAAGCACTCTTTCCTTTTCCTTCTCTGCCTACCCATCCCCCAGTACTCATCTATTTTTGTAGACTTTCTTCCTTCCCACTGCTATGTATACTTTCTTTTTCTGACCTCTAAGATGAACCCAGCACGTGGTAGCAACTGTACCTGGATGCTTCAGCAGTACCCCGTGCATTCTTTGTTGAAAAAAGGTAATCCTAGTGAAACGTGATAAATGTCATCCATCTTTCTTACCAGACCATAAGTTCCAAGATTGCAGGTAGTATGTTCATCTTGATTTTTTTTCTTTTCCTAGCATCTATCTCAGTCCCTGCATTAATAACTATCTTCTGAATAAATGGATGCTCAATAATGTGATCTTCACCTTTAAAATAAGCAATATTCAGAAGAAAATCTCAACATAGTTTTCTAACATACCATTTGAAGGGCTGAAAGTTCTTCTGTTAGTTGAAAAATCTGTTCATTATATTGTTTTCTTGTGTTTATAATCTGTAAAGTAAGATACATATGAATTAAGTCTATAATAAAAATAATTAACATCTAATAAAACATTTATAATACTAATTTTGATTAAAAATAAAATCAATTTTTAAGGAATAAATGATAAACACAAAATATATTGAAGAGTCAAGAATTTATCATGACAGTGAAAGTAAATGAACAAGGTGATAAATCCTACAGGACAGTGACTGTTAAATTTCCCATCTTAAGATTCTTGTTTACTATAAAAACAAAGATTTTTGCTTTTACAATGAGTTCTTTATTAAAATCTACCATATTAGAAAGGAAACAAAATTTCAAAATATTTACTTATTAAAGAAACCTATATGCAGGTCAGGAAGCAACAGTTAGAACTGGACACGGGACAACAGACTGGTTCCAAATAGGAAAAGGAGTACGTCAGGCTGCATACTGTCACCCTGCTTATTTAACTTATATTCAGAGTACATCATGAGAAACGCTGGGCTGCAAGAAGCACAAGCTGAAATCAAGATTGCTGGGAAAAATATTAATAACCTCAGATATGCAGATGATACCACCCTTATGGCAGAAAGTGAAGAGGAACTAAAAAGCCTCTTGATGAAAGTGAAAGAGGAGAGTGAAAAAGTTGGCTTAAAGCTCAACATTCAGAAAACAAAGATCATGGCATCTGGTCCCATCACTTCATGGGAAATAGATAGGGAAACAGTGGAAACAGTCAGACTTTATTTTGGGGGGCTCCAAAATCACTGCAGATGGTGACTGCAGCCATAAAATTAAAAGACGCTTACTCCTTGGAAGAAAAGTTATGACCAACCTAGATAGCATATTCAAAAGCAGAGACATTGCTTTGCCAACAAAGGTCCGTCTAGTTAAGGCTATGGTTTTTCCAGTGGTCACATATGGATGTGAAAGTTGGACCTGAAGAAAGCTGAGTGCCGAAGAATTGATGCTTTTGAACTGTGGTGTTGGAGAAGACTCTTGAGAGTCTCTTGGACTGCAAGGAGATCCAACCAGTCCATCCTAAAGGAGATCAGTGCTGGGTGTTCATTGGAAGGACTGATGCTAAAGCTGAAACTCCAATACTTTGGCTACCTCATGCGAAGAGTTGACTGATTGGAAAAGACCCTGATGCTGGGAGGGATTGGGGGCAGGAGGAGAAGGGGATGACAGAGGATGAGATGGCTGGATGGCATCACCAACTCGATGGACATGAGTTTGGTAAACTCTAGGAGTTGGCGATGGACAGGGAGGGCTGGCATGCTGTGATTCATGGCGTTGCAAAAAGTCAGACACAACTAAGCGACTGAACTGAACTGAATCCCTTATAAGTAAAAGTAACTAAAGTTGTCACAGGTTAACATAAAAAATATACTTTTTGAAAATACGTATATATTCCAAAAATTAAAAAAAAATTAGAAAAGTGGTATTATTGTACATTTATGCAAATTTCCTTAATGTCTCTGGCTTAATAGAAGATGGACTCTCACCCTTTTCCAGCAACACAAGAGATTATTCTACACATGGACATCACCAGGTGGTCAATATCAAAATCAGATTGATTATATTCTTTGCAGTTGAAGATGGAGAAGCTCTATACGGTCAGCCAAAAAAAAGGCGGGGGGGGAGCTGACTGTGGCTTAGATCAGGAGCTTTATTGCAAAATTCAGTCTTAAATGGAAGAAAGTAGGGAAACCATTAACCATTCAGGTATGAGCTAAAAATCCCTTTTGATTTTATAGTAGACATGATGAATAGATTCAAGGGATTAGATCTCATAGACGAAGTGCCTGAAGAACTGTGGATGGAGGTTTGTAACACAGTACAGGAGGCAGTGACCAAAACCACCCCAAAGAAAAATAATTTCAAGAAGGCAAAGTGGTTGTCTGAGGAGGCTTTATAAATAGCTGAGGAAAGAAGAGAAGCAAAAAGCAAGAGAGAAAGAGAAAAATATACCCAAGTGAATGCAGAATTCCAGTGAAGAGCAAGGAGAGATAAGAAAGCCTTGTTAAATGAACAATGCAACGAAATGGAGGAAAACAATAGAATGGAAAGACTAGAGATCTCTTCAAGAAAATTAGAGATAGAAAATGAACATTTTATGTAAGGATGGGCACAATAAAGGACAGAAATAGTAAGGACCTAACAAAAGTAAATTTAGAGATTAAGAAGAGGTGTCAAGAATACACAGAAGAACTATACCAAAAAAAGTCTTAATGTTCCAGATAACCATGATGGTATGGTCACTCACCTAAAGCCAGACATCTTGGAGTGTAAAGTCAAGTGGGCCTTAGGAAGCATTATTATGCAAAAAGCTAGTGGAGGTGATAGAATTCCAGCTGAGCTATTTCAAATCCTAAGAGATGATGTTGTTAAAGCACTGAACTCAATATGTCAGCAAATTGGGAAAAAGCACTGGCCACAGAACTGGAATAGGTCAGTTTTCACTGCAGTGCCAAAGAATGTTCAAACTACTGCACAGCTGCGCTCTGTTCACATGCTAGCAAGGTTTCACTCGGAATCTTCAAGCTAGGCTTCAGCAGTATGTGAACCGAGAACCTACAAATGTACAACCTGGGTTTAGAAAAGGCCGAGGAACCAGAGATCAAACTGCCAAAGCCCACTGGATCATACAGAAAGCAAGAGAATTCTGGAAAAACATCTACTTCTGGTTCACTGACTCTGCTAAAGGCTCTGACGGTGGAGAAAAAGTGGAAATAGTGATAGATTTTCCTTTCTTGGGCTCCAAAATCACTGAAGATGGTTGGCTGCAGTCATGGAAGTAAAAGATGCTTGCTCCTTGGAAAGAAAGCCATGACAAACCTAGACAGCATATTAAAAGCAGAGATTTCACTTTGCCAACAAAGAGCCAAAGCTATGGTTTTTTACAGTACTCATGTACAGGTGTGAGAGTTGGACTATAAAGAAGGCTGAATGCTTAACACTTCATGCTTTCAAACTGTGGTACTGGAGAAGACTCTTGAGAGTCCCTTGGGCTGCAAAGAAATCAAACCAGTAAATCCTAAAGGAAAAAAATTCCTGAATATTCATTGGAAGGAATGATGCTGAAGCTGAAACTACAATACTCTGGCCAACTGATGCAAAGAGCCGACTTGCTGGAAAAGATCCTGATGTTGGGAAAGATTGAGGGCAGAAGGAAAAGGGGGTGACAGAGGACAAGACAGCTGGATGGCATCACCGGCTCAATGGACATGAGTGTGAGCAAATTCTGGGAGACAGTGAAGGACAGGGAAGCCTGGCGTGCTGCAGTCTATGGAGTCTCAAAGAGTCAGACATGACTTAACAAGAACAGAGACATGGTAGGCTTCCTAAGTGGTTCAGTGGCCAAGAATCTGCCCACGATTGCAAGAGCTGCAGGGGACACAGGTTCAATCCCTGAATCAGGAAGATCCGTGGAGGAGGAAATGGCAACCCACTTCAGGTTTCCTGTCGGGATAATCCCATGGACAGAGGAGCCTCGAGGGCTACAGTTTACCGGGTCGCAAAGAGTTGGACACAACTGTTCATGCATGCAGGCACAGAGATATGGCAGTGAAATACAATGATGCATAAACATGGACTGGATCCTGAACTTCAAAATCTAAACAACCTTAAAGAATATTCTAGAGAAATCTGAGTGTGGCCTGAAATAATACTGATTTTTTAAAGATATGGTAATACTGCTGTGGTTGTGTAACAAAATGCCCTTTGTCTAGGAAACAGATGTCAAGATGAAGAGTCATAAGGCCTGAAGCTTATATTTGAATGTATGGCAAAAGGGAAGAGTGTGTATGGAACATAAAGAGACATGGAATGGACATAGCAAGACACTAAAAGTTTTCCCGAGAGAGAGAGAAATAAGTGTTCATTGTACAATTCTTTCATTTTCATGGATTTGGAAATTTCTCTTTTTTTAATACAAATTTACTTATTTTAATTGGAGGCTAATTACTTTACAATATTGTATTGGTTTTGCCATATATCAACATGAATCTGCCACGGGTGTACACGTGTTCCCCATCCTGAATCCCCCTACCTCCCTCCCTGTACCATCCCTCTGGGTCATCCCAGTGCACCGGCCCCAAGCATCCTGTATCCTGCATCGAACTTGGGACTAGCGATTCGTTTCATATATGATATTATACATGTTTCAATGCCATTCTTCCAAATCATCCCACCCTCTCCCTCTCCCACAGAGTCCAAAAGACTGTTCTATACATCTGTGTCTCTTTTGCTGTCTCGCATACAGGGTTATCATTACCATCTTTCTAAATTCCATATATATGCATTAGTATACTGTATTGGTGTTTTACTTTCTGGCTTACTTCACTCTATAATCGGCTCCAGCTTCATCCACCTCATTAGAACTGATTCAAATGGATTCTTTTTAATGGCTGAGTAATACTCCATTGTGTATATGTACCACAGCTTTCTTATCCATTCGTCTGCTGATGGACATCTAGGTTGCTTCCATGTCCTGGCTATTGTAAACAGTGCTGCGATGAACACTGGTGTACATGTGTCTCTTTCAGTTCTGGTTTCCTCAATGTGTATGCCCAACAGTGGGATTGTTGGGTCATAAGGCAGTTCTATTTCCAGTTTTTTAAGGAATCTCCACAATGTTCTCCATAGTGGCTGTACTAGTTTGCATTCCCACCAACAGTGTAAGAGGGTTCCCTTTTCTCCACACCCTCTCCAGCTACTCTGTTTTTTAGTTTTTTTGTCTTTAAAATGGGTTTTTGTGGTTTCTTACTCCTAAATTCACTTTAAATTTTTTAACTTTACCCTCACCACTTATGAATTAATTCATATTAGAGGAAAAGACAAATATTACGTTCTCCCTATTTCTTCATATGTAGGCAAAGCTATATTTCCAAGATAGTTTATTAAAAAAATTTTTGGTATTTATTTATTTGGTTGTGCTGGGTCTTCTTTGTGGCATGTGGGATCCAGTCCTAGACCAGGGATCAAACCCAGGCCCCCTGCATCGGGATGCAGAGTCTTGGCCACTGGACTACCAGAGAAGTCCCCCTAAGAAAGTTTTAACTTTCATAAGGCTCAGAATTCAAACCAAGAAACAGTTCATTACTTTTAACACAAAAATGCAAGATTTAGTTTTGATAATGGAATTGTAAAACAGTAACACAATTCATAAGCTGTATGGTATCAGCATAATGTGACTGAATAGCCCTGGGCTCAGTATAGCAAGGAGAAGGTATGAGTCTAAGTTCTGCCTTTAATTAGTATAAAATTTTGAGTGAATCAATAACCTCTCATGGGTTTAAGCTTCATTACCAATGAAATAAGAGATTAAAGCAGATCTCTCTAGTACTCTTGTTCTAAGATACTGCAAATAACAGGAGGTTTTCTTCTTTTGCTTATGTATCCCAAGATTCTTTTGATCTTTCTTCTTGACTTTATACTTAAGGTGAGTTAATCTTCACTATATTCCTAGTCTAAATCTCTCTCCCTTCCCACTTACTCTACCCACTACCTCTATTTCACTCCAGCTCTAATGTCAGGGGCTACCACCATGAGATAATTTTTATGTGAAATTTAGTACAGCTGATATAACCAGTTGATAGTTACTTACCTAAGTTCATAAGGCAAAAACTCAGGTAGTAGCTAGTCTTAAGCTGTGAAATTCTGTAAAATTTTGAATTTTAAATATAATTAAAACTCCTTACCGCTGTCCTGGTTCTTAGGGAAGCATCTTGCACAATCTGAGAAACCGCTTCTTTCATTTTCTCTATATCTTCTTGTTTTTGCTTCTCCTCAAGCAGAGCCTTCAGAAAATAATTTGATATTATAAATCACATCATTATTAAGATTATATAATAAGTGGGTAAAAATCTGTCTACTAATCACTTTCTTGAAAACATACATCTTATTTGAAACTTCTGAGACATCTCTAGTTGGAGATCTTGTCTAAGTTATGAATGATATTCATTTCCTCTAACTTCCTCACCTGATCTTGTCCTCACTAAAAATTATTATTCTCCTTTGATATTTATTTCAGCCAGTACCATCACTCTTCTGATCCCTACAGATGGAAATTTAGAATTATGTTTGAATTTTCCTTCTCTTTTATTCCCTATGTAAAATTTATCAAATTTAAGTAATCAAGTTTAAATGTTATATTCTTGGAGAAACCTCTTAGGCTTTCCTTTCTATTAATTAATTAATTTATTTATTATTCCATTCCTTTCCACTATTTGGTTTTATTCAAATTATGTCACTTATCACCTCATACCTCCATCACTGCAGATACCAACCACTTCATCTCAATGATATTTCTAACCAACCAATCATTTTCATTTTCCCTAAAAAGAAATACTCTTATAATCCTAGTTCTGTTGTCAGTCACACCCCATTTCCTTGCTTTCTTGTGGAACAAAAACTTTTCTAAAGTCTGTACTCGCTCATTTCCAAAACTTTCTCTTATGTTCACCCTGATCAGGATTTCACCATCATCTCTACACTGCTAACTCAAGAGTCACCTCTAAGTAATTATCTTATGTGATCTGTCAAGCACTATTTGAGATAAAAATTTTCTTTTCCTTGTTCTACATTCTTTACTTTGCTTTTAGCATATCATAATATTGGCTTTCCTCTTAACTAACTGATTATTCCGTTTTAGTCTACATTGCTGTTTCTTCCTCTTCCCTTGAACCTCTTTATTAATGGACAACCCAAGACTTAGTTCTTGGTCTTTTTCTCTATTGAAATCCATCTCTTGGTGGTCTAATCCAAACTCATGGTTTTAAATATCATTTACATGCTGACAAGTCCCAAGTTTATATCTCTAGTTCAAATATCTTCCCGAGCCTGGAACTCCTAAAATTTTAGGTTTGAGTCAATCTTTTTTTTTTTAAATTAAATATCATTACTTACTAGTGGTTCTCTGTTTTGACCCCACTATCTTCCAAAGATACCATATACATTCCTATCTCTTTTGTTTGTTTTGTTTTAATAAGTTTCCTCCCAGTTATATAGGTAAGCTAGTGAGAAGTAACAGCTATTCTGATATAACAACCTTGTCAGGGAGAATGGGACAATGGGAAAACAGAAGTTTCATAAGAAAACCAAGCTAAAGCTGTCTTTCATGCTTGTTTGTATGACTGGTTCAAAGAACTTTTGACTTCTTGGAACAAGCAACTAAACGTGGGAACTCTCTGGTCATTAAGCAGTGAGTCAAGAGGGAACTGAATACACACTGCAGACATAAACATGAAATCTGACTCAAGACCAATGTGTAGACTTGAGACCTGGTTGAGAAAATTTAAGGGACAAGCTGAGTTCCACTACTATCTTCTCTGTCCACTTTGCTCCATACAAAATGATAATCTTTATGATCTGATATTAAGAACACTCATATGGTTAAGCTTCAGATTAGATAAATAATTTTACCCTGTTCTTAATTTTTCTAGTTAACTTAGGTGTTTAGAGGAATTTCCAAGAATGTTGTGTATTTTGTGCCCTTCATCCTAGTTCTAATAGTATTCAGATCACCATTCACTGATGACTACTGATGAACTCAGATATGCAGATGATACCACCCTTATGGCAGAAAGTGAAGAGGAACTAAAGAGCCTCTTGATGAAAGTGAAAGTGGAGAGTGAAAAAGTTGGCTTAAAGCTCAACATTCAGAAAACGAAGATCATGGCATCTGGTCCCATCACTTCATGGGAAATAGATGGGGAAACAGTGTCAGACTTTATTTTTTTGGGCTCCAAAATCACTGCAGATGGTGATTGCAGCCATGAAATTAAAAGACGCTTACTCCTTGGAAGAAAAGTTATGACCAACCTAGATAACATATTGAAAAGCAGAGACATTACTTTGCCAGCAAAGGTCCGTCTAGTCAAGGCTATGGTTTTTCCAGTGGTCATGTAGGGATGTGAGAGTTGGACTTGAAGAAAGCTGAGTGCCAAGGAATTGATGCTTTTGAACTGTGGTATTGGAGAAGACTCTTGAGAGTCCCTTAGACTGCAAGGAGATCCAACCAGTCCATCCTTAAGGAGATCAGCTCCGAGTGTTCTTTGGAAGGAATGATGCTAAAGCTGAAACTCCAGTACTTTGTCCACCTCATGCAAAGAGTTGACTCATTGGAAAAGACTCTGATGCTGGGAGGGATTGGGGGCAGGAGGAGAAGGGGACAACAGAGGATGAGATGGCTGGATGGCATCATTGACTCGATAGACGTGAGTTTGAGTGAACTCCGGGAGATGGTGATGGACAGGGAGGCCTGGCGTGCTGTGATTCATGGGGTCGCAAAGAGTTGGACACAACTGAGCTGCTGAACTGAAGTGATGAACTCAGAAGACCACTATATCTACTACTATGGGCAAGAATCCGTTAGAAGAAATGGAGTAGGCCTCTTAAGTCAATAAAAGAGTCCAGAATGTAGTGCTTGGGTACAATCTCAAAAATCACAGAATGATCTCTGCTTGTTTCCAAGGCAAACTGTTCAACATCACAGTAATCCAAATCTATGCTCCAACCACTGATGCTGAAGAAGCTAAAGCTGACTAGTTCTATGAAGATCCACAATATCTTCATAGAACTAACACCAAAAAGATGTCCTTTTCATCACAGGGGACTGGAATGCAAAAGTAGGAAGTCAATAGATACCTGGAGTAACAGGCAAGCTTGGCTTTGGAATACACAAATGAGGCAGAGCAAAGGCTAACAGATTTTGACAAGAGAATACACTGGTTATAGCAAACACCCTTTTCCAACAACACAAGATATAACTCTACACATCAACATCACCAGATGGTTGATAACAAAATAAGCTTGATTATATTCTTTTCAGCTAAAGATGGAAAAGCTATATACAGTCAGCAAAAACAAGACCAGGAGCTGACTGTGGCTCAGATCATAAACTCCTTATTGCAAAATGCATACATAAATTGAAGCAAGTAGGGAAAAACACTAGACCATTCAGGTATGACCTATATCAAATCCCTGATGATTATACAGTAGAAGCGACAAATAGACTCAAAGGATTAGATCTTAATAGACAGAGTGCCTGATGAACTATGGATGGAGGTTCGTGAACTGTACAAGAGGTAGTGATCAAAACCAATGGACTGTTTCCAAACTGAGAAAGGAGTATGTCAAGGCTGTATACTGTCATCCTGCTTATTAAACTTATGTGTAGAGAACATCATGCAAAATGCCAGGCTGGATGAAGCACAAGCTGGAATCAAGAATGCATGGAGAAACATCAGTAACCTCAGATATGCAGATGACACCACCCTTATAGTAGAAAGTGAAGAAACTAAATAGCCTCTTGAAAATGAAAGAGGAGAGTGAAAAAGCTGGCTGAAAACTCAACATTCAAAAAACTAAGATCATGGCATTTGGTCCCATCACTTCAGAACAAATAGATGGGAAACATGGAAACATTGACAGACTGTATTTTGGGGGATCCAAAATCACTGCAGATGGTGACTGCAGCCATGAAATTAAAAGATGCTTACCCCTTGGAAGAAAAGCTATAATCACCCAGACAGCATATTAAAAAGCGGAAACAAGAATTGAAAGAGACACATGTACCCCAATGTTCATTGCAGCACTGTTTATAATAGCCAGGACATGGAAACAACCTAGATGTCCATCAGCAGATGAATGGATAAGAAAGCTGCGGTACATATACACAGTGGAGTATTACTCAGCCCTTAGAAAGAATAAATTTGAATCAGTTCTAATGAGATGGATGAAACTGGAGCCGATTATACAGAGTGAAGTAAGCCAGAAAGAAAAACACCAGTACAGTATACTGACACATATATATGGAATTTAGAAAGATAGTAATGATGACCCTGTATGTGAGACAACAAAAGAGACACAGAGGTATAGAATGGACCTTTGGCCTCTGAGGGAGAGGGAGAGGGTGGGATGATTTGGGAGAATAGCATTGAAACATGTATACTATCATGTAAGAAACGAAGCACCAGTCTATATTCGATACAGAATGCTTGGGGCTGGTGCATGGGGATGATCCAGAGAGATGATATGGGGTGGGAGGTGGGAGGGGGTTCGGGATTGGGAGCTCGTGTACACCTGTGGCTGATTCATGTCAATGTATGGCAAAACCAATACAGTATTGTAACGTAGAATAAAGTAAAAATAAAATTAAAAAAAAAAAAAAGCAGAGACATTACTTTGCTGACAAATGTCTGTCTACTCAAAGCTATGGCTTTTCCACTAGTCAAGTATGGATGTGAGAGTTGGACCATAAAAAAGCTGGGTACTAAAGAATTGATGCTTTTGAAATATGGTGTTGGAGAAGACTCTTAAGAGTCCCTTGGCCTGCAAGGAGATCAAACCAGCCATTCCTCAAGGAAATCAGTTCTGAATATTCACTGGAAGGACTGATACTGAAGCTGAAACTCCAATACTTTGGCCACCTGATACAAAGAACTGATTCATTGGAAGAGACCCTGATGTTGGGGAAGACTGAAGGCAGGAAGAGAAGGGGAGCACAGAGGATGAGATGGTTGGATGGTATCACTGACTTGATGAACATGAGCTTGAGCAAGCTCTAGGAGCTGGTGATGGACAGGGAAACATGGCATAATACAGTCCATGGGGTTGCAAGGAATCAGGTACAACTGAATGACTGAACTGAACTAAATTCTGATCACAGAACGGAATATTATCTGAAAGACATAAAAAGCACTTTAGCATTCCCACAGCTTAGATTTGGATGATTATTTCTTTTTATTTCCTAGTAGCTTCTTAAGATATAGGTTGTTTGTTTTTAATAGTTCTCTTGGAAAACCCTAGTACTATACATGTACTCGGTATTCAATAAATGTTACTTCAATGAAATAATTTAATGATCCCTGAGATGGGAATACCAGACCACCTGACCTGCCTCTTGAGAAATCTGTATGCAGGTCAGGAAGCAACAGTTAGAACTGGACATCGAACAACAGACTGGTTCCAATAGGAAAAGGAGTACGTCAAGGCTGTATATTGTCACCCTGCTTATTTAACTTATATGCAGAGTACATCATGAGAAAAGCTGGACTGGAAGAAACACAAGCTGGAATCAAGATTGCCGGGAGAAATATCAATAACCTCAGATATGTAGACGACACCACCCTTATGGCAGAAAGTGAAGAGGAACTAAAAAGCTTTTTGATGAAAGTGAAAGTGGAGAGTGAAAAAGCTCAGCATTCAGAAAACGAAGATCATGGCATCCGGTCCCATCACTTCATGGGAAATAGATGGGGAAACAGTGGAAACAGTGTCAGACTTTATTTTTGGGGCCCCAAAATCACTGCAGATGGTGACTGCAGCCATGAAATTAAAAGACACTTACTCCTTGGAAGGAAAGTTATGACCAACCTAGATAGCATATTCAATAGCAGAGACATTACTTTGCCGACAAAGGTCCGTCTAGTCAAGGCTATGGTTTTCACTGTGGTCACGTATGGATGTGAGAGTTGGACTGTGAAGAAAGCTGAGCACTGAAGAACTGATGCTTTTGAACTGTGGTGTTGGAGAAGACTCTTGAGAGTCCCTTGGACTGCAAGGAGATCCAGCCAGTCCATTCTGAAGGAGATCAGCCCTAGGACTTCTTTGGAAGGAATGATGCTAAAGCTGAAACTCCAGTACTTTGGCCACCTCATGCTGGGAGGGATTGGGGGCAGGAGGAGAAGGGAACGACCAAGGATGAGATGGCTGGATGGCATCACTGACTCGATGGACATGAGTCTTAGTGAACTCTGGAAGGCCTGGCGTGCTGTGATTCATGGGGTCGCAAATAGTCAGACATGACTGAGCGACTGAACTGAACTGAACTGGTGGCTCAGATGGCAAAGCATCTGCCTGCAATGGCAGGAGACCTGGGTTCGATCCCTGGGTTGGGCAGATTCCCTGGAGAAGGAAATGGCAACCCACTCCAGTACTCTTGCCTGGAAAATTCCATAAACAGAGAAGCCTTGTAGGCTACAGCCCATGGGATCACAAAGAGTCGGACATGACTGAGTGACTTCACTTCATGTAAGGGAGCCAGAAACATTAAAAACAAATTTTTGAGTTCTATAAACTAAATATCATTAAATGAAAGTGGTAAAAGCTAAAAGATATGATATGTGATAGCACAGTAATCACAATTGTAAGAGGGTTAAAAACAAAGAACAGTGACACAAAGCCTCCAGTTAAATCTTCATAACTAAATTTACTTCCTGTCAATGAAGCTTCTTGCTCTATTAGAGTAATTATATAGGTAATGAAGGGGAAATAAACATTAAATAAGATTCATCTTATTCAAGTGAACAAAATATAGAGTATACATACTGCAGTAAATTGCTGCAGAAGATCTTTTTAAAGTATGAGACTACAGAGATGAAGGTCAGTTACACAAGGATGGAGATATAAAAAAGTCTGATATGAAAGTTTTAGGAGAAGGCTGACACTATCATATTTTATGATGTTAAGTCTTAACATCAAGAAAGCAGCATGTCTACTATTAGTGCGTGTAGCAATTTCATTTTCACGTGTTAATTCTGCAGTTACTGATTCCCTTACTATCAGGTCACATGGAGGAACAATGTTTCATTTTTTAATTTATTATATATTTATTATTATTTAATAAACTTGTTTACTAATTTTCTTACCTGATTTTTTTGAAGGTTAGCTTCTTCTAGGAGTTGCATGCTATTTCTGGCTCTTACAATAGCTTCGTATTTCTCATCTTCTAATTCACTGCACTTTGCTTGTAATGCTCTGGTCTGTTTCTCCAGATGTGTTCGTTCTGCTCTTAATTGGGTGGCTTCTTGAACTGCCACAGATAATCTAAAAATTAATAGTCCCATTGAGAAAGTTAAAAATTTTTTAAAGGAAGAAGGAGACAGGAGATTTTCCAGAGCATCTATTACAGGATAAGCACTATTTCAGTTACTTTCACATGTATTTTCTCATTTAATTCACACAAAGGTTCTATAAAGTAGGTTTCAAATATTTCCATTTAAAAGAATAACAAACAGACCCAGAGAGCTTAAACATTTAATTATGATCATATGAATAATGAGCAGTGGGGCTTAGACAAGCCTAGATATTCTGACTCTGATTGCATTACACTTTGTACACTTTTCTACTCACAGTAATTCATTCTGTCTTCATAGTCACATGACAGTGTTATAAAGCAAATCCTTAAAGAATAAGTTATTCTGTTTATATGGTCATTTTTTCTTTTAGCTTTTCCCTTGGCTCCTTTCCTTATGCTCTATCCAGGTAATCCATGTTATAATGCATATATTTTAATATTTTTCCATGTTCATAAAATCATATGTATGATTTTTATATACACACATACACATAAATATGCATACATAGTATATATACATCTATCCATAGGTTTTTAAACATAATTTTTCCTATTATAAAAACTAAGATCATGGTATACACCCTTTTCTGCACTCGCTTTTTAATATTCAATAATGCCTTATAAAAATCACCTCAACCAATATAACCAGAAGCTCTTTTCTTTCCTAGTCTGATAGATGTAACTTCTCCTCACTGTTAATTTGTATCTCCCGAATTCCTGGAGAGTTTAAGCATTTTTAAAGTTTGTTAGGTAAGTCAATTGTCTTCTTTGAATTCCCTCTTCATATCCTTTGCCCATTTTTTTTTTCTGATGGCTTATTTACTTTGCTTATTCCTTTATAAGAAGTTTTTGAATATTAAGATATTTAACCTTCAGTTTGTTCTATATGCTGCAAATACTTTTTCCCAAATCTAGTTTTTTGTTGTTACCTATTGTCTCTATTTCAGAAACCTTTATTACACTAAAAACGCTCACTTTAATATAACTAAATTTGACTATTTTTTTCACCATCTAGGATTTCAGTTTTTTTAAAAGATGATCTCCCTTATCAAGAGATTGTTAATGTAAGCTCCTAGATTTCCTCAAAAAAGTTATGCCCTAACACTTTTACCTGTAAATCTCTAATTAATCTGGAATTTACTTCTGGATGTGCTATGAGAGAGGAGTCCAATTTAACTTTCTTCCAGATTGAGAGCCAGCTGTATGAGTACCTCTAGTAACTGATGAACTGAAATAATCCCTTATCATATCTAAAATATGCAACTATGACTTACTTATAGATTGTCATAATTCACTAATCTGTCTATTTGACGCCCAACTCGTATTAATTTGATTATAGAGGAGTTACAGGGTAGTACATTCAGATCATCAGCTTCATAATTTAAAGGTTTCCAAAATTTTATAACATAAAAGATGTATTAATATTGTTATTATTCTCATATAGCACTTCTACATGCTCCGCAGCCAAATCTGATATGAATCCTTTCTTTCAGCTTACTAAAATTGCATCAAGTTCCCTCTTTATAATCATATTAACAGCAATGATAATCACAAACATTTTTAAGAGCAGTCTTTGTGCTAGGTACTTTATGTATGTTAAAGAAAACATAATCTCAATATCTTCAACAATGCTATGATATAGGTTACAGCATTAGCTTATGACATAAGATATGAGGTTATACTATATAAACTAAATGGGGTAGGATGAAACATTATTTTATAGATAGACAAACTGAAGTACAAAGAGGGTAAGCAACCTGCCCAACATTACTGATCTAGTTACTGATGAAGCTAGAGTTTGAATTCAGTCAGTTTGTGCCCAGAGTCAGTGTTCCTAAAAACTATACTATACAGCCAAATAGAAACTTCCACTTAAATTATACTGATTCAACTCACAGATCCATACTATAAGCAAGAGGCTGTCAGTTCAAGTTAAGTTGGTTAATACTAAAATTCAGGGTACCAGATGAAAGCTTGCATACTGAACAGTATTACTCCCCTCTGGCCCCAACTCTTCAGTTTTAAGACACAGTCAGGTTTGTGTGCTTCAATTCCCAGTCCATATCAAAAGGCTGATGGACCTTACTTTAAACTCTGGAGAAATTAGGCCAAGAGAGAGCACCCTCAGACTCTGATATCTGAAGACTGTCCATGGATAGCTCACTAACTCAACATAATACTGCTAGACTACAAGACCACTTATACATACCTGCCTGCCTATCTACTTTCTGGTGTCTTACTTTTTGGATAAAATACTGAGATATAACTGACATATAACATTACAGTCAACCTCCCATTTCTGTGCTTTCCACATCACAGATTAACCAATCACAAATCAAAAATACTTTTACAAATCCAAAAATACTCCAAAAAGTAAAACTTAAATTGCTATGCATTGTCAACTATTTACATAGTATTTACATTGTATTGTAGGTAATCTAGAGATGATTTAGAGCATACAGGAGGATGTGCATAGGTTATATACAAACACTGCAACTACTTTATAAGAGATTTGAACGACTATGGATTTTGGTATCCACAGGGGTCCTGAACCCACAACTCAGTGGACACTGAGGGACAATTATATATTAGTTTCAGGTATAAAACATAATACTTCAGTATCTGCATATATTTTGAAATAACCACAACAAGTCAAACTCATATCACCACATATACAATTGAAATTTTTTTCTTGTGATGAGAACTTTTAAGATATATTCTGTTAGCAACTTTCAAATATACAATACAGTATTATTAAGTACAGTCACAATGCTGTATATTACATCCCCATGACTCATTTTTTTAATATAATAGGAAATATATACCTTTTGATTACCTTCACCTATTTGTGCCACCCCCTACTCCTTGACTCTGGCAACCACCAATCTATTCTTTGTATCTGAGTTTGGTTTTTAAAAATAAGATACGTTTCATGGTTTTGTGTATGGGCCATGCTAATTTTCTCTATATGTTCAAGTTTTTAGCATATGTGATGGTGAAGCAAGCACTCTAGTATCTTACTTTTAAATATCAATGTATAGAAAGGATCACCAAGCCTTTGAAGGAAGACAGACAGGCATATAGAAAAAAATGAATGTTCAAGAAAGCAGAGACAATGCAGATGGCAGAATAAAATCTTAAACAATATTTAAAAGTACTTAATAAAGAGACAATGTAACATTTATCTGTACTAAGATACTATAGAAAAAGAAACATTCAAAGGATAAGAAATGGCTCTCTTAAAAATTATGATAGCTAAATAAAATATTCAACAAATGGTTAACTAGAAGAAAATTTAAAGAAACCTCCAATTGTCACCCCATGGACTATACAGTCCACGACATTCTCCGGGCCAGAATACTGGAGTGGGTAGCCATTCCCTTCTCCAGGGGATCTTCCCAACCCAGGGATCAAACCTGTCTCCCGTGTTGCAGGTGGATTCTTTACCAGCTGAGCTACCAGGGAAGCACCCAAGAAAGGAGAAAATAAATGAGCAAATGGACTATGGGAAAGAAAAAATATGAAAATTAGGGAATCAATCCATTAGATCCAATATCCAGCTAATACTATGTTTGAGAAAAAATGATAAAAAAGAATAAAATTATTCAACAACAACAACAACAAAATCCCTGAAAAATTCCCCCAAATTGAAGAACATCATTTCTATATTGAAATGTCCCCAGCAAAAATAATTCTTACTAAACATACATGCTGTGCAGTTTTAGAATATTAATTGTGGCGGCAGTGGAGTGGATGACCCTGCAAGTCACCAGGGGAGGGGGAAACAGGTCAAATAAAAAAATTTTGAATTTTGAATGAAAGGAATTTTTAAGGTAAAAATAATTTTAAACCTAGAATTTCCAACATAGGATTCATTATTCAGTCAAACTATGAAACACCTTTAAAGGTAAAATAAAGATATTTCTAAACAGTGTTTTTAAGTACACCTTCCACGTGTACTCAGGAAGCTGAGGGGAATGGCATCTATTAAAATGGGGTGGAGGCAACAAAGGACAGCAAAGAACAGTGGTTCAAATTTTGGTCTTATTGGCATAGTCTTTGAAAGAAACACCAAATTTAAAAATATGAAGAGGTAGTTTAAAGCAATTTTATTCATTTCTCTCCAATCTTATTCAACAGAGCAGATGCAAACCATCAGTCTTTCCCAAAGAACTGTCATTCCCTAGAGATAATTCCAGTCCCCATGAGTTATATAAAAAAAGTGGGGTGGGGGGGATAGGTGGCTGTCTTTGGAAGATGGTAGGAAATGATTTATGCTTCCTAGATGTCTGTGGCATTTGAAAGAATCACAAATAATAATTTTATAAATAAGTAATATGTGTTTGATTTTATAGAACAAAGATACCCATTAAAAACACAGCTTTTCAATCTGGTATT